>CM030900.1:7746283-8480450 GCA_018136845.1 Heterotis niloticus | reverse complement strand
CTCAAGTCCCGCACTTCATGCCAAACAAGCCGAAACGAAAGACAAAGCGCCACACCCAAAGAAAGCTACTGCAATGGATTTGTTCGCTCAGCCAATGCAAAACAAAACCTCGCCAACAGCTGCCGCAGAAACAATTCCTCCAATGGGTTTGCCAAACCAAACTACAAAACTACCAGAAGCCACAGTCGCCACAACTTGCCTCCCCACAGTGGAGATGCCGACTGCAGCTAAAAATCTCTTCCCAGCAAGAGCCAAAGCTACAAATCATTCAGCAGTGGTGACGCCAAAGCCAACAACAGCGGAGCTACGCGCAGACTGTTGAAATAAAAGCACCCGATGTTCTGCCTATAAATGTCCCTGCAAAATATTTCTTGAATATCACTGCCAAACATCGCTTTCTACAATGAATGAAAATACGTAATAATCTGTAGCATAATATTAGCAACATCACTTTTCTTGACCGAACATTGAAGCTAAAATAACACAATTCTGTTGTATATCGAATGAATCACTTTTTAATTTTCTGGAATGCCTGAAATTCGTGTTCCTGTTTTCACCTCTGAACAATGGTGGGCTGGTGACAGCCTGGCAAGTTCAAAAAGGTGCATTTTAGGCTTCCTGTGCTGTCTTTTACCCACTTCAAATGAAGGCCCAAACCTTGGTATTACTCATTACCCACCTTACACCAAAAACACAAGAGGATGACAGCGGGTAGAAATGGATTCCAAAGCACAAATGAAAATCATGTGTGACACGATCATGTGGAGTTTATGTAAATACCAGCCGCTGAAGGTTAAGGGACAGACGTTTGAAGCAGCCGGTCTGAGTGCTTGGAAAAGACGCTGAAGACAAAAGACAGACTGCTGGGGGTCTCCCTGCAATGAATGTCGTTTTTATTTTTTTGCCTTGAGCGAGGACTATTCTGCTATCACATTTCTGTCTGATACGCTGTGTGATTTACATTTGCCTTAAATAATCTATGTTTGGTTGCATTTAAAATAAAAGCTTTATTCTAAAAGCAAAAGGTGCTGCCCTTTGTCTGTTCTTCTCTGTGTCGCTTTTACCACAAAACTGGCCAAAACGGGGTGGGTTCTTGCTAGGGAAGTGGTAAGCGCTGCCACACACATACACAACAGTCACTTTTTACACGGACACATCCTTTCTCAGCAGGTGCTCTTCTCAAAAGGAAAGTGCAACCTATGGCAAACTGTCTAGCAGAAGCAGTGTGTCAAGCATGTGTGTAGTCACTCTTTTCACAGTCGTGTTTACACCCATGGTGTCTGGTAGACAGCATCACTTGCAGCCCACCAGCACCCGGGCCCAGGAGCAGCTTTTTCCCCGCTGGTGGTCAGATGATTAAACTCCAGACAGCAGACAGACTGGTCGCCACCCAGGCATTACACACCTACAGTGGTCACAATACCACTTTTCCACAGAAAATCTGCCTCTATAAGGTTCACACACATCTGTGTCCTGCACTACTGTCTTCAGCATCCCTCAGGTGTCCATAATTCATGTAACTGTGTCATTCACAGTGCTAATGGCATGTCATTGTGTGTCATAAACATTCAAGTTAGTGACCGTTCTTGATTTTCCAACCTGTCCTGTGCAAACTCCAGGCTCAGCAATGATGGATGGGTGTGGTGCCCATTCACAGTCAGTGGTCAGAAAATGAAGAGAAAAGAACAAAACAAACATCAGCGGATGCTGCTCACCGGAGTGGCCATAAGTGGCCTCAGGCAAAAATACTCTAGGACTCAACAGCAGAACCTTTTGGTCAGCTGTCACAGTCTACAAGGCAACTTTGGTAAGGCATGCCCTTTAAGAGAGGTTGTGTGTGTTTCCATGCCAAAGGGTGCAAACCGTGGGTTTTTACCATGTGCTGCTGAATCCATTGTTTGTCTGTGAACCTGTTCCTCTGAGGATGCTATTAAAAGGAACATTTTAAATTTCACTTTTGTTGCATTTTAAATTCAGCCAGCACAGTTCTTTGAGTCATCAGCCCCCACTACATATTCATAAAGAAAGCCTATAACCACAAAAATCTTATAAAGCTACTAATTTTCCTTCTCAAACCTTAGAATGTGTGACTCAGGGCCCTTTTACACTCTCATTGATGGTGGGCGTTCACACTGGCTGTGGTTCATACAACCGTGGGTTCATTGGAAGGTATACAGTACAGTGTGGAAACCAGTACCTCATACGCTAGGGTTTCTCATGCTGGAGCTCTTAGTAGTCACTCTCAATTTTAGGAAATAGATGTAGAATGTCTATTAAAAATTAAACTCAACCTTCAAACTACAGACAGGGCTGCTAAACTGATATACTGTACTGCTGAAATGTGTCTTATTTGGAGAAAGTGTAAATCTGTCTAAAACAATAAAGCAAATCAATTTCTCTGAAAGAAAACAATCAGTTTAAAGATTAAATATATAATTTTACTATACTCTTACTGCACCAAAATAAAGTGGGGGGACTGGAAGATGTGATGAGGGGGAGGGAGGGTGACTGTCTGTGGTGGACCGAAGGGGGCTGCAGGGGGGGGGGTTCCACATAGCTTGAGGGTGACAAGGAAGAGCAGCAAAAAGTTCATGCAACCACAGAAAAGTCACCACCCCCCTCCTGTCACAATGAGACATCTTCCATCACATTTGCTTTGTTGCAAAATGCGCACGCACATCCAAAATCCAAAACATGCACACTGAGAAGCCCGTAAATACTCACAGGGCTAACTCGCAAAAAAAGTTCAGTTCGATATCAATCGATAAGTTCCAAGCAACTGCCGTTCCCGGGGTCAAAAGGCTGCCAGTAAACCCCATTCATTGCTAAACCATGTGGGTTATTTTCTATAGCAAAGTGCGGGGACAGTAAGCGGCATCTTTACACACCGTCCCCGCATTCACTTGGCACTGAATAAGAAAGAGGCATCACTTCACCTCCAGACTCTAACCTAACCCTGCATCTTCAGGTAGGACCAACCAATTCCAAAATGGACGCTAGTATATATGTGTGTGCATGCATGCGTGCATAGGCAGAATAGTGGTGACTGAAAAATTGTTTTGTCTACAATCTTTTTGCCTGACATATCAGAGACTTCCTGTTCATCATGCAGCCACAATGCAGCCCTGTGCCCTCAGTTGCCTCCTTTATTCTGCAAGGAACAGAATTACAAGTATTGCTCTTTAACAATCGAAAGGAGCCATTCAGCCACGTGCAATGCATATTTAAAATACATAAAATAGTGTAGTGCTATTTGTTGCACAGGATAACAGTCTAATGACCACCATCGTACATCTGATAGTGATGATAAATTTACACTGCGGTGCTGCTTTTGATGTGGCCGCATGGTTTTTCTTGGTGACGCCAGTATGTTGCAGGTTCTGAGTAAGAGCATGGTGTGGCACAGGAAATGAGTACTGTTTGAGGAAGATGATGTAACAGAGCACAACCTGTCGGAGATGCAGAAGCCCTGCTTCTTGATGAATTGACAGGGAGCCCCAGAAACTGGCCATGTTGGAACCACTTACGCTGACTCCTCAAACCCTGGTCAGCCTTCTCCCCTTAGGGCCTCAAGTCCTAAACCCAGAGTTCTCAACTTGGGCTGCATGGATTAACTGGGGGTCTGCGAACGGTCTTCAGGGAGTCCGAGAAATACAGGCTCGTGCTGAAAACAAACCTGTCTACCTGAATAAAAGCTGAAAATCAAATGAAACAATGCTATTGCAATCTATGACTCTGGCTAAGCGTCATTGCAGCAACCTGAGTGCACTGTTTTCTCCCAGTTTGTGCATGAACATTTTTCTGAGGGATCTGTAGCATTTGTAGTGCTGCTGAAGTGGTCTGTGGCCCAGAAAAGGGAAAGCCACAAGCAGTCATGAGCTTCTTTGTGCCCCTGGCAACAGCCACAAGCTCTGCTGCTTGCATTCTCTCACCACACAAAAAACAGGTGCTCTGCTACCATCCTGTGAGCTATTTTTTGTCTTTTATGCACCCTAGTTGGTATGTTTGCAGAATTTGGTTTAAACAACACGACCCCATTGGTGCACCCTGCCTGGTGCCAAAAACCCAGTGAGTTAGCAGCGCTGGAGGCGGCCTAGTGGTCTGGAGAAGTTTTTCTTTTGATGCTGCTGCTGGATACTGCTTGTACTCTGTTGATTCCCCATTTTCAAATGGATGCGGGGACAGGATAATGTACCCAGACTCCCAAAGCACGCATTGTCTTAGGATGGTTCCACAAACCCTGTGTTCTACTCCATTGCCTGGTGCAGTCCTCTGGCCTCAATCCCATGAAGTACTTTTACCACGAATGTAGAGGAAACTGCACAAATTTGCAGGCTGACAGACAGTGAGGGGTAGAAAAGCATCATTCGGTTAATTTAAAACTTCATCATTTTAATCTTCCGCAGCGTTTTTAACCTCCAGCAAAGTGTGCACCTGATGTCTGCTGGCAGCACAGTACACAGGGCGCAAAAAGTGTAAAATGCACAACTGATATAAAGGATGTAACACCTCACGCTGCTGCATTTAAGCATTTGTTTTGTGAATAAGTTAGCATAACTGCACAAAAGTTCACTTTTTGTGAAGGATAAGAATGAGCCTAACGGGAGTAAGTAGGGGGATGTTGGCTGGGCTCAAGCAGTGAGCAGTGGTGAGAAGCACATGAATCGGAGGATGAAAAGAAGAAAGGAAGGGGCTGCTCCTCTTAGCACCACTAAAAAATACATTAAGAACCAAACCCTCTTTGTGTTTTTTTATAGTTTGTTCACAAACTGTCGTGCCTCTCATCTTGACATGGGGTGAACATGCTTCCTCTACGGTCTTTTCTTTAACCACTGGTAAGTCGCCATAACTTGTCAGGAACCAAAGGTGTTTATGAATGTGTTGAAAAAATTGAGGTAACAGACACAAATTATACACAGTTTACTCCACGTGGATTATATACTCAAACATCACCAGCAAGCATCTGCACAACATAGCTGCAGAAGACCAAGTCAACCCTATAAACCTTTAGCAAGGACTGAAAATGGACATTGCAACAATAAAGATCCAAAGAAACTAAACAATGACCTCAATGTAACATATAACATACCTTAAAGCATTTGCACAGGTTTATGTAGGAATAACATTTATAAATGACATTTATACCCAGCAATTCCAGCCTTCCTCAAAAATCAGGTTTCCTGTTCAGGTGTAACTGCATGAGGAGCACAAAATAGGAAATAAATGGCCACATAAAGCTTTACTTTGGTCATCTGGTAGGCCTAAAAGTAAACAATGCTGAAAGGTAAGCACCAAATACAGCTCATGTGCTAAACGGTATTCTGCACGTGAGAGAGGGGGATTTCAGCGTTTGTGTATGACATGAAAATATGGTTGACAAACAAATGTCTGCTATGTTAGTCTAACTGTGCGGAGCAGAGTTTCTGCTCAGACACTTTGTGTTCCTGTGACAGAAGAGCAAAGCCGAGCCCCCGTCACATCAGTACCGTCGCCATCTCGGCTGCAATGCCAAGTCCCTTCCCTACATCGTAGGTCGAGCTCTTCGTGTCACAGACAACTGTCCACGATGCACAACCACACCTCAGCACCTACATGAACAATTTCCATATTTGAAGTGTGGTGTTTGCATGTCTGCCTGACTAGAGATATAGTGAGAAGGTAGAACAAAGGTCATGGTGGGCAAAGTTGAGGGTTTCACCAAAGTGAGGCATTATTTTTAGCATCGTATGTGGGCAGTTTGGTGTTCTTAGTAATTCCTACTGGGAAGGGCTGCAGAATAATGTCAATTTTTACTGGTCAACCACTTGCAGTTTCCTGCACTCAGAACCACGCATGCACAAACGCACACACGCATACACACAGTAAACCTCTCTGCTCAATGCTTCTAGTTAAGAGAGCAGCAACAGTTGGAAAATCAATTTTAAATTGTTAATTTATTCATATGCTCAGTGCATTTCATTGAGCCATTTTTTCTCCATTTAAGGGCAAGACTGATGCTTTCTTGACTGTTAATGCAGATAACAGACTTCATGACTCAGAAACAGTATATTATCATACGATGGTTGGTTCAAGTGCATAAGCACCACAGAAGTCCAGCTGGGTTTCTAAATCCAAAAGAAGAAATATGAATTTCATTTTGCCAGTTTTCCTCCAAACTTTTACTCCTGCACTGTCAAAACCAGGCTCAACTCCTCAAGATGAATAATCCTCCTTGAGGGTCTTTATTGGAGAGGCCTTTCAGGTAAGATGGCCAGGAGCCACCTACCTGTAACAAAAGTGACAAAAGGTGTTTGGGGAACCCAAGTGCTCTGGCTGGTGAAACAACCAAAATCACTTGACTTTGTTTGGTGTTAAACTGTCGTAGCAGCTTCATCACAGAAGACCAAAGGAAACACCACATCGCAAGCCCTTTGCTTCTCAGTGCACCTTCATATCCACTGCACAAAAGAAAGTGTGAGCAATCCACTCTGATAAAAGATGTATGAAACAGTTTTCGTTCTGTGGTTGGGAAGGTCCCCAGTCAACATCACCTGATTTTTTTTTTTTGGTTGGCAGTCAGACAGGTGCAGTGCATTAGAGTGTAAGCCTATGTCCAGTGTATCATGTTACCCAGAGATGCTTCAGTGGGATTCAAACACTCCACATGAACCACTTCTCAGGACTTAAAGCACTTTTTAAGGAATAAATCTGGGACTTATTATAGTTGATAAGGCAAGCAGGGTCACAGACCTAGTGGCCAAGACCAGTCAGAACCAGCCTGGGGTAACAAGAAAAGAATTGCATAATCGGTCTGCATTCAGAAAACGGTTTAGAAAAAAGGAACTGATTTGGAAAGACTTGCAAACTTTTTAGCTTTTGCTTCACCTGAGGCACTCGGGGAGGTGCTGACAGGCACATCCTTCCGAGACAGCACAGCTTCTCCAATGTGATCAGAAGATGGAGATAAAATAGACAAATAAAAACACGAGACGATCCGGATTCTCACAGTCTCAGACGGACGTGAACACTTTGTCCAAGACAACTCTTAGCAACTACTTTGGTGCTTTTCACAGGAGGGGATGGTGAAAATGTGCTTTACCTTTTTCCACTCATGTTTGGGTGAAATCCTGACCACCAGTGAAAATGGATGAACTTCACAACCTGAACTGAATCAAAACCCATCTCTGAAATCACAGCCCAGGAGCTGACCAAAACTGACCAAAATCTGACCAAAATCTGGGTTAAGCTTTAGTTGATCATGACATTGTGGCAAAACTGACTTTTACTATTTTTAAAAGTCTCCTCAAAATATGTAATTTTATTTATTATATTACTTATTGAAATAAAATATCGCAGAAAACAAAATTTCAATCCATCCCTTGTGATTTGAAAAAAAAAGAGAACTGGTTAAGAATAGTTGGTTTTTAAATGGTTAAAAACACTGCATTTATGTTAAACATTTATATCCAGTACCCAAATCTGTGCTCCCAGAAACTGCAAAGTGTCAATTAAACAGTATTGATAACTGATTAGAAAAAAATTACCAGTATTAATAAGTGATTCGAAAAAACCCTGATAATAAAGAAAAAGAGCAACGCGCTCGGTTTTTTAATCTATTTTAATTAAAAAATATTGATATTCCACAGTAACAGTACAGCAAGCCAAAAACTCATAGATGACCATTCATATCCCCAAAATACATTTTGCATATTCATTGCAAGTACAGTACATCAGAAAAACATTGAAAATGTGTAAAATGCGGACAATTAGAAACCTGGAAGAAAATTATCACAAGCTGAGAGATTCACTTTTAAATGTGATTTATTATATATCTGAATAAACATGTCTTTCCTCAAATTAACACATGCCTAACGTCTGAGCAACGTTACGACTACCAAGAAGAACCGAGCAAAAGGCGACACTTTCAGCCCACATGCCTTCTCTCGTGAAACAAGAACGAATGGAATCAGCACAATACTAATCATCATGGAAGAACTGCTCACACGAGCATCCAAGAAACAATTCCACAATTGGCAAGAGCCATGTGAGAAACTACTGCTTACGAAAACAACAAACCCACCCAAAATGACAACGAATGCTCCATGGAATGCACCTAAACTTCAGCGTGGACCAGTCAACATCACCTGATTTTTTTTTTTTGGTTGGCAGTCAGACAGGTGCAGTGCATTAGAGTGTAAGCCTATGTCCAGTGTATCATGTTACCCAGAGATGCTTCAGTGGGATTCAAACACTCCACATGAACCACTTCTCAGGACTTAAAGCACTTTTTAAGGAATAAATCTGGGACTTATTATAGTTGATAAGGCAAGCAGGGTCACAGACCTGTGGGCAGTAACTTCACAAGTACTCCAGCGGAGCGCGAGCAAAAAAAAAATATCATCAACGTTCACCATTTGCTCCTAAGCCTACATAAAATCCACAATTTATTCTTAAAGAATTCATCCCCCGTAGACAGGACACCATTTGTCCCTGAGTTGTACAGTTTCCTCAGAAAGTATAAAAACAGGGTGAAAGCATGTGGCTTTACCTCAGAGGGGTACACGTGACAAAAAAAAAAAAGACAGCTCATTTACATTCATAAACTGGCTTTATTTGTGCTTAATTTCCTGACCAATGGCATGCAGTTGTATAGCATGGCTCAAGCAGGAGGCCAATAAGAGCGCAGCAATGGTCCAACCAGGGGGCACTTAGAGGCACCGTATTCATATGCTGAGATGAAATGAGTCACTGAAAAACCCGACATGCTCTGATCCTCAAAATGAGCAACTTGGTGCCGCAAACCTGTTCATTTGTGACAGATGACCAACAAATTACCAAATACCTGGCTGTACCTCATTATACCATGTCCATGCCTGCTTTGAAATCCCAAAAAATGCTGTAAAGCCAAATACCAAGGACAGGACAGGACAAGACTGTAAAACTACTTCCACAGTCAGTGTGATTCATCAGCCCTGTGGCGTTGACGGGCAAGTACACCAAATTATCTGACAAAACCCCACACACAGAAGTAGTGTAATGTGCATTGTGTAGCGAATCAAGTCATTTGTCAAGTTTACCACTTTTCCATGAAAAAGGTTTTTTAAAAAAAGAAATCAACCAGTGAACTCTTTAAACAGAGCCAAGTGTCACCACCTTTTGGAAGGCTGCAGCTCAGAGCTCGGTATGCTTAGACTGATCTGGAAAAGAAAAGGGTGAGGTGGCTGTCAACATTCTGCGTTAGCGACAATGCAGGCACCCACTCAGAACTGTAAGGTTGTTGGGTGGTGGAGGAAACCTACCTGTATTGTCTCCCTGTGCTATCTTGCTGCTGCCAGCAGTACCAGCCCTCTCCTTCCCCTCCAGGATTTTGTTGTAGAGATCCTTGATCTCCTGATCGTAGTCGGACCACTCAGCTACAATCCGCACTGCGGCCTGGAGCTTGGGCTCCTTGGTCTGTGGATTGTTGCACTGCGGGTGGTGGTAAGGAGAGTTTTAAGCATGTTTTCCAGCTAATATTTTAATAAGGATCAACCCCATAAACAAGCCCTTAAATTTTCCCATTGAGCTTGATGGGAAAATTTTTTGGGGTAGGTTACTTACAAAAATGTACCCAGTTACACAGCTGGATTTTTTCTGGAACACTTTAAGGCAAGTAGCCTGCTAATGGGTATTACAGCATTTGATGGTATTCAAACCTGTGATCTTTGAATCCAGAAATAGCTGTGGTCATATTTACACTACACTGTTCCCTTGTAGCTGCTCTCCCTCTCTTCAGCACAGATTAATGCTAACTACACTAAATACACAAGGACTCCCCAGCGGAGCGACAGAGGCGGTTCCCAGATCTGGTCCACATACCAGGTCAATGGTCTTGGCCTTTTTCTTTGAGGAGTCATCACACCAAGTTTCACACCACAGCCACTCTTGGGGGAGTGATTTGATCGGCACCTGGTGAATCATGTTGTTGGGTAGGTCCTGGAGCATAAAAAGAAAACAAATGCCATAAACAAGAGAACTCCTTTCATACTTCAGTAGCAGAGATCAATAGCAGGCTGCCACAGCTTTGACAGATCACAGGACTACAGTTGATTTTCAGCAAACCTGGTCCAGATTGGACAGACTGTTGGGGTCCTGGCTCAAGCCTTGGTACTGTCCCCTCAGTCTGTCACCAGCTGCAATTTTCCTGAATTTCTTCAGGTCAATCACATACAGGGCACTGTCAAGAAACAGAACTAGATTTGGTAAAAAGCGCAAGCAAAGCCAGTAGAGGAACTGATGTGCAGCCAGTGAGATGAAAACACAAATAAACTGGACTGGGGTCAATCTTACAGCATGTCTGAATCAACCTCAGCGGACACCTATCAATTTAAAGGAGCAGGGACTGTACTGCAAGGTTCTCCTGAATAAGCAAGGTCCTCACTGACTACAAGCCCAGTAAACATGCAGGGAAACCTCATTTCATCAGCTGTTGTTTTGGGCATCACCCAAAGCTTTTGACTATAGGTAAGGATAGAGGTATAGACTGAGGTGTAAAATAGGAGCTTTGTCCAAAGGCTCAACTCATACATCAGCAAAATAGATCTACATAATGTAGATGGCCACAAAATTGCTGACACAGCACCAATCCACTTTTTCATCTCTGGTGGCTGTTCCTAGCCCATGTGGAGAGGGTATCCCACTCTTTACCAAGAAAAAATCATGACCTCAGACTTGGAGGTGCTGATTCTCATCTCTGCTACTTTACACTTGGCAGCAAACTGCTAAAATGGAAGCCAAACATCATAGTTGGATGTTACCAAAGGGTCAACATCTGTAATGTATAGACGTGTCACCTTTCATCTGTCCATCGTGACACACTAGAAGCATCAGGTGCAGTGATATCCTGTGATGAAAATCACTAAGAGGACTGGAAGTAAAAGTTGGGGGGAGGCTACTGGGGTTCTGGTCAAAGAGTTGTGAGTTTGGCACTCATAAAAAGAGTTATTATGCTGTTATGTTTCCCGATAAAACTGGACAAAAGAGACCCTCAAGCCCATCTACCTGATATGGTACTTGCGCCCAGCCAAGTGACTGGCCCAGTAACCTGACTTCCAGAAGCGGTAGCCATCCATCTCTCTGCGACTGTCACAGAATGGTGTATAGCCATACGGCGCCCCCTCCAGGTCAAAGTCACGCAGTTCCTTCAGGTCAGTACGGACAATCTCAAGGGGGGAGAAAAGCACAAATATCTGTCACCAAAAAGGAGAAAGACTGACACATACAAAAACAAATGAGTATTGTATTAATCATAAAAGAAAAACTAAATGAGAAAACAACACATCAAATAATAAAGTACATGGAAAACAATAAAATACAGAAAATCAGTATTGAAAAATAAATGTAAAAATGCAATATAGACAAAACATTCTATTCCAATCAGCACTTTGCATGTCACTGTACTACACTGGTTTTCCTATCATTTCTTTATTCTACCAGCTAGCCTTTTACTTTGCCTGTTAATTTACTGTTACCATGTGGTTGTGAGTATAAAAGGCACTTTCACTGATTACTAAATGAACAATTTTTTGAATCCATTAACATTTGGACTGTTTCCACATTTGCAATAGGAAAACATGTAAATGTAAATGTATCACTAGCTTTCCTTTTAGCTTTATATTTGCACTGATTGATTTATTATTAATAACCACATGTCCAGCCCAAGGTCACAGAGGACCATAGGGTGTGTTAAAAATTGATTTTCCAGTTATAAAGTAGACTTTCGCTAGCCACATTACAACATCCAAGAGCTACGGGGATCTACTGACACCTGGACCTTAGAGGTTTATTCTTCTCCTTTTTTTGGGAAAAAGTTTTTTTTTTTTTTACTTCCCTGTCCCCAGCTGCCAGCCAACTTATTTGTCAAAGAGTGACATACATTGTCACCATTTCTGTTATTGTTCTGCATCTATCTATTGTTCAGTGCTCTGTATCACACCGATAAACTTATTTTTATGGGACTGAGTGAATGGAAATAAATATCATGTTTAACTAAGTAAAGCAAACGCAGAAAATAAACAAAGAGCAAGAGCTTTTGGTGTAAAGAGTGAACTCATACACATTTCATCTGCTTTCAGGAACAGATTTGACATTAAATACTTCATGCATAGCATCAGGGGCCCTGCTCAGAACTTCAGCTCTTTAGTCCACAGCCTTCTTGCCCTTTGTGAATGGCAAAACAGTCCTACCTGGTCTGCATCAACAAACAGGACTTTGTCCACAGCAAGAGGGAAAAGAACATCCAGGAAAAGAATCTTGTAACCCCAGATAATTCTCTGCTTCTCGGTCTGCTGGTGCAGCCAGCGTGGCCACTTGTACTGGACTAACTCATACTGGAATCCATACTCTTTGGCCATGTATGGTATGAACTCCTGTTGAGGTAGGTGACAGTGATGCCATAACATTAGGACAATCCATTACCAATAAACCAATATAAAGGCAATGTACTATACAGCCTTCTAATCAACACTCTGCACTATGACTACGGGTCCTGGAAACATTGCAGCAATATTTTTAAAGGTTAACTTTCACCAGACTACTTTTGAACTTGCCTTAAATGTGGGAGACAGATAATTCTTAAGGAACCAGAACTTCACGGGAGTTTTGGTGTGTTTCAGAACTGACAGCATCATAATCCTGTTAAAACATCCAGCCAGCAAAAATCAAATTTTTATTTAGAATTTAACCAATAACAATACATAGGCTCAAAACATTTCTGTATTTCTACCAACAAACAAAGGGCTAATATGGCCTGTCAGTAATTAACATTACAAAAGAAAGAAAAACTAACTTCCTAAAACAAGACAGCAAATATTTTTTCATTAAAACAAATGCAACCTGGACCTCAAATACATTTCACTGCTCAGTAGCTATATGGGTCTTAATATGCGCATGGTTCACCCAACTGTCCAATAGCAAGCATGCCGACAGCGCAAACTTACCGGAGGAATCTTTCATAGAGGTGCCCAGAGGCTACAGAGAAGATATTGATGACATTGTCTTTCTCCACTTTGCTCTCTTCTACCTTTTCTGCCCCTGTAAATGTTCTGCAGGACAAGCATGCAGAAGAGAGTCTTACTATGAGGAATCAGAGCAGATGTGTATCCAGGTCTGTGTGACTGAACATGTGAGTAAATGAATGGGAATCTTTGGCGCAAAAAGGACTCAGCTTCAGAGTTTCCATTAACACACCGTTTGAGTGAACTCCAGAGACCAGAGTCATCTTCTTCGGTGCCGTCGCTTAGGAGTTCCTCATTCAGCTTCTCTGGCTTCTTCTGGACCTAAGGAATATAAACACAAGTTACGATTAGTCATTCACAGACTTTTCAAATGAAGAGGATCTTGTGTTCTGGAGGAAATGTACACAGCTATCCATCATTCAGTCCCCGAATCCTTTCAGTTAGAACAGTTGTACACTCTCAGGTACCTTCACTTTGATGATTTTACTCTTGAAGTTATTCAGGACCACAATCAGGTCATCATCTTCAGGCGCAGAGTCTGTTCCTTCATGACTGTGAGAATCAGCGGATGTAGGGAAAGCGGGAGGAGAATCAGATAACATGCAGTGCTTTTTCACAGTTATAAGAAACAACAGTAAATTACCTGTAAATTTTGTAGATTTCATCTGATCTCCCTTTTCTCAGCTTCAAAATCCAGGCCCCAGGATTGGCTTTCAGTTGGAAATATCCCTGGATGAGATAGAAAAACGAATTGGGTTCTGGATGAGTGGAATTCCGTTAAGTGCATATTGCCAGGTCAGGGATTTAGGGCAACGTGTAGGGAATTGCATACCAGGTTGGCCATGACGATTGTGTCCACGATAAGAGGGTCAGAGGCTGTACCGAGAGTAAACTGCAGGCCACGGGGAGGTTGTCCAGTGGTGACATCAAAGCAGTGGCCCTCCAGCAGCAAATATTCCAGCTCATACTCTGCCGCCACCACACTGTCTACCTGGAGGCAGGTAAATAAGGTTGAGGTTGTGTACATCCTTATACTAGTTAACATGCTTACTCACACTTGTAAACAAAGGCATGCAAATATTTAAACACAAGTACACACACACACACACACACACACACACACACACACACACACACACACACATTTTTGCCTGATGGGAGGGCGAGTCCCAGTATACTCGTACATACCTCTGCAAGGTAGATGTTGTCCAAGTCATAGCGAGTACGAACAGACTCCACCATCCAGCTCTCAGGGGTGTTAAGATTAAGTGTAAAGAGGGGAGAGTGGGGCATATCCAGGAAGGTGGCCACCGGACCGGGGGCAAAGCTGCCATCCACTGTGAAAGAGATCTCCGGCTCCAGGACGTAGCGGTAAAAACTAAACAGGTGAAAAACGGCAGTTCCTAAGACATTACAACTTATTAATATTTTGTCAATTTAAGTTCATTGAGAGAAACAAAGAGGTTGTTAGCCAAAATGATATAGTGTACATCTAAGGTCTGGCTAATAACTGAACAAACCCTTTGATCATAACTGAGAAAAATCTGGTAAAACGCACATCAGTAAAAAAGAAAACACCTCAACAGGAACAAAGTGCTTGTCCTGGTTTCACTGGTCCACTAAGCCTACTGGGTCAAAATACTGGGGAAGAAAGTGCTCTCATTGACTCACCTTTTCAGTGGCATTTCAGACAGCTTAGACTGACAGTTCATGAACACACGCAGGTTGACATTGACCAGTTGCTTCAGAACCTGAGGGTGTGTAGAAAAATAGATATTTATCTATATATAAAGCATATAATGTATATTTTACTGATCCACAATAAGTTAATGAAAAGTACAATTGAGAGCAAGAACAACAATGAAGAGCAAAGAAGTCTTACAACTACTATTGCTTTTATGAAAGCTGGAAGGGCTATGAATGAAAGGTTAGAATCAGTAATTTGTATGTGTGTGCAAAATAAAAAATGTTGAACTAGAACTGATTGAAAAATTGAAATAGAACTTTTTGTAAGTTAAACTATGCGCTGGTAACCCCAAGTTGCTGTCACTATGGAAAGGGATTTATTGTTTGTTTTTTTTTTTTAAACAATCATAAAAACAGACTTGCACTCACCAGTAGGAGGGGAGCCAGTTTCTGAGCATCCCTGGTAACAGGATCAACCACAGCCACCACATCAAAGTACAACTCGTTCTCCCTTGGCCTAATCTTAACTGCACTGTGGGTGGGAAGACAGAGGCACATACACTTCCAAATACAGGAACAATGATGTACACCACAAGCATTTAGGAAAGGAGCATAGTGAACAGCGTTAAAAAACTTCACTGAAATGTTTCAAATGACATTGTTCAGTGTAAACAGTACTAAGATGTGAATATATAAATAATATCAAGATGTTTGAACACTCAATAAGTAAAGAAAAAAGGTAAGAACAGCAGCAGCGCTGATCATCAATGCTGGGCGTCAAAACAATGATACACTATATTCTACTCTAGAACCTTTTGGTACTAACCTGTATCTGTCCTCAAAGAAGGCATGTTTCACCCTGGCCTCACCCTTTGGCTGGGAGGAAAGTAGGGCATCTACCTTCATCACCAGGTCACTGGCCCTGCATGGCCAAGGACAAAAGACAAAAGAATGAATGTTTAAAACAGTGACAGCCCTTTCCCTTATTTCACCTTGTTAAAAGATGGGATTGAATACAGCACCAATAAAAAGCTGCTCTCTATCCAAAAGTCATTTCTAAAAACAACTGATGCACCACAACAAATTTAGATATGGCATAGGAAAGGGAGTGAAAACTTTTGTGCTCGGGATTTTATATTTGTAATCAAAATGGATTTTTAGAAATGTGCTGGGATTAAGAAGGCTGCCAGCCACTTACTGATCCTCCTCCAGACCAAGGTTCTGTACTTTGCTCTTAATCTTCTCCCCTGATGTCTTCAGGATGATGCTCTCCAGAAGTAAAAAATCATCCTGGTTAAAGACCTCTCCTTTATCCAATGGACCGATGATCTGAAAGAAGAAAATCCTTTTTGTGGCAAATTGTTTGTTTAGTTCTGCATGTCCACAGCAGTCTATCCAAATGAATAACATCATCAATGTCGAATTCTACATTCACAAAGGACTTCAAAATCAATTCTCTGTTTAATATAAGGAAAAAAATTGTTATACAGGAAAACAGTCAACAGTTCTCCCAGCAGGAGTCCGCTCACCCTGCCATTGCTGATGACGGCCCTCTGGCCCTTCTTCAGTTTAAGCACATCCTGGCAGTAGGCGGCATGTGACAGCAGGAAGTCCACCTTGGGGGATTCATAGGCAGCCTTAAAGAGAGGGACATCCATGCCCTGAGAAAAGGAAGACACGTTAAATAACATGCTCACACCCTGTAAGGTGTAAGTCCCTTTAATTTAGATGCATCCTTATGAAAACATGTGTGGAACAGCTGAAACAGCTGTGTTCTCCATACTTTCTTTTTTTTATCTTTATTGTTTTATATTTTGTATCTGGGTTTGTTGCACAACTTATCCCAGGTATCAATAAAGAATCATTATCAATTTATCGTACTAACAAATATTTAACTGACAAGTGACCTTACTAACATACATCTCTGGACTGTGCGAGACAACTCAATTGCCATGCAAACTCCACAGAGAATTTATATGAACCCACAACTGAAAGCAATGCGGGAGTTCAGCCAACACACAATAAGCTTTTTTCGGCAACTGCGACCAGTGACAGCGCACCCCGACAGCGAAGTCCGCAATGTCTACACCCGAGGCCAGCGCTGCAGCAGTCTCCTCTTTGCACAATTTTGTGATGAAGTTCTTGGCATTGTTTGCAGTCTGAGTCTGCATAGCAGCCCAGATGGCCCGTGCAACGCGGCTGGTGTTGTTGGAGAGGCTCTCGCTCGGGTTGTTGATCATGCCAAGCCTAAGGTGGTTGCTCATTTTCTACGAGAGAACAAGGATGGCAAAACAGAAGTGTTGTAGACTATAAATCTCTCTGGGTCTCTCAGTGACAAACACACTATAGCTTATATTTTCAAAGAGTTCTGGTGCAACATTTGTATATTAATATATTTGAAACAAACACATGCATGAGGAGAGTCACATTAATTTTCTGTAACTATGAAAAACTGTTGAAAAAAATGTAACAGTAACATGTCCAAACACTATAATTTTACTTAAATATGTTTACTGTTTATACTGGATTAAGATTTTGAATAATATTTGTGCATTATTTCACATTTTTAACCCATTGTAATTTGGTGTTGCTATGAAAATTATTTACTGAACTATTTACATGTGATTATAGATCCTTTAAAAGTAGATGCATCACACTAATAATATTTTGGAGAACAATGCAAAATATACATTTGAAAATCAATTTTTGACCTCAAATATGAAAAGTCATAAATACTTTGTTTTTTAAAACCAAGTTGAGGACTGCTAACTTGTTTAAGTAACATCATTTATGATAGGTTCATGAAACTGAATCTTCAGCACTTACCATGTGCCTTATAGCATCATACAGCAGCTGTCTGCCAGAGGGCTGGTCAAAGTCTCCCACAACCCAGAATGTCACTGGCCGGATGATGCCATCATCTGAAGGGTGACAAGGGACAGCATAAACAAGTGGACCAAAAAAGAACCTGATTAGTTCTAAACACAGGATGAAATATAGACACAGCAGCATGTGCACAAGTGCCTGGAGTCATGAACATGGGTCTGTATGTTCCAAGCCAGTAAAAATGCACCTACAAGTACAGGCATATGGAGTCATAATTAGACAATAGAATCGCATTAGTTTTTATGTATGGCAGAGAAAAGTACAATGTTAATACAGACATATGCAGGAACAGGCAGAAATAAACACACACAGGCTCATACTGGCATACATGCAAGCAGACACACACTCAGTTACCATAACTTCCTTGGGAGGCCATTCCTGGCATATCATTGAAGACATGGCAAGGAAGGAAAGGAAAGGAAAAGAAAGAAAGGAAATGGGACAAGTACAGTTAAAGGAGGGAAAGAAAAGCTGCATAAGAGAAACTGCAGCTTATCTTTGTCAGCGCAGGCACCAAGGAGCCTCAGAGAAAACACTTTGCCTACTTTGTGTGTTTTACAGAGCTTGGCACTGAATAAATATTCCATATGGCTATGCCCTAAAGAACAGAATTACACAGAAATGAGACATTTTAAAGCTAAGCTGCAATTATTCTGTGGAAGTTTTATCAGACATTTTTGTCCAATGTAGCTTACAGTCTTTGTCAACATAACATTTTACCCAAATATACAGTTGGGTACTCTATCAGTTCAGCGCAAGTGTTTTGTCAGGTGTCTACAGGAGGAGTGATGTATGTTGTACCATAATTATTGGACAATCAGCTGACTGAAAAGTGCACAAAAATTACATTGGTGAACAAAATATAAATCACAGAAGACAAGGACAGTACATAAAGTATAATAATGGCAGCAACAGTAAAAATGGCACGACTAAAGGAAAATAATGAAAAAGCATAAACTGAAAAAAACAAACAATATTTCCTCTTTCCTGTAACTGAAATACAGTTCACCCCCCCCCCCCCGACATCCCAGGGGTTAGGGGCTTTTATGATTTTTTTAAAAAATCCAGCCCCACTCTTCTCTTACCTTTCTTTGTCAGGTAGTTCATGTGGTTAGCAACTGCACTGTTCTTTTCCCTGGAGTCCAGGAAGAGGAAGCGGGCGTAGTCATCAATAAAGTAATTAGCTGGAAGAAACATGAGGAGGACAGCAAATCCATTTTTCTCATGATGTATTATCTTTTGTTATACGTACTATACTAAAAATCTAATTATATTACCAAGATATTCTTTTGAACCAGATGTAAGCAAATATGATGAAGTATTAATTTTGGCTAACAGTGAATGTAGAAAAAAAAACATTCTTTCTTTCCCATTTTTTGCATTATCGTTTTGTTAAACATTTTCACCTAATACTTCCAAATTATACTTTAAGTTAATTTGTGTCCACTGTCCATCATTTTTAATGAACTACAAATATATAGGTTTTGATCTCAAGAAGTCTGGGAAGCAGAGTGTACAGGTGGTAAGTAAAATCATGGAGTGGGAAGAAGGATAGAAAACAGTGTGAAAAACCATCTTACTGCTACACAAACCTCCTCTAAAGAAGTTATATCTTTGAGAAGCAACACAGCAATTTGAATGTAGAAACATCTAATGATTTTGTGGTGCTATAAAAATGCATTACAGTTGCTGACAGTGTTCACTACCTTAGCCCCGTATAGACAGGCCCTCAACCCCATCACTCACTAGTGCTAGAAAGGTCCAGGTAAGGCCTGCTGGTGGACAGGATCCTGGAGTTGATCCTAGGCACTACGTTAGGCTGGTTCATGATGAATTCTATCACATCCTGATCGCTGCCCAACTCGCCCTGAATAACACAGGTATGGAGTTAGACTGTCACACCATACTTCCCAATATACCACATATCCACAAACATGACCAAACTTTACCAAGTCTACACAATCAACAACACAATGACACAGATCAATTTCAACCCTGGGTTACTGGGACACTCTGAACACTGACCAGGTAGACAGCACGCTGGTAGAAGCTGGTCGTCTCCAGGATCTTGTGCATGGTGATGGTTTCCAGTTCGTCGGGCTCCAGCTGGTCCCGCTGGTAGGGTATACCATTGTACAGCACCACTGGAAGTGGACCCACTCCAGTCTGTTCATAATAAGCCCTCCCTTCCTGAGAAGATAATAGAAGACATTACCTGAGACTGACCACCATCATGTGACAATGGACTCATGAAGGTCTATGTCACCAGCATAGAAAACAAAAAAATCTGATATACGTGTCGTGTTTCGCTACAGGCTCCTATCTTTTCCACTTGGGAGCAGGCGCTTAAACTGGTTGCTTTTAGTACATGAGGTACATGTCTATGTGTATGTGGACTACCCCTGACAAGGTCAAACACGAGGACAAATGCACGGGTGCCACAGAGAGCCATGCTGGGAGATGCAGTGACTGAAGACAGTAATAACAAATGATATATCACCAAGCTTCATTACCTTTAAGATGTCTGCATTTACTATGTATTACTTACTATGTGTATAGCACCATGCATGTGTGCGCATGTGAGAGACAGAAAGTGAATGGCATACTCAGGTCATTTTATCAGCATGACGTACATGCTGCATATGATGCAACTACACCATAGTTGAAAAACTGAAGTAGAAATTTTAGAAATTTTCAAGATACTAAGAGGCCTTTTTAGTGTTTAATGAACTAGACAATGCAAAAACCTTCCTTAGGGTGAGAAGTATGACTGTGACAAATTTTAAGTCTGTGGATGCAAAAACAAAGCTGTGCATAAAGAACAAACAGACAGACAACCAAACAGACAATGACTAAGTTTTATTGATATAAAGATTAATGATAATACTTTGTTTTATGATAGAAGGTTCCATTCCCTTCACCATGAAAGCACATTACTGCACCTCCATGCTGTGCAGTGTCTGGTGTGAGGAACTGTAACATTCTTCTTACCTTCCTGTTGTGGTCGTATATAGAATCTGCTCCCAGAATTTTAGCCACATCCACATATGGGTACCTCTTTTCCAGCAAGCTGACCACGTGTTCAACTTTCAGTGACCCCCCACGCGGCACTGTGTTGAACATCTGCCAAGTCAAAAACACAGTTTAAAATCCAGGGGAAGCGAATATGTACCAAAGCAATGTGAGATGAAGGGTGTATAATTCTGACTTTTTGTTATTTTTTCACAGCGTATAATTATTTCAGTACAACACAAGCCAGATGGACCATTTTTAATGGCTGAGTACATGAGGATGACTCACTGATATGACTGCATCAAAGGCATGCTGGTTGTCCACATCATCTGCAATGTAGTTGAAGGCTCTCAGCAAAGCAACACCAGCATCCTTCATCCCATCAATCTCCTCTGCGTCAGAAACCGCAAACACCAAGCCAATCCTAACACAACAACCATTGAAAACGTTAAGAATCAGACATACAGCCCTGTGTAAAGTAATGTTGAACTTACTGGTCATATGGCCAATTGCATGAAACATTAAGTTATAATGCTTCCATAAGTCTTTTGCATTAGCAAATATTGCTCCTGGAAAAAATGCAGGATAAGATGTCCAAAAGGAGACCTATAGACAACAAGGAGCCTTTGACCTAAGCTCTGTTGAACCAACTGAGGTACTCATTTGAGAATCACATAAGGCCAGAGTCCACACACCTGAGTGGGATGTTATTGCTCAGGAACATCTCTGCCACACTCAGAAGCTCAGCTGTATTCTCAAAAGTAGGGTCCACAACGATCACCTAAAACATTCACATATAAACAATTAATGCACACTCAAAAGCTAATACAGGTAGTCCTCAACATACACTTTGTCCCATTATTATATTGTTTTCAAGTCTCTATGCCATTTTGTAATGCCTAACGAAAACCACTCCACCTATTATGCAATAAAATTAGTTGGCCATGCTGCCACAAGGAAGAATTAGTGTTTATGCAGTTATCTGACATTTTTAAAATTCTGCTTGTGGTTCCATTCACATTGATTCTGCATTTTTTATATACAAATCAGTCTTTCTGTCAGTATTCTCACATTCTTGTAATACTATAATAGGCAGGTAAGTGATATACAGAATTTTAACTAAATGTAATAGTTGTAATTATAACAATATTATAACAATGTTAAACAACAACAAAGAAAAAAAATAATCAGAAACAGTGAAAGAATTTCAAATGAGATGAAAATAATACTTTGTCCTCCATCAGTAAGAAGGTAAAATACACTGCTCAGTCCTCTACCCACCCCATTACACCCTGTCTTCCATCCATTACTTTACACTCTCCTGTAATGCTGCCAGCTGCAGTACTCACAAAGTTGTGAAAATTCTTGCGAATCTGGCGGATGACGCCTGGGAAAGTCGGCCGCAGCAGCTCCTGCACGTTGGAGGGCCAGGAGGCGTAGCGATTGTCCGTCTCCAGATTATTGATCCACTGATCCAAGTGAGAGGGGAAGAGAGAAAAAGGACAGAGGGACACCTTAACAGAGATTATATGGTGTTCTTCCCTCCCTCTCCATATTCAGCTCTGTAAAGCCACACATACTCAAAAAAAAACACAAATGTCACATACTATGCACAGACAAGCAGAAACAAACCATCAAGGTTCCTGCGTAAGACCATAAGATTCAGAAGAAGCAGACTGTTTAAAACTCTCATTGAAAAAGTCTGGTGGGAAAGACTCACGTAGATGGCAGAGCTGCGGATGTCCACTGCATAGTCAGAGTCCAATGGCTGTAAGTTAAGGCTCAGCATGTCATGCACAAACGGCATGTCATTGAGAAGATTGCGAAGGCCTTCCATGACCCGTGCTTCGTTCCTCAGCGTGTCAAACACACTGCAGGGTGCAGGAGGATGTTGATTAGCACCACACACACACACACACACACACACACAAACATATGTACGTATGCATGTACATAAACACCAAAATAAGTCACCAAACGCAGACATTTGTGGTATCAGTGTTACCTGAAGATATCCTGAAGGTCAAGATCAATGTGCAGACCATTGATGAAAAGGGCAGAGTCACCAGGCTGCAGACCTAGAGTTCCCTTAAAGTACTGAATAGAAAGCAAAACTGCAGTGTAACACAATTCATATCATCACAGCATTATCCCTTATTAACTGTAATAGTCACTTTTTACTCTGCCATGATGCCAGCCTACACAGTTTCCACAGTATCTTTGAAAACTGTAGGTGGTAAAATGTTTTGCTACAGAGCCCCTAAACTGTGTAATAATATAATAAATGTAAACTCGGAAAGATTCAGAATCAGTTTCACCCTTAAAAAAAGGTTTCTATTTTTAAATCCTGTAAAAATGAACAGGATATTTGCCAAAAATTTGACATTACTGCATTTCATTTCACTTCATGACTCCCACCATATAAAACTTGGCAAAGAGAGCTACAAAGGTACTCATGGTCTCACTGGAAAACTGAACAAAATAAATCAGAACAAGGGCACTTACTTTCTGGTTCTCCTCAATTTCTTTGCGAACTTCAGAGTTCACCATTGTTCTTGTTATAAATCTGGTCGGAAAGCAAAGACACATTACTATCAATAAAAAAGTTCATACCAACTGTAAAGCACGGTGGTGGAGAAGTGACAGTTTGGGCTTTTTCAATTTGGGCACCTTACAATCACAGAGCTGACCATAAACTCCTCTTTATGCCCAAGCATTCTAGAGGCAAATATAAGGCCATTTGTCTGACAGCTAAAGCTTGGCCCAAACTGGCTTATCCAACAAGACAATGATCCCAAGTGCACCAGCAAATTCACAGCAGAATGGCTGAAAAAGAAACAAATCAGGGTGTTCAAAAGGCCAAGTCTAGACCTGAACCCTATTGAGATGCTGTGGTAGAACTTGAAGAGAGCTGTGCATAAATGAACACCCTGAAACGTCAATGAATTGAAACAAAGTTGCAAAGCTGAAATTCCTCCAAAATGACATGAGAGACTGATAAACTCACACAGTAAACAACTACTAAATGGTATTGCTGCTATAGGAGGGTCTACGGACTACTGAGTCAGTGGTTGTACTTATCTTTTCACAAATGGCTTCTACCTGTTGGCTTATTTTTTGTTCAGTAGATAGTGACATAGGAGAATTTGTTATGTGGTTTTTGTCACATGAGTTTAGATTCACTTAATGTTAGGACCTAGTAAGGACCAAGTGATTTTTCATTATGTCCTAATATACAAAATCACAGAATTGAAAGTGGAAGTACTTTCATTTTCATGTTAATGCAACTGTGGTTTTATTCTACGCTCTTAATTGCTCATATAGCACTGCTCCTCAGGCAGCCTTTTCAGATTCCCTGCACTATGCTGTATGACACGAAGAAGAAGGTAGCACCTGGCCTTGGTGGGAAAGTTCTGACTTAAGTCTCGCATCACTGTCAGGGCATCTGCAGACGGCGCAGCCAGAATCCGCGCAGCTGTCTGGAAGCTCAGGTCTACCGTAAAAAGATTAGAATAAAATAACAATTAGAAAAGTTATAAGAGAACATGGCTATAAAATGTGAAAGTAGGCGATTGACTGAATCTCAGTGAAAAGGTATCAGAATCTAGTTACAAACAAAAGGCTTCCAGAAGCAGCTTTTGAAAATACAAAAGCATTTTTCTTAGATGTAACTGCATGCTTGAAACATATTTTATGTCGCAGTGCATTTTTAAGCATCAAATTTCTATTTTGCATATTTGAATTAATATGAACATGTTTATATACTTTTAACTTTGGTAAATAATGCAGTGAATATAATGCTTTAGAAATGTTTTGACAAAAAGTTAAATTTTCCTTCCAGTAAAAAATTTTTTCAAAATACATGGATTTTATTTCCATTTTCAAATTCAGGACACAGAATTTTGTAAAAATCCCATACTGTGTCGCATAAAAAAATATTTATTTTTATATGAATTTTTTGATCAATGCAATGTTAGGAAATATTAAGTATTAAGACCTGGCTGTAAAAAGAGTGTGAAGTGTCAGAGGAAGTAACCAGTATTCATGAATGCATGAAAGTGTCACGGCATATTAAAAGGTCTGGAGGAGTCACTGGCACCCACCTTGCATCTGCCACACTTTGAGTGGAGCCATCTCATTGGTGCTCTCCACCAAGTGTTTGCGAAGCTCTCTAAGCTGCTCCTTCAGTTCAGGGTACAATGTCCTGGAGGTTGCAGAGAGGAGACACGAAGGCCATCAAGGACAGAGTCACAAATATACACACGGCCTTATTCTTCAATGTTTGCCTCCAAGACAGTAAAAGCATTGTTTCCATTTTTCAGAGCCACTTACCCACCACCCAATTTAATATATTTAAGGAAATAGGTAAACAGCAGCAGGTTACAAGCATTATCTGGTACATACATGGCATTGTTGTACAAAGAAAATATCCACAAAATATACACGGTGTCCAGGTATACAGAGTCTAGAATATCTGAAAACTCACTTTAGTTTCCCGAAGAGAAAACCTTGGACTTCATCCACAGAGTCACTCTCTCCAATCACAGTAGCATTCAGATCTGCGCCTATTTAAAAAAAAAAAAAAATTTAAATAAACAATGATGACTTTCAGGCTGACAATGAGTCAAGTGAAGGCAGGTCCTGCTTTATAAAACATCAGAATAGATGACGTTGGCACCTTGAACCTGGGTGTCATCTTTGGCCTTGTACTCCTGGTCTTTGATTGCTAACTCCACACCATAGCCAGAGAGAAACACTTTGCTATTGTTGGGTTTCTATGGTTCAGGCACAAAAAAACACAGAAATGTCCAGGTAAGCTCTGTGACTTTTAAAGTTCTATATAAAGAAACTAGTAGAAAAACAATTTAGGACATGTATAGCACTGTGATACCTACAGAGAGGAAGTGGCGAAGGACATAGGTAATCTCGCCCTTGTTGGCCTTGGAGACCATGAGCTGATGAAACTTGGGGAACTCTTTGCTCCCTATCTCGGCATACAGGATCACAACTGGTGAGTTTGGAGCCCAACTCGGGAATTTGTGATCACCCTTGAACAGGTATGGCTTTGGCCTTAAATACAAACAAAAGAGATCCACTTAAGAGCATGCAGGGGAAAAAAAAGATTATAAATTCAGTTCCAGTACTTACCTCTCCAAGGCAGACTCCAGCAAAGAATTCAAGTTGTCTGTATTGCAGGACGTCATTCCGTGGACACTGTAGAAAGCTGTGCATCCAGAGGGAGGAGGTTCATTGGACGCAATCTGTGAAGCACAAGATCAAGTTCACAAGAGAGGAATGCAAAAGAAACACCACACTGCAGCAACATCATTTAGAGGAAACATTATACAACACAGAAATCATACAGCAGCAGAAGACAAGACAAAAAGACAACAGCTAGAAGACCAGACAAAACAACGGAGCACAAGAAATTTGTTCATGTAAACAAGCTTGCATGTCCATATGAAGCCAAGGACCTACTCTTATACCCTGGTTAATAAAAATTAGTTTCAAAGGAAATCAATTATAGCAGACTGACTAAAATCAAACCCAGTTCTTTACCTCACAAGAACAATTTCTTAGTGTAACAGAACACTCCTGACAAAATAGTTCATATTTGGGTTATGGAATTTCATAAATTTTATAAAACTATTCATTATTACACAACATCTTACTTTTAGAAACATTTAAAGTAAAATTTTCCATGTTTTGGTAAATTTATGGTTAAATTTACATGATTCTGGGGATAACAATTTCTCCCCATTGCAAACAACAGAGATCGTCTGGCTTTCAGAAGAAATTCTCCAACCAGATAAATTTTCAGTAAACCATTGCACACACTACCTGGGCAAAGTGCTCAAGTTGGTGTGCGTAAGTGTGGCTCTGACCTGCTGAAAGGCATGTACGGTAGGGGTATAGGCTCGCAGCGACAGCACAAATCGCAGCATGTTGAGCTGCACCGGACTGAGCAGCTGGCTGGCCCGCTCCATGATGAGCTTATAGTAGGACTGGTCTGAGCCTGAAAATGAAAGGAGGGTGAAGGGATCATACTCTGTGTAACCTGCTCTTTGTTCCCCCTTACTGCATTATCAAGAGTAAAAAAAAAAGAGTCAACTGAGATACAAATCATTAAACCAAAGCTGCATGCATCATTCAGATCACTTTTGACTACATGATCATGAGCGAAAGAAATGCCTCTAAATCAAAGGGCAAGAAGACTTTTACTTTGTGTAAGGATACATCACAAAAGGTTTTTGAAAAATTATCTGTGAAATGATGTTAACACGCTGAAATGCAGCACAAAAAAAAATGGAGAGGAAACTGTACCATCATCTCTGCCTTCCACTTCTTGATTGAGTTCCACAAAATCCCAGAACTTCTCCTGACTCTCCTCAGCTAGGAACTCACTGAAGAGATGAAAGGTGGTGAGACTTTGCAGGGGACTGCTTGCACAGCCTATGCATCATACTTGTACATACTGCCTAACTGACTATTTGCCTAGGAATATTGCCGTAGGCCAGGGTGTAAACAAAAAAAGCCAATGCAAAGGCGTGTAAGGAGAGTGTACTGCATACCTGGCCTCCAGCAGCAGAGGTGTCGAAGACCACTTAGCAGTAAGAGAAGTTGTCACAGCTTTTGAATCAGTGCCAGCATGGACTGCTGTCACCCACATCAAAAGGACAGCCAGGGTGTGCATCCTGTTGCTGTGCTCAGTGCCTGGACCACAGAGAGAAAGGAGACTTCTTTCACACTGTCCACATGACAAGTTAGCAGAGCGATAATACAGTCAGTAATACAGTAAACATCTTCACAAAACTAGTAACTGAGACATGAAGAGGGTGGACCGCACATAAGACTCTCACAAATGTTTACAGTTATTCAGCATTATTGTGTTGTCTTGGAAATCAAACCAGTTCTGCACCTGCTGCAATATACTGACACCCTGCCCTTAGTTTCAGCCAATAAGCGTCGAGAGCGTGGCATTCTGCGAGAGCGCTTAACCAATCAGTGGCCAGCGAGTACATCCGGAACACAGAAGAAAACGCTTCCCTCAGGAGCGCCGCTATCTTCTTATCCTCTTCATTTTTGGGCCATCAAAGTATTTATCATTGCCAAAAACTGAACTACAATCATTCAACCACTTTGGTCTAGACGAAATATGGGAAAAAAAAAATGCTAGTTTTAGCTAATTAGGTAGATTAAATGACCATAAAGCTGGTACAACTTTCCTCACTGCTGGTGAGCTTATTGCACAACATTTTCATTTTGGGTGTAAATAATATGAATAAACCCGAAGCATAAATATAAATACAACTTGAACTGGACCCGCTGGAAACCCATTTGATCACGTACACAGAAAGAAAGCGAAACAAAACCTAAGGATTGTGCCACCGCAAAGATTTTAAAGTACGGTTTGTGGTAAAATGACCACATACTGGGACAAATAGCGAATTATCGCTGCACCCGAAAAATACAAGACAACACAGAGTTTTAATTGAAAATGACGAGTCCCTTACCGACACCGGCTTGGGCGGCTCTGAAGGCGTCCATGTTTGCGAAGGTAACTAGGGTCCTTCAACACTCCAATAGTCGGTCTTCACCGCTGCCTGATCAAAACAACCAGATTTTTGTCTTTTACGTTTTTAGTGTCATGCAGAGCGTTTACGATCGTATAATTAATTCTTAAAAATATAACATATCAAACGTCGATTTTTACTGACCCTGAAAAGAAGCCATGTTGGCTCACTTAAGGTGCGTATAGATTTGAGCCAAAATGGCGCCTGTTATATGAAGGACTGGCTTATACTGTAATTGCAAAATCCACCCACTTAATGGCAGATTGTGATGACACATATTTTAACTGCATTGATTTAGTGAATAAAATATATAATAAAAACAAAAATTTCAAAGCACTGCCATCATGTTGCAGGCTCTTGCTTCTGGAACCAACAGCCCCGTGCAAGACAAGGGTTTATGTAAATGAGGGGATTCAATTATTAAAGTCTATTGTTTCTTTATTATAGTTTTGTTTGTCAGCAGTTACAGAACTTTACTCATTAAAAGGTGGACAGACGTATGCATTGTATATCGTGTGTTGATCGCAACATGGTAAAAGCTACTTTATAGTTGCCAACAAATCAGATTATAGACAGACTTCCAGTCCCAATTATATTCATAAGTTGAAGAGCTATTGTTTGGATATATCTTTCTAAGCAGTGAAACTGAATACTATGTTAAAATTGCTATATTTAAATTTACAGTTACTCATTTACCGGAGGGCAGCACATTTTCTATCACATTAATTCACTTTATTCCCACCCAAGTTGATAAAGTGGATACATATATAAAGGAGTAATAAATATTAGAAAGCTACAAAAAAAGTATTCCTTGCTTTTGTTTGATATATATGTCCAGCACTAAGTAAGTCCTAAGAGAAAAGGTTGGTATCGTATCAGTTTGGAAAGGTTTTCCACCAGATTTTGGGAATTGGTGCCCATTCAGCCACAAGAGCATCAGTGAAGTCGGGCAAGAAGGCCTGGCTTACAGTCCACGTTCCAATTCATCTCAAAGGTGTCCAGTGGAGTCAAGTTCAGGGCTCTGTGCAGCCACTCGAGTTCTTCCACACAAACCTGGGCAAACCCTGTGTTTATGGAGCTTGCTTTGTGCATGGGGGGGGGGGACAGTCATGCTGGAGCAGGAAAGGAGCTCCTCCCGAACTGTGGCCACAAAGCTGGAACCACACATTTGTCTAGAATGTGTTTGTATCCCGTGTGGGTGCGGCTGAAACAGCTCAGTCCAGTCATTTGAAGGGGGGTCCACATATTTTTGGCCATATTGTGTGTCTTTCACCTAGAGCACATGTTTCCATGACTATGAGTGACAGACCATGTTGTTCCCTGTACCAAGGAGAATGAAAGAGAAGCAAGGAAGTACAGCAGCATCTTTTCTTTGCTCTGAGCATTTCTGTCTTCTCATCATGAAACTAAACAGTGTATGAATTTTGGGGGACTCAAACACAAAAGATTTTGAAAAATGAAATCTCTTTATTGGTGGCTTGATGATCCATTTTGCATGAATAAGAAAACATCCGGACATCAATCAGAGGCATTGCTTATAATCGGTCTTCCTGCATTTTGCCCTGTTGCAACCTCCACCCATCCAACGTGAACCACAGCCTTATGGGAGAAGTGATAACAGTTCTGTTATGTACTGCAGGTGTGGAGTTGGCTATCAAGCTATTGCTCAGCCAAAATTCGCATACCTGTCAACACAAGCACGGATTTACAGAAGACCACACGATACCAGGAGCAGGCATGCTCCTTCCTTTAGCAATCATGATGGGACCGTACTGCATGCTGGGTTCCAGGTTCAGCAGAGAAGTGAAACATCTCAGTCCCAAAACCAGAGGCCCTGTATCTCTGCAATGTGGGGAAACATCACACCAAACTACTGGTGAGAATCTGAAACCAATTTCACAGTACAAGAACTTCACCCAATCCAGAACACTCATGTCCCAGGTACAGTTTTCTTTGTTTAAAGGTTAATACAAAAGATTTGTGTTGATAACTACATCTGGTTGTAGCTTGTTATTTTTCCTGACCAGTCTTCTGGTCATGACACATCACAGAACTCATTCCATTCACAATAACTTTTGTTTTCAAGTATTGATTTTTTTCCCTCTTAGTGGGGGGGGAAGAAAGAAAAAAAAAAAAAAAGTCTTAGTGTTCTGGAGAAATATGCTCAGACCTCATGACGTAGTGGCACGGTGCAGTTTGGTTGTGCATAATGCAAAAGTCCGACCCTGTGTGGGCTACTAATGGCAAAACGGTTTCAGGAATGATCTGAAAAATGACTCCTTCTGCCCTCCTTCCCAGGCAGAAACACGCACAGCAGCTCCTGCTGGGTTTGAGGCAGTTCGGGAACAAGATGCATTGCACTTGTTTTATGTACACACTTGAACATGCACACCGGTAGAGACACACACATGCAGTATACCTGACAGTAAAATGTGTGGTGTCTAACTGTAAAAAGTGGATCATTTCAAACTGGAGAAAGTTGTCAAAAATCAAGGTTATGCACCTCGACCGTGTCTCTCAGGAGCATCTGAACGTGCCTGACTACAACGAGAGCCACAAATTACAGACGCTCTGCACCTGGAAACATTGCTCGCCTGCAGTCAGTGGTTTTACAAACAGAATCTGCCCAGTACTAATATTGTACAAGTACAGAACCTTTATATACAAACAAGAAATGATTTTTCATTTGGTCAGCTGATGCAATTGGTCTCCAGAGTTGAGTGGACAAACCTGTGGAGTGCTCAAGCTACAGCTTGCAGTGCCAGTGCCTCACAGTCCTGAAATATTAGTACAGCTTTAAAGATTTCATAACACCTGCTGATAAATGTAAAAACATCTGCAGCCCGCTGACGGTGCAACTTTTCCGTTTCCACATCATTTACAAATCATTTAAGAAGGGCATGATGAACAGCCTTCTATTTCCTTACATGAGAAACTGAATTCTATTCAGCTTTGACACAGCCCAAAGTCCTTATTACAACAGGCCGTCAGAAATACAGTGTACTGTCCCTCTAAAATGTGGAGAGAATCCGCATGGTCTTAGGTTTGTGTCTGAAGATGTGGACATTTAACATGTTTTAAACCAGATGTTCTCCTCCCTATTTTGAAAGGTACTGAACCCTGTGTAAGACAAGAGCCCTTTTTAGTCTCAGGGATTTTGGCTTGTGCAGTAAAGTAACACTGCAGGGGACTGGCTGATCATCATCATGGCCTCGCTGCCAAAGGCTCACAAAGCGTGTCTGTAAGGATTCGTCCTCTGCAACTCAGAGGATTGTGGGTATGTTGAGTAAAGCTTCAGGAGCACCTCAACACAATCCTGCACAGCAGTGCAACTTCCAAGGCTGGAGCTACCAACGGCTTACAATATGGTTCATGTAGTCCTCGGTGGGCAGGCGCATTGTCTCTTCGCCGCCTTCGTAACGGAGAGGCTCAGGGTGCAACCGGTGGTTCTGAAGCCGCTGCTCCCTCCGGTCCAGCTGACGTCTGTACTGGTACCGTTGCTGGAAAAGATCCTTGGCATAGTCATATAGCTGCATGTCGAGCTCGTTCAACTCCTCAATGCGCAGCACCGTGCCGTTGTCCACGTCGACGCCACCAGCTCGCGTGCTGTTGTACTGCACAAAGGGTCGGATGAAGCGTAGCCGAAATGTCCTTTCAAAGAGGTACTGAGTTTTGCGCTGGAACTCAGTCAGGCCAAAGAAGGCCATGTCACGCAGGTTCTTCTTGGCAGACTCCAGCAGCATCTGGGCACGCTTTTTCTCTGGCAGGAAGCTCATGTTGTAGCAGCCCACCAGACTGAGGTCAGCCAGCATGCGCACCTGCCGGTTGTTGGCCAGGTTGTAGGGACAGTCCATGAATTGCTGCAGCGTGCAGCCTGACCAGTCGGTGCCCTCATAGCAGGCAGGCAGCTCCTCGGGAGTGGGTGTGCGACCATCGCACATGTGAAGCGAGGCCTTCCAAGTGGCGCCACGCTGCACGTGCCGCCATTCGCTCAGGTAGCGGGACACGGGGTCCCGAAGGAGAGTGATGTAGTAGAACTTTCTAAAAGGGAAGCAGGAGAGCAGTCAGTGCATGCTGTGCAGTGGAAGAGGTTTTCAAACACAATCCCAAACAGTATCACCTCCCTTTCTGGATAACTCAACTACAGCAATGCCAGGACAGAAAATTGAAGGTTAGGGTAAATGTACTTTGATATATTTTTGCTTTTTTTTTTTTTTTTTAAATACAGATTATTATCTGTATCTGTAGCAGTTTTTTATTACTCCATTTCTAAATTTTCTTCTGTTCTGTGCACACTGAATCTGAAAACCTTCATTTTGTGTTCCTTTGAATACGGAATGTATAAGGATGCTTGACAAAGAATTCCTGGTACTTTTAAGATGCTTGAATGAAGAAGAATCATGACTCATAAAATCATAGTCAGTTGCACAGCTAACACATCCCAGACTACTCTTCATCCACAATCAAAATCCTGACAGCCATCTCCACACTTGCAATACATAGCAGAACTCTCACCACTCATCCCATCAGGCCCCTCTATAACTGACACACAATGTCTTAAAATAACAGGTGATGCTTTCTCACAGCACAGTGACACTAAACACGTCAACATTTTCCCAGCATTCTTGTGATGCTGCAGCCACGGTGTGGACAGGATACAAAAGAGGTTTCAGAAGAGTGCAGTGATCAGCACTGCAGTCATTCCATGCAACAAATTACTTGAGCAATTTAGCTCCAATCCCCCTGTCAATCTGCAAGTCTGGCAATATACCATCATAATATACACTGCCAGGCCAAAAAAAATAAATAAAAGCCACCACTTGGATTTAACATAGTGTTGTGATCTGGAGTTGCTTCAGTTGCTCGGGTCTAGGTTCACCAACGTTATGTGCCCAAAAAATGAACTCAGCTGACTACCTGAATATATCAAATGACCAGGTTTTTCCATCAATGGATTTTTTCTTCCAAGATGACAATGCCAGGATTCATGGGGATCAAATTGTGAAAGAGTGCTTCAGGGAGCATGAGAGAGACATCATTGTCACACATGGATTGGCCACCACAGAGTCCAGACCTTAACCCCAGTGAGAATCTTTGGAATGTACTGAAGACTTTGGCATGCAAGTTTAAAATACAATGTAAATTAAATACATTCACAGTAATATTGATAGATTTTCACACAGCTAACCACAAAACAAGTCAGTGTGATATATTTAAACCCTACTGCTATTGGAATGTGACCATTGATCTATTGGCGTAACTGTCGTCTATCTCAGCCCCAGTGAGAGACGAACGCTCCCTGTCAGGCTGGTCAAGAGGAGGGAAACCGCAACGATGCTGGATGATTAAAATATATACGGTAGCATATATTTTAATGAGAACCTAACTAAAGCCTCCCTATGAAGAAGCTGCCATCACCAGGCTGCCATTCGGTCTCTCATCCATCACCAAAAACACTTTAAACTCTGAGTAATGCTTTTCACTTAAGGGGTTTCCGCAGCAGCCACATGAGGGCGACACATACAAAAATATATCAGCCATAGTTTGAGCCCTCAAAAAGAATCAGTTTTATAAAGATTTTATTTTTTTTATTTCAGAACAAAAAACAAACTTTTGGGGGCTTTCTGTAGCTAGTAATGAATGTATAATATTATCCAGTTGCATGATTTAAGAATATTCCATCTAACATGCGTAGGTAATGTTATAGCCAAGTCACCCCTGTGGTTCTTGCAGATGGTGAAGCATCAGCTAGTTCTCTTCCAGCAGTGTTCTGATCAAGCCACCAAGGATGCACGTTATTCACTGCTTTTACTACATACAAGTCAGTGTACTGTAAGTATGTATACATGTTTAAACTACAGTATCATTTCAGCTTAGTATGTACATTACATGTTCATCACATATTCCATGAGGTTATAAAAGTGCAGTATATAGAGCAGTACTCAACATCATTGTAAAAAATATTACTGGACACCCCTATGTATTCCAGAGAATGGAGTGTACAGTGAAAGAGACTATGCCTTGACAGTGAAAGTGAACCTCCTCCTGTTCACATGAACAGCAGCTTCACCTCTCAGCTTCTCCTGTGACTGGCAGCAAGGCTGCCGGGCAGCCAGAAACAGCAGCAAACAACAGGGATTCCTCACACGTCGCCTATCACACATGTACACGGCACAGGATGTGGTGTGAAAATTTCTCTCAGCTTTCTAATGCTGGCAAAGGCACAAAAATGATTTACTCCTTCTTGCATCCCTGGGTAATGAGAAAACTTGTCACACACCAGGCCTGCTCTTTATGACAAGCAGAAATGAACACTCTTGTCTTCAAAGGCAATTAAACCAAACTGCTCTACAGAGTGACATTTTCTATACATCACAAAATTCATTTATTTTGAAAGCCAGAGAAAGGCAGCCATTTCTTCTAGCAAAAACTTTCAGTCTGATAGCTTTAAGATGTCTTCAGTTTCTCTCTTCTGAATGCATGTACCCAGGGTGTAAATGAGACTTTGCAACGTGTTTTTTCTCCATCTCTTTGCTGTCAAAAGGGGCACCACAAACCCCAACTGTACTGTGCAAGTCCAAAGCAGCCATTTTCTGGCATTACAAAGGAGGAGAAACATCTGTGATGGCCTTGGTGTGGTGGGAAATTTTGTGCTATCATCATGTTATTAATTAATGGCATATGTTCATATCCTGGATATACCATTTACTCCCCTATAAAAAGCCCAAGAGCAGGCAAACACACTGCTGCTGTTGTGTGCCTGATGGGAACAGAATACATAGCGGGGAAATAAGAACAGATCCATCCAGGGAGACTCCTGAGAAATGCAACCCTCGTAAATACTGACCATAGCGATGACCTTGCCTCCAACACGTCAATGACATTTTCATAGCTTGCTTTCTAATGCTCGCAGCAACTTTTTATGTTACGTCTGGAGAAAATAAACACTTTCTGCTCCAAGCCAGCCTTCCCTTTCTCTAAACCAGGCAGTCCACTACTCACTTTAAGACACGGACACAGAAAAATACATACTTTACCATTTATTTATTAGAAAATAAATAGACAAAGCTGCAGAACACCCCTATATCACTTATTTATACATGTTGGAGGAACCTGCGTTGTGCTCCCTGTGCTGAATCTGGTTAATGTGCAAACATGACAATGCTAACTGGAATCACAGTGCAGTGACTCCCTTGCAGTACATAGAGAACTCGAACCTTACAGCTCAGACTTGTTGCTTATTAGCTGTGGTACCAACATCATTTATTGTGATTTTTTTTTGTTTTCTTGGAGATAAACATACACCACAGCTGGACAAGGCTGCAGAAAAAACTAGAGCGTAATTCACATAGTTGCGGCAGATCGCACTCAGATGCGGGCCAAACCAAAGTTGCACAAAGCAGCCGAGAAGTCCATGTGGCTCCCATGTCGCTGCTGCATTAAGCAGCGTGGAAAGACGTTTAAATACCCAGGCTGGTGAAAACAGTCGAGCTGCAATATTGACACCAAGGGTTGAAGTACCTGAAGGGTTGAAGTTGTAGCTGAACAGCAGCAGTTCATAACCCTGCAGAAGATGAAAGTGACAGGTGTTCATGTGGAAAAAATGGATGATGGGCACACTTGACCAAGCCCACCAAGGGAAAATGTCCCTCTAGCATAGCAGTGTCACAGCGTCCAGTTTGCTTCCCCATGCTGACCCCGATTCCGCTCTGCTCACCGATACCACGTCTGGACTTCAAACAAAAGGAAACGAGATTAATTGTATTGTGTTGAACATTTTTTCACTACACTCGCAAATGTGGTGCTACTTAAGCTTTCCAAGACATCACAGCCCATATCCCTTCAATTAGCACTGCCTTTCATCTCATCTGTCGGCACTTCAGTTCACCATAGGGGATGCACCAATGGATGACATAACAGTGCCCACAATGTGAAATAACTAAACCACATGAAAGTAAAAAAGATAGTTTCTTGTGTTTATTTCTCTTGCAACTTGCAAATTATCGCAGTACATGTTGGTCTGGGCCACCCAGTTTGCCTTGGAGAGGGGTCTCTTCTTTCATGCCAACTATCCCATAACCTCCTAGGGATGGATAAAGACCAGCAACCGTCCCAGTCTGCTACCTTTTTGTTGAGTCCTGCGTGTCACCACTGCTTACATAGATCAACACCCTCGGGAGGAACACAGCCTCTGCAACCCGCATCCACTTCCTCGGTCGAGGCAGCTCTCCAACACAAACACACATGCAGCTCAACAACAATGGCATTCAAACTGTGGTTTGGTCCAGTTACGCAACGCTTGTTCCTAATTACAGAGGTCTGTTTATAGGTGTTGTGTTTCCAGATGCTTTTCCTTCACGATGTTCCCATATTCCAGGATAAGGCCTGCATTAATTCAAAGATATTGAAAAAAATTCAAGAGTGCTGTCATGAACACCAGAATGACATCACATACCTTCCATGGGCTCATCTCACCTCAACCACCAGATCTGAACGTAACTGACCCTTTATGAGAAAGATGTCCACCTCCATCATCCCTCAAAAGAAGCGGAGGCTTTTCTTCTCAAAGTATTGTGCAATGTTACAGTACACCCAGCTCACTGTACAAACACCTTATTTACATTTGATCTGAGACAAAACAAATTTGTCAAATTTCAGGCAAACACACAAAGAAAAAGATCATACAAATCAGACTGCTACTAAACTACCTGAATTTTGGGGTTTGTAAAGTCGGCAGGCTACATTTCTAAATGCTAAGGTTGTCATCTCTCCAGCCATCACAGTTTTTAACCTCTTGCGCTCCCACCTCAAAGTATCAAAGACAAATGAGGGAGAAAATGAATAAGTGTACTTGAAGGTTGAGCACAAAGTCATGGGCTGCCCTGTGCTTGTTTCAAGGCAGCCCATTAGGCTGGTATGACACAGCCAGTCTAACATTCCAGGTTAGGCCAGGTTATTTATCTAATGTAATAGATGGCAGTCAAACTTGTGCCTAAATGCCATCCACCCAACTGTCCTGTGACAACATCATCCCACAGGAAGACTGAAAGGGCCTCAGTCTCTCCTGTCTGCTGCCAAACATTTTGGCTCAAAAAGAACTAAGCTGCTTATTTATTTGGCAGCAAAGATAAGCTAATCCAAAGGAAAGAAAATCACACAAGAAAAACAAAAACAAAATCGCCAGTCTCCTAAGAGATCTGTTCCTTTAGCGCGCTTTTACCGGCTTCGTGCGAACGCTAGGTGATGCAACAAGACGCAGGCGTCAAGTGTTTGCAGGGGAGCCAAGTCTAGAACTGCTGCCGCAAGAACTTATCCCAAATCTCATCTACCAGCAGTCCTGAGAGAGGGACAGAAAGTGGTCGTGACTCAAGGGCATCACTCCTCTGTTCAATGATCACCCGCAACACACTGCCAGAGACTGTGCCCAAGACCATTTTGCAAAACAGTAGCTTTTACTACTACAGTGGCTCCTTGCCTTACAAATGGTTGGGCAAAGAACTTTTCTGAGAAGAATTTACTACAGTATCAGCCCAGCTAGTGCTCAGAATACATTCCTAACTAGTGGAACGCTAACCAAACCAAAACAAAACCATTAAATCTCAGCACTTGTGATCAAAAAGTTCAATGACAGAAGCAACAGCAAGAAGAGCAACTCGCTGTCATACACTGGAAACGGAAATAGGATAACAATTATGAGAACAGCACTTGCTGGGCTGCTACCCAGAGGGCAACACTGAGGCCAAATCAAACAATTGCAGCCCTGAGTGCACATTTCCCTGCATCGAGAGGTTTAAAGCTTTAAACACATTTGTGCTATACAGTTCCTAGGCTTTTTAGCAGCTCATTGTTTCCCAAAGTTTGCATGCACACGTTGCCCATCAAGTTGTGAGCCCCACTACCCTGCACCTTCTCAGGCGCTACGCAGAATTTCTTCCGTGGGTTAAAAGACATCTCAGAACGTCTCCTGGAAACTTTTTTGCATACCCTGCTCTCAACAGCTTGAAACGGTCTCATTTTTTTAGCTGAAACACCTGCACTGTTGCTTTTCTAAGGGACCCCTTGCCGTGCGCATCTCCTCCAGGCATAAACACATCCAAACAGCACCAGTAAGACCAAACCCATCAAAAGAAACTGACAATGCTGTCCGCCAACAGGTAGAAACACATTTCTGCTGTGACTCATACAGAGTTGTCTGAAGTCTTGTTCTCTTCTACTGCCTTTTTGACAAAACCAAACATTTGTTGAACTACATCACTTCTGTTTGCGGAACAGGGGAAGGAAATGTCACTAACTTCTGGTAACAGCTTGACAGCTCATCAAATGACAAATTAAATATATTGGTGAGCCAGCCCAAAAAAAAAAAAAAAAAGTCATTACTTGTCAATAATAATTACTAATGGTCTCAAGACATTTGTCAGCTACACCAGGATCTGTCCTGAGGCCTGCAGTTGGTAGTTAGGGTCTTACTGCCTTGGGAATGGCAGAGAAATGAGTAAAATGGCTGTCAAATTTTCACCTAAGAAAACTCATTTTAAAAGTACTGTCAAAAATAAGTTGTAAGGATGGGGGTCAGGGGCTGACGAATACTGTCACACAACAAACCACAGCTTGCACTGAGCTCACAAAGGAACAGTGTCACCGGGTGACAGCAGGAAGGGGACAATACAACCACATTCACAGGGGTCACGGTAGCAATTTGCCAATTTAAACAAATGCAGAAATTAGTTCTTATAATCCCCCACAAAAAAAAGCAAACATCTCCCTTGGTCAAACCAGTGCAAAAAGCAGAGACGTTCTAGTGACAGCATCAAAGAACTGAACTTAAAATACCAAAAATAAAATCACAGCAATGGTGTCACTTTTCTTTAAAAATAAATAAATCCAGCGCCTGACAAATGGGTAAACCTAACATCACATAAGGATTCATATTTTCACTGCTGCAAGGAGCCAAGATGCGGTGACACGAATCGTGTCTCTCGGTTCAGGGTTGGTACAGCTTTACTGTTTTCAGGGCACTGTTGCCAGTTTTGAAATTCGGTGTTTTTTATGACTTCATTGCATCTTTGGAGACAATTACGGCAAATGAGTCACATATTAACACACATTGTCCAAAGCCTTCGGGCTCTCTGTGGCATGGTGATTCAGTATTAAATATGCAGTTTACTCAAACTAGCCGGCAGACTTACCGACACCCTTTAGAAGTGTGACGCCAAAGCAGGGCGGGGACGACTTCACAGAAATACAAAGCAAAAGCAGAGGGGCACTGTTTGATTCAAGTTAACATTTAAATTCAAATTATTCATATCGGTGAATAATTCATACATTTCCCCACTTTTTAAGGTCCGAGGAAGTATCCAAATCTTTGGTTTCGATAAAATAAACACTTTCTGTAACTGTAAATGAGTACATGCACAGAGTTACGAAACCGAGGGCTCCAGTCACAGAAGGGTGGGGAGATGTGCGACCCAACAAACACATTATAACATAAAGCAGGCACAGTCACAATTGCGCCTCCTGCTTTGTGTGTAAATTCCCCTGCAAAGATTAGTAAAATGGCCCTCCTGTACTATTCAAACTTCACAATAAGGTGCCAACACTGGAATTCAATTCACTGAATAAAGAATACAGCAACCAGAAAAGAAAAGCAACATTAAAATAATATGAAAAGCCATGATACCAGCAGCCCCTTGCATCTGTTGTTGTCGGCAGAGCGCAGGCGGCAAAGCACCTTAGACACAACCCAACAGGCAAGGCAAGTGACAGAAGCACCATGGTACACACAGATAGCCCACAGTGAGCACTGGTCCGGGCCAGAGCTGTATCGACGGAGACAAAGATTTGCCACTGCAGCGGTTTCCTCATTGTCTGAACAGGCAGCACATTTGGGTGATCAAAGCTTGAGTGGTAAGACACTGCCAGGCTGAGAGCACAGCAAAGTCAACTCCAAATGGAGAAAACAGAGAAAGCAGGGTGTGACAGGGACCTCAGGAAACCCAAAGCTGGGATCAACACATGCACAACCCAAGTTGTTCATGTAGAAATGTGGGTCTGAGGAGCACCGCCCTTCCTCCATGTTACATGCTGCCCTTCAGCAAGACAGGGTCTCCCGCAGCTGCTGCCTACGAAGACGGCATTAAGTTTGGAGCACACCACTGCCATGAGCCCAAAAGCTGTACGTTATCAGAAATCTTAACCCTTCTCAGGAATTTCCTGGGCGGAATGAGATTACATAAATTCATTTAGGCTAAGCATGAAGTACTTCAGAGCTTCAAACAGCAGTACTGAGTTCCAATCAATAACAACCTAAACAGATGCTCCATCTCCAAGCTTATTTTCTTTGCCTCGGTCCAATATTACCTGAAGCAAAAATGACACCTGTGTGCAAGTACATATTGAAAAGAGGAGCTACATCACAGCAAAGATCCAAGCACGTAAACTCAGACTACTCCCCAAGCTCTAAGGAAAAAATGAGAGCTCTCCTCTCTTACTTGCCCTCTACCTATCTTCTTGTACCATGTTCACATTCTTTGAAATTTTCATCAGCCTGGTGTGAATTCTGCAAGCTTCAGCTCAGAGAAGATAAACATGTTCTATCATTACTTACATGAAGAAGCAACTGATAACATTCTGTGTCCTTTGGTATAAGACAATGAATTCACAGATGAGGCAACAAATGTCCTTTGATAAAGCTGTTTGAGATGCAGAAAACAACATGACTTTAGACAATAGTGTATCCCAGCAGGGGTGTGAGGTCCAGCAATTTGAGATTAGAGCAACACCAAAGACAGAAACAGTCCAATAAAAGACCTAGACCAGTGGACTGAACTAAAGTAGGTACAGTAGTGTTGTGTTTGTGGTTCACAGGCATGCCTCTTGTTCAACAGCAGGAACTTGACATTCGGGGCCAGCAGAGGCAGAACCTTGGCAAATCAGTATGGATATAGATCCTCATCTTTGTCTGGAACACATTCAGCTCACCTCCAAGATATACAACACCTTGGGATGTGTATCCCTCTGCCCTCCTCACTACAAGACTGCCTTTTCCATTCTTAGGGAGACCAGTGACCAAGGTCAAAGGTAAGTCCACTTTTCAGACACAAACAGTAGTTCCCTCAGCTCTGGAGCACTTGTTACCTTCAATGTGTCTCACCCACTACTGGTTTGGTATTCAACCTGCCCTCTGCCTTACACCCCCCAGCCCCAACACATAATTCCCCAGGCAAATGAAATGATGAATAATTCAAGCAAACAGCAAAGTCTATCACAAAGATCCACATGGCACCCCTCCCCCACCAACTCTTGGAGTGTATCTCCTTGCTGCAGGAGTAAAAAGCTGCATGATGGAGACGCATCCTCCAGCCCACCACGGTTGGACGCCTGCAGGATAAACACACTCCTTATCCAGGAGGATTTTAAACCATTCGCCTGAGCCTGGCTGCTCTGAGCCGCAACATCCCGCATCCCCCTCAGCCCTGCAAAAGGTTAAGTCCAAACACACACGCACGTACATAAGGTAACATACTTGCACAGCTTTAGTTGCTTCTGCTAGCTTCAGGGCATCTTCTGCTGAAAGTATACACAAATATACAACAAATGTCTACTTATAGAAATGGCTTCCAACAGCACAGCTGGGATAAAAGGTTCACCCCAACGGTGGGTGGCGGAGGACCCTTTCGTCCATGCTTCATACACGAAACAAACCAAGTGCCCCAGGGACCTGTATTCACACAAATATACACCACCATACCTGTTCTCACTCCTGTTATACTGTAAATCTAAAAATTATTCATCATTACTTATAGGTCAGACACATCCTCTGGAGCACAACCAACTGGAAGTAGATTGGCAGAGGCTTCATAGATTTTAATAAATAAATAAATAAATAAATAAATCGCTTTGGCATTGAAAGATAAGCTTATCGGGACTGGAGGATACCAGGTAATGGTTTACCAGTTTACACTGATTAATTTAAGCACTCTTCTCCAAAGCTACACATAACACAACAGGCAAAGAGAAATGCAAACACACACAAATGTCGAACCACAGTCAATTTGTCAAACATCATCATTTCGGCCAGCGTGCGTTACACAAGAAGCTGCCTATACAACTGATGTAAACTGCAAAGATGATAGTGACAGATGGTGGGATGCAAATTTATGGAGTACTTAGGAGATCTGCACAGAAGCTGGTCCAAAACAGATGCCTTCTGAGACTGTTCTTGAATGTTGAAAAGGATTCAGGAGTTCAGAGTAGGAGAGGGAGCTTATTCCAGCACACACGAGCCAAATCCCAGAAGCTGTTCAAGTCTGGACATCTCACGCAAGTGACCACCTAACACCAAGACCCTGTAGCTACCGGCATTCAGATTCTTCGATAATCTATAGGTTTTTCATCTGACAGGCAATTACAGGAAACAAATGGAAAATAAAGTGAGATACATGAGAATATTATGACAAAGCACAACTCTGTGCTCTGGCACTCTGTCCCTGCTGCAGAAGCCTGATAGCAAAGGCTACCATAGCAGATAGAAGGAAGATGCAATAGTCCCAGGGGAAATCACCACGGGCTGGACCACACGCTATGCAGAGTATATTGTGAGATGTGGGCAGATCCTGTTAATGTTGTACAGGAGGTCTCTGCAGCACCAGTTTATGGCTTCATTGTCCTGGGAGAACCAGAAGCTCATGTCAGTTGTTCCTCCCAGGTTTTTTAATGATGAAGAAATGAGATGAGCAAACTGTCCTGTTTGTTAGAGAGTAGTAGTTGGTCCTGCTGGTAGACACAGGAAAAGAACTCTGTAACACCATTTCACCACTTGACAGTCCAGACAGACCAATAGCTCTCAGCACTGCACTTTTACCTTAACATACAGGGTTTTTGTGCCTCCTCTCCCACAAGTATACACACAATGCCAGCTACATGCATACCTGCAGAAAAACAGAGGTTTAAAGGCCATGCGTACACACTTCTCTGCTGCACAAGGTATTAATAAAACCCTCCCACAGTTTGGGGTGCCCCAAAAAGTCTCCAATTAAAACTACTTATTGCTTTATGGAATGACATTTCATTCCAAGATAAATGTTACTAGTTAGCCAATTTCGCTATCTTTTTTCTTTATAACAGCAACAGTGAAGAGGATCCCACAGGCAGGAAAGAAGGAGGCCAAAAAACCAGATCAGGTGTTCACACACACAATTTGAAGTCATTTGCATGGATATTCATGCTAGTCTTGAGGGTATAAATTAAACATGGTCAGCAGACAGCTCCTTCAGCATTGAATACAATTACTTAGTGAGATTAAGACCCACCAGCCCCAGGGCACACTAGGACTAGGTGGGGATCACTGGGTAAGGGGGGGGGGGGGTGAAGTTGGTATGAGACCCTCAGTTCTACATTGCCACTTAGATTTTATTAAAAAGAGAGATGCACAGTAAGTGGGTGGGACAGCATAGCCAGAACACTGGGGAAATCCTTCTCTCCTAAACACTCCTTTACAAGGGGACCAGAACCATGAAGGTACAGATAAACCCCAAACACATGACTCTGGGTAGTGTGTGGTTCATGAGGCAGGCAAGGCTGATAGATCAGCATTCCTCCATCACCCAGGAGGGATGTCCCAAGGGTAGAAGTGCCATAAGGGTAGGATCACTTCACTAACACTCTGGTGGGAACTGTCTAGCAAGCCTTCCCCTGAGGTTGGTCTATAGCAGTTACATTATAATGACAATCAAAATGTCAACCCTATTACTAAACACATCTAGGAGCTGCACAGACCAAAGCAGAGAGTGTACTGTCAGTGTCCAGAATAAGATATTATGATATACAAAATACAGGTTTCCATCACATTGTAAATATTCCTTTAGAAAAGGTTCAAAGTTATAAGCAAATATTTTTTTTTTTCCCTAAAATCTGCCTAATCTACTATGAACACACACTCATGAGAAATGCCTACAAGAACAAATTTCAATTGAAAATGTGAGCGTTGGTGATGTCTAGCACTGCATAAGGCATGAAACTTACTACACCCCAATCATACCTTACAGTCATGTGCAGGCTTGCAACAATCTCTGAAATCTTGGGACTCTTTATCGTCCATAATAATACAATAATTTGTTGTAAATGCTACATTACAAATAGCCCAGGAGAGAGGAATTCCATTTTAACCATCAATTAGCCCTTTAGCTGCATTAAGAGAACTGCCTTGTCAGGTAGTGTGTTTGGCTACCCTGTGATGGACTGGCAGTTTGTTTTATTGAGAATTCACTTTATGAACAGATCTGTGTATGTGTGTGTGTGTGTGGGGGGGGGGGGGGGGAGATATGGTCACTATGCAAAGGAAGCCTGTAAAAGCCCTAGCTAAACAGAGACGGAAGCAGGATTAGGATCATGCAGGAGGCCTCTCGGCAACACTGCGTTACTGACCTGTCCTACACTCGCTGGCCACTTTGCACCGCACTAAGGGGACTGGAGCTGGCTAATCTGGAAAATGAGAAGCTGCAAATATTGCAGACCACAGCTGAGCTGGATGAAAGAAGGATAATCTCGAGGCAGATAACGGCACCAAATCTTATCCAATAGCTAAAACACTAGGCACAGTACAAGCTGCATATTTGATCTGTGCTACTGAGTCTTCTTACCATCACAAATCCAACACTTTTTTTTTTTTTTTAAACTCATGCCTTTTATCTGTCTGGTCAGGGAGCTCCAGTGGTCTGCAACCCAGTATTTTCTTCTCTACTGTATTGAACCTTTTACGCCAACAATCCCCTGCGCAGCACACGGAGTCTTCCTTCATCATCCATGGATGAGTCAGTAGGCCTAATGCTCCTCTCACAAAAATACTTCCCCTTAAAGCTGGAATTCACAATTTGTTTCTCCACAAATTCTTGCCTTTTGCACCCCAGTGAGTGTAGGAGAAGCTTGTAAAACCTACATTCAGAGAAAGCCCAATATTTCATTTTTGTTGAGTCCTTCCACATTTTTCTTGTTTCAGTTTTATGTAATTCTCAGCTCTTGAAAGCAACCTAAAAAAAGGAACTTATTCATGATGTGAAAATAATGTGTGACTTTCAGCACAGTTTACCTGCACATAGCATGGTTTCTATGCTAGGGTCCAAACCCATCAAATAGCAACCAGAAAGGGACCTTGGGGGCAACCTCACCTCAGCACCAAAGATGTCCGCTAATGAGGTCTAGCATTTGTGAGTACTAAGGAGTCCTAAATTTTATGAGGGATATGTTATCTGCCAAAAGGAAACCAAACCAAATAAAAACAGGAAGAAAAGAATTTCCTTTCAGTAATGTGGAAATCAAGCAAGGCTCATTAACAGAAATATAGTAACAACTGATATTTCAGTCCTTTTGTTGCTTTCCAGACATGAGTCTCCCTGGTAATGCCAGGCTTCAGAAGGGATGCCAGTACATGTGTGGGTGGGCAGATGGTGCCTGTTGTGTGCTTGGGTGAAGAGCGAAGAGGAGAGATAAAGAGAAAGACAGAAAGATGCTCTGGCAGCGTAAACATGTAGTATCTTTGTCATGGCAATTCACAAGGAAAAAAAAAAAAGCTGAATTTAACTGAACTATAAAAACAGAAGAACGGCATAACAGATGGCAAGGAACTGCATGCAGAATTTTTGTCAACCAGCAGAGATGACCAAGTGTGGATTTAAGTTTTGTTTCAGTATAAAACTAAGTGTACAACCGCACCCTAAATTACAAAAATGAATTTCCATCTAAAACCATACTTTTAGGCCACTGGTAGTTCCACAGTCTAGCTGCTCATTTTTTCTCTCACTCCACTTAAATACATTGGTCACACCTGAGCTTTTTCTCCTATTTCTGTATGGCCAATAATCCAGGAGGTGGGCATGGTTTATGCTCCTGCATGCCAAAAATGTAAAAATAACAGAGTAAAAAAAAAAAAAAGGGGGGGGGGGGAGGAGAAAGTGAAAGCAGCCAGCAAATGTAGGGTCTCTGACTATAATCATTCTCCTGTCAAGATGCTATTGTGGTCTTCACATTCAGTACAAACCATCAAAGCAGACAGTCAGTGTTACCCAGGAGCACATAAGGGGAATATTACCAAATGGATGTCTACATTCAGACAAAACTGGAACAGTGGCCACCGACCAACAATGATCTTGATGGCCCAGTTCATTTATACTAGGGTTAAGGTTAGCAACAAACACCAACGACCAAACACCTCCATGTTTCTAAGCTGCCCGGTAAGCTTTTGCAGCATCACCATATACCACACTTAACTAAAAAAAATTATACTGTGTTCACCTTCATTCTGCAGGTGTATTTGGTAAACATGCTGAAGCTTTACTTCAGTCAGTTAAATTGTAGCAGCAGCTCATTTTCATTGTTTTTCCACAGGAAAGAAATGTGCAGCTGCTATGTAAACACATGAGTGAATTTCCCTAAACAGAAAGACAGACACAGCAGAACCCAGGAAGATTCTGGCATATATTCTAACAGGCCCTTGATATGACTTCCAATTTCAGACCAAGCCAAGCAGTTCTTGAGATAGTGCTGTAAACATTCTGCTTCATACTAGAAACATCATAACAGTGACTTAGTGTAGATGCAAAGAAAATGGGAGGGCCACCATGCTGGATAATCAGCATTGTCCTGCAGGTCAGTATTTGTCTAGCATTTCCTCTCATCTTGAAACTGTGGCTACTATACTGGATAGTCTTTACAATGTGCCATTATACCCCAGGTGTGGACTATGAAAACATCTCCACCCTTGCACAAAGTTCTTGTTGCCCATCAAGTAAGATGCTTCTCACAAGTGCTCTAAAAAAAGCAATGTAGGGTCAAGTGTGAAAATGTTGCCCAATTTATCACTGGGGATTTACAATAAGAACTTGGCCTGGTGTAGCAGCACTTCCCCAGAACATTTTTTTTCTTTCTTCAGAAAAGAAAAGTACCAGGAGACCTTCAGAGCAGAGAAGACCTGATTTCAAGTGCAAGATCTGACAGTTGCTTTTCTACACTCAAACCCTGCATTCTCATGTGTGAAGTCTGTGCTCCAGGGCTATATTTTAATTAGAGTACAGCTATACAAAAGTCTGCAGCTTTTCTCTATAGTTTCCGGGGTCCTCAAATAACCAATCCAGCAGGGGAGATCATTGACTGCTTTCTCAAAATTAACCTAAGGAAGGTCTGGTTAGTAAGAGTGAACAAATACCACCAGCAACATCTATCCCAAAAGAAGCCCAGTCCAGTAAGCAAACATACAAGCTGCAGCCTGAGGTGAAACCCCACAGCAAGCCACCTACACACCTCTCGACTACAAAGAGGAACCTTAAGAAGGATGTTAAGTTCACCCACATAAACATACCCTTCCTCAAGTACGTCAATTACTACAGAAGAGCACAGTCAAAACAAATTACTGAGTATGCACAGTCATGCTGGCATCATATTAGCATTGCACAATTTTTTTTTATTTATATATATATATATTTTTTTTTTTTAATCAATGTTCAAAGTGATAGTTCAAAGTGATCTTTGATGACGCAGTCATTGTATTTCAGTCGAGCACAAGTTTTTGTCCTGTCTGTGGTGTGAAAATTTCTCAGACCAAGTGAGAGCCTAGTGTTGACAGCAAGAGATTATTCAGTGCTGCTTTTAAAAATAAAAAAAAGGAACAAAATTTCCTGCGACTAGATATAGACACTTAAGAAAAACGCACTCAAAAATAGAATGATGCATTTCCAAAAAAAGTATTAGTATTTGTTGCTTTATAGTTGTATTATTTTCACCCCTTTTCCAGTTTTAATTCTTTGAATCATTGTTAGATTTTGTCAATCAAAAGAAAGTGTTAAGCAGAATAAGAATTTATAATTTAAATCATTCCCAATCAAATAGACACTCAAATGTAGTTCAACCATTTATTTCAATGATTTTAGATGGACTGCAAAACTTAAAACTTGCAACATTTGTGTATTTGTCTTACTCTCATCCAGGCAGATCTAAAACTATTATCTGAATTTCATAAATGCATATACCTGTATCAGCTGTTATGTATGTAGATAATGAAAATTGGCATCAGCACAAAATTCTCAGATTGTTCATCTCTAAAGATCACCTAAAAGAGGTTCCTGAAAGAAGACCACACACATGCACACACGCAAACCAGCATAAAAAGCCACACAAATGTGGACTTGTAAAAGCACGCACACTTGCACGAAATGCAAGAGCTATTTTTTAAAAGATAAGCAAAACAAGGAACAACAATTTAAAGCTGTCTAAGGTTAGATCCCATGGCTGATATCCAATACCTGTCACGCTTGTCCTCCACCTCTCCTTCACTGTCCAGTTGGATCAGCAGTTCTCCACTCAAAACCTGCAGCAATGCATCTGAAAGTCCCTCGTGAACCTCTCTTTTACAATAGTTGGCAGCAGCTGATTTTTCACAGGATTCTGTTGAGCTGTCAAGGTTCTCCTACTAAGACAAATTACTCAACTGCCTGAACCTGATTTCTTCATCCAGGCAAGAATTTGTTGTTAGATCCAAACCCCTAAGTTGTTCCTTTTCATACAGCATTGGTGGTACCTCAGAAGCATCACAGACAGTGGTCCTACTCTAATCTGTTCTTTGTTGGAAAAGCATCACATGACCACACACACCCAGACCAAAGTGCAGCCCTCTGCTGCTGCAGCTGATGCTGGAGGTACACCATGCCTCCCTGATATCCCTCACACCATACCCACTGCCTTCAACTGTTTATTCAGATGAGAACGGGGGATAATCCAGTTATTGCCACCGTACAGAAACCAGCGACACCGCTTTTCCCACCAGCCGCCTTACTTTAATCCAGTGTGAGGCGATTTGCCCGACAGCCAAATCCAGTAAAGACTCTATAGAGCATGTGATTCGCATACATTTCCCTACAAAGCTTTCATCACTGCACTGTTGTGGTTCTAGTTGTACAATCAATTTAAAACTTCATTCCCCAAGAAAGGCTGTTGGAATTCATGTTTATATTGTGGCTTTGCTTTTTAACTTCTGATACATCTCACTCATTCTCTTTCTTTACCACTGTTGTCATCTTTCTCTCACTCACTGTCTTCTGTTTTCTTCCGTACTTGGGCACGTGTTGCGGTTGTAGTCATTTCCAGCAGTACAACAGACTGTATCGCTGGGGTTAACAATGTATTACGGTAAACCTCAGTTTCCATTACCACTTATGATGCCAATTTAATTAGAGGCGCGAGGACTTCAGTACTGTATGTGCAAATATTAGACCACAAGGAAAACACAAAGCCCTTTGGTTTGTTACTGCACTGAAACCCTGTGTTAAGTCTTTTTAATTTTAGTTTGAACAACTTTAATGTTTTATCTGCACTATAAGTCATAGAAACTCTACACACTTGTTAGGGCAGTGAACCTGGATAGTGGTACTTGATCACTTTTGGAAGAACTGATGTGTCCATTATTTCTCAATGTTGCTGCAACCCTTTAATGCAGTTATTCCAATTAAAATAAATAAATAAATAAAAATAAAAATTATGCCAATACCTGTGGCTCTAACTACTGCCATGAAAACCACATTTATAAAGGAAAAGTAAAAATTACATCCCAGTCTTTTCATGGATTACACTGAAGCTGCTCAGCATTCTACAAGCATCAGTCTTACATAATATAATCTTGCATCCAACTGTAAAATTCTTAAATCCTCTGGTTAATGCCACAAAAGACACAACTGAGTACAGACAGAAGGGGGGGGGGGGAATTGTGCCTTCTTTTAAACAGCAGTAACAAATTATTTCCCTGTTGTTGTTGCCATGTTTCTACTTTATTCTGTTTTCTCATTTTCATTTTATCTTCATTGCCTCTTTCCATTCTTACCACATTCCAAATAACATACGGCACTGAATTTTGCCATCTGTTTACTTGTTATATTGCCTTTTCTCCTTTGGTTCAGGTTAACTACACTTCCTACCACTCATACATTTTTGTAACTTAGCATTTGGATTTCACTTACTATATAATCACAAGCCCTGTTTTGTCTACTATCTGCTCCCTCCTTCTTATTCAGCTTTATTTTCCATCTTTTATTTTTAGTCTGTCCAAATATATTCATGTATTGTCAATAGTATTTCTGCTATTGTTTTGTTTTTCCTTCTTTCAGGGTATAGTTTTTAATGTGGTTACAGGTCACGGGTGCATCTGGGGTGAGGCAAGTTCACCAAGATCTGTATTGTTATATTCAGACTAAATCATTAAACACAAATTTAACAAAAACATAACACTGCTCACCTATAAAGTGCACAAATACAGTATATTGCAATTGTTTTTGGAAAAAAATTTACAGTGGTTTTATGAAGGAAAAAAAAAATTATTCTTCTGTAGTCCTCAAGCAAACAACAATGCAAACCAAAAACAGGTCTGTAGTCCAAGTTCTTTGTGCCACAAAGACCATAAAAACACAACTATTCTATCCATCAATGAGAAACTGTCAAAAAGCCCAATAACATATTCTAATGAATGGGTCCAGCAGCAATGAGCTCTTACCTGATGCTTGACAGGCTCACACATTAAATATATGGACTAACATGAAGGAACCAATGTGCTCCACTGGGGCCCAGTACTTGCAACTCTCACATCCCTCTTCAGCATGCCCCACTATAGGCCCTGTTCCTTGTGTTGTGGACAGTTATCCACACAGAGCATCCTCTTTCACCAGCTATCACACAAGTCAGCCACATTCAACCTGAGCCAGAGGGACTGCACGTTTGACAATTGAAGAAACCACAGCATGAATGCAGGGCCCTAGATAGAGGCTTTCAGAAGACCCCAGAGCCTCTCACATGCCCATTTACACTCACGCACAGACAAACCTAAATAGAAAAGGTACTAGAGTAAGAGGAGTCTCTGAGAAGAGAGAATTGCTCCAAAAGCAGGCAGTAAATAGCATCTGAGAATTGTCAGGTCACTTTCACTCTGCTCATGCACACACAGATCTCCCATTCTGCCACTCAATCTGCAGGGGTAATAAATCACTGCCTGTGTCTCTCACATTCACATTAGTGTTCTGTAGTGGCCCTGCACTGGAGCTGATGGCAAGAGGCCTGTACTACCAGAAAATGTGACATATGTAAATAGTTTACACTCTGACTTTCTGCAAATGAAATCCTTTCTGCCATAAAAGCAGTAGGGGTGTTCAAGACAGAAAATGGTTTATGACAGGCCATGGTGCTGCAGATAACCATCATGCCGCCTCACTCTCCAGGGCTTTCTCTAGGGCTCCAAGCAACCTTTCAATCATTGAACCTGCGCTTCAAGCAATGAACCGGCCTGAGACCTGTGCCATGTGACCATGGTCCTTAAAAGTTCACTTAAAATATTCTGTACTAAAATAATGGAAATGACAGAATATTTACATCATCAGTTTGGCTCAGCAGGGTCAGTGAGTGCTGATCATTTATTTGGCCAATAAAATGAACCATAGTCACATGGGAAACACAGTGAAGAGAGAAGAAAATGCTCACTGCTGAAAGCTACCTGTTCCTGCTGCCCAGTAACCATTCGATTAATGGCCTACAACCACTGGGATTTCAGCAGAGAAACGGCATGCTTGGCACTCAGGAAGACCATGTTTATACCATAATTTCCTGCAAATCAAGACCCACAGCACTACGAATGCTATATACAGGAGCCAGGAGAACCAGGCCAGGCTGACTTCCCTGCTGATACTTTCCATCTCACCACTACACAACAGGATATATGACCTGAGGATGCCACCTCTGAAAGCCACTGATCTAACTAGAAACAACACAGACCCCAAGATCAAGGTTCAGTAAGTTAGCAAACAAGCTAGGTAAAAGGTGAAAAGCAGAAACTTTTGACTGACATCATAGCCATAGGATTTTTTTTTTATACTCAATGTGAAGTTTATATACATTGAGACTCACATCTTTTGCAAGAGAAAAATAGCAACACACATATGAAGTGCAGGTGAATGTGTAGCCAGTATATGTTTTAGGTTAGCATTACCAGACTCCTGCTTCCACTGTGCTTTGCTATAGTGGAAGACTAAAAAGATAGATAAAATGTTAACAGTATTAAGAAGATATTCAACAACTCACTGCAACAAACGCTAAATAAGATTGCATAATCAGTACTAAAACAATTATATTAACATAGAAAAACCTTTGTAACAGAACTGCTCTGAAAGCAGTTTCCCTTTTTGTAAAGGGTAATGTATAAATCACAAAAACTAAATAAAAATACCCTCCAAAAAATATAACTTGTGTCTATGCTCTCCAATTATATTCTTAATTGGAATATATTAAAATGTTAAACTAACTGCAAACTTTTTAAACTAGATGTTTAATCACAGCTCTCCAGCAAGATCCATGCCTTCATCCATTATCATTAAAGTGTCATACCCAGGTCACAGCTATTGAACTAGACCCTGGATTGGACACTAATCCACCACAGACACCACATGCAATGTAATGTAGTAGCAAATTAACCTGAAACACATCTTTGGGCTGTAGGAACAAACTAGAGCACCTGGTGGAAACCCACGTGTTCAAAAGATGGTGTTCTCCTGGCTGGATCTCACTGTCTGGTGAGACAAGTCCTCTCTAACTTGCTAATCGGGTCTCTCAGCTCCTACTCAAGTGGTCCAGTCTGGTGGAGTCTCTGCCAGGCGTGAAGTCGCTTCAGCCAGAGGAGTCAACCATCCCAGATGAGGCCCCAAAACTGACACAGGCAAAAACATGAAAACTCCACAAAGACTAGGCTGGATTTGAACCCATGCCTGAATAGGCAACAGAGCACCATCCTACCCTCTCCAGTAGAAGTTATAAGTAAATTAAGGATATTTCAGTCCAACAAAACCTTCAAAACTTGGAATAAACTTTTTCTTAGCTTGTCAAACATGTTTAAAGTTGAGCTGTCTGACAGGACAAAACTACAATGTCAATCAAAGCAGCATAAAAAGTAACACCATTATAAAACACATTGATCTTACAGCACACAGAAATATTAACCATTTGTGCCATTATATGAGGTACATATGTTTGATACATGAGATACAGAATACAAATGATTCACAATAAAAGACACTGTAACAGACAGACAGACAGACAGACAGACAGACAGACAGACAGACAGACAGACAGACAATCTCCAGTGAAGACCACAGAAGTTAATAATATCAAACAAATCATTTTAGGATAAGTTAAAACATTATAATTCTAAAAAAAATTAAGCAAGATAGAGTAATGGAAACATAATTCTGTATATTTTACTTGAGTCCACATAAAACATATTGCTGCCAACCACCATGCCTGAGAAGGAATTGCAGTAAACATTGGAGGAATTGTAAAAGTACATTAAATTGCTTTTACCAACCTTTGCAGCAACAATTATAGCAATAAAAGCAACTACATACCAGCTAGCAATGGCAGCATCAGGAACAGACTACCAGTCACTCTTTAAACAGACAAATACTGGCCTCAACAACAACTTCCTTTGTTTACAATTATTCCTTCTGTGGCTTTTTTGCCAGCTGAAGAGTTTTGCAACTTTATGACTTTAGTGTGGCTCTGGCCCAGTACAGATAAGCCCAAATAAAGTCAAGCTTAAAATGGTCTCCTAAAACAAAGCCTGATTTTAAGCACCTCACAAATAAAAACTACCCCTGAGAAGTTCCCCACACCTCCTCGGCTTCTCCTTGCTCAATGTGAACCTCCCCACCAGACTCTCACACAGTCAGTCACGCAGTAGAATGCAGTTGTCCATTAAGTGAACCAATCATTTTAGAAATTGAGGCAAATCTTCCATGAAAATACATTTCCTGTAATGTCCTAGTCACACTTGGGAAGCACCGCAGCCTATATCCATAAAGCTACAGGGTGGAAAATTGCCTTGCCTGTTTGATTAGAAAGACAGCAGCAGCAGAGGAGTGGCTTAAAAGGGAAATGGAGGGAGAGGAGCACTTTGACGGGAAAGGAATATGAAGGAAGACGCCTCCACCTTGGATGGGAAATGAGACGATCGCTAATTGGGAGAAAACAGAGGTTCTTGAAGGAGAAGGAAGAAGACACTAAGAGGAGAAAAAGACAAAAACAAGACCAACAAAGAGACACTTCAAAAAAAGAATAAAGACAAGAAGACCAAGTCAGAAGAAAGGAAAACTGGAATAAGAAGATAGATCACCCCCAGACCTCTCGGTGACTTGGCTGTTCCAGTGGCTGAAGTGAGGAACTCTAGTCACACCTTTGCCTTAGGTCAGCCTTGGCAGTGACAGTATAAGCCCCTGGAACCCAAGCAAACTTTCTCAATGGGAGAAACCACACAAACAACAAATTAAATGCAGCTCGCCTCTTCCAGAAAAAGATATATCCAGGTAACCTATAGCCTAAAATGACACAACACTCCAGCTGGCACACCAACAGTACTGCTGGGCTGTGCCACTCAAAATTCCTGGCTTTTAAATCAGCAGAAAAACAAACAGCCTAGGTAAAGCTATGCCAATACATCTTTAAGCTCACTTTTTGAACAAGAACAAAAACCAAAAAAAAAAAAAAACTAAATCCTAATATCAGTTACAACTCCCTCATGTCTGTTCAGGTACACATCCTCCTTCCCTCACTCTACTCCCACAATAGCAAACAAAAAACAAACCTTCCCGTCAGACTCAAAGACAAAGAACAAAGCACTTTTTTGAACAAACCCACATAATACAGCCATCCACTGTCAGCCATTCTGCTGAATAAATGTTTTGTAAACCTGAATGAAATTTGTCCTTAAAACAATCTCCCTCCCAGCAACATTTCTTATCCTAAGACCAAAGCTACTTGTTCAAAAACAGACAGGACATGAGGACCCATCTGGCCATTCTTTCATAAAATGCCATTGCAAGAGACCTGGACAGACGTTTTGCTTTACAATATTGCTGAAGGTATTCACATATGAGCTACACGGCTTCAACACCCCTGAGAGGAATCAGGCAGATGGGTCAAGTTTCCTAGAACCCCCCCCCCCCCAACAGCTGATACAGCAATTCTCAGTATTTGCATTGGATCACAATACTACGAATCACCTGCATGCACTAAAATTAGCATACATGGAGAAAGACCAGCCTTAAAGCTATATGTGAGATGACTTGTTTGCCATAAAGCTCCATTATGCCCAGGTAAAATAAAGGGGCAAGAAGGCAGGGCTCTGACACCCTTACAAAAAGTCACAAAATAGGGAGGATGGCTTACATCCCACAAAGAGAAACTGAATTCAGGTTGCACTGTTAAGGCTTGGAATGCTAAATTCTTAGCAGAAGAATTTAGTGGACTCTGAACATATGCTAGAACTGTTCTATCTGGCCAAAATGAGTCAGGTCACCACACGACATACATCCACATTCTGGGGAGGGTTTTAAAAGTTAAGAGGAGGAGGATATTCAGTCACTATAAAAATAACCACAGTTGCCTTACAGTGCATTAAAGCTGCTCATTACTGCCCTGCAACGCACCCAAGACAGGTTTGACCACAAAGTGTAATAAGCACTACCGTGGACAGATCGGCGACCACAAGCCTCACTGTAACCACCATGGATTTACTGTTTCACATCAAGTCCTATGATCAAACCCTGTACACTAATGCAGCAATTTCATCCTAACTGCACTATCTTGAGCACAGTGAGGTCAATACACTGTCAGTGGGTCACAGTGAGGTCAGCTGGACTGGAGGCACGAGCGCAAATGCTTCACGTATACAGACTGTCCACTACTTATGATCCTAAGTACAAGTCTATCGTATAGTGAGAACACTGAACAGTCTGTGCAGCCACAAGTTTGGTAAAAATTTCAACAGTTGTACAAAAACTTCCAACCTCTGTGTTACCTTTCCAGGATGCAGACTTTAAAACTGCATAAAGCAGCTGTTTATGATAAACAGGCAGCTCAAATGGAAGAAGAAAAAAAAAAACCCCAACAGTTCCGGCCACCATGGTGAAGCTGGTTCATCTGCAGGTGCAGCTGGAACAGTGAAACTCCAAAGCACAAATACAGCTTGCATCCCTGCGTTCTGTTCTCTGTTGGGATTTGTAGGGAAACCATTTGAATGCAGATCACAGCACCCCAGTGGCATCCTGGAGAAAAGCCGATAAAAGGCAACACAATGAGTTGCATCGTGGTTCCTGAAAAGTAAAACTCATGGCCCTTCCTCAAACAAAACAGTCTGACAAAACCTTTGCGTGATCAGGCAAGTTGAGATAGGAAAAAAAGTCCCTGGCTCTGAGAATCCAACCGTGACCGAAAGGAACTACTGGTTGCTGGGAAAGCTATCTTCATGATCAATAAAAGTCACAAGACTGAAAAAAATGATACAAGAAAAAGGCAAACTTCTCATTTTTCTTCTATTTAGAGATGCAGAAAGAAATGCCTGATTAAAACTGGGTACTCACAATCAAAAAGGTTCTTCACTTTTTGCAGCTTCTAGTTTGTTAAAGATTATCAAATAAAAAAAAAAAAAAGACAAGGACAATATTTTACTGAAGTGTCGAGTGAGGAAGGAAATACAAAGAAAAGAAATGCCACTCTACTGACACCATCAATGCCATGCACAGTCCCTTCAGGCAGGAGTCTATCAGCCAATATGTCACTTACTCGAGAGACACAAAATGCAAGTCCTCGGTGAAATATTTGAAGCTGAAACACTTTGAGTTGCAAAACTGGCCCTTGAGCAATGTTCCACACGGATCACCTAATAAGACTCAGCGGATCAGTACACACACCCAAAAAAAAAAAAAAAAAAAATGACATGGGATGTGTGTAAAAGGTCATCTGCCTCATGAAAATTTGAATTCTTTGTTCAGACAAAATAAAATATTTATGCATCACTGATAATGGACTTTCTCAAACAAGCCTAACAAAAAAAAATGCAGCAACAAGCCTAAAGGATACAAGTTCAATTCTGACTGAAGGGCTACAGTTCAAACTATACAACCATCTCAATAAAGGTGCTTTTTAGGGAAAACTTTGAGGAAAATGGTAGATGGAAACGTGCAGCTACAGTGGCCAGCGTGAGACTAGAAGTGAACATTGTGTCCACTCGGTATTAAAGTCACAAACATGCAAGTGGAATAAGTTCCACATTGAATTTAACAGGCATCATCCCCACTCCTTTATGATGACTGCAACAAACTTTATTTAGAATAAAAAATGGGGCTTTTGAAGTATATTTTCACAACAACATTTACTCTATTATAGTTTGACACTATTCCTTATTATTGTTTAACAATTTTATTTTACTTGTATGCCACCCCTTTGGTGTACATATCTCTGTGATATGGCCTGCTGCAGAAATTTTTAGAAAACAAAAAGCACCTCTTTCTCGTGACTAAATGACACCGGATGCAGAACACTGTTTTGGGTACAAATAGATAAAAGGAGTTTCTGGGAATACAAAGAGAGAGGAAACGTGCTGCTGTGATAACACCTGGTTAGGTTCTACAGAACAGTAATAAAATATTTTTAAGCTTTGCTGTGCATCAAGACACCAAGCAACCTCAAACTGTCCGAAGATGATCAATTCCAGCAGACTGCTGGGTTTCCGACAATCCTCTCACAAATCACCTGGTCTGTAGCAGCCAGGAAGGACCGAACAGCAAGATGCTGTCAGTGATCTTGCATCTCCGATCACAACAGCACGTTACAGGACACGATTCTGCCGGCCTTACAATTCGAACGCCTTAACCGACAGCCTAAAAGCAGGTGCTGCAGAGTTGATCTAAATGATAAGAAGATGCACACGGCATTTCCGATATCAGACCGCAGGTCAAGGACGGCCTGAAAAGCCAGGCAGCGTGTGCTGGGCACAGCGTGTGTGCAGAGGCTTAACAGTGTTTGCATCTCTGCTCAGAGGACAAGGACGGGGATGGTCTCGCAGCAGATACGGAGAGCACGGAAACAGTGTTGGTCCAGCACCGGCTGGCAACTGGAAGCGCATGTTCTGCACCAGCTTTTATCAAGCTGCCCTTCTTCGACACCTTCCTCCACCAGACCACATTCTTTATCTCCTCTTACATTTAAACTAGGAAAAACATTACATAATTTCTTCCTCTCTCTCCACAAACACCTCACGGCTCACCGGCCCAGCCAAACTCGGCCGCCTTGACAAAACCACCAACACGGTCCAGCTGCAAACCTTCCTTCATCACCACAGCTGCGTTTCTCTCAATTTTGTCGCCGCAACCGCCATAATATTAACAAAACAAAAAAAAAAAAAATTAAGCCAAAACAAGCTGAAAGCTGCCAGGACGCGCAGCGCCAAGCGGAACGTCCATCGACTGGAGACAAAAAGCACTTCACCACCCGGCGCTTCCCTGTCGCTGTCCGCAGCACCTCGCCTTATCGATAATCGTTCTCATAGCATCGATAAAGCGTGGAACTCCGTGTTTTCGGCTGTTTCCCCTCCCCTCCTCCCCCAGAAACCGGAGGCGCCGCTCGGTCGCTCGCACCTCGCGCTGCCCGCCTTGCTCTCCCGCCGGTCCAGCACGCGGGGCACGCAGCTCGTGAGCTCGGTCCAGTCGGCGTGCAGCCCGCAGCTCCAGCCCGTGGAGAAGCGCGAGAAGAGCCAGGTTTCCTTCCGGTTGGGCCGGTAGCACGTGCACTTCTTCTGGCCCGGCCGGCAGTCGCACGGCAGCTCCAGGCGGACGTTCTGCACCAGGTGCCTCCCGAACGTGGTGCCGCCCGTCTTCTGGATGTGCAGGAAGACGATTACGTCGTCGCCATCGATGCGAAAGTCCACGGAGCGCCCGAGCTCCCGCACGGGAAAGTAGTACTTGTTGACGTAGTGCGGGTCCGCGCTGGGGAACGGGTCCTCGTCCACCAGATAGCCGTGAGGGGAGCCCAGGTTCGTGGCCGCCGGAGCCGCGTACTGATACAAGATGAGCATGAAGAAGACGGACCCCACGAGGACCAGCGCGAAGGTACCGGTCCTCTCAACCATGGTCCTGCCACCGCGGCTCATGAGCGACCATCTCCCGGGGGAACGGAGCGAGGCTTGGGAGCTTGGAGTTGGGGTCCAGACGGGAGTTTGTTTGCTCGCTCGGTCGGTCGGTCTCTTGCTCGCTCGCTTCTTAGAGGCTGCGCGCTGAATGCCCGTCATGCACAGCGGCGTCAGAGTTAAAGAAAGGGGGAGTTGCGTTGAAATACTTCGGTTGCAGTTCCTGGCGGCTCGATTTTTTTTTCTCCTGAAAGGAACGCGCAAGTTAAAGTCGTCCTACGTAGAAAAAAAACGCACAATTTTAAGACCAAGTGCGCTTTGCACGCGAGGAATAAAACGCTGTTTTGCTCTTTAATAACAAAAAAGAAATGTATCCGAAACGCAGGCGGATATATGCAGCGAACTTTATGCTTTCTATGGGAGGTTTGATATAGGGACTAAACATAACAAAAGTAAATGTTCGAAATTTAAATATTGTACTGTGATCAGCGTGATGTTTGGAGGGAAAAAAAAATAGCCATTTGAAGGGAGCAAAACAAATACAGTACAGCATTAGTCAATTATACCGAGAAACAAGGAATCGATTCGTTTGCGCAAGTTGTGGTTGAGCTGCGGACCGGTAGGGGGCAGACTGCAGACACGAAGATCTGGATGGATGGATCTCATCTTCGCCGTACCTCATGCAGGACAAAGGACCCTTTAGCTTATTTGGTATTTAATTTTTATGGAAAACAGAGAGGTAATTCTGAGGCTGATAAATCAACTCGATAGAAAAATACCCACAGTTAAAAGAAAATAAACCAGAGTAGGGTTTACTTCTCAACATAGACTGAACATCTCCTTGTTTCCTCTACACTGTTTCCTAGCACTGGGCAAGTCAGGGCTTCAAGATAGATTTTCAAAAAGAGTTTATTAGCACAGCACCCTGTTTTAAATTCTTTAGCTCCATCTGATTTTCAAAGTCTCGGAATTGAGACCACCGAGGTAAAGGAGCTTAAGGCTTGGTCTATCTTGATGCTTGAACAATTTTGCTTGTATTTGCAGTGCTAAGTTAATGTTACCCTTCAGGATCATAGAATAGTTTAGGGTAACACTGGTGAAGGAAGTACTGTGACTGAGTTACTTGAATGATCCGAGGGTTGCAGAAGCTGACTTTGTGTAGAGGACATGAAGGAAGTGAAGTCTTGGCTGCAGTGGCCACTGAGTCTCAACCCCGGCACAGCAAGGTGCTGGGCACACTGGCATCTAGAAGGGCTGATTTGGGTAGTTCTCCATCACAATGGTATAACAAAGTTCAGAAAATGAACTATGTCTTGACCAATACAGTAAGTGAGGGTTGGTGTTGCTGACCTCATGACCCAGTCCTGGCCATGTGTGTCACAGTCTACTGGTGTATGATTACAACCAGTAGCAAATTCTGGGTCAGGGCTTCAGGTGAGGACATGAGTCTCACTGTTGATGGTCACCTTAGGAAGATGATAAATTTACATGCACAATCACAGAGATATCTCCAAGCTTAGACATTGTTTCTGCTCTCTGAAGCTGCAAGACAAGTCACCTTGTTGGAAATTACTCCCTTGGAAAAAAGATGGAGAATGAATAGCTGATGAAGCAGCACTGTTCAAAAGGCCGGAAGGCAAGCTGTGTACCTGTTGAAATGGGCAGCAGAGCCTTTGCAGGAAGGCTGTTGTGCAGGGTTTACAAAGTGCTGGGTATCACTGGCAGTCAGAGGAGGAAGGGCACCAAAGCTGTTAAGAAGGATGTGGATTGTCTTAAATTTTGCTTTTGGAAGGCATTTTCTGGATCAGTGGAATAAAAAAACCCAACTAAGCTGTGAACAGATAAATGAATATAATCTTTTAAAAGCAACTAATAATAGGAGTGTGAGTAGATTCCTGAACCAGCAACATGTGGTATGACTCTGCTAGAGCTAGTATAGCACTTCTAGGGTGGGCAGCAGATAGGACTACATTTACATGTTTGGTAGATAATTAATTTCTTACCTGCTTCTCCTATGTTCTTGAGGCAGTAAAGGTAATCACCTTGTCATCAAAAGCCAAATCCATCCCCTCAAGCATGAAATTGCTTTTCTGAAACCCTACTTATTAGTTAACACAAATTGATTTTTTTCTTCTACTTCTCTTCCCTGTGGAACAAATTGTGAATTAGACCGACATGAAGGACATGGCCAACTGACAAAATAAAATGGGCCTCCTGTGATATACAACACAGATTCTTCACAATGTCCACGGTCCCAAATTAAGCATAGCAGTTCTGTGATTCCGAGCAATGATATCAAGTTCACTGTAGTTGTGGAAAGTCAATTAAAACTATATTAGGTGGAGAATTTACCCAAAATAGCATCGTATAAAGGATTTAACAATATCAGATATAGAATATATGCGGTGCATTCCAATACATGTACATTATATCTGAGATGAATGATCTTATCTAGTCTCTAGCCAGTACAAAATACAAACATTAATTTATATCTGATCTCACTATGGTGGAATAAATAGTAAAATGGGATAAAGTAAAATGTACCAGTTGTAATGCCCAAGCTGAAAAATGTACAAGTTGTCGGAACACAAGTTGTTTGACAATTAGGTGGTTGTTTTCTTCAGGGCAGATCCTCCAGCTGAGGCCATGACCTCCACTCGTCTGGTCATGCAGCTCCTCCACAAACTGCAGACTTCAGCTGTTTCTGCAAACACTGCGAAACAGCCAAATTCAGTGATCACGGTTTGTTCACCAGTTGGTTTTTGGTTAAGGACAACCGTAGGGCAATATTATTATTATTGGACGATGATATCTGTACACCTGGAATCTATGCTTAAGCTATGGTGTATAAGCTTAAAACATATGCCCATTTTAAGCATTTTTTGGCTTCCTTATTGTGTGCAAAAAGTTACCAAGGTGCATTACAGCAATTCATTAAATAAAAGTATTACAGTAAAAAACAACACTTCTTAGGTTTTCTCTTCTACATTTTTAATTGTGTAAATTTTATATTAAGAATAGACTGTATAAAATACCTTTCAACCACTAAAGCTGCTAAATGGTGGCAGCAGTTAAAATTCCACCAAAAGGCCATGTGAAGATATCAGCACAAAATGCTGTGACCTTCTGAGTCAAGGCCAAACAGGATAATTTAAGAAGACGTATGTAGTCTGTGAAGACCTAAACTTATGTCATATGTTACATCATAAAAGGGCAACATGGAGGATTGTAGATGGTCTAGAGAGGATCAGAAAAATATTGTACCCATCAACCAACACGCTAGCATGTCCACACGCTGCTTGTTACCACTAATCTCCTTTAAATGAACAATCTACCTAAAGGACACCAAAAGTTGTTTATTACTGAGCCAACTTGTTAAGTCCTTATAGAAATAAAGTACTAACATGTGCCTGTTAACATTGAATCATTCTGACAATGTGTGTCCTTTCAGGGATCAGGACTATGGATGGACCCAAGGTGCATGTGAAACTCGTGTGTTATTTATACAAACGGTGACTGCCGAAGTATAACACTGAGACTTGACACTAGAAAGGTTTAAATAAACAGCAATGAGCACAATTCACACCCAATTTCATGCTGCTGCGCCCACAACAGACAGCGACAGGCATAGGCAGCAGTCAGATAAACAGCTTTAATAACATGGATGTCTTTATACTAGAATAAATTAAAATTTAATCTCATGGTCAAATGAAGCCCATCTGCAGTGTTTGTTAGCAACCCTACACAGCACCTCTAACAGCACACGAGCTACATGCTTGACAGAGCAACGTAGTGTTTTTCAGAACTTTGTTTATGTCATAAACATCCATGAAGCAAATTGTCAAAAGGTGTTTTTTCCAGTGTATTTTGTACCTTGTGTCACGTCCTGTGTTTGAAAGATGGAATCCAGACCAACACAACACTGCACCGGACAGACAGTTACTAATAAATGAAAGTTTGCTATTGAAGGAACCAAGAAGTAATGCATTTTTGTTACAGATATGATTCCATATGATGTCACTGTCATGCATCAAAATGCCTTTTTTGGTCTTTTGCTTTTTTCTGTTCAGGTACCAGTTCTGTTTCCCTACTTCCCCAACTCTGCCTGCATCTCGGACCACCTGAAGGAGTCCCACCTCTTCCTGGAGTCTTTGGGCTATGAGGGCTAAGCACCTGTCCACTTGCACTTCCCTGGTACCCTGGACTCCATGCTGCTCACTACCAGGTACTTCCTTCCACAACTGGCTACCCCATGCAGGATGTGGTATCCCTAACTTGTACAGGGTCCCTCCCAGGTTTCGCCACCAAATCTGCCACATTTTTATTCCTCCATGTCTCAACTAAAGTACAATAAACATTAAACCAAAACAAGAGAGAGTCAGCAACAGAATTCAAACACTAAGCCAACCTAAAATTACCAAGTTGTCTCACCAGGACCATCAGCCAAACCTTCTGTATCTCCCTGTCTCCTACAACTGTGCTTTTTTGGTATCTATGGCAGATGAGCTCCCCCTGTGTCCCTTTTCCCCATTTGGGGATGCATTCTAGTGCAGCTGTCACAGAAATCACAGAAAATGGGCATGGCTAGGCTTTGGCTTGCCACAAACAGTAAATCGAAGCCCTCAATATTTTTCATGGTATTTCATTTCAAAAGGATCCGCTGTATTTTATCACCTCAGCTTTTACTCTCTCATTATTAATAAAGCTGCTTGGAGGCATAACTGGCCTGTGCGGGAGCAGCTACTCACTGATGCTCAGTTCACCAGGGTACAACTGAAAAGTCTTGTGTTTGTAACTTAGTTCTTGTAAATGCGAGTTGAGAGGGTACTATGGGATATTTACAGCAAAAATAACATTTGCTAGCGAGTTAGAATTTTCATAAAAGGAGCCTTTGTCATATAAAAGAAACCTATCATATTTTTGTTTTGATATAAAACTTGCTTATTTCTTAAGGGATGCTTGATCTGTAACACAAAGTATAATAGCAGTACTTCTTAAACAACACAACACAAACTCATTGCACTGCGTTGCATCATGTGTGCAGTCGTGAAAAGCGCAGCTAGAGGTTTTAAGTGAGTTTCTGTTATCCTTTTATCCTCGCAAAAATAAAATATACTAATATTTCAGGCACACCACAGCCGGGAAATTTGACTTGCTTTTCTTTCCCACCGGGGGAAAAGAAAACTACCTGCTGCTATTAAAGAGATCTTTTGAAAAAGGCAGACTTCTGTCTTCTGTCTCAGAGCTTCTTCGCTTCTCTTTTATCGGTAGTTTGTGAGTAGTTTGCATTCGGAATAGCTTAAACCAGTCGTTTCACACCTCTCTCGTCTCTCTTCTCACCAGTAAAAAGGAACGTGTATTTCATCTGCATTTTTAATAGATCTTCCAAATTGCGCCGTCTCGATCAGCCTTTGTCTTCATGAGAGAAGGAAACTTTTATTAGCTGCCGCATCTATTCTGGAGGGATAAATATTTAATGACCTTGGAGGATGAATTATTTTGCAGTTCTATGATGCAAGCTTCGCAACTGATATAAGGGATTACGTTAAGGTTTTTCAGAAAAACTTACAACCTATATTATGGCCATATGGGGCTTGGCGCCAATGTCTCTACTGATAGCAGAGCACATTGTATAAATGAAGGGTTTTTGTTAACTCTTCTCCTTGAGATGAATATACAGTGAGAATGTATGTAGATACATAAAGGTTAAGTTGTCCATCTAGATGGACTGAAACCAGCTATGAAGGATGATGATGATGATGAAGAATATACACTAACACTCTAGTGGTCTGCTGTGTAATATGCACAACCCATATCTTTGGAAAATCATAATGTGGATAATCGCAGCAGAAGGCATATCTGTATTCTGAACAGAGCAATTTCTTTAGAACAAATGCTATGTAATAAATTTGTGTATTTTATGCAGATAACACATTTTTCACGCCTTTTTATAAGAGACTCGGCAAAATTTCCTCACCACAGCACAATATTTTGCTCAGTCTCTCAAGATCTTTCTGCACTGCTCTTGCGTGCATATCTATTTGGGAAGTTTGGCTATGGTATGTTCTGAAACCTAGTTCTTCAGAAAGTGTAAATTACACTGTAAATTTTACCTCTTTAGTCCAGTACCATCATCCCACAGGGTTATTTGTCACGTGAGCTATGAGCTTGTGACAGAAGACATGTCACTGAGGCTTCTTGTGACATTTGTGATTCCCACATCGCATTTGTGACACCTCAGACCCTGTGACTCTGTACTCCGTAGGTGACAGTAACCCAGTTTCCCACCTGAGCAACAGATAGGTGTAACGCAAGTTCTTTTGGGCTTTTCCCTTCATACACCAAACCTATGAGTCTTCAAAGTTTTTGCTTTCTGTGTTTCTGCAAAAAGGTGGCTTCCTTGTGCATTGTGGCCTCAGGCATAAGAGTGAGTCATTTGTCAATCTGAAAGGTCATGGCAGTGGCAGCTTGAAATTATCCAGTAATCCTGGAAACAAACCTGTCTTTCTGCATTTTTATTAAAATGAATGCATGCAAGAAGCTGACCTCTTTTATATCATTACCGTGGATGAGCATGGCAGGAAGGTGGATATTGACTGACAAAGCATTGTGCTAAAAAGACAGGGAAAGAGAATATCAGCAAAAGCAAATGAAATAATCATAATCTTATTTGCAACAGGCCTGAACTTTGATGGGATTAACCTGTGTGAGATATGGCACCCAAGGTCAGCTTTGGCAGGGAGAAGGCAATGTGTTTTAGTTATTATACATGTGCATGCGCACGCGCACGCACGCGTGTGCAGTGCAGGGTGCCAGCCTATCCGAATGTTTTCATCACATTTAAGACAAACAAATCTATGGTTACTGTTATACTGTTAGCGTCGAACACCTATTAAGATGTTCCAGCTGCCAGATAGACACCTGGACAGCGATAAACACAAACCAATTCTCAGGCTTGTGAACGAAACCACTTTTTAAGTAGTTTTTTAAAATTTCCTTTTTATTTTCATTCCAAATATTTGAATTCCAAAAACAATATCAACCTTAAGTGTATGACTGCAGCACAAAATGGCTTCGGTGGTTTGTATGCCGTGTCTGGAGCAGATGGCAGATAAACATGCGTGACTCCGAACTGAGGACATCGGAAGGGATCTGACTTTCCCAAAATGTGTTTGGAGACCCACTAACCTCGCATACACAAAGGGTTATAAACAAATCCAGCTGGTTTTTGAACACACAACCACTGTTGATACAGACCTTGTTTCTCTTAGCGATGACAACTGGCGGAGGGGTAGCTGTTGCTTTATTCAGGGATGCCGAGGGTAGTCGGACTTGGCAGAGGTTGCGGTGTGCAGGAAGTATGATGCTAGCAGACAAGGGCTGGGTGTGTGTTTGCCTGCTCTGGTTGGCTGCGATACGGTAAAAACAACACGGCACAAACAGAGCTGGGCCAACTGTGTGCAGCAGCAAGATCAACAAAATAGACAAACAAACCGGTTCTGTATTCTCCTGCTTAAATCAGCCATGACACATAAGCTGGGCAGGAAAGGGGAGTCTCCATTTTCATACTGGGACCCTGCCATCCAGGCCCAAGGAAATCTGTCCTTCCTCAGCAAAGTTGCATTACATGAACTTTGTTCACCCACTTCCCATCTATTTTTACATTACATGAATAAGGGTTGTCACTTATTAATCATGCTTTCAAAGGGAAACAAGGTTCTTCAGTTGTTTTACGTATTTCTGGACATTTTGTTACTTTAATTCTAGTGTATTTCCAGAAAACTGTACAGTCAGCCCTCTTATGACAGGATATATACAATTAAAATAACTGTTAAAAACTCCTTTCAGACTGTGGTCATTTATTTGCATTGTATTTAAATCATTAGTCAAATAGTCTGAAACTAATTTTATTTTCACAGCAGATTAAATGCATCGAAAAGATCAGTCAGTTACTTATTTTCAATGCTATCATGCATGTTAGTGTTAAAATATTAAAATTTTAATTTGAATTAAAGTAACTTATGCATAAGTCTAGTTTTTTAACCTAGTATTTTTTTTTTTACTTTTACAAAAGTAAAATTTAGCAAAAGTACATTTATTTGAAGGATTATTTTTGAAAGCAATTTCTTGAGCACCACGTTCCACTTCTCTTCCCACGTTGGTTTGTGAGCAATGTTGAAAAACAATAAAACGGAGCATAATTTTTACTGGACTATAAATACAAATAATGGTGCAAATGGAGATAAATTAAGACAACAATGTCATCAAATAAAAGAAAGACTATTGTATGACATAAAGAGTTAAATAAAGGTGAACTTGTGCCAGCTGTGCACTAAAGTACTGCAATTCTAGCCCAAGTCTCTCAACTGGAGCAATAAAATGGCTTTGTTTGCTTCTGCAGTGAAGCCAGAGGAGATGAGACAGCTACACTGGGCTACACTACAGCTGCATTATGTTCCCCTCACTGTCACGCACAGCACATCTAATAAGAGGATCAGGGAAGCTGAGGCTCAAATGAAGACTCTCCATATTGTGACCATGAGACAGATGGGGCTGGGCTGGGCTAAGCCTCTTTGTAATGGGCTTCCTGCCGGAGTGTTCGCTTACCTGTCCAGGTTCCAGCTGCACTTCTGACCTAGGTGGCCGGGTGGCTTTGCAAATCGTTTCCCCATAACTCCAGGCGTTGTAACTGGGGCTCACCCGAAGGCCTTGTGGTCCCACCACACAGCAGCCGAGCGAGACGTTGACAGTGCAGAGGTAACAGCAGGTGAGAGCTTCTCCTTAGGCTTCTCCGGGCTGCACACTGCGGCATCAATCTGGCCTGAGCAGCATTTGGGTTCAGGGGATTGTGTTTGCCACCTGTAGGTGCTCAGTAAGTAAACGATGCAAAGGATTTGTACATAATTTGTGGAATAGTCAACTTAATCGGTTAGGCTTAAAATTAAAGGACCATTTTTAAAATCTCCAAATCACTGCTGCCATTTGTTTGATACACTAAAGGTTTTACTTGCGTTTCCATGAGGCTTGTATGTAAGACATGGTACATAATGACTATAATCAATGATCTAATATTTAATATCTGCATTATGTCTGTAACCAAGGCTGCTTAAATAGTGCAGCTGCTTTATGTTGTGTTGAGGGATGTCAGATAGTAGGAAAAAATTCACCATAATTCTTCTTTATGAAGCAGTAACTATGCAACGTGCTGAATATGAACTTGCTGCAACACCTCAGTTATGGCCACCTCCTCTGCAGCTTTTCTGCATCAGCACTCTTTTATTTTAGCCCCTTTATTACTTAATTGCACTTATAATGCAATAAAGGCAATAAGTTGAATGCAATAATAATAATAATAATTTTTTTTAAAAAAACGACTTTCGGCTGCTCCCGTTAGGGGTCGCCACAGTGGATCGGCTCGTCTGCATATTTGGTTTTGGCAGATTTTTACGCCGGATGCCCTTCCTGACGCAACCTTCCATTTTGTCCGGGCTTGGGACCAAAGTTGAATGCAATAATAATCTACCATAATTTAAAATTTTTCAGAAAATATTGCAAAACAAATTGTTTTAATTTGTATTTATCTATAAACATACCCATTTCTGTGTTTATTTGGACTTTTTAATGATGAATATTCAGTACTATGTTGTGCATATGCAGTTTTCTAAGATCATGTATGCAATTTACTGTATATTATGTACAATTCAGTATACTGTATATTGCTAATATAATATACTGTATTAGGGCTCCTCAAGAACTCATCCAGGGCACAAATTCAGGTATTAATGTATTTACAGTTCCCTTTTTCTAAAATCAAATATACCTTTGAAGACCACCAGTTTCGTTAAATTAAAAGAACGTAAAACTTTATTCGGGTTCTCTAACTATTAAAATATTAAAGGAAAACCCTATGAAAGAGGGTGACATGGTTACAACAATCTGTATGAGCAAAACATATTAAAACAGTTTTTTAAACAAGGTCATAATTATCAAAAGTGTGATTTCTTCCTATATACTTTGCTATACAGAACGCATTATACCATTGCCTAACATGCACCATCCAGTAACAATGAAGCCATTGATTCCTGGTTTTTTGGCAACTCTCCTCAGAAACCAATTCCATGTATTAAATTGCATGGATTAAGGAAAGAGGCACAGTTGTCAGGGGACATTTAATCCAATGCTGGTGTTCAGTAACCTTCAGCAGGGGTGGGAGGTCTGAGAGCAGCCGTGAGAACTGACAGGAAGGCGATGAAGCACAGACAGAAGCAGGCATTCCATAGAAGTCGAGGAGGATCATTCAAGGTTGACAGTGTCTGCTCAGCGTTAACACAGACCTGGAAATGAGACATGCAACCAGTCAAAAAGCTATTTAAAATGCATTGCTGTGGGGGGTAAATGAAACCGATTAACTATTTTTAAAGGGACTCTTTACAAAAATTGCAGGGAATCGACAGTGTTTTCTGTTGAGTTTGAGTTTAGCCAACCCCCCCATGAAACATAGGGATCAAACAAATGAGTTAACAACTGCTGTCCTCATTCACTGCACTCCTTGTGGTTTGTGTTTTACCGAAGCACAGCACAACTGAAATTAAATTTTTATTGTAAATCATGTTTTTTTTTATGCAGGCCAGTCCAAATGTTAGCAACTATTTTAATTTATTCATTCAAAGCTGACTGCCGTTACACCCTGTGCTGTGAATCTATACAACATTCACTGTGTCTACATAGAGTCTTTGCACTGTGAACCTGGTGGGTTTGGGGTCAGTGGTTGAGGATCAAGTGACTGTGGACCCAGCCCTTTCAGTGCAGCTCACCTTCACATTCAAAGGCCTGCAGCACGGTGGTGTAACTGGACCCCAGCCAAGAACGATACCCTCCCATTACCCGCAACAGCTTCTGCGTAGCATCACTGAACATAAGGTCACGGCTTCCATAGGCCAGGGAACTGAAGAGCGAAAAGCCCTGTGTGTTGTTGCCAAATGCCATCTGGGGGAAGATGAAGACACCACAAGAAAGAGTCAGAGAGGCAACAAAGCCTGAAGAGGGCTTGGTGAATGTTTCAGAGATCTGAGCATCTGACAGCTCAGTGTCCACCACTGCTTTCCTGAACCATGTGAAAGACTGAGACTGGATCGTACAATTTCTCTTTGTTATATATATATCTCAAGGAGGAGGATCACTCGAGGTTGACAGCGTAAAATATATATACACTACCGGTCAAAAGTTTTAGAACACCTAATTTTTTTTAGTTTTTATGGAAATGCATGCAGTTTAACATCTTAATGTTTTGTGAAATCAAGGCATAGAACAAAAAAACAATGGAAAATTTAAATTAAAAAAAGTCAAGGAATCATTAGGTGTACAAAAGTTTATTCAAATTTTTTGATTCATCAAAGTAGCCACCTTTTGCTGATTTAACAGCCAAACACACGGCATTCTTTCTATAAGGGAAATCAAATATTGGTCAGAAAGACTGTTGCAGAAGTTTATTTGTTCTATGCCTTGATTTCACTTACCGGAAAAGACTTTATGCAGCGGTCCGACTCTCCCATCATCAATACGAGATCTTGGCGAAAAATTAATGCAACTCTGGAGGGAAATAAATGTGACATTGAAAAGGCTTATCAAATGAAGCCACAGTGAATGTGTGCTGTAATAAAAGCTAAAGGTGGTCCAACAAAATATTAGCGTGTGACTTTTTTTTTGGCCGGGCAGTGTATTTCATCTACTATTGATCCTAGACAGCAAGGTGTAGCCAGGAATCTCTACTTAAGAGTTTTTTGTCAGGAGGTTCCCAGCCTGTTACCCAGTTTCCAGTTTTGACATCTCCTTTCTCTTGCTTCATCACTTATCTTTCTTTTTTCCTTTTTTAAATACTTCATCATGTATTCCATTGTCTGCTACAATATGACAGACTATATGACTGGTGTTATTTTTTAGTTTTAAAATCTTGTTTTGTTGCTGTTGCCTGTACTTTGCTCTCTATGTGAATGAGCTGAAGGGAAGCATACAGGAGAATAAAGAAAAAATGGGAAGAAGAGATGGGTACATAGATGTGTGTAAGGCAGAAACAGAAGGCAGGACAGTGAAAGGGAGAAGTTAATTAACAACCTACTGTATGTGTTGTTGGGACAGAAGGAATCTTCAGAACATTTTTCATTAAACTGTCAATAACCCTTTCAACAGTGTAAAGACCACCACAGCCTGCGGTGTGATTTGGCAGGTGGCACCAAGCTGACCGCACACTGACCTCCACGCGTTTCAGGAACTTGTAGACCCGGCATTTGTCCTCCGGGCGCACCACTACTGCGCTGCCAGGTACTGCAGCGAGGTGGCACCTCAGGTGGTCAGAGAGTCCCGCCTCCCCCCCATCTGGACACAGCAGTTTGAGGTCCTCTAGTTCCAAATCCAAAGCCCATGACTCCTGATTTTTGCCTGTGTAAGAGGAGAAGAGATAGCCTCAGAGGAACAGGATACACTTGAACTGCAGAGTAAATCACAACCTCTATTATGTTGAGGACAGCTTCCATCGCAGACACCCTTCATTGACGTTTACCACTTTTATGCCATGCAAAGACTTTAAATTTTCCACTGCAGGTGTGGGGTGCTCACAGACTTCAGAGTTCCAGCATCCACAGCAGACCACATCACTTTCAAAAGCTGAAAATAGCCTACTTCTCAAAAACCTCATTAATTCCGCTATGAACCACAAGCCCGAAAAACTGCAGTGAATGCAAGCACAGTGTATTTCTGCGGCTGCTTACCTAATACCGCATTGCATAAAGTGAAATAGAGATCAAATTATTATAAATACAAAAATATGGCAATGATACACAAAGAGCCTTGTGATAATATACATGTTTTATGTTGTCTATTGAAATCCTGCTATCTAGTGGACCACTACAGAATGAATTTCACCTTCTCTAAAGCTATTTAGAGGAACACCAATGTGTTGGACAAAACAAAAAAGTGTTATGTAGCAACCCACTGTGTGCGCCTGACAATGCTGATGTATAAAAACAAAATTTGGTCTAGAAACTGGTGCTCTCTGACCCATTCCAGGCTCCAACTCTCGGTAGTTTGTACTGTATTTGAAAAAACAACTTTCTATATACAGTAGGTTACTGTGAAATGCTGAAACATGGTTTTTAACTCTTGTTTGAAATACACATTATCCTCTGCACTTACTCCTTCTGCAAATCAGTATGTTTCATTTAAACTGTTTACAAACTAGAGGGACCAGTGACAGAAAAATCTGTAGCTACACAGGACAAGAACTAAAAGACCAGTTACAAAAAGGCTCAGCAGGAGAGATGGGAACCAGTTTTCGTGCACAAAGAAGCAGGATCACCTTGCATGTTGTCGAAGACCGTTGTGTGTTTCACAAAGGCTACATCCCCCAGGTTCTCCGCCACACACCTAAAAAACAACAAAATAAAATAGCCAGCTGTGAAAAACAGATACATACAGTCCATCCTTGCTTTAGTGGGCCTCGATTTTACCAAGATCAGATTTTATGGACCGCACATAAATATACAAGAATAAAAAACATTAAAAAACCATACAGCAAATACTGAAAAAACCTATTTTTAAGCCTACTACAAGTATGAAGGAAAATATTAATTTTTAGCTTAGTTTAAGTGTTTTAAATAATAATTAATTTTATGGCTTAAAATTAAATTATTCAAAACATTTAAAAAATTTTAATACCCTTGTCTTAAAAAAGAACCTGCCAGCCATTTCTATTAGAAATTTCCTGATGGCAGCGACATGCCAGTTGGTCCTCTTGAAGCAACATTTTGATTGAGTCGTATCGACTCTTATTCACTGCTTTGGCATATAATGCATTGTACTGTACCTATGTGTAAATTACAGTACTGGCTTTTTCATTTTATCACACACATTACTTGTTCATTACACATTAAATTCAACTATAGAAATGTTATTGTGGTACATAGTAAAAGTCATTACTTTCAAAATATGTTTTGGATTTTTTGCCATATCCAGACACCTCCTCCCATATAGTCCAAAAAAATCAAGGACAGACTAACTGTGAACAGCTTTGTAAGGGAACCTAAGGTTGTACTAGTGGCCTTAGACAAAGTCATTGCGCAAATAAAGGATGACAGTAATCTAGACAGTTTTATTGGCCTCCTCTTGCTGAACTAATTATACTTAAGTCTAAAGTAGATATTCTGCCTGAATTGGAATATTTTCAGATGAAATCAGCTCAGCAGCTTGTACAGTGGAACTCGGAATCTCTCATGGTATCATTGCACTCCATTTGTTATCTAGGCAATGAACAAGTTGTGCATGTAGTTTACAGCATGTGTATGTGGTGGGGAGGGTGAGGAGATCCGCATCGCACCTCATTTCACACACACGCGCGCGCGCACACACACACACACACACACACACACACACTCACACGGGCTGGTACACAGGAATCTACCAATTTGTTTCAGGTTATTCCAGTTATTCATTTTCCATCCGTAAAGGTATACCTTGAGCCACCGCTGAACTCCCACTCAAAAAGGCACCAGCAAGAACATGTGACATCCCCCCTCCCACCATCAGCCTGACACCTCCCAGCTCACCTCAGAGCTCCGCTTTCCCCAAAATGCCTCTCCTTGGGGCTGTTGACACAGATGTGCCGGTCATTGTCATCCCCAATGCAGGCCTCACACAGGTTCTTGGGGTTCTTGCCCCTGGGGTCGTGCTCCGGGTCCTTCACCCCAGGGACACAGCTGTAGCCAAAGAAATCTCCCACGGCTGATGTTCAGGGGCAGCAGGGGCAAGCTCAGATTTCACAAGAAAATGCAGAACTATTCAAATCCCTGTAGCCCAGCACTTTTCCCATCCTACCTTGGGGGAAATTGCACTGCTCGTTGACACTAATCTGGGAGGTGTTGACAAGGAATCCGATGGGTACCGTCCAGCCGACCGTTGTACGGATGCCCGGGTGGCAGGAGCTGCGCTCGTGCATCTCCAACAGGGACAGGTCACCGGATGAGCGCCTAGCCAGCGCCACCACATAGTAACTTATACCATCTAGAGGAAAGGGTGTACAGAGACCTTAGCTGCATAGCAAGTGATGCCAACAACAACAACATTTATTTCTATAGCACATTTTCATACAGAACGCTGTAGCTCAAAGTGCTTTACAAGGTGAAAAGGAAACAAGAACAGTGAAGGGAAGGCCAGTCAACGAAAGCGTGTTTACAAATGGACAGTAAGGTCAGATGGCCGGGAGGACAGAAAAAACAAAAAACAAACAAACAAAAAAACTCCAGTTAGACTGGAGAAGAAAAAAAAAAAAACAAAATCTGCAGAGGTTCCAAGGCCCAGCACAGTTAGGAAATGTCAAAATCACCGTAATGCTGGCGACACAATGAAACCAGACACCGACAACAACATGGCTGCCACCATTCCTACAGCCTGCAAGTAGACCAGCAAATTCTTCCTGCAGCATCAGTCTCAACTACACAATAATCCCTTTAATGGAAAAGAAAACGTTAAAAAAAAAAGTCACTGACTTTACACCTCTAGAAAAAATATATCCAAGAATCTAGACATGTATGTAAGTATCACTGCAGGCCACACTGATGACAGACACTGTATGCACTGACAATGCAATGTACGTGACAAATGAAATTTTTTGATCCTCTGATTCATTGTTTATGACAAGCAGGCCACACCGTTGCTGATGCTTCGCCTCACCCTGTCCATTGTAGGACTCCCCTGCCGCCACCTCCAGGCCATGACACCATCCTGCAGTGTAGACATCATCCGCAGACACAGAGGCAGCGTCCGCGGTGCCATTCTGTCGAAGCGGCACATTTCCACATATTCTTAACGTGCATTTTCACCGTTGATGCCATTCCACGTAGGATTCCAAAAGCAAGAACCTCGACGCGCCATTCCTGCGAAGCGCGTCAGGCGAAGTACCTGGATGCCGCGCATGCAGTCGAGCGCGTGGAGGCCGCGCGCGCACCGCAGCTTGGCGCCGATCCCCCTGGCCGTGGCGTTTCCCGCCAAATCCCAGCACTTGCGCTCCTCGGCGTCGGACGCGGCGCACCACGTGACTGCGACACAGCACGCGCTCCTCAGGGCAATTGCAGTGTAAAATTAAGACATTTTAAAACCGTCGCTCAGTCTGGCTACAAAAACGACAAAAGAAAGGGTAAGCAGACCGGCTGTGAACCTTCGATCCTCGAACATCGCGGCAATTCTGCGGGGCGCCTGGCGGTGTTAGGTGGAATATAAATGGATTCATCCGTTTATGAACTAGGGTTCATTTACATCAGCGATTCAATTTGACGTCTTCGACTGAGCCTCCGCAGCAGGAGTGGGATTTGAGCTCAAAACCTTTCGGCTGCAGGGTAATAAAAATATGCTATAAAAATAGTATAATAACCTTACGGCTGCAGCCAACGTTTCATATAAAAATATATGAAATGGCCTAATATTAATCGAAGCGCTCCATTGCATAATGGCCCCTGTGACACTGAATCCATAAACAAATGTGCATCTTTATTTCCGTCATAACGCGTTTGGCTGTTGGGTTCTGAACGTTAAAATGCACCGCATTTATTTCGAATAAATACGAATCGCACTGTACGGTTAAATTTTCATTATTCGTTTTCATTATTTCTTTACATAATTCACACAAGGATAAGTTTAGTAAATATAACCCTGGCGCATTTTTATGCAACTTAAGAATATGGTAGATTTTATCACATTCTCCGACGTGTAAAAAAATAAAAGCGTTTCTGCTGTCGCGGACAGACTTGTTTAGAGAATACGGTATAAAGGATTGTCCCTTTATCTCATAATAATTCGTTGTAGTGCAATTCTGCTTAATATTAAAAGTTATTTATGATAGTAATGGTAGGAAATAATAACAATGTTTCGCCGTTGGGCAGTGCGGATTTCACTGTGATTTTCTGCGTTTTGACAAAGGATCGATTCGGCTGTACAGTAACAGTACAGTGGTTTCCAAAAAAAAAAAACAATCGGAAGGACATTAAAAAAATTAAATTAAGCAGTTGGATTTATCATAAAAGGAGGCTAAGCTCTGCGAAAGAATAGAGTTTTTTTGGGACGAAAAAAAGGCGTAATGCGCGCTACCTGCAGATGCGCGGAAGCGAATGCGTAAATTCTTAAGAATGACGAATATTGTAAAAGGAGACACAAAAACGCGCTAATATGCACTTTTAGCGCTGCCTGGATAAACTATTTATATAGAATTCCACCAATGAATTTGTTCCAGAAGATTTCAATCGAATTTTTCTTGCTAAATTCCTTAAGACCAATGTAACTTAACCTAGTCTTGGTCTAACGGATGCTGCATTGTGAACATTTCCTCCGTGGAAAATATTACTGGCGGAGATGTTAAAAAATAACTGCACACATTTGTATAACGATTATTGTCCACTTGGTTCCACCATAACACTGAGTTGCACCCCAAACCCTCTGGCAAGTGCCGTAAGAGCCGCTTTCAAGCTACGACTTACTGATGTTGTTCTGCATGGAGGTGCGGACCACTGTGAGGGTGAGGGTGAGGATGAAGAAGCCCAGCACAGGGTCCCTCGAAGCACAGCTCATGGTGCAGCAGGAGGATCTTCACAAAGCCCAGAAACTGCAGCAAGAAGAAGAAACCATGGAGTTCTTATTCTTGCCTCTATATACCCCCTGGAGTAGAGGGGCAAGTGGGGGGACGTCTGGTGAGAAGAAACCTCTCTTTATTCCACAGGTTTTAATCATCTTTCTTCCATCTCACCATGGTGGTCGTCTTGCATTTCTCATTCACTCACATTAAAACTTAATGCCACGAGGGCATTGCACAGCCCACCTACCCTGGCACCACACAGCTCATATCATTTCTTAGCTCTATAATTAAGACAGAGACAATGTCTTTTTGTAAGGAAGTAATGTCTCCAGAGATGAAGTCTCCAACATACCTGGCAGAGCCTTGGCTTTGATTAAAGACAGGAACAGGGGGACAACAGCAGATGCCATTGTCCCCACGCTCCTGAGGAGACTTAAAGGAAAACGTATAGGCTATCTGATCCTCCACCATGGACACATTACTGTGGCTAGAACAGCAACAAAGTGGATGAGGATTACATTGCCCACGGAAACTCAATTTCACAACAACTCAAGTTCATACAAGATTTAATACAGATTAGAGAGTCTCCATTAACCTCAAGTGCCCCGTATCAGCCAAGGCTTTCATCGTGCAGTAGTTAGGTAGCTGCCATCAGATAGCTTCTCCTTTCTAGAGCCATAATGGATGGAAACATCCCTTTTGTTTTCAGGCAAATCTTCATTTGTCCGCCAGTGTTTGTTTATATCTCTCCTGCGTACTACTGCTAAGACGATTTTTTTATTCCCCCCAACACCTCACAAGTTGCTTTATCCTCCTTCACCGTTGATACTGAATAGATATTTGAAAATGAAAAAAATATGTAGTAAAAGAAATCTGAGCACTACATCTGTGACTTTTACCACCAATATCTGTCCTAAGCTTCCTTCCTCAATCCCTTGTAAACTTGTATATTATAAATTCAGTGCTGAATAAAAAAAACTAGAACTGTGTTTCACCTTTGAATTGTATGGCTACACAAATTTGTGTTTAAACATTTTAAGAGGTGTACATATGTTAACTGTGTGGATAAACAAGTGCAGTGACACAATTAAGCACACAATTTGGACAAAGGGGAGAAGAACTCGCCTGCAGGCACCAATAACAAGCGCACATTGAAGAAGAGAAATGGGCCACATCTTACCGCACTGGGACATTTGTTTGTGTCCACTATGAGTACTTTTGTGTTTCTGCGGAGCATTAACAGGCTCCTTTGAGACAAACCCTTTGGCAGGGTTTATGGGTAGTTTTAGGTTATAAAAGACAACATTAACAATAAATCAAAGTGCAGTAGTATTACTATTACCTTAATGGCCAGGTTTTGGTTTACAGTACATAAGGCTGTGTTCAGGTTTACAAAATAACCACTTACATGCAGGTATACCTTTCCCAAATGCAACAGATGAAAATGTAATGCTTGAACCATAATAAAAAGCAAAAATAAGTTGGTATTTTTACATATGACTAATATTTGAAATGTCCATGATAAAATTTGACATGCAACAATGATAACATTTAAATTATTAAATAATGATTATTATTGCAGCTTTACAAATTACAGGGGCATAAATAACAGGGGAAAAACATAATAGAGTTTCTGTGTGGCTGACCTGAATTTGCTCATACTATCGGCAATAGAGCATTACTTTTGTCACAGTGAGAAAGTGCTATGGTGCTCACTTGTTCTGGGTTTCGTGAGGACCACACACACACACACACACACACACACAAGTTCTCTTTTTAAGATGAACACAGCACTTGGGAGAGGCACAGTTCCTGGTTGCCATGGAGCAAGGAGAAACTAAAACACACCCCGTTGTGGCTCCAGTGCCCAGTATCACCACGATCATCATGGTGAAGCTCTTGGATGATAATATAATGCATTCCAGGAGGAGCAAGAGCACCTGAAACCAACTGGACAGCAGCATTAGTGTGAATAACATTTGAGCCACACAGAATAAAGTCCATGGACTTCAAAGGCACATTTGCTGTCTTACATTTTAAATTAGCGTACAGTAGCTTTAAAAAAGTACTTTGAAATTCAGTGCCAACAATTTAGCATGACCCAAACTCGACACTTGTTTTTACCGTGCTGACAGGGATAAGGAACAGCAAAGGACTGTCCGTAGTGGTCATGCATGAAATGTGTTCCCATGGTAGGTGATGAGCTGTAGGCACAGCAGTGGTTATAATCGGGCATCTGTAAAAGTCACACTAGAGAGACAATGTATATTTAAGCAAATAAGGTTTTGAAGAAACATTTGAATTTTTTACAGCAGTTAAAAAAACCAATGTGATCTTCAAGGTAGGACAATGCCCTATGTGTGGAGGAGGTGCAGAGGACATTCCATCTTCCTACATGAAGGAATATTTCACACATAAGGCAGCTCCGTATATCAAGTTTTTATACTATAAATACCCTGGTGACAATATTCAAAAAGGATAATGCAAGGTAAACAGGTTTAGTTAATAGTAAAAGGGAAACAATGCTTACACAGCTAAAATGTAGATTAAACAAGATATAATACTTAAGCAGCTAAAATAAAGAGAAGAGCTAAAGCATTACTTACAAAGATCTGAAGTGGTTATAAAGTCTATGCAACAGAGGCGCGGTTAATAGCAAGATTTTGGAGCGCTGAATCGCTCGTATCGCTGGCTGTATGTAGCGCCCCCTACTGGGGGGAGGGGGTTGTGACTGCAGCCGCTTCTTCGTCCATCAGTTTATAAGGCGCACCTATCGGGCTACTGACGCATGGAGGTGCTGGGAAATGTAGTCATACGCCTATAGCCACTACCTTCCTTATCCGTTGAAAAGGCAATATAGTAGTACAGCGTTTGATTATAAGAAAATATAGTATACAGTAAGTAAAACATATTATGATAAGTATAAGACACAAAATAGTTTAAACGTAGGTACAGCAAATGGAAACCAACGGGACCCGCAGGGTTCTTTTGGAGGAATTTGACTGGCCCACAATGCAATTACAACCCGGAAGTTCGCTCCCGAAACCGTCTGCGCATCCGCTTATCCTGGCACAAGCGCGCCGCAGCGGCCGTGGGAGGTGGTCGTTCGGTACCCGAAAGTCTGGATCTGACATTTTCGCCTGGATGTGATCGGATTTGTCGCAGCATCGGTGTCATTATGATTAACTAGCCCAGGTAATCGGTAATACTTTGATTTGGCAGTCGCTTTGGCTATGTGTTTTGTATGGAAAAGGATGCGAAGCAGCTGCCAGGTTGGGTCGAGCCCGGACGGACTGTCTGTACTACGCGGTGCTGTTGCTAACGGCGTCTCTTGTCACCGTACCGTACTTTACTGTGCTGTGCTGTACTGTACCGTACTGTGCTAGGCGTGCCCGGGTTTAGGCTGTCCGCGGAGCTGCTGCCTTTCAGCAAGGATGAACATCCAGCTGTGCGTCTGACGGTGACTGTCACTGCACCGGGCTGTTAGCGTTAGCCGGTGGCCTGAAGTCCTGTAAGATGAACAGCAAACCGCTTTGTCTGACAAAATGTGTGCTGTTCTTTAGCCTGTGCGACAAGCAGTGGTGTGACTGCAACACATGTTGTCATTTATTGTATTAGTTTGTCAACGTTGTTGACAGTGGTGTGCGATGTGTTTGCATGGCGCCGTCCATCTGTTCGTTTGCAGCCCAGATCCACCGTCCAGCGGTGCCCTAGCGCCAAGTCTGGGCGTGTGAGAGAGTGACCAGGACAGTGTGGAGCACCGGAATCCCAAACAGCCTCCCATTCTTTCCGGAGACGGTCATGAAGTCACTACCCGTGTCTTTCATTTCAAAGCTGAAACACACTGCAGAGAGAGGCACTGCATGGCATTATACATTAATGTTTCATTCGAGATCGTGCAAATTTTTTTCCTGGATGCACAACATGAACAAGTTGTCCGATGCATCGCAGCAGCTAGTCCAGTGCCAGTTGCTGAAGTTTATGGCTCTCACCATGATATGAGCGACTCAGTTTCTCCCAGTTGATTCAAGGTGTCTTGGGTAGATGATCCTTGCGTTGTAAAGTCAGTTAGCGTTGTCTTTAAGAAAGCTATGGACACATTTTTGGTTGGATGATCACTTGATTTTATGAGATGTGTTTAAACAAAGAACCACATACATGCACTGCAGAAAGCCAGTTTTGCTGTATTGTGAAAAAGTAGTCTTTTGTTGATTACTGTATGCTGTAGACATTCTATTTTGTACTTTAGTGTAGTTGAAAATCTCACATTTGTATAGATTAGTTATGTGGTTTAAAAATAGTCTACACTGGCTTAATAGGAGGTCCCTATTTGCACAGTAAATGTCCTCCTGTAATGGAGAGCTGTTATGCCGTATGGGAAATTTGTGTGCGAGAAATTCAAAATTCACATATTGCGAGGATATCCTTTTCCTGTACCCATACCTCCTTGTGAAATGATTTCCTGTCCCTTGCATACCCATGTATATATGCCATATATTGCTGTGGAGTATAGCATCCTGTAAAGGATATACTTTAATATCTTTACCGTTTCACATCTCATGTTCCCTTTGTTTCTACATGTTTGTGCAGTGTCTTTATTTTGACCTCATAAAGTTTGATTCAGCAAAATGGGTACAAAAATCTAAGCGAGTTTGTGACAAAATTGAAAAAGAAGGTAATAACGCTAGAAGAGGGTTTACAGTACATAAGGCTGTAACCCCTAACCCAAGAGCAGACTATAGACATAAAATGGAAGCAATTAAAAGAAGTGAAAGAGGTGTGCAACCCACCTCAACTCAAAATCAACTGTTATTCTCTTAGCTTGTGAGTACAGTAACGGTTCTTAACAGTAAATAGCCATGTTTGGTTATTTAAAATTGTCTTCACTTTTTTTTAACATTTCATTATTGGATAAACAACTATGGAATGTGGAGTCCCTGGTCCTCTGTCTGTCGCTTGTGTCTCTGGGCACTGTTTGACCTCCCTACTGTGCACAGAGGGGTTGGTCTCCTGTGTGTGCAACACAAATTTCAAGGTGTTTTATGGTATTTTAGTGATATTTGGGGAAAAATAGGTTGGGGGTTTTTGGATGGGGGTGAAAATACATTTCTTTTTCTCATTTAAAGTAATGGAGAATAGGATCCTGGTATATGCAGTTTAAGTTTGTGCAAGGTTTTCAGAAAGATGTATGATTGCACATTTCATTATCTTCCACACAAAAGCAATGACATAAAATCAATGCATTTATTTTTTTCCCCCTCTCAGGCTGCATTCATATGCTGCTGGATCTGTCAAAAAGATCCAAATCTAAAGTCAAAAAGTTGTAAAAATAGGACACTACAAAGGGCAAGTACTTTCCCTGTACTGTATTAACAGTGGACAGTCTAACCACCACCATTTGAAACCTATTCATATAATGGTGGTCATTGTTTCCAGAATAATTTTGAGGTTAATATACTAGATTTAGCAAGATTCATACCCCCAAGGGGTAAAAACCTTATGGGGTTGAGACATCAAGTGTGCATCTCTGTTCCAAAGCAGCTGATACAAGTGTCTCATACAAACCATTGTACAGAATAATATATCTGTTGTGCTTATTATGACCATGTAATGGACAAAAATGGTGCTATACAGAATAATAAGGCCATTGCATGAGAAAAGTATGTAGTTTTAATAAACTTGCAGAATTTTTTCTTTGTGTGGTACACCATTGTATAAAGGTTGAGTTTGTTGAATTGTTGCATGAGACCTAGTTCCGTGGGGGATGAAAGTACATAGCTAATTCTGTTGCGTTCCCTTTACTTAACAGGTCATAGACACTACTAACTGCATAATAATTTCATTTCAACATCTGCAAAAACATTTTAACTGAAGCGTTGCAAATTATCTGCCATTGAATATATATGAAAATGTTAACTGAATTATGCATGAAAATATGATTCTAATGTGATGTTGCCAATTTTGGTTGTACATATTAAAAGCTCTACCAAAAAATGTGTATGGATGTTTTTGCAAATTACAGTTACAATTTTTTTTTTCTTTCTTCCCTCTCCAGTCCTTCCGGAGGCAAACCTCTACAGTTGTACTGGCTATGGTTGTGTCCAAAGGCTGAGTGACACATCACCTTGAAGTTTTACAAGTAAGGTTTGTTCAATTATGGTTGTTGTCGGTGCTATCGAGCAGACGGGCGCCCCGAAGTAACGTGTGCTGGTCGTAGTGAAAAGGAAAGAAAACAATATGTATGCATCACTAATGTAGGTAGTCATATATAATTTCTTTTTATTTTTTACATATTCATTTGCTTTTATATCACAGTTATTGGCTCCTTTGGTTGAAAGTGTGTCAGCATGTGTGTGTTACATTGCTCTTCTGTATAAGTGAGTAAACTATTGTAGGGATTTTATGTGTATCTAACATTTTAAATTGATTTTTTAAATTTCAGTTTAGCCTGGATTTGAAATATTAAAACGTCTTAATTTATTGTAGCCATATCCACAACTTTTATAGGACGTACTCAATTAATAAACCAAGGTTCATCTGTGTTATTGGGCTTTTGTTGATTTTACATGGAGTAGAGGAAATTGGAAGTGGCCAGATGCTAACCAATGTTGCACACATTGTTTCAAGTTGATAAAGAATAATGAAAGCCTTGCAATGAACTGTGATCCCACAAACTATGTCCAGGATAGGCTCTGGACTACTGTGGTCCTGCTCAGGGCAACCAAATGAAAAAAAGAAAAGAATATGGAGAAGTCTTACATTTTAACACTTGTACTCATTGCTTTATCTGAGGTGTAAATTGCACATCGTCGGTATTATTAAGCCATTGTTCTTTGTGATGTAGTGGTTCAAGTTACAGGCAAATTGACTTATGAACAGAACTTCAGCTGCAGTTGTCTCAACAAGTTGCAGGCCCTGTCTATTGTTAAATGCTGCTGGGACCTTCATCTAAAAAAGATCAATGCATGTCTTTACTACTATAGCTTCGACAATGCATTTCATCTGCATTTCTTATTAATATGCAGTTCCCTGGATTTGGCAGCTTGCTTGACAGTTGATATGTGTGGTTAAGCTTAATATATTTTTTAAATGCTAAGCATGTCAAGGTAAGTGTATGGACATGCTCTCACTTGTCGATGCCACCATTTCCTCCTCTTTCTCTCCAGTGCAGTGAACCTGATGGCTCAGTGCCGTGTCCCACTGCTTCTCCTGCTACTCCTCAAGACTGTGCAGATATCAGCTGAAGGTACAGTATCATTGAGCGGTTCTTTCAATTTTTTGCTCCTGTGTTACATTCTCAGTGCTTGCCTGTTTAATTTTGATTCTACTTTTAACTCCAGTGTGCTGAAAAGTGATATGATATTTTTGTGCGTCTCCAGCTCCAAACGGGCACATCAGGTGCATGTGTGAGGGCAGTTCTTGTGGCCCAGGGCAACTGTGTGATGGAGAAAGGTGCTTCTCCTCAGTGACTGTCAGCGGAGATGAGCACATCTTCACCCGTGGCTGCCTGGGGCTGGAGAAGAGCCGCACAACCTGCTCTACCCCACCTTCTGACAGCTATGCAGTAGAATGCTGTTCTCACCACATGTGCAACTCCAATGCCACTGCTGAAACACTGCGACCCCTGCTGCTCTCTGGTAGGATGAAACACCATGAACAGGATGGCAGTCTATTAAAGGCCAGCTTCACGTGCACATTTGCAGACATTAAGGGCATAGGAGAGTAATCAGTTCAATTGAAACACATGTCTGCGGATTGTGGGAGGAAATCTGAGCATCAGGCGGAAACATGTTGAAATAGAGGGAGGACATGCAAACTCTGAACAAATTGACCTGGACTTGAACCCATGTCCAAAGCCCCACAGTCCAGGTGCTCTGAGGCACCAGTACTACTTTTTACACCACTGTGCCATTCACCTACTTATAAAACTACAAAACAGTTGTAATACTTCAAATGCAGAAGCAAACCTTTTGTATACATTATGACCACATGAGGGAAGAATCCAGGACTGATGTGGATCTAGAATCCTGCTTATAGACCCTGAGGTGGGGATATATATGTCATTTTCTTAGTTGTTGCTTTTGAAAGTTGCTTAAACAATTCTTACCCAAATATAAGACTGTGATGTTCACATTTCTGATTTTATGAAATCATAGTAGTCTAATTTAATTCAAATTTCTGCTTGTGTTGTTTGGAGATAATAGATTTAAATGTGATTGTTTACAGGTCTTTAGGACAATTAAGCAGCAAAATAAAGTATGTCCATCGGCCTGTCCATATTTATTCATCTCCAGCGCCAGATGGACACATCAAGTGCATGTGTGAAGGCAGCTTTTGTGGCCCAGGGCAGCTGTGTGCTGGAGAAAGGTGCTTCTCCTCAGTGACTGTCAGTGGAGATGAACATGTCTTCACCCGTGGCTGCCTGGGGCTGGAGAAGAGCCACACGACCTGCTTCACCTCACCTTCTGACAGCTACGCTATAGAATGCTGTTCTCACCACATGTGCAACTCCAACGCCACTGCTGAAACACTGGAGTCCCTGCTGGTCTCTGGTAGGAAGTGCGCCACCTACACACTCACTGCTTGTAACAAAATAATGTGTTGTTAATTCATTAGATGTGAAGGAGCTTGTATGAAGAATACAAAATAGTAACTGTTATAATTGTTTTAGATATCAAAGTAAAACTTTGTAGATTATGAACACATGGGAAGAATCCAGTGGGGAAGTGGATCTATAAACCTGCCTAGATCCTAAGGTGGGAATATACACCCTCAGTCTGTTAGGTGTTGCTTTTTCTTGTTGCCTACAGTAGCATTGTACAAACAAAATTAAGATTGGGAGCATTTTAAATGCTTGATTTACCAACTAATGGGCTTTTTTTATTTGAAGGTTGTGCTGCTGTCTGTGGAGTGTATAGTTTGGAAGGATAGTTTTAAATAAAACAAGGGGAAGGAGGGTGGATGACTTTTTTCATTCATTATTAGCAGCTGGAAGCATGCAGGTGGACATTTTTTAATTTGAACTTTGTGCTTGTTCTCTTTATATCAACTTAGGACAGTTTGATAGCCAATTAATATGTGTGCATTTTTCTGTATGTTTTTTCTCTCCAGCTCCAGATGGTCACATTAAGTGCATGTGTGAGGGCAGCTCATGTGGGTTGGGTCAAGTGTGTGATGGAGAAAGGTGCTTCTCCTCGGTGACAGTCAGCGGTGATGCACGTGTTTTCACCCGTGGCTGCCTAAAGGGGCCAGAGAAAAGCCAAATGACCTGTTCCACCCCACCTTCTGTCAACTACGCTATAGAGTGCTGCTCACAGCACATGTGCAACTCCAACTCCACTGCTGATACACTGCAGCCACTGCTGCTCACTGGTAGGAAGTGGGCTCAAATCATTGTGTAAAGCTTTTTGAACATATGCTTGGGTGTATTACAAGAAAGTATGTTTTACTCAATTAGTTATCTTAATGTTGCATCAATTTTTCCCCAGTTCCGGAAAGAGAACCTGTTAGACACAAGGTGGAGACTCTCGTTATTTTTGTGATTGGTCCATTTGTGGTGCTGGCTCTCCTTTTCCTCCTGGCTATTCTGGTTTGCCGAAGGCTTCACCATGGCCGGCTGGAGAGGCTCCATGAGATGGATGCTGAGCAGGGGGCTATCGACGGCCTCATCACCTCTAATGTGGGCGACAACACCCTGGCGGTAAATGTTACATAGCTTAGTGTATGTTATGTTGTATGTTACATCAAGATAAAATCTATTTATTTGCGTATATATAACCCTGAAAATCCTAGTGGCAGCATCATCATGTGGTTCTAAAGTATTACCCCTTCATTCTCCACCTCCCAGGAGTTGCTAGATCACTCTTGTACATCAGGTAGTGGCTCTGGTTTACCTTTCTTGGTCCAAAGGACTGTGGCACGGCAGATCAGCTTGGTGGAGTGTGTTGGTAAGACTATAAAGTCATATTCAGGTTTTTTTAATGTGTATCTGTAACAGTAGGATCCATAAATGCTGTTCTTGTCATTGAAAGGCTTCTTTTAGTAAACTGCTGATTGGAATAGTCTTAATAGAAAGAATGCAAACACTGTGCCTTTTCAGGGAAGGGGCGCTATGGAGAGGTTTGGAGAGGCCAGTGGCAGGGTGAAAATGTGGCAGTGAAGATTTTCTCCTCAAGGGATGAAAAGTCCTGGTTTCGTGAAACTGAGATTTATAACACAGTGCTGCTGCGGCATGAAAATATACTGGGTAAGTACCTGGTAGACAGGCTGTGTGTTCTGTGTTATAAAACACTAGAATGGTAAGTAGACTAACATACGCCTGTGCGGTGTTATTGTGACAAGCAAAGACCTAAAACATAGCACTAACTGTATGGCAAGTAAAAGCTGCATTTTAATTAAAGATCATTGAAATGGGTTAGCAAAGCATTGTTTTCATAGCTTGCAAAGGAACTTTTACTCCTGTGTTCTTTTGTTTTGCAGGATTTATTGCTTCTGATATGACATCACGTAACTCTAGCACTCAGTTGTGGCTTATCACACACTACCATGAGAACGGCTCTCTGTACGACTATTTGCAACGGGTTGCTGTAGAGACAGTAGATGGCCTGCACATGGCTGCGTCTGTGGCCAGCGGTCTTGTACACTTGCACACAGAAATCTTTGGCACAGAGGGAAAGCCTGCTATTGCCCACCGTGACCTAAAAAGCAAGAATATCTTGGTGAAGAAGGACTTGCGGTGCTGCATTGCCGACCTGGGTGAGTGGGTGTGCCACACTCCATCTCTGTATGTTATGTGGATTTTTCTTTTGTATGATAAAATCAATTTATTTGGAAAGGCATTAAATTGAATTTAGAAGATTTTGTGTGTATTTAAATGCCTGTTTCTATCAGTCCTAGTTTGGATTCATTTAACTTTATGATAGAAAGTGACCTGCAAAAAATCCTGCACTCCTAGCCTTGATGCACTGAAGAATTTTGGAATAATCGCTGCTCTAACGTGACCACATATATGTTGTAGGCCTGGCAGTCACACATTCCCAGTCAGACAATCAGCTGGATGTGGGCAATAACCCCAAGGTGGGCACCAAGAGATACATGGCCCCTGAGGTGTTGGATGAGTCCATCCAGACAGACTGTTTTGACGCTTACAAGCGTGTAGACATCTGGGCCTTTGGACTGGTGCTCTGGGAGATTGCTCGTCGGACCTTCAGCAATGGTAAGTTCTCACTTTGTTTTTCAAAGTTACTTAGTACTTAAATTTTTTATCATTTTACAGGGTCTCCATTGAATTGTAGGCACATGCTTCATTCTTCCAAATCTGATCTGAAGTGAATTATTTAAAACAAACTTTTAATGTATTGCTGAGCCATAAAATGTTTGTCAATTTTTTTTCTATAAATCACATAAATTCAATAAACCACCCATAAAATTATGTTCAGTATAAAGTTCATAATATCGGAAGCAGTCTGTCCACAAGTAGACACAGACCTTGTATTACCTTGTGCAAGATGAAATTGACCCCATTCTGCACTCATTAGTCACATAAAACAGGCTATGCATGCATATGTACGGTATATCAGTGAGTGAACGTTTTTAAATGTTATTTCTGACCTTTTCATATGAAGCATACATCAAATGTCAAGTTATTAATGCAGTGTACAAAAATATTTTTAAATGTTTAAATGAACAGAATTTATTTTAATGGTGTTCAAATTATTCCTAGTATCATTGCACCTCACTGTAGTCACCATTTTTGTCGTGGGTGCTGGATGGAAAAGATGGATGCTGGATGTTTCTGGAGGCAACATTATCATCCACTGTAATTTGTCATTTAGGCATTGTTGAAGAGTACAAGCCACCATTTTACGACCTTGTGCCGAATGATCCCAGCTTCGATGACATGCGGAAAGTTGTTTGCATGGAGCAGCAAAGGCCCTTCATTCCCAACAGATGGTTCTCTGATCCAGTGAGTTTCTCAGAATGCTGATCCTCAGGGTTTCTTTGCTTTTCATCAGTCAGAGGGGCACCTCTTTACTGATGAACATAAAGTTGCCGTGTGTGTGTGTGTGTGAGAGAGAATGTGTAAGAGTCTAGACACAATACACATGACTGCTAGGCCAAACAATTTTCTGCATTTATTCTTAGTTTTTTCTACCAATTTAATATAGTTGATAAGGTTAATATTTTATATATATTATTTTTTAATAAAGATGAATATAAATTATTTTAATAGCACAGTACAAATATGTGGGAAAAATTGCATTTTATCTTACTGTAACCTATGCAATATGTGAATGTAAAGGACACTGCCACAACCTGTGTTGGGTGGACAAGTGTGGCAAAGAGCTATTTATTTACTGCAAAGCTGCACCATAGGCAGGGTAAAGTACAACAGAAAGTTGTAAAAAAAATTTGCACAGCACAGATAAGGTCTGTGAGGAGGAGGAAGAAAGGTGTTAAAGTACTCATCTGGAGCCAATACTGTACTGTATTTCTCAGCTATTATCTCTACTGCTGACTTCAGAACAGTTGTCTCAAATCTGCAGTCAAAATGAGGTCAAAAATGAGTTTTGATTTGATTGCTTTGACTGATTTTTTTTTTTTTTTTTTTTTTGCAGACTTTGTCGGCGCTGGTGAAGCTCATGAGGGAGTGCTGGTATCAGAACCCATCCGCCCGGCTTACAGCACTACGCATCAAAAAGACTTTAGACAAAATCTACAGCTCCCTGGAGAAAGGAAAAGGGGACTGTTGAAGAGGTTTGGCTGCACATGGGATCGGGGGGGGGGGGCTGGTGTTTGTACTGCTCGCACAAACTGGCACGTGTCCACTAACACTAAGCGCTTTTGAAGCAGTAAAGCTTACAATCCAAAAAGGGCAATATATTTTTTTTTTCTTTTCTTTTAATTATAGTCACATTTTTGGGGGGCAGTGTTTCAGTTCTGCTCTTTGTTTTGATACATAACTTCTGGCTTGTTCCTAACCACACAATGCATGTAAGTCAGCAGGGTGGATCTCTGTAGGCTGAGAACGCAATGACTGATGGGTGTAAAGGCGTCCTGTAGTATTTCAGGGCTTAAATCGTCTTTCCGTTGCCTGCTGGGATATGTGCTTGAGGAAAACTGCAGCCCAGACTGTTTTGGGTTCATATCCTGAAAAATCACTGTATGTGGAAAACACTTCCTGCTTCAGTCTCATGATTAAGGGCTGCACATAAATGCAGTATTTTTCCTAGTCATAAGATCAGGACAACTACTGAAAAGTTTAACAATTTAATGGCATGGGTGCCTTAGACTAATCTATATATTTACCCCCCCAGTGGGAGTTAAAGGAGCAACATTACATGAGTTTCTTCCCTTCACGCCTTCAGCTGTGAAGCTTTATAGGTCTTGATCATGTCTGACTTGTCACTATGTGGTACATAATGGTGGTAGTCCCTCACCCTCTCCCCAGAAGTGAACTCGAGCAGAAGCATGTGGCACTCTTTTTCAGACTGCTTAACAGTGACTATCATTGCATTGTCTAAGCAGTGAAGAACAGTTCTTATCCTAACAGCTGCCGATCATCGCTACATCCCGCCTCCAAGGGACACAATGCCAGAAATGCTTCAGTCTTGTTTTGTGTGTTTTTTGGGATTGGAATATAATTTTTTTTTATTGCTGGATATTAGGACTACCCCAGTCTTCATACACATCCTGTCATTTTTTGAATATGTTTCTTCTGTAGGCCTCATGCACAGTTCACAGTTTCCGTAATCCTCGTACGGTATCTTCTTCCAATACTTAACTAACCGCATCTTTTATTTCAATTTTGGGATAACTGGTGTTTTTGTTTAAGGTAACCGAGTCTTACAGAATCAGCTGCTATAGATTCCAAAGTAGATACATACTGTTTTAAGTTTGAGAATTAAGCCATCAGTCATTCGGGAGCAGAGCTAAAACAGAAAAGTGAAATAACTTTAAATTGGGTAACAGGGTTTACGACAGGTAGCGGTGGTGTCCAATAGATCCTTGACTGGGGGTTTGGACATCGGTTCAAATCCAGCATAGTCCTTCTGGAGTTTGCCTGTTTTGCCTGTGTGCTCCAGATTGTTCCTATAAGATGTTTCAGGTGAATTGGTTGCTTAAAATTCCCCATTGTGTGTGTGAGTGGATGAATGGAGGCTATTGAGAGTGATTGCCCTGCGATGGACTGGCATACCAACCAGGAAGTGCCCTGCCTCATCCCCTATGCTTCTGGGATAGGCTGTGGACCACCGTGACCCTGGATTGGACAAGCAGATGTTGACAATTTAGAAGAAAAAAAAATTATGAAAATTAAGAATGAAAAATTCATTTAGCTGCATTAAAATGACAGTTTTTAGCTGCATCGTAAGCATCTGTTGAGTCCAAAAAGGAGGATTTTGTGTTAATCTTGCTATAAAGCTTTGTTTGTCACAGATGTTAAAGATGATAGACTACAGCAAACTAAGGTCAGTACCACTTTTAACTGTGGCTCCCCAAGACTTTTGTCTCATCAGTGCTGAAAAATAGGAACAAAATTTTTAAAAGTAAAGTTCCTTTAATTGGGGGGGGTGGATTAGATCACAATTTTGAAGAGATATCAGGTACTTTTTCACAACTGTGCACTAATGCTGTTAAAGTACATTGACTACTAAAAACAGGTATGTAATAAGAAACCTTAAAGGTTTGCATGGAGACTTTGAAAGAGATGAAAATTACCACTTGTGGGCCCTAATTTGGACATCTCCTGGAGCATAAACCCTTTAGGCATTTGACTTCCAAAGGAAAAGCTTGATTTTACAAATTAATTTTTGACAGGAAGATAACCTGCTTGGGTGATGGGCCAGAGGCAAAGGGGCATCATTTCCTATCCTGTGAGGCCTTGGGGCTGACACCCAGCATGGCAGCCCACCCATCTCCTGGTGGACAGTGCTGTGATGCTCTGCTCCAGCGGCAGGCAGCTAACAGGCCAACCTGATACCCCACAAACTAAAAACGCCCTCCTTTCCACCCACATGCAGCGCGCAGCCATGCATTTTGAAAAGTCATTTTTTATTTGTTTAAATGGCCATTTTGTTAAATACACGGTTACACAGGTGCTGAGTGGTCTTATAGCACCACAGCTGGCAGTTGTCCATTACGCAGGAATTGACAACATTAAAACCATTTTCTGTAACACAAAGGTCATTTTACAGCTGAGTGCAACTACTCAGTAGTTTTGCTGAAGAGACCATAAGCAAGAACAGATTTTGGAATTCAAATTTTCATTTTTGAAACTGTATTAATACTTTTTTTGTGTAAAACTACAGTATCTACAGTATGAGCTTTTCTTGGATATATTTGATTTAAAGAGGCATGTCTCCCTAAAACATTACATTGCATTTTTACATGCAATAAAGACATGTTCACTGCATTTGTTGATGTTTGTCTCCTTTTGCAACTTTAGCGTCACGCAACTCTGAAGTCTTACATTTAAAATCGTTAATATTGATTTACTGCCAGGACTGAGTAATTCTCAGCTAAAATCTGTGACTACAAATCATGTTTTCAGGTCCTGAATGTACATTGAACAGTAAGATCCAAGAAATTAGCCATTTTTCTAATTTTAGGTTTATATACCTGACATGCTGACAATTTAAACTGCTACTCTTGGAACAATTTAGTTAACCCTGCTGAAATCTTCCTGAAATGTTTCCATAATTCTGTGCTAAACTTGCATGCCTAAGACAGCTCTAAAAGACAGTGGACCATCAGCTGTGGTCTGGCAAGGTCTTATAGGGGTTGAGGATCCTGTGTGGATCCAGCATGTGTTTAATATCTTTCATGAAGGCCACAGCCTCAGGCGGCTTGCTGAAATGTATGTAATTCTTCTTCTTGAGACCCAGGCCATGCTCGGCACTGATGCTACCTCGGCACCTGGCGGTCCACTCATACACATAAGGCTCAATGGCTGCAAGCAGCTCTGGGTCTCTGGAATTAGAGGTGATGTTCAAATGGAGGTTTCCATCACCTGGGGAAGTAACAAGAACATTTCCTTTGTCACAAGTCAGTGGTGGAAGGAGATGTCTCCTCTACAGGTCTCGAAAAGAGTATTTATACAATACAGCAGAATTCTCACCAACGTGACCGTAGCCAACCACATTCTTGGCTTTGTTTCCAAGATGTTCCTTCATGTCCTCCACCAACTGGTAGATATTCTCCAAGGGCAGAGAGATGTCATACTTGTAGGTGTAACCGTCATGTGTTAAGGCCTCTGTGACCCGCTCCCTTATTGACCACAGAGCCTGCGTAATGAAAGCAGATCCATGCCACATTAGAACCTTAAAACACCACCTTGCCTTGCTCCCTGCAATTGGACATAAAACTGGGACCTTCATAGAAAGGTCTCCTACTTTAACTTTTGCATCTTCTGTTGCCACAGTTCCATCGGTCACCAAGCACGATGCCATCACTTCCTCAAGGAAACTGTGAAGCTTCTCCTTATCATGGGTGGCATTAGACCCCGCTGTCTCGATGACAATGTAGAATGGGTTCTCTGCAAAACAGCACAGTGCTCTGGTCTGATGGAGCCACTGTGTCCTCCTCCTGGTTCAACTTCTATAAATCTATTCAGCCTGTTGTTTCACCCCATGACCCTGACCAGGACAAGCAGTTCAGGAAGATGGCTGCATGGATGTACACTTCTGACTAAAGATATGATTTATATGTGTGGGAAAATGTTAAACACTATAGATATTTGCTGCTGTCTGGTGAAGCAGCTGTAACTCCCCCAAGTTGCTCATTCTACCAACCTGCTATGGGATTGATGAGTTTTAGGTGCTTCTCCAGCAATTTCATGCAAGCACCATCCAAGAATTCAAAAGCTGACATGATTTCTCCCAGCATTCCCCTACAGCACTGAAAGGTCTCAAGAAGCTTTCTGTAACTGGAGCAGCCTGTTACAACCCAGTAACAAAAGAAAACACGGAGAATGCTGTTTGCAAACTGTAAAAAAATAAACAACTGAAATGCTTACATTTCTTAATATTTACTTAAACATTACCATAATCACTTCCTACCATTCAACTGGTATCTAAGCTCTGACTCTGGAAGCCTACATTCTTTGTCTCCTTTGTTCACACGCTTTAGAAAAGGTCACTTGTTCGCTCTTCTAGCTCCTAACAGTAGCATTAGCTTCATGTCTGTTCCTGGCATCCTGATTTACACCACATTTCAAAAACCATCGCATGACTTTGGATCTATTAAAAATCTACTCTTCAGTGTCACACCAGCACTTCTTTAACATATGTTTCATTGTGCTCTTAGCCATAAATTATTTTTCCTAATGATCTGATTTGCTTACATTGATCCTGGCAACTGTCTACTCCTGGTATACCCTGTTCCTTTGTAATACCTAACTGCAGTACAAACTAAATACTGCAAGTCACCTTAGAGAAAGATGTCAGCTAAATAATTTGAATTACTGTATTGGATAAATGGTTTGTACAACTGCCTGGCTGTAATAAACATATATGTTTTATAAATATACTAAAATGCCTGACAACCTAAAAAGGCCACATTGACCGCTCGTGGTCTCCGTGGACACAGGATTGACACAGCTGTGATGACCCCAAGTGTGCCCTCTGACCCAATGAACAGCTGCTTCAGGTCATAACCAGTGTTGTCCTTCCTCAGATTTGTCAGGAAATTCAAAATCTTCCCATTAGCCAATACCTAGAGACAAGAACAGAAAAAGAGAAATGCATGAATGGCACAAAGTATGTGAGCTCTCTGCATTTTACTAATACGTAACGGGGTGCTGTTGGGTTCATTTGTACGCATAGCAACCACTTCTTTATTTTCTTGGTAAGAGAAGGGTACAGACATGATTCATGCAAACTGCACAGATCCCAAGCTGGATTCAACAAAACATAAGAGCCGTCTTGCCACATTATGAACTGATGGGATAGTACGGCTTACCACTTCCAGACCTAGCACTGTGCCGCGCAGGGAGCCATAGCGGAGAAGCCGCAGCCCCCCTGCATTAGTGGCCACATTGCCCCCAATTTGACAGCTACCCTTGGCTCCCAGATCTAGGGGCATGATAAAGTCCTGTTCTTCCAGGTAGGTAGACAGGTTCTCCAGCACACAGCCTGCCTGGCAGGTGATAATTCCTGAAAGACCAATGTAGACATTGCACACAGAATAAGATCAAGAAATATGTAAATTAACCATATTTTCTAGCTTATATGTGGCAAATCCAAAGATGAGAATGTTTTCAAACTGACCGGACACCTGGTCGAAGCTCAAGATCTGGTTCATGAGGGAGGTAGAGAGTATGATCTCATCAAATACAGGCACACTTCCACCCACCAGCCCTGTGTTCCCGCCCTGAGGGTTCACTGCCAGCCGTCGCTCACAGCAGTACCTGTAAAGTCAGCAAAAACCTGAAGACAGCATCGTGCCAATATGCAACAGTTCTGACATGCCTTACACAAAAGGTGATTAAAATATATGCTTCAGATATTGTTAGAAAGTTGAAAAAATAAAGCTATGCTAGCGGTTATGAAAAGTTTACTCCAGAATTTTGGAAACTTCCTCTGTAGTCTGCGGTCTCAGTAGCAGCTCACTGGAGCCTGTAGTGTAAGCAAAATATACATGATTACTTAGTTCATTTATCTCTCTGTCATAAGGACACATACTAAAGAAATCTAACACCGCAACTACCAACATGCACAATTTTTCCTGCATACTCACCCTTTACTGATTTCATCCAGTCCACATTGTGGGTCATCAGCACATCAGGATCTGTGATGGCCCTTCCAGGCAGGAGGTTCTCGAAGAAAGCCAAGTCTTGCTGAGACACTCTGGAGAATGGAAGCCGCCGTGGTACAGCGCCACCAGCATGGTTGGGTCTGTTGACACGGATGCCACGAGCCTGTCTGAGAAGCTCCGGTCCCCGGGGAAGATTCCCAAGGGCAGATGGCAGTCGACCCAACGCAGTCGCAAAAGGAGAACATTTTAAGCACAACCTCCACAATGTGGCGGGAGGTCCAAATCTTCTGAGTCTGTTAAATCTGATCCCCATGGGAATAAACAAAATAAAAAATGGCCAAAAAGAAAGGGAAATTATCGACATTATTATTATTATTATTATTATTATTATTATTAAAGCTTTTTAATTTAACCCCAAAAACGTCCAACAAATTACATATTTGCGGTCATAACTGCCTGCCTATCTTGATTTTTGCAGTATGTGACAAGGAATGTCAAAATCAACTTTACACTGACTTCCTCCTTTATACACCTGTTTATTATTTCAATGTAGATTCAGAGAAAGATCGAGAAGGAAATGCAGCTAAAGGGGACGTTCGCACTTTCAGACTGCGAAGATACACCGCTAACCACCAGGCCATTTTTCGTTACTTACGAGTAACAACAGCAACAAAACACATTTCTGCTTGTTCCATCGACCGTGATTTACTACCATTGATATAAATGAAGCAGTTCGGGCAACAGAATGAAGAATAAACGTAACTGCTTCACAGATCGAAGTAACAGAAACAGCGGTCTCACAACACATACTCACCCCATCAAATCCCTCAACATATCACACCGCCGAGGCTATCTTTAGCAAAACTGCACTGCTGTACAGCCAATCGCATTACTAACTTAACGACATTAAAATAAAATTTTAAAAAGTGCAGCCTGAAGATGCAAATATTGTTTTAGATCTGTTTCTGTTACCTTCCACTATGTATTGACACGAAGAAAAGTCATTTTATAACGCGCTAACATGGCGGGGCGTTCGGTGGTTCATCCAATCAGCTGTGAAGTCTCTCCCGCCCAATAAGGAAGACGGGCTCATAAATAATTAATAGATTTGCGTTACGCAGCCACGCGGGTGAATTGAAAGCGTTGTTCGCGCCCAGGATGGCGACTGCAATGTATTTGGAGCATTATTTGGACAGTAAGTGATTACAAACGAATTCGCTTTTAACTGTTTGCTTTCTTAGTAGCGACATAACAGTGGCTTTACTCAAAGGGGTTTGAGTCTTCACACGACACATGAAGACAACTAACATTAGCATTCGTGCTATTTGTCCAAATCAAGATGGTCTGCCACACCGAAACGGTCCGCTTCGTGGCAACAAGTCGATGTTCTTGTTGCGATTCTCTTCTGGTGGCCGCTAAATAATAGTAAGGCGAAGTGTAAATGTGTCCCTTTTTAGCGCAGAACGACGGAGAAAGACCTGGTGGCCGAGCTAATCGGTCATAAACAGGACGTGCTTGCGGTGCGGCGGAAGTGCGTTGTTTTTTTTTTTTTGTTTTTTTAAAGTCCCCTTTTCACCCTAAACGCGATCAATTTAACTTAGTTATATTGGGGGTTTTTTGTTGTTGTTGTTTTTTTTTTAATCGCCTGAGAGTGTATTTCTTGGCAAATAGACTGCTGTCCACGCCGACATGACGATCATATGTGTTTATTCCAGGTATAGAAAGCATGCCTTGCGAGCTACAGAGAAACTTCACGCTTATGCGTGAGCTGGACAGTAGGACAGAAGGTGCGTGGAAACCTCGGTCTCCCTCGCAATAATTTTTACTGCGCTAGTGCTGTAAATAATTTAAGGAATGCATAATACAGTCATAAAACTGCTATTTGTTATTCATCCCTGTGTTAAGTGGCTGTGCACAGAGAACAAGCTGCATTATTTGTGTCATTACATCAGCACCGTTTCTGTAAAGAGGCTCAAAAGACTTTAATTTCTTAAGAAATATTCCATTCATCTTAGTCACTGTCTTTTTGTTCTCTTACTCTGTTACCTGTCAATGTGAGCCCACCTGTATACAACAGACTGTTGCTTCACCAATATTAATGCCATCAGTGTTTCTGACAGTCTTTAAAAAAACTCAAGTGCTCATCTTTCCCTCTTTGCCACTTCATTATGGCACTCGTGCTGCCATTTTACGTGGAGAAAAAATGTGTTTTACCCCAGCCGGAAACACTTTTTGCTTAAGTGTGTTTTCAGTAATTGTACCTTATTGTCTAACCAGTAAGGCAATTCTTGGCTCACAACAAAACTTAAATCAGAGTTGTCATTTATGTGTGGGAAAACTTATTCATAGTTTTACTGTGCATAGGATAGTGATTGATTTTTCTGTGCTGTCAAGTATTGCTTATGTTTAAAAATTGATTGATGTATTTTTCTGTAGAAAAGAAGGGAGAGATTGACAACTTAGCAGCTGAATACATAGCGAATGTGAAGAGCCTTGCTGGGGAGCAAAGGGTCGAGCATTTGCAAAAGATTGAGAATGCCTACAGCAAGTGTAAAGAATACAGTGATGACAAAGTTCAGCTTGCCATGCAGACATACGAAATGGTTGGTATTACTTAACACCTTCTCTTGCATTTCAGCGGTGGAGCTATTGGCTGTGCATGCATTTAACTTTAATCTACTTGTCGTAATGTGTGACCCTGACTACCAAATATGTGAAACGTCACAATTTCAGAAGTGAAACTATGCTGCAGGCACATTCAAACATAGCTTTCTAAAGGGAAAGGAAGCACCAGGCGAAAACACCAAGCAAAACATCAAAAGAGCTTAAAACTGATTGTCAGTGATGATTTCCGATCGGTACCATACATCACACACCAAACCAAGGAGGGCTTTATGGGCAAAAGCTGAAGAGGACCCCACTGTAGAAACACAAACATAATAAGACAAAACTGATCTTTACCCAAACCTCCCTATAGAAGCCAACATTCTTCTGGGAAAATGTTATGTAGGCTGATGAAACCAAAACAGAGCTCTTTGGTAATGTAGTCCAGCCATTTGTTTATAAAGATGAAATGAAGCTCATAAGTAAAAGACAGCCTGCCTACAGTTACATAGGTTGGAGGTTCCGTAATGTTTTGGGGCTGCTTTGCTGCCTCTGGTACTCGGGGCCTTGAACATAGTAAGGAGCTCATGAAATGAGAGGATCCCCAAGGAACAAAATTTGCTACCCAGTGTCAGAAAGATAGGTATAGATCAAAGATCATGGATGCTCCTTTATGGACAATGACTTAAAACACACATCCAAAAGCATAAAAGAATGGTTAAAAAGGAAAACAAGGACTGTTTATCAATACTGTTGATCTAAATGACTGAAATGTTCTCATTTTAAACAAATATTCACTCCAGGTCTGAGTTTAAAGTAAAATTGTATTCAGATGTAATTAATCCCACAAACCCTGGCTAGCTAAAAGCTACACCATTTTTTATTCTGGGACATCTCATAAAATAAGTGATACAAAAACTAATACTCAGCTCTTAAATTTGTCACAATAACAATATGTAATATGAGAGTGAAAAGAGGGATCTATGAGTTCACATTTTTATTCCAATTCAGTTTAAGGGAGAATTTGCAGCCTCTTTTAAGTTGAGTTGTTTATCTTTGCCTTGGATTTTAGACGGATACTGGTTGTCTAATAAACAGTGCTGGGTTGCTGTTTGCTGCAGGTGGACAAACACATCCGCAGGCTGGATGCTGACCTGGCCCGCTTTGAAAAGGAGCTGAAAGAAAAACTGAGCGAGTATGAGAGTGCAGATGGGAGATCATTAAAGAGTATGTGTGGAAATGTAGGATGACAAAGAAAATGCGTCCTCTGACTTTATTTAATGTTCCAGCACAACATACATACATTTATTATAAGAAGTTTCCAAATGATTATTTAAAAAAAGACCTGGTCAAAACAAAATGTTACAGAAACTTTCCCAACCTTATACTTATAAATGATACTGTTAAGAGTCTTCACCGATTTGATTATTTATTTTTTTCTAGTTTTGACACTGCCATCATAATATTTACCAAAGATACATTGTAATGTGGTACTTTTTAATGATAATTTGATATTAGACATAATATTCAATACTTTTAAAGCTAAGGTTTCATAATGACATTAGAAACTAGCTTTTATGAAAATTAGTTTTTTATGCTTTTAATGTTTCTCTAGAAACCAGAAGTCTCAAAGACAAGAAAAGCTCCAGAACGAGGGCAAAGAAGGGTCAAGAGGAGGAGCTGCCGAAGAAAAAAAAAATCAAAAATAGGTTTGAACACCTCTCTCGTATGTACATTGTTTTTATGTGATGCATTGCCTCTTATTGACAACTGTCCTTGAGTTACGACCACCCAAACTGTCTTATTAACCTTATTATATTATTTTGGAATCTTTTATTTGGTGTGCCTTACAACAAAGTAGACTTATTGTATGATGGTGCTGTCAGAATGGAGCACCTTCATAAACCAAAGCTCATGTGTACATGTAAATCAGAAACTCAAGAACAACCACAACAGACGCAAGGGTTTACTTACTCAGTTCTTTTTTGGTAACAAATTGACTTTAATTTCATATTCATGCTATTAAGCAGCCAGGAAAAATGATAAGCTGTAGGGGTAAATTGGTCTTTCTGGTTTTGTTCCAGAAAAAATAATGTTTGGTTACTGTTGTAGTTCATCTTCGCTGCATATGAAAGCCACTTTCTTCTCTGTAGCCCTGAATTTAGTGACTCTCTGCTGACTGAGCACTCATCTGATGTGCTGGACATGCCTGTGGATCCCAATGAGCCAACCTATTGTCTGTGTCATCAAGTGTCCTATGGGGAGATGATCGGCTGTGACAACCCTGATGTGAGTATGATGTACTTCAGAAAGGAAGTAATAAGATTTTTTTTTGTTTGTTTTGGCTTGTACTTGGTTTTTACACTTATTTCAGCACAAAATAAAAAACAGACATTCAAATTGTGATTTTGGAATAAGTGACTGACAATTGAGTGTCTGTATCTGTATTTCGCTGTCAGTTGGTAAAATTCACTGTTGTTTGTTCTGAACTGTAGATGAGAAAAGCATCTAAAAATGACCTAATGTAAAGTCCATGAGTTGGGGTGGTTAGTGACAGCAGTGGGGCTTTTTGGATGAGAATAGAGCAGAATGGTGCATTATTATGAGTATTTATGGCATTGTGTTATTGATACACCAGTGTTTGTTCTCATGCACAGCTTTTATCCCACACATGACCTTGAATTCACCAATACCCAACACAAATGAAATTAAAAAGAAATAAAAGCATCATAAAAAATGTAAAAGAACTATATTATTGAGCTTGAAGGGCAGACAACTGCCTATCACCTTTTAGCTAGAGGTTTTACATCATGATGGAGAAGCAGTATGTCACTGACCAGCTCAGAAATGATGGATGTAGAAAATATAGGATCATCTACAGCTCATTAATCTTCTCTTTGCGTTGCTTTCAATCTTCTGAAAAACGTATTGTTTATTACGTATCGATTGTCAGGGTATGTGACACTTTGGCATACGATTTGACTTGGTACACCAGTCATCATTTTTGGGAAAGATGGATACTAAACTCTTATCAAAGAAGAGTTTGTTACTTGAAAGTTCCTAATTTAGGACAAAGTTTTGTTCCTAAACATTGTGCCTGTATGCATCAAGGAGTTTCGTAAAATTTGTTCTAGTTGTTTGTTAGTAACTGAATGTTCCATGGCTTTTGTGTGTTACCTTAACAGTGTCCAGTAGAATGGTTCCACTTTGCTTGTGTGGATCTTACAACAAAGCCAAAAGGCAAATGGTGAGTTGGCTCCGGTCTCATATTTTGTGTCCTGTGTAAACCTGTGATGAATGCTTGTACACGCACACTCTAGTTGGTGGGTAAAATTTATTCCTGCAAATGTGTCTGTTAGGCATTTTTCCATTAAAAGGATAAGCCATTTGTGTTACTTCTGAAGAAATTACAATGCAATATCCAAGTTAATGGATGTTGTATCTTTAGTTAATGCAGGGCCACAACAGATTCTTTATCGTAATCATGAAAGCAAAGAAATGCAACCTCAACATAAAAAGTCTAATAACTATTCAGGCACCTTTAATCATGGCATTTCCGCTTCTAGGTAATAGCTTAAATGCATAACATGTACATAAAGGATGACCGTGACAAATGTGCCAAGTTTGGGTGCCAGCTGACTTGGGGCCTGCTCTGCTGTTTTCCCTGAGCTGATCCCTGCATAGCAGGAGTCTGGCTTTTCAGCGAATGCTAATGCTTCTCGCTGTGCTCCCTTGTGTACCTCAGAACATCTAGTGTGATACTGATGGGGAGACAGAGTTTATTTACTGTAGAAAGTTCATCTGCATGTTTATTTCATCACGTGTACACGGGATTACTCCGTAATACTTTTCAGAAGGCTAAACTTCAATGCCATCATCATCAAGAAATGTACCATGAAATAAAAATAATAAAACATGAAGTAAAGGCTAAAAATGAAAGAAACCACTCTTTGGCGAAGGCAAAGAAAGAGGTGATGTGAAAGGATTGTGAGGCAATTCTTACAGTGGAAGCGAGAAAGAGGAATTTTCTATGTCTGTACAAACAGCACTAAAATTTCCCAGTTCACATAACAGCATTTCTTCACCACTGTTTTACTGAGTGAAAATGACCTGCGTTTTAGCTTTTTGCAATTAACAGGCAGAAATGCACTCGGAATACAAATGGCGCAGTCGGTGACGAGGATGGCTCCTAGGACCGATTTCATTCTGTCATTTGTTACAGCAATATCCAAAACTTTTTCAGAAAATACTCAGTGAATAAGTAGTGTCAAATGTCATTTATAACATTTAACTATGATTTATGTCATTTATAGTAGGGACCCTTCTAATGGTCCCTGTCTCAGGCCCAGTGTTTGTGGTATACAAGATCCTACCATGTATGAGCTTTAAATGAAAACAGAAGTGTTACAGTGAATTTTTAATTAATTTTAACTTTATTATTTTTGTACTAATCCTAGCCAATGAATGTCAGAAGATTAAGATGTATTAGTAAGGTTGTATAGAATGTGATGTAGTGGGTGGACCTGCAGTTAAAGCTGCAGGTGGCTTTTGTAATGTTTACATTACGGAGAGGAATCCACAGTGTAATGTAGGTGTACATTGTAGAGCAAAGATACAGGTTTTAATTTGGTGGGTCTGCAAAAACAAATTCCTGAAAAGCAAAAGTCCATTAATTGGAGTGTGAGCGTATTGGACCTGTGCAACATGTTTTACTGCTGCAGTGTTTAAATGTTTTAATTCATCTTTCCAGGTACTGTCCACGCTGCACCCAAGACAGAAAGAAGAAATAAGTTTTCTTGTTTTTTTTAAGTTGTAAGGTGTGAATTATACATACACTATGTGGTCCACCAGAACATTTTTTGTTAATATCCTACCAATTCTAACGTTGTGGTTAAATCCTCATAAATGGACATCAACACTGAGAAATACAGGAAGATCTAAGCAAAAATTTTTAGGTGCTTTACCTGGTCTGGTACTAGGATCTTACTTGAGCTTACAGTAGGTGTTTTACTAAGAAAAAAGGATAAATATTCAATAAGGCCATCCATTTATGAAAGTATTTGTTTCCAGAGCTGTTTCATGGGCTCCTCAGTTGCAATATCTTGTCTCTTTAAAATGCTTTCACTCCTGAAGTAGTAGCATGTAATGATGACACAACCAAATTGTTCATCTCTATGTATGACCCTGAATTAAGAAATAATGTAATAGGAGCCATATGAAAGGTAGTACTTTCTATTTAAGAATAATTTTTAGTGCACTCAAGCATTTTGTAAATTTAAAGCCATGGTTATCATTTTAGTCACGACTCGGCCAAGATATTTTTGTACTCTGGGAAAGCCCTTTTCTCTGCGTTACTGCAACTTATATTATTCCAGTGCATTCACATATTTCAAATATGTTATAGCTACAAACAAATAATACAATCTTCTGGGATACAAAAATTGTTATGGCAGTAATTTTTTTTCTTTTTTTTTTTTTTTTAAACCATGAAAAACAATATCATATGTATGAATTAGTCATAGATGAGTCAGCATAAACCAAGAGCTATTCTTTTTCCACTACTTATTTTCAAATCAGTACAAATGATTTGTTCCAAATGTTGCTTCTGATCATAAACTTCAGTAGTTGTAACTTGTAGATTTTAAGTTGTCTTGGTGAACATACAAATTTTGGGTTCATTTTTAAAGTGTGAATTTGTTACAGATACGTAAACAGAAACGTTAAATATTTGATCTAATTGTGATTCTGGATAAAGAAACTTGACTTTCCGAAACATTCAGCAATTTTGTCCATAGTTCCTACAATTTGCAAAGTACAGTACAGTTATGCCTGTAAACCCTTATTTATGACAAGTAATGAATACGGTATCAGTGATCTTTGGAAGTGTTTTTACATTTTGTGACATGGATAAGAATTAGTAAAAAGGAGGCTGTTTCATTACTGGAATTCTATGTTTTTAAAGTTAAGTTCACTGATACTACAGTCGTTTTAAAATTTAGAATGTTCTTTTGATGTTTCAGTTGGTCATTTAATAAAAGCTTAAAGTTGAAAAAACTGCCAACCTGCTACTTCTCATGTTGCAGCTTCTCCAAAGATTAATTTGTAAAGAACCAAAAATTGATTGTATAGTGTGCATATATAAAACCTATCTGTATTTTTGTTCTGTTCATTAATGTATATCTGTATTTTCTATTTCATATAAAATAAAGCATATTTGGGAATTAAGCATTCTGAATGTTTGTCCTTTTAATCACCACAGATTCATTAAATTACTATTTACACAGGCCCTCCTGTTAATAAATGTTTGGATTTAAAAATGTTTAAATTGTATAATTTTTTTTAATTTATAACGGCTTTGTCCAAAACTTACAGAAAACATAGAGCAAATAAATGGAGATACACAATAGGAACAATGCTTTTTTAAAAAAAAAAAAATAATAATCACTGGTTTCTCTATTACATTTGAGTTATGAATTTTTTTGAAGATGGGAACTTTTTGATTTAGCTTAGCATTTTTCACTTGCCTACTTTAAAAAAAAATTGCTGAAGAGCAAACATTGCCTCGCCTTCTACATCCAAACGCTTAGCTGGCAACAAAATGCATGCAAACGTGAGACTGGATTCCTTCAACTGGCTTTTACAGCAAATCATCCCAGGCTGATTTTCATAAGACAAAAATGCACATTTTATTCAGTATTGCCACCTCCAAGAGTTCTACTTCTTAGCGAATAAATCAAACTCTGTGTATGGTTATGCGATCAATGATGTGTTCGGGATTTTGCTCCAGCCGAGCGCATCGTCCGTGTTTGAAGGCGTTTTTTGGGAGTTTCGTCCCGAGAGCTCGTGGACGCGTGCAACCGCGCGATGGGTCACTTCTCGCCCCACCTGCGGCCTCGTGGGCGGGGCGTCCGCGCCGGCTCTTCGGAGATTCCCGTTCGCCCAGTGGCTCCTGGGAACTGTAGTGCAGACTACTGTTCGTCAGCTTCCTTCCTTACCAGACTGGCCTACATCGACCACATTGCTTTTCGAGTAAATAAAAAGTTGTCCGCAACGCCAGTGTGACTCTCAGTGAGTTTGCCGTGGGGATGCCGTGCAATAAAGCACGCAAAACATATGTGGGCGTGTTCGTATGAGAAACGCACCTGTGTGAATTGGAAGCTGTTGCAGTTTCTGCAGTTTGTAACGCGCTCCGAGGGTGGGCTGGGCCGGCAGTTCCGCTTCCCCTCCGCCATTGCGGCTCTGTCCCGGGCCGCTACGGTAAAATAATTTTGTGAAAGTGAGCAGAACGCCGGTGGGCTCGTCTGCAGGTGACCGGGCAGCGTGGCTGGACCTGTTGGATCAACCCGGAGCCTTTTGGTTAGGACAGCGCATCTCCCGGGCGTACTTTGAGAAGAGTTGCGGCAGTTCGGTGCATCGCCTCACAGGTGAGTTCCCGTCTTTCTTTGCTCAACACACTTCATATGAAATAACTGACCAGTGTTTTGGACCTGCAGTGTTTTTTTTTTGTTTGTTTGTTTGTTTTTTGTGTGTGTGTGTGTGTGGTTTTACTTTTACTTTGCACATCGCATGCAGCGATTGTAACGGTGGCGAACAGTTTTCTAGCAGTGCGAAATTTAATGGGGTTTCAGTGGAGCTGCACACTTCTGCCAGGTCCGTGTGTTCTGATGCTCTGCTCTGCAAAAGCTGTACTTTCCTGCTTGTATTAGAAAGAAATCGTGTGCTTTTGAAGGTATAACATTTCATAATTCATCCTATTTGTGTGTGCTGTTTTTCAAGACCAAATCGCTCACCTTCCTCTTGTGTCCTCAGGTCCTCTGTTGCTGTGAAACAAAACCGTTAAGCGAATCCCCGTTGTGAGAGGGTCAAATTTATAATTATTTTTATGAGGACGGGATAATACGCTTCCAGATTGAAAAGGCCACCCAAATTTTTACTGAAATTCTTAAATAAAAGTGATTTATACTGATGCCAACAAAAGATTTCACATATTTATAGTGGAGAGTTATTTCTAGTTTACCTTCTAATGTTCCATTTTCATTCATTGATTTATTGTCAATAATTCCTTATTCAATACATGTTCACAAAAGCCTAGAATCTACCCAGGAAGCAGAGCATAAGGTGTGGAGGGTTCACTGGATGCAGCATCAGTCTTTTGTAGGGCATAATGTATTTTTTGTTTTTTTTTTTCCTCTCACGCAGTGCATTTTGCATTTCATTTTCAACCATTTTAGGAGATGTTCTGATAATTTGGCTTACTGATGTTTGTGGTTAAGATCACAGCCTCCGCAGAGCACACAGACACTATGCTGTTAGACGCTGTGTGATGACACTAACAAAACATTGATGTGAGGTGACCATTTCATCAATAGACTGAAGTTTTATTTGCATCAGCAGTCATTGTTTTGAGAGTAATTTCGAGTTTAATACAATGGATTTGGTCAAAAAAAATCCCAAGACTGACAGCACTTTGGAGCAAAATCCTTTTGGGTTTAAGACACCAAGTTTAACTCTGTCCAAGAATGTCTGATGTAAGCTATTGTACATGATAAAATACTTATTGTGGATGTAAAATGGACATGGAGTTGCCAAAAAATGCAGCTGTCAAGAATATAAACATGTTATACGAAAAGGAGAATCTATTATATATTGTTGTAACAGGTTTTTTTTTAATTTTTTTTTTATTGTATGAGGCCTTTTTATATATGGGGGCTGTGTCTGTTTATTTCAAACATCTATTTAATGTAGGCTTGCCGAGTTACTTTTCTATGGGAACAGAAAGCGCCTCACATTGCATCATAAATGGTTTAATGCTGTGGAAGAATTTGGATGCATTGAGAGTTTTTTGTTCCAAAATTGTGAATAGGAAGCATTCAATACAATAATTCTACATCACTATATAATCGTAACCTCTTGTCCTGATGTTGTGATATGTCAGTTATGAACTCTTTAGGCAATTTTGTGGTGTTGCAAAGACATTTCAGAGCAATCATTATTTTTAGAGCTACTTTTATTGTATGAATTGTCTTAAACATGTACATAAAGGGTATGTGCATTATTTGTCTGATATTGTCTGAAGCAAATTGTAGTGTTAAGTTTGTGTTTTGAACAAGTTGCAGTTATTTCCCCCATTTATTCAGCCGGGTAATTTTTACTGGAGCAGTTTGAGGTGCGTACCTTGAACAATAGTGCTAGAGCAGCAGCACAGATCAGCAGGATGACTGACACAGATAAATTCTGGTACACGTGTCTGGTAAATTTGCAGAGATGACGTGTGAAGGAAATGTGTGTGTGCTTTGGTTGAGTGTTATGGTTTGTGTGAATATCTGTGTATTTGGTACCTTGCCAGTAGTGTTAAATGTAACAACTGTAGTTGATCCCTGTCCATAAACTGAGCTGAAGTACTCAATGAAGGGTCTGCTGGTGTCCTTAGTCAATGGAAAAAGTCCAGCCGGAAAGGGGTGGGGTGAAAGGTGGCCACGCTACAGGAAGCCCTGTTTGGAACTTCCTCTTATAGGCGCTGCAAATACAAAGGCTCCTCAGTCTTTCCTGTAAACATGCTGTTACAATTCTTCTAGGCATGTGGAGAGATGATGACAGTTGTTAGAATTATTATTACAATTTGTAAAGTACAGAAGACTTGTTATAGGCGTCAATGCCTCCAGCTGCCATTTATGCTTTCTGCAGCATCCCAAATGAAAGAGAGCAAATGAATCTGTTGCTCAGACCTGTGCGCTGAGTACTGTAGAATTACTGCACACATGGGAAGGAATGGAATTAGAAGAGCTGTGACCCTTCTGAAACTTGAAGTGTGCTCTCATGTTGAGTAACTATTGCTGTTGTAGTCGCACAAAATGGAAACACCTTTAAATGCATAAGCGTTTTAGTTCTTTGCAAGCCAGTTATTGTCAAGAAGGGAATGGAGGTATGGCATTTTGAGAGTATTGTGTATCTTACATGAGGCTCTGTGCTTGTAATTTTGTGCCTGGGGGTGGTGTTTAGGAGGAGTCTGCTATTTCTTATTGCTGAGCTTTCTCAGTTGGAAGGTGCCTAGAAGCTTCAAATATCTGGTGAGAGAGGCTCAACCGAGTGCATTATTGACTGTCGGCTTCACTGTGGCAACATACGTTCACCAATATGCATACACAGACTTGTGTGTGCATGCATAACATACAGAAATAGTGTGCCTGCAGCTGGAAATCTGATTTTCTTTGGTCACGAGGCCCAGACCACAGGTGCTTTCATTCCTTAAAAACCTGTTTAAACTTGGCTTGGAAATTTGTCTTCAGGCTTTTAGTCCCAGTGAACAGGATTTCTGCATCATACTGCTTTCTCAACAGAAAATGATAAGGAAAAACTAGCCACAGAGTTTTTAAATGAACAAAAGTGAAATTAAATAGTTCTGAAGCGCTTTAGTAAATTAAAAAATATTTGGGAAAACATTTAGATTGACATGCTGTCTCTTGTTCTTGTGATCTTATTTGTTTGTTGGTCTAGAATTCCTCTCAGGGAACCCAGTGGCAGTTTCAGACATGTCAAAATGTAAGTAAGCAGTAGTCTTTAAGTATGTAGGTAAAGAATCTGTGTTGTTGATCCACAGAATGCATTGCAGACATTGCCAGCCTTGTAAAGCACCATTTTCTGTGTTGCACGTGTTGTGCTAGGCATGTCTGAGCTCATAGCTTTGGGTCCTGTGCAAGAATGAAGGCTGCCTGCTACTGGCTAATTCCTTTTCCTGTCAAGACTTGTACCTTTCTCTGTGGTGAGTGAGAGAAAAGAGGGAGGAGAGACAAACTGGACAGGCAAGAAGACAGGAGAGCACACATCTACTACCTCTTTCTCTGTTCAGTACAAATTAAATAATTCATCTTGAAGTGGAGTCAGTCGCAGTGGATTTGGTCGGACCTAACTGGAGCGATGAGGGTGAGGAGGTGTTGTGGGTATCGAGGGAAGGGGGGGTGGAGTATGTACAGTTTAACTGTGTAGGATGGAGGCTGCCATATTTACCCTGCATACTTTTTTTTTTTTTTGTGTGTGTGTGTTGTTGTTGTTGTTGTTGTGTTGACCGGTCATACATTTTTGTGTCAAGAACAAGAACAGGCAAATACTCAAAGAGTTGAGGTTTTTTACTGTATAGTGTCAGGGTTTTTGAAATGTGATCTTTCTGTTTGATGTTTAGAAAATAGGATGGTGGTCCTAAGTATATGTTCTTAAACTGGTTGTCTTGTCTTCCTAAAAGGAATGTCACAGCATGCAGGTTGAACTCTAAACGTCCTTTTGAAGAAGTAGCGATCGTTTTACAATGCAGAAACAAGATGTCCATCTATATCAGGAAGCAGATTAGGGTCATGTTTTTCAGGCATGGTTATAGTACTGTGCCGGAAGGTGCTTCAAACAATGCAAGTCATGATACATGAAGGTGTCTGGTGAGCTTATGAATAATATAATGATGGCACACAAGTGGCTGACAGACAGGGCTTTCCCTGTGAACAAAACTTCCTGTGCTGTGGAGCAGGAAGAAATGGGTTTGGCCTGCGGTCAGACGAATGCAGGCAGGCTATGGCGGATGCTGGCTTGTTGCCTTATTAGGGCATGCTGGGAGTGTGACTGTGCCATCGATTGTGAGCCATCTGACCAAAGTTTAAAAGAGGCTGTTCCGTGTACTGTTGCAGCAAGTCTGCTGTCGTCCACCTGGGGCCATCACGAATCAAGAGTGCATATTCAGCTGTGCGGCTAAAAAATGGTGCTGGTACCCACGCTTCACTCTAAAGTATATCATTACACTGAGTACATGCATTTAGGTGCAATACATTCTCGATTAGAGCGTAGCACTGATTTTATTATCAATGATTCCTGCTGGATGAAAGAGCAAGAATGGTGTCTGGGATTTGCCTGCTTTTTGTATGCAATGAAGGGCTTGTGTTCCTGTTGTCAGATTTGTAGTAAGTGAGCCTTTTTTGATAAATGAGAATTATGCATATCCTGTATGCACATATGAGGAAGCTTGTACTTGCTGCTTGCTCATAAGTTTGCTGCATGGTGTGACTTTCTCCAGAGTCAGTTTGCACTACATGTCGTCTCCTGAGACCTGTTCTGTTTGTTGATACAAGGCGTACAAATAAGGCCCATGGGTGCTGTCACAGGCCTCACATTGTTTATTTGTAGACCTTCACCAGCGTGCCTCTGGAAACCATCGACAGCAGTAACTGAATGCTTTGCAGGCTGAGATCTAGATGTCATTACTGGGTTATAGCGTCATAACTTCCACAGTAGTAACTGTCATCCTCATATGTACTTTCTGTTGCAAAGAAAGCGGGGAGAAAGTGATGCTTCTGAGTGTTTTTTATAGCCTGGCTCATAGAACCAGCACTTAGTTTGAAAGTAAGAGAACTTGAAGCGTAAAAACTAACTGCAGTTGTCAGTGTAATGCTATTTACTACAAATGAAGAATCCCACTTCACATGCAGTCCTATGAAAATGTGTTTAAGCTTTTGACCTTAAATTTGATGTGAACTTTTTGTCAGCTCTAGTGGTATATGAATAGAGAATTAGAGTGACGTACTGTAAGTATTATTTTTTTTGTAACATTCTTGGAAAATGATAAAATGTGCAATTATTGGTGGGGGGGGGGTAACTGTCCCTTCATAGTCAATGACAAGCTGCACAATTTTTGGGTGCAATCACTGCAACTAAACACTTCCTGTTGTTGTTGACCTAGCCCTCATATTAGTATGGAGCAATATTGGTCCCCTTGTTCATGCATAACTAAGCCCATGAAACTTCTGCACTTCAAGTTGTCATCAGCCTGTCTGAATGGGTTGTGCAATACCCTCCTCACATTTATAATCATTTATGTGCCTTTGCTGTGTTTACTGTACTACAAGTTGGATGTGAATTCATTCAATAAAAATTCATCTCAAAACTGATTGATTAGAAGTTTGTAGAAGTTTTCAGCTGAACTTATCACAACTATGAGTCCTAGGACTGAAGTTTGAGTAAAGTAATTCTACAAACTGCAAATGTTATGTACTGAAAGACAAACAGATGGTTTGAGTCATTCCTAGTTGGCAGCCATTCATTTAGCAGAAGACCAAAGATATTTTTGCAACATTTTCTGTTTGAAATCCATAAAATCAACATATACTGTATGCTATATATTTTATTGTATCTAACATTGACTAGAGGTAAGATCAAGGATTGACTGTAAACATGAAGATGGTGATGAAACACTGGCTTCAGCACTTGTATCCCCTTATTTATATTGATGCTTATGCTTCACTATGTTGCTGATCTGCTCTGGTTATAAGCTGTATTTGTGGAGCTCTTCTGTCAACTCCCTGAGCTTTTGGGGTATCAGAATCACAGGAACAAGGGACTTACTTGTGAGCTGTGCCTTCAGTTAAATTTCTCAACAAGGGCTGTTCACAAATTATGGCTTGTTTACTGACTAGATAGCATTATAGTGTCTAGTGCAGTGGCTGGAGCTCTCACTTGTAATTGAAGCAATTTGCTTTGAATCTCTGCTTCGGGTATTCTACCTCTTCATCCCTGAGTTGCCCAACTTTATTTACTAGTAAGTAATAACAGCTCTCATGCAAACAAACTTTGTAAATTACCTTCCATAGTGGCATCAGCTAAAAGCATTAAATTAAATGTCCCTGGTGTTCAGCTTAAATTTTGTTACATATTTGGAAGAAATTTTTACTTTTGCTTTCTTGATTAATAAAAGCCAGCTAAACACATTTGCAGTATGGTTCTGAATACCAGCGGATATCTTTTATCGGATATCTGTTGCAGTGTTGACAACAAAAGGTAAAGCCTGTGACACAACTGGCAGGTGCTATGGGCCTAGGATTTTGCATGAATTCATTCACATGGGCTGTTGCTTTAGCTCTGCTCTGCTGCAGCTGATCCTAAAGGGTTCCTGTAAAGGTGTCTGCTTAGAACACAATGTTTATAGCCAAAATGTCACATCATTTGTTTGTGGCTCTTTGTCACACACTTGCTTCATGTTTTTGAATGGCCTGTTTTGCCCTCTAGTTGCCCTTTTATCAGTTCATATCAGTTGACATCAATTCATTGTTGAAACAACTTTGCTGTGAAATTAAACATAATTGTTATTGCAGTTAACGTTTATTTATATGACACCTTTAGCCAAAGCAGGAAATGTTAGATTTATGCTACAACAAATGACAAACATTTTTTTAACCATTTATTCAAAATAATTTTTTTATAGAAACAGTTTTAAGTACCTTGATCAAGGGTTGTACAGCATGAGGACTTTTGACCCTTTCAGCTTGCAGTTCAAAGGCCCTAACCATTACACTACTTGCTGTCCAAATTAAGGAGTATCATAACTATGTAGTTAAAATAACAGGAGTAACAATGCTGTTTTACCACTAAGCTTTCATAAATAGCTCACTGTATAAATCTGAAGAATTATGAAATGTTAAAAAATAAATAAATAAATAAAATTGCACCCGATATCCATGCACTCAATTTTCTGTTTGTCTGGTTACAGGTCAGAGTCTGACCCCGACTCTAACTCATCCCAAGCACTCCTGGACATGTCCGATAACGGTGAACTGGAGGACAAACCACCAGCACCCCCTGTCAGAATGAGCAGTGCCTTCAGCCCAAGCGGGAAGGACCCGCTGTCAACCAATCACAGCTCCAAGCCCCTACCTTCTGTGCCTGAGGAGAGGAAACCTCGCAACAAGATTATTTCCATCTTTTCTGGTTCTGGAGCAGAGAAAGGTAACGCTGTTTACTAGGGTTTGGAAGTAGGCTTGAGGTTGGTTAGGTTGGAAGTATTATTCAGAAATGGGAGGGGGAAAAAACTGGAGTATTGTGGAGAACATGCATCTATACCAGCGGTTTATGACCAGTGGGCTACAGTGGATCTGTGAAATACAGTTTTGCTTTGAAAATAACCAAATAGGTAAATAAAAATTAACAAAGATGTTACTGTTGCTATAATTCTTTGTGGAGGTATAGAAAATTCTGTGATATACAGTTCTGTGAAAAAGTATTTGCCCCTTCCTGATTTCCTGTTAGTCACACTTAATGGTTTCAGATCTTTACAGAAAGGGAACCTAAGTAAACAAAAAAAACACTGAAGCACATTTTCTTTAAAGATCTGAAACTGTTTAGCATGACAAATATGCAGTAAAAGGGGAAATCAGGTAGGGGCAAATACTTTTTACAACTCTCAAAATAGTTTTATGGACATTTTAATTGGCAGGGTCGTGAGGATTCAACAGATTTTTAAAAAGGTCTCGTATAGAAAATGTTAAAGACCTCTGAACTGTTGACTGCTTATATCCACATCTCACATTGTGTTAAATTTTTGATAAATGCATGTATTGTATGACCTTTGACACCCCCCCCCAGGTGGCAAAAAGAGGGATAAGGATAAAGAAAGACCTGAAATCTCACATCCATCGGACTTTGAGCACACAATTCATGTGGGCTTTGATGCAGTCACAGGGGAGTTCACTGTGAGTGACATTGTCCATTTTTAATTCACTTGTGTTACTGTCACTTTCTCATTCATCTTCAAAGTTGTTAAATATACTGCTTTTGATCAATACTTATTGCTAGATTTAAGTAATTGAGATGAGCTGTTGCACTACTACAAGATATTAGATGTACGTTTCAGTTGCACTCCTAACCACTTTCCCACCTTGAAACACAGGGTATGCCAGAACAGTGGGCGAGACTTCTGCAGACTTCAAACATCACAAAGTCTGAGCAGAAAAAGAACCCCCAGGCTGTGTTGGATGTTCTCAAGTTCTATGACTCAACAGGCAATGGCAGACAGAAATACCTCAGTTTTTCCTCTTCAGGTGAGCACATATGTCTGTATGTACATTTTCTGTTTTGGAACTGATTGGGGACATTAAAGTGAACTGTAAAAATGATCAAATATTTTGGATTCAGCTGAGTTATGATTATATGTTTTATCCTCCCCCTTCTCTCTTTGCCTTTCCTCATCAGACAAGGATGGACAGATGGTAAGAGACTTTTAAACTTTTTGCCCCATTGTATGAGTTAGGTATTATACTTGTGCTAAATTCACATCAAGCTGTAGTTTTCCCACTAAAGCTGTTATAAATGAAGTATTCATTTCAGAGTGCTAAGAAAGGAACTGAACCCTCACCAGCCAAGGATGCTGACGATGATGATGACGATGAAGGTGCCCCTCCCCCAATTGTGGCACCACGACCAGAGCACACCAAATCAGTGAGTGGCCTGGCTCTAAGTCTTTAAACGTGTAGTTGAGTAAGGCGGGGCCTTACTATGGGCAACAGTGCTTTCAGCAATTACAGCAGTAAAATCCTCATGACGTTGAACACCTCTTGAAACACAAATAGAGGTTAAACTATTAAGAGCAAAATGCTACGATACTACTATTGGGCTTCAATCAGCAACCCGTAGATTTTGCAAAACACATGTAATCTGGTCATTTTGGTTGATGATACCTAAGCACTAATACATCGTTGATGTGTACTGTTCTTTCCTTTGAAAAGTGAGTACTTTGCATGTATAGTTATAGCCTTGCCTTCACACATATCCACAGGTGTATACCCGCTCTGTCATTGACCCAATCCCTCCACCTGCTGCTGGCCTTGATGGAGACTCAAAAGCTGCTGACAAACAGAAAAAGAAGGGCAAGATGACAGATGAAGAGATCATGGAGAAACTTAGTATGGCTTTTGTTGATTCTGCTCTTTGACTTTCTTTTGCTGCACTGCACAAAGCTGAGCCAGTGCATACAAGGTTTGATAAACTTTTTTTTTTTTTTTAACTATAGGAACCATAGTCAGTATTGGAGATCCCAAAAAGAAGTATACGCGTTATGAGAAAATCGGACAGGGGTGAGTTAAATTCATTTATTGTATGTTCATCAGTGTCTGTGATTTACTTTGACTTTTTCAGATTTAAATTTGACAATATTCTGCATATGGGGCTTGCGCCTTTAGCCCTCGATTCAAATTCTGTTTAACCAAAATTGTCACCCACAGTGGTTTGTGAGTTCCCATGACCCAATAACATGTGAGCCAGAAGTTAAATTTTCTCTTGAAAACATTGTCAAGTGTTAAATTTGCTTAAGGTTCTACCTATCCCCTAGTTTAATGTGTTATAGATCTGTAGTAGATTAGGTCTTAAAAAAATTAGTTGATGCCAAATCCTTAGTACTGTGGCATAAAACAAAAGAACATCTTCTATTTAGACATTTCATGTTCATAGGACTTCCCAAAAAATATTTCAGTTTTGGACCTGAAATATTTTGGACCTATTGAAAACTGAAGTGCATGGAATGAGGTCGATGGTTATGGAGTGACTTTTTCTGTTTATTCAATCAACACCTCTGTGTTAGTCTGGTCTACTATAATGCATGCTTTCATTATGCCATTTGGAACTCTGAATTAATACTGGAACTCAAGTTGCACAGAACTTGCAAGTGTAATACGAAAATAATATTATCCCATTCTGAAAATTCAAACTCATCACATACATTTTTTTTTTTTTTAAACATTTAGTGTTTTCATTTGCGCTAGTGTGTTATAATTAAACATATTTTGCCAAGATACGAGTGCAAAGAAGCATTCTGGTGGACAGACAGCTCTTGAAGGTTGTAAAAGACTATACTGCTTCAAAAAAGTTGCATACTAAAAGTGCTTTGAAGTAAAAGAAAATAAAGTTGTTACAGACTGCATCATATTTTATTTTCAATAGTGCTTTATAATTGTTTGAAATATACTTTTTGGTAGGTTTTCCACTTGAATTGTAGCTATTATATGAATTTTTGTAGGTGATGTCTATCTATATGCCATATATATACTGTGCAGGCTTTCATATGCTCTGACCCTAAACTTAATTTTCCCATTTAAGCTTTTATTTTAAAATAAATAGTACCCATGTATTCTATTTTGTTTCAATTTGAACTAAGCCTTGGGTGGAGGACATTTGGTTGTCCCAGAACACACTTTGACAATGATTATGTCTCTGTGTGGCATGGGATCACTTGGGGATCCCCAAGAGGAGTCTGAGACTATTCTCCTGCTTGACCTGTTGCCACCAAAGCTTTCACAAGGACAAGCAGCTTGAAAATGGATGCATGTAAAAAGTAAGGAGGAAAAAAAATTGAGCCCCTAATCTTGGAACCTTCATAATCCATAAATCTCTCCATCCCCACAGGGCCTCAGGTACCGTGTACACTGCAATTGATGTCGCCACGGGACAGGAGGTACACTAACACTCTTTCAGTAAAAGCATAGTTATTTATATAAAGCTCCATGTATTGCTGTATTTGAGCAGAGCAGTACATGGTACTACGTCTGACTTTGGATTGTGTTCTGTTGGGTTGTTTATGGGCTGATTATGTGATGATGGAATCATTTATTTTCCTTTTCCCTCCTTAGGTTGCCATAAAGCAGATTAATTTACAAAAACAGCCTAAGAAGGAGCTGATCATCAATGAGATCATGGTGATGAAAGAGTTAAAGAACCCAAACATTGTCAACTTCTTAGACAGGTAAATTATTATTTATTACTTTTTGGCTTACAGTGTTCTCTAAAGTGATGTACAAGAATAGGTTATTGCAAATTAAGAAAGTTGTTGGATGGGTGGATGGAAGCGGGAGGAACTTGATTGAAGGGGGGGGGGATGTATGTAATTTGCCAATGTTTCCTTCCATATACATTTGTGGAGTCTATAAAAATGATGATGAGGTCCAGTGTTATGTGAGACAGAATGGAAAAAGTAAAGGAAGCGTTCAGTTCGCATGTGATGGATCTGTGACTAAATGATACTAGGTCTGACACCTAAAAGTCAGATGAAAAGAGTTGAGATGACGGTCAACATCAGTGGTATTAAGAATGTAATAAGAGAAGAAAGAAGGAAGAACAGAAGCTGTGCTAGTTGTGGGGCACAAATGGTGTTCTGATGAAGGATAACTGAAGAACAAAAAGATGAGAAGGAAAGGGGATAAACAATGAAATTGGGGGGTGATTAGAGATGAAGTAGAGTGGTAGGTAAGGAAGCTGAAGAGACTAAATTTGGGACCTGAACAGTTTGGAGAATGTAGCTGGTACCATAGGTCTTCACTTTCTTAATGCTTACACCACTTCCTCCATGTACACAGTTTTCTGGTGGGTGAAGAACTTTTTGTTATAATGGAATATCTGGCTGGTGGCTCACTTACTGATGTGGTCACGGAGACCTGCATGGATGAAGCCCAGATTGCAGCTGTCTGCCGGGAGGTGAGATTCATGCCATGGATGATGATTGTTGTGGTAGCAACAATTTTTGGGTGCTTTGTTTCAGTTGATTGGTATCAGATAATATAGATTACCTGTTTATTCTTGTTCTTCACTTTGCAGTGTTTACAAGCGCTGGAGTTCCTTCATGCCAACCAGGTCATCCATCGAGATATCAAAAGTGATAATGTCCTGCTGGGCATGGATGGGTCTGTCAAGCTCAGTGAGTATTCTTTCTCACATGTGCTGTTATTTTATTTTTATTTTTTTATTATTTTTTTTTTCTTCCTTCATTTTAGTGTTCGCTAACAATAACTGTTACTAACTGCTATAATCTTGTTACTTATTCTTTTGTGAAGCCGATTTTGGGTTCTGCGCCCAAATCACCCCAGAGCAGAGCAAGCGTAGCACCATGGTTGGAACACCGTACTGGATGGCCCCAGAGGTCGTGACTCGGAAGGCATACGGCCCCAAAGTTGATATCTGGTCGCTAGGCATAATGGCTATTGAGATGGTAGAGGGGGAACCACCATATCTGAATGAGAACCCATTAAGGGTAGGCATACGTTGTTCCTTCACTACTACAGTGCAGTCAAAATGCAATGGAATCTTTCTCAAGTCTTATTTTTTATAAAGCAGAATTTCTTGCAAAAATGACATTCGTAACAGTCCTGCAAACCTGATCGAAAGCAGTCTTCTAGTGTTGCAATTCTAATACACCTGTTGTCCCCTGCATTGTCCCTTCCAATTCAGGCATTGTACCTCATTGCGACTAATGGCACACCAGAGCTCCAAAATCCAGAAAAGCTGTCGCCTATCTTTCGGGATTTCCTGAATCGCTGCTTGGAGATGGACGTGGAGAAAAGGGGTAGCGGGAAGGAGCTGTTACAGGTGTGTCTCAGGGCAGGGAAGGCAGTTCAGCCTAATATCCTTAGTAGCTGGGCGTTAACATGGCTGTAATCTCCCCTTGGAGTGGTAAATAATCACAAATGTTAATAGGTTTCAAATGTCCTCAGTAGCTGGTAGCTGTCATTTGTAAGGTGAAGGTTACCATTGTCCTATTTTAGAAATATTATTTAAAAAGTGAACGAAAATGGGTATAGAATATAAAGTCCTCTTTGCTGTACAAAGTAGTGTTTGTGATGGCATTTGGAATGTATGGTGTTGCTTATCACTAAAGCCACTTTCCAATTCCCTACAGCACCCATTTCTGAAGCTAGCAAAGCCTCTCTCCAGCTTGACGCCCCTCATCCTTGCAGCCAAGGAAGCCATGAAGAGCAGTCGCTAGTCAGACGCAGCTGCTGTGACGTTGTGCTGAATCCATTTTAACAGACAGTAAACTCCCCATATGTCCTTTGGAGAAGAACCTTTTCTTCTGCCCGATGGATTTTCTTGAATTCTACAGGACCGTAGACTAATGACCCTATGGCCTTCAACACAGCGTCTTCCCCTTCAAGGTGATGGCCTTCAAGGGCAACAAGCAGTAAAACAGATATTTTTTGTCACTCCTTAAGTAGGGTATAATTCCATTTGATCATAGGTCTTGTTACATAGGTGATATTAATCAATTATGCTGTATTTTTCCTGTTTTATTGTTGATGTCACCACTTGTAGTTTATCAAACCTACCCCATTGGTCTGTCCATCTCAGTATTGGAATACTTGAATCTTTCAGCAGAGCATGCACACCTGTGCCTTTTTCAAATTGTACTTTTAAGAGAAATACTGTATAAAGCCTTTAATTTACACAGGGATTTTAAAGCCAAATTTTGTTTATCTAAAATTTCTCACTTTTGTTGGTATTGAGTACCTTAAAAAGAACAAAATTTTAGATGGTGAAACTTTGTTTTAGATGTTTTTATATATATATATATATATATATATGTGTACTGTTTCAACTAACATTTTGATTATCATGATGCATAATATTTGTAGATGTCTTATTTTTAAAATGTTAAATTTTTTCAGTTGAAAATTAGCAGTTTTGACAGTAAAACGTAATTACTGCAGAATCATTGGTGACTTCTTGAATGGAAGTCAGCTTGATGCTATTAATTTAAGACTAGAACTGGCCTGAGACAATTTAATGATTTTACCTAAACAGTGAATTTACTCTTCTTATAGTTTATTTAATGTAAAATGTTTCAAGACTCTCAAAATTAAAAACATTATGGATAGTTTTCTCCAGAGCACTAAATGTATTTGCAGATCTCATTTTTCACCAAGAAGCTGTAAGTCAACTACAAACAACTTCAGTGTCTTGATTAAAAAAGTTATTTAACAGATATTGCAAAATACTAATGTCTTGTGTAATTTGTTAAATATGGTCACCCTAACCCACTAATAGCATTTAAATGAGGATCAGACATCTTCATCTTAATGTAGTATTGACTGTGCTGGTGCCCCATGTGGAGATTATACAGAACCAGAACTGTATGTGGTTGGGCTCTTTATACTGTATATATACTTGTAAAATTAACCCATTTTTGGTTGAATAGTACAGGGTTTTTTTGTCTATTGTTGTTTTGCAGTTGGGCTGTTTTACTACAAGCATTAATTGAGAATGAGAAGTACAGCCTTAAAACTTTTCAGTCTTAAGAATCAAGACCATTTATTCAAGAATCGTTTATTGTTGAACATCTTTATACAGCAGGTGTATGAGGAGTATGAAATGATGTTCTTTGGGTCTGCTGCACAGAATAAAGAATGTGCAAAATAAGTATTAAAAAAACGATAAACATAAATTGATATCTGATTTGTTAGGATTTGGAATGTTTTCCTTTTCAAAGTACCATCCTTCACAGTTTAAACACTTTAGCAAGGCTTGAAAAATGAATGTGCATTCAGCAAATTTTTTGACATTGTCCTCAAGCCATTGGCTGTACCTTTTTCATCTATTTAGATGTAAATGTACTTTTTTGAGTTTGCAATATGAAGGATTTCATTTTTTTTTTTTTTTTTTTTTAACTTTTTTTAAATTTTATTTTATGGCTCCATTTAAATGATTTTCCAGCTTATCTGTTTACTCTTACTCAGTTATATTAACTGCTTGGTCATGTGGTCCAGAGCCTGTGGTGTAATGAGGAGTGCACCCTGTGCTTGAACCAGTCTCTCTCTCTCTTGACTGTGGGAGGAAACCCACTTAGATACATGGAGAACATGCAAAAAATTATTGGGATTTGAATCTACATCCAAACAACCTAGGCATTGTGATGCAGCAATGCTACCTGTTCCACCAGTACTGTATGTGTGCACTACTACTCTTTAGTTGTCCCTGTAGGAACACAGTACTGAACAATTGTGTGCTGGGAATTTAAAAAAGAAAATCCACATGATTTTTGCAGCAAAAAGCTGCATTTTTTTTTAATGGGTACAATGTGTGTTTCCAAACCCTTAAATGTTTTGGCGGAGGGTGGTAGTAGTGCTTAATTCATAACTCTTACATCATTTTGTTTGCTAAAACATGAATTTCTTCCAACTTTCAGTGTTTCAATCCACTCGTCCACCCTAAACTGTTCCTGTTAAGTCCGGTATCATGGAATCCACTCATTGCTGTGCTCATTATCTGTTCCAAATCCTTAATTCGGCATATAAAAAAACTCCCAGTCTCTCTTCCCAAGTTCCTCAAAATTTAGTTGCACATCTGTCGCACAGCTGTAGAAACTTAATTCATAGCTGCCGTCACAAAAAAGGGGGTCAAAATATTTGCTGTGACACCTCAAGGACTAAACCAGAAGTGGTCCTACTACTGGTATGAGACACAAGGCCTTGACTTTGACAGGCCAGCGTGTAGCCACAGCCCACATGGGACGCGGGATGAATAGTAAGCCTCAACTTTTCAGTCAGTCCTTGTACGTGCATGGTGGGTGGCTTTAACTTATATGGAGTTCAGCCGTGTGTAAATCCCGAAGAACAGTAATGAGACCCATTGAACTGAATCTGGAAACAGCTGACAACTGTTCAAGACAGATGTCATGTACTGTACATGACAGAGATTGGACTCATTTCTTTTAACATGGACCTTGAAAGTTATTTTTTAATAATTATTCAATTATTATTATTAGCACGGTCACATTTCTTCATGAACATAACCAACTGCTGTACATGTGCACCTCCAGCTTCCTCTATATCGCTTCATCTGAATGGGGAAAATATAATTCACAAATGAAATTGGAAGTTCAACATTACTTATTTAGTCGGTGTGTTTCTCCAAAGCAACTTGCGCTCCTAATATACTTTATACTAATATACTATTTACCTGTTTATATAATTAAATTTTACTGCAGCAATTCATGGTAAGTTTTCTTTTCTGAAGGGTTGAACATTGGTTCTTCCTAGCGTAAGTCGAGAGACTGCTGGGAATAACACCCATAGCAGGGAATTCTTTTGGTGTAACAGGGACTCCTGAATAAATTCTAAATATCCATGTAGGTGGCCATTACCACTAAATGGCTTTCATACTATTGTTTAAAACAGTATTTTGTTTTATATGTAATATCTCTGTTTTTCCAGATTGTATATGTATGTGGCATGGAAGGTGATTTTGACAGGGCCTGGACATAGAGCTTCACCCTTTGCAAGCCACCCTGCGTAAACGGAGGAGGACCTACAGCAACAAAGACGTCAGGGTGAAGGGATCACCACCTTGGCTGTCGGGATGGAACTCGCATCTTGCTGTTCGGCTGCCTGAGCTCCCTCTATGCTAGCTTATTTCACACCCACATTTCCTGTGTCCAAATACGTTTGTTTTTGTATGTATTTTATTTCATTGTCGATTTCTTTCTTTGCTGCTGAACTTATGCTGAAGGTTGTGTCCTACAGCAACCCAATGCAAGTTTCTGCGGAGGAATTAAAGGTCTCATTCCTACATTCATTCACTGCAGTCAAAGATAAGGTTAAAAAAAAAACTGAAATACAAAGTTTCAATAAGTTTGACTTTTGCTACTCAGATTTTTGTAAAATTCCAAAGCTGACTCAATCCTCAGGTGTGCATCTGGTATTTTTAAATGTAATTTCTCCCATTTTTATTTTCGTTCAGGACCATCATACATCATCTGTCCACAGATTGCTACTCCTTTTAGTGCAAGTGGTGACCTTTTTTAAATTATTTTTAACTTCAGACATTTCTGAATGTTGTTTAGTTACTTTTAAAGAGAACTCACTTTAAGCAAAGTTTGAAGGGAAAGTTCTCGAGTCATGGTGAAGAGCACGAGCCCTCTGAATTCTGGTGCTTTTGGGACTTCCTGTTTTTTGCACCTACTCAAGACTGAAGATAAGCCACACACTGACGTGATCAGGAAGTCCGCCGAGCAGCTGCTGTTTTGTCGTTTGGCAGAAAAAAGTGGAGCACATTTCTTAAAGAGGGTTGTTATCACCCATCAGCACAGAAGGGTTTGGGTTGCCGTTGTTAATTCGCCCACAGGAACCACAAATTTAATGAGCGATTCTGTCCAAAACGGTGCCGATGGATGCCAGCAGCGGGCATCAGAAGCTGAACGCCCAGTGGGGACAGCCAGCATGCTTGAAAGCTCTAGCCAAGAGGATGGAGAAGAGGGCCAGGTGAGGATTGATGACTCGGGTCTCCCCGTGCAGCTCCAAAATGGCCTGGAGAGCCTGCGGCTGGAGCACTCACTCACAGACGTAACGCTCTGTGTGGAGGGCCAGGAGTTCCAGTGTCACCGGGTGGTCCTCGCTGCTGCCAGTCACTATTTCAGGTAAGCTCAGCTTTGATAGCAAATACAACAAGGATGATGAAGACTCACTGTCGATGTTCCCAATGGTTTGGACTGACTGCTGCCTTTTCAGTCATTGAATTCTATTGCATCAGTGCAGTGCCAGTCAAAAGTTTGGGTACACCTGGGCAGGCTGAGCAGTGCTTGTTTGGCATGAACTGGACAGAAGGAGAAATGGAAGTGCTGCAGGAGAGCTGGGAAAACATTGTGGCTCATTCCCTGATCAAATTTGTTCATCAAATACTTTGTGTTTAAAAAAAAAAAATTTAAATGGTTAGTACTGTATATAAAACTCAACCAGCGAAGTACTAGTATTTTACAGAGTAGTAAACTGAAGCGGATGTGTTAAGATGCAAAGATTTATTTGTGTGTTTGTTCTGTGTCTGTTTAGAGCCATGTTCTGCAACAATCTGCGCGAGAAACATGAAGACAAGATCCACATCAAAGGGGTTGATGCAGAAACCATGAAGAATCTCCTGGATTACACTTACACCAGCAAAGTGCACATCACCAAGCAAAATGTTCAGAAGACACTTGAAGCTGCAAGCCTTTTCCAGGTTATAACCTCACATTCCCTCTTGCTCTTCGTTTGTATGGTATGCTCTACTGGTGCAGCTGTTTACTACGATGGTACGGACAGAGTGATATATATTTATACACATTTTTCCGCTTTAAAAAAAAAAAAAAGTTTCACCCTTTATTCAGGTGTGTCCTGGTGTGACAGTCGCAGAAGAAAACAGAGCTCAGTAACCCTGTCTAAGAAGCACGGAATGGGGAAGTGAAAGCAAATCCCCTGTTGTTTGTGTCTGTTCCCTTGCAGCCTGTTTTTGCCATCACAGTTATGCAGCAGTCTGAGGAAGACTGTACATGTTGGTCTGGGTAGGCAATAATGGAGAGTCTAGGGGTGCCAAGGCAGAAAAGATAACTCTGGTTCCATAGTATTCCCTGAGCTGCAGGGCCAAACATTTTTATGTCACATACTTTGTCCAGTCTATGTCATGCCATTCACTCATATTCTAATGTTTCCCTTAAAAGGAAATCAAATGAATGACTCAATTTTTGTATTGTGAACTCCACAGCACATCCTTTGTGTTAACAACCTATACTGTTCTAAAGATTGTGGAAGGAGTAGCACAATATTTTTGCTGACTAGCAGTAGGGCAGTGGTGACACAGTTACATTAGTAACAGTAAGATTTCAGGAAGCAAAAGAAGAAAACCCTACAGTGATGTGGTTCTCCCTTCTGTAACCGCAGTTTCTGCGCATGGTGGACACCTGCTCTAGCTTTTTGGCCAGTGCCCTCCTCCCAGACAACTGTGTGGGTGTTCTGAGGCTGGCCGATGCCCACTCACTGGTACCGCTGCAGGCCTGCGTGCAAGACTACATCTCCCAGGCGTTCTCCCATGTGGCAGACCATGAAGAATTCCTGGAGCTTTCAGAGGATGCGCTGGTGAACCTGTTGAAGCGTGATGACCTGAGCGTGACGGCGGAGGAGCAGGTGTTTGAGGCTATCCTGCGCTGGGTGCAGGCATGTGAAGCTGAAAGGCTGCCTGCTCTACCACACCTGCTCCACCATGTACGCCTGCCCCTCCTAAATCCCTGGTACTTTGTTGAAAAAGTGGAAGGGGACCCCCTTGTGCGGAAGTGCCCTGAGGCCTTTCCTTTGCTGCAGGAGGCCCGTCAGTACCACCTCTCAGGGATGGAGGTAGGCGGCAGGAGTCCTGCCTATCAGTGCTTATTGTGTGATCTTCTGTGGTACTGAAGTTGCATATTGCTTTAGGTTGTGCAGTTTGGTAAAGTAATGACACAGTACTGTGCACATGGTAGCAGGTATGGGTTGGCAGATTCGCAGACGCAAATAGCCATTACTATGTGCCATGTCAGGTTGTTTCTGAGCGCACCAAGCCACGAGTCCAGGAGTTCCAGTCGGAGGTGTTCATGATCATAGGTGGCTGCACTAAGGATGAGAAATTCGTATCAGAGGTAACCTGCCTGGATCCCCTGCGAAGGAGTCGCCTGGAAGTGGCCAAGCTTCCCATAACTGAGATGGAGGCAGAGACTGACAACAAAAAGTGGGTAGAGTTTGCCTGCATCACATTCCAGAATGAAGTTTACCTGACTGGTGAGTGAACCTCTTGCACTCTTGAAAAATCTTATTGTTTTAAAAACTGCATCTAGCTGAGCTATAACTTTGCAGATGTCATTTGATCCAAACTGATCTGAGCTGTTTTGTGACAGCTGCAGTTTATTGAATACAAGCAAGATGAGTGAATGAGTCTGTTTTGGCATCATCAGCTGGGCCTATCTGTTGCTAGAAGTTGCATGCCTTACTTGTTTGAGATAGTTAGTGACTTTAAAGGATGCTGGCAGGTTTGATTTTTAGCCCCCATTGTATTCTTTTCTCCAGCCCTGATAAACCTGAGGGTAGATCATACTGGTGAAGGTCAGAGTACCTCTTGGTTTGCAATAGTGTCACGCGATAAGCTGGTAACACAAGTTCACAGTGGCCTGTTCTTCCACAACAGGGGCTTTCAATTGACTCATTTGTTGAGGTTGCCTGGTGACCACCAAACATCACAGGCTGAACATAATAAAAATCTACCAAAGGTCTAGTTTCCCAATGCTTCTTCCCTGTTTTCCCAGTTGTACAACTTTAGATCTGCAGACATCTCCTGCTTTCTCATTTATGCTTGAATTAGGCTGGACTTTTTTTATACCTGGTTCCAAAGCCTAGTTTCTTGATAACCTACACTTGTCAGCCTAGTGATTTTTTTTGTGCTTCCATTATCCTTCTAAAGATTCTGCTGCACTTGCTCCATTTTCCATCACAGCAGTTTGTAATCTTCTGTAATCTTTTGGGTGACAAAAAGTTACCACAGTACTGGCTATTTCAGAACTCCTCAGTCATAAGGTATAAAGTTGAAACATTGAGGGTGTGCAGTAGAGACTGGGGCTACCAAAGCTATGGTGGAACCCCAAAAGCTCATAATGTGAGAAACAGAAACACATACTGTAACAAAGCAAAAACTAAATATTCCATCCATTATGTGTAAAAGTAAAATTATTGCTAATTGTCATTAGTTTATTGTAAATGGATTTCTGAATATTTGGGAAAAATGGGGGTTCTTTTATTATAGGTTTCTGTGGAGTACATTAAAGTTGTAAAAATTACATACAATTTTGCAGTCCTTCTCAATATGTTTTCCAATTGCATGCGTTACTGGAAAAGGGGGAAAGGAGACTCAGCATGAAGCGTGGAAGTATAACGCAGCCCTCAACAAGTGGATTCAAATTGAATACCTCACCACTGGGCGCTGGAGGCACAAAATGGCGGTACTGGCAGGGAAAATCTATGTACTGGGCGGGTTTGATGGGTCCCAGAGACACAGCAGTGTGGAGACCTATGACCCTTTTCACAACACCTGGACAGAGGTCAGTTTCCTGGCTAAATGGTCTCCAACTAAATCTTCAGTATCATGGTATTGGTGAGAGCTGACACTTACCCACCACAGCTTATGGTTTACAGCTAATGAAAGCCCCAGGAGTGTCTCATCTTATGTAAATAAATAATAATACAAGACTTACAGTGAATTTTTAATTCATTATAACCTTATCTATTGTTTTAACAGAGCTTAACCTGTACATAAATAGCGGGACATCTGTATGATTAAACTTTTACTGACTGTGACATAGCGGTTTGACTCACAAACAGCTCAAGTAGGACTTCTAGTCCTGATTGTATTAATAAGCTAACGTATCCAAGATCTAAAAAAGTTTTTTTTATATACAATCTCACCTATGTTTCTCATTACCTGTCTGTAGTACCCTGGTTTTAGTAACTAGTTTCATGGCATTTGATGGTGCTCGCAAAAAAACAACATCTTGGGTAGAGTTTAGACCATGCAGAAAGTCAGCCAGTACAGCCTATGGTTATAAATGTACAATGTAATAAACCTTGAAAAGACTGTACATACAAGCACGTCGTACCAATCTTGCAGTACATGTTACCAGCGCTATCATTTGTATTGACCTTCACTATATATCTGCATGAACCTTGACTTTATATTAATAACTGAATACACAGATATTAGCATACATTCTATTTTTCTATATTGTTAAATGTGCTTTATTCTTAGTATAGCCCTATTAAAAGGGTGTGCCAAAGAGTACTTCACGCAGATACAAAAGGAAGTGACAACAATAAGATTAAACAGTTCAATTTGCAGACCTACACCTCAAAAGGTGGAAAATTTTAAAGTGCATTAATGTGCATTCTAGAAATGTGCCATTCTCCTCTCCTGTGTGTATTGTAGGCAACACCTCTTATGCTGAGTGTGAGCTCCTTTGCGACAGCTAGTCACAACAACAAGCTATATGTGATTGGAGGGGGTCCAAATGGAAAGCTGGCGACAAATAAGACCCAGTGCTTTGACCCTTGCACCAACAAATGGACACTCCGGGATCCAATGCCGACTGAAGCCAAGTGCATAAATGCTGTCACTTTCAAGGATCGCATATATGTTGCTGGTTGGTATTACATTATATTAACTGTAATAGGCAGCTCTCTCAGTTTCTGTGATATAGAGTTCTGGACACATTGTACAAGAGCTGCTGTGTGAAGTCTGTGTCACTGTACATTTTCCTTGGCTAGGTGGTGCAACGAAGGCACTCTATTGCTACAACCCACTGGACGATTCCTGGAGCACGGAGACGCAGTTCAGCCAGGAGAGAGCCAGCTGCGGCCTTGCAGCCTGTAGCAACAAGCTCTTCATCACAGGAGGACGGGATGAGAGGAATCAAGTGATCGCCACAGTGCTGTGTTGGGACCCTAGGACACAGAAGCTAACAGAAGAGTGTGTGCTACCACGTGGTGTGTCCCACCATGGCAGTGTCACTCTGCGGAAATCATACACACTTGTACGGAGGGTAGCTCCTGGAACCGTACCTGTATGACTATAAAATTTGCAAGGTGAACACACAAGCTGATGGGCAGATGCACAAAGAGGCACTGAAACTAATGCATCCTGGTGTCCTGAGTAAGGAGTGCTAATGAACCTGGAGCTACACTTGTAGCCCTTACCTCATTGTTATTTTTTTAATGACTGAATCAGAGTAAATGGTACCTTTTAAAGTGTACACTGTACTCATTTGTGTCTCTCTTTATCATCCTTTATATTTATACAATTTGTACAGAGCACTTAAATTTATCTGGTATTACTCGATGGTTGCTATAGAATGCATAAGTCAGCCATCACACTCCTTTGATCCCGCTCTTCCCATATGATTTGACATACAGCAGAATACTCAGACATCATCGGACAGATTACTCAGTATTATTACTCCAGCTTATTAATAGGAAATTGTGAAATGAGAGTAGAACTAAAAGCACAGATGTGGCAAATGAAAAAGGCTGGACAGACACATACAAATGAACCTGAAAAACATGGAAATCCCTACAGTGACAAAACATTTGATGAAAGAATATGTTACTAAGTAAATGAGTGCATAAATAGGCAAGCACATTTATATAATAAAGGATGAGGGAAAGTGAGGTAGTGCAAGATGTAATAAATATGATAAGTGTGAGCTTAGTAAGAGAACTCAATGTGGGGCCTAGAAGCCTCCAGCAAGGAAAGACCTCTGGTAGCCCCCTTGGTGAACTGTAGCAGAAAACCCCCATTACTTCTGTGTTTAGCCAAGGTGACATGGAAAGGGTGTGAATTATAGTCTAGGTGTACCCCCAGATACTTGTGATATATTTCCACTACATCCATCTCCACTCTATCAATTCTCATTGGACTCACCTGAGCCTCCTGAAGTCCACCACCATTTCCTTTCTTTTGCCAGTGTTGAGTCGCAGCTGATTTAGTTCCACCACTCAAGAACATCCTTCACCAGGTTCTTGTGCTCATCCTCCTGTCCATTCCTAGTACACCCAACAATGGCTATAACATCCAAGAACTTCTATAGTTGAGTGTTGTACATAAAGTCTAAGATGTGCTGGTTAAACAAGAACACCGCAGAGCCACTTGGTCGTCATCTCCTGTCACTGCCATACATGTAAATAAATCTTACATTATGGAGAATTGCTTTGTGTCTTCATTGTCCCAAATGAATCCCACAGCTGCAGCCACAAGTCATTTATAGAACTCAGCACCTTGAGTTAGTACTTTGTGGGCACTTCTTCAGAAGCAATAAAAAGCCAGGCCTTTGTGTAAATGTCTATCAACTTGGATTGGTGGGAACAGTAGTGTTTTGACTACCCTTTGCCAGTGTTGCACTTTCTTTTCAACTTTTTTGATAATCATAGATAGATTGCTATCTTCAGATCTTGCAAGATTTCTTGATGGATTTAGACCTGAGGATTGAATCAGAAACCAGACTGATAGACTTTACTAGGGTTGAGTCCCATATTTTCCATACTTTGGAATACATGTACTGCACCAAATATACTTGTACCATACCTTGTCAATTCCTTGCTGAACAAAATGAGCACTAAGGCAGAAAAACTCAGTTTTTTAAAAGTTAAATATCCCATATTCCATCCATATTCCATTTTTCATGGTATCTTTGTTTTGTTTGTAAGCCATAATACAATGTAAGAATTTATGTTATTGGGTGATTTCAGTGTGTAAATAATTACCTTTAAATTATTACTTTTAAATTATTTTAAATGAAATTAAGAATGATCTTTTAGCTCTTAGAGAAATCAAGAGGTGAAGTTTTTCATGCAGTTTTATTCACTCAGCTGTTGCCACAGATTTCGGCCTTTTGTCTCCATGGCAACCCGTTCTGTCCTTAAACAAACCATCGCTTCCTCGCTGATGTTTCAGTTCATTGGAAAATTCGCCAGTCGGCGCTCGAACACGGTTTCCTCATTGGATACTTTGGAGTTCTGTTCTCGAACACGGTTTCCTCACTGGTTCGTTCTCCGGTTTGCTCTTATGCTCTGTTCTCTCATTGGTCAATGCTGACATCTCGTTCCTCTCAAATGGTCCCGCGCAATGAACCGCTGTCACTTCGGGTTGTTAGCATGGAAGCTAACTGGCGCGTGAAAATGATAAAGCGATACTTTCTTTAATAATTATCGTTTACTGTATGTCTTCCCTAGTTAAAACGCTGTTTTAATTGTATTTTTGTCTTGAGTTCGGTGTATGTGTTACCTTTATGCAGTTTGCTAGCAAACTGTGGTTTCCCCGTCAGACCTGTTAGTCTTCGCGGTTTTCTCACAGGACAGCAGTCCGGACGAAGCCTCTCACCGAGACTTTCCTTGTGGAGTCCCGTTAACCTCGGTCCGTAAGTCACGTCCCAATCTTTTACTAACCAGTTAGTCTAGTTAACCAGTTTAGTTAGACACTGCTTGTCGCGAATGCCAGCTTCACTGTACATTAGGTACACAAAAGTCCTTCTGCCATATGAACACGTAGTAAACAAAAACCGAGACTTACTTTACAAATTGCTTTAGACTACATGTTCAGATGATGCTGAGGACCAAATTTACGAAAGTGTCCAATTTCTTTTGAGTCACTGTTATTTCTGTGGAGCAGTTAAGTTCTGAGGTCAACCATGAAAAAGTATATTTGCAATGTAATTTGTTTACACAGCTTTTTATTAATCGTATCGATAATTTGTGTATTCTCAACTTGCCATACATTACACATTTTGGGACATGGACTTACTACATTATAAAGTGAACAAGCAGAAATAAACTCTGGTGGAAAACCAGACAGTTATATTTTGGAGAATTTAAGCCTTGATACAAAGAGATTGTAACGGCATGGTGTATTCTGTCTCCAGGCCACCAGGAGCCACAATGCGCCCGAGGACTCTTGCATCGTCGGCAGGCCAGCTTGGCCCCAACGACAAAGACTGTGCCTCTCAGAACTCTCCTAAGCTCAACAAGTCTTTCCCATGCGTGAAAAGGGCTTTGCAGCACAGGGCCTTGGGGCTGCATCGCTGGCATGTCCGTGAGAAAGCTGGTAGGAGTGGCTGTTCCTGTAAGGAGACAACTGTTTAACTTATTAATACAATTGGCGTGTTGCATGGTTATTTTCACTTTGAGACAAAGATGCAGCATCCCAAGTCCACATGACAACACTATAGTATAAAAGATGTTAGTAACATGAATATCCTCATACGAGCAAGAAAAACAATCAAATGATCATGTAATATCAGATATTTTGTAATGCAACATACCACTGTATTGTCATGAATAAAAATACTGTTTTTGTTTTTTATTTTTATTTTTTTTTTTTGCTAATACATTTTCATGTAAACTAATATTCCCCTGACCCTATTAGTGCTACTATTAATCTAATCCCTTAGGATCAGGAATTCACCTTATAGGATAATTTCATGGAACAAATGAACTGTTATGTGAGGAATGGGTGTGCAAAATTCCCCTAATTTTATTTATTTATTTATTTTTTAAATATCAGGTACGACATGCTAAAACTGAAAAAAATCAAACTTATATTTAGTGGCAGTTGCTAATGAATTCATCCCAAAAACATGTACAATGTTCCTCAACTTGTTTTAGATCAAAAACTCACAAACACAAGATACAAGCTGTATTCACTGGGAGTGAGTTGATTTCTCTTTGCATGTAGTTTACTAACATCTGGTTGTGCAAAATAAGTCACATTTGCTCCGTTGAAAATTAATGTGAGTTTTTAGAAGACAGAAAATGAGTGTATTCTTAGAATTTTTAACTTGAGTAACATAAGAGGCTGTGCTTGTTATCTCACTTGTATTTCCTCTCTACACCCTTCTCCCCATCCTTAGGTTACTCTTTGAACTCGTACAGCTACAGTTCAGCAGCCACATGGACTGAGCTGCAGCCTGATGTCCCTGCCACTAAGTCCCAATCTGGGATTTCAGTATCCTGCAGCAGGTTTGAGAGCTCCTTCCTTGACCATCTCCACGATGGGGGTTTTGTTCTGTCTGGACCTCCTGTGTTTCACAATCCCAATAAAGCAGTCTTCACTGTGGATTCCAAGAGCTCAGAGGTATGAGGTGGGATTATTAAGGCAAGCTATTTTGTGTGCTATTTTTGGTATCATTAAGAAGTCTATAATGCAAAAAATGTGCAGTACAAAAAAAGCTTTGTATTCACAGATTTGAATCAATCTCATGAACAAATCTTAAATGTTTGTAGTAATTTCAGTTCATCCTTAAACAAGCTACAAATAATTAATAACATATAATAAACAGTATATTATTATTGTTCTTATTTTAGATATGAAATGTATATATCATATTTTTTATTGAAAATATTAATGCAATTGGGTTTAAATGATCTATAATCAAATGCATATAACTTTACAAATAATATTTTCAGCAATCCAGCACTATTTTCAAAAATCTCAATCAATAGTAAGTAATAAAAATTATAGGATCCAGACACATATTTCTCTTTAAGACTACATTTTCTTGTGGTAGTTAGAAAAAAGGTTTAAATAAAGTTTAATTCTCCCATAATACCTCATCAAGAAGCTGAGTTTAAATTTGGAGGCAAGATTAGCTGTTGGGTTTTTTTCCTTATTTGAAAAATGTTAGTATTTTCTCTGTAACCCCTGCAGTATAACATGATGGTTTGTGTTACTGTAACAGTATCTTTTTAAATCTTAAAATTAAAATTGAGAGGAAATTAAGATGATCAATCACTCAGAAAGATATTAAAGCACCCAAGATAATCTTAGCAAAATTTAGCTTGAATCATTATGGCTGCCATCCTTGTTAGCGATAATTCTAAGCACTTCTAATGAAAACAAAAAATGTTCTGATCTTTGTTGGTGTAAAGCTCATGAGACTGACTCCTTTAGGTGTGTACAGCACTTCAGACTTCCCTTCATTTTTCAGTTGTCACTCTGTTGTTTCTGCTCTTTTACAGATACTGCTGGCTAATGAGAAGGCATGCAATTTGTTTGAGTGCAGTAGTACTGATCTGATTGGCTCACAACTCTCCAGTCTCTTAAAGAAGTCCAGTCAGTCCTTGGAGGAGGCCTTGGGGGAAGAGCACCTGAAAATTAATGGATCTCTTGTTGTTGTGTCTGGAAAAGTGGTATGAAAACATTATATAAGTCCTTTATACTGTCAAACAATTAAATTATTTCACAACTAATTAAATTCAGCAAAATTTATGGGATGCATAAATTGAGAATAACTTCTAAGATGATCTGAATCTTTTTGGTAAAACTTTTATTTGTATAACTGTGTAAAAGTATACAATACAAACAGTCATTTTGTGAACTGTTAGGAACATGGATTATGCAAATTAAGCATACATATACCTTCATCTTTTACCTGTTGTTAGGTGGATGCTGTTAGCAAAGGTGGCAAGGTGATTCCAGTGTCTGTGTGGGCCAGAAGGTTGACTCAGGAGGGACATCGTACCCTGGTAGTGATGGAGCGTGTTGAGAGAATAGCCGGCCATGTAACCTTCCTTCCCAGTGTGAGTTCCCTTCCTGCCCTTATTCCCCACTTTTCGGAATTCAGAATTTCACTTCATACTGCCAACAGTTGTGGGAGTGGCACGTTAGTAAGCCACCCCTGTAGGTCCCGGTTTCAAAATTCAAATATGTTTCAATGTTGCACTGCTAAAGCTCTGCTGCAATACTGATATATCCAAACAACATGAAATGAGTCTGGAAGTGATGTTTTTCTTTTTCATATGGTCATTAATGGATGAACAATGACTCTTGTCTTTTTTCTGTTGCTTTAGGGGACAATCCTGAGCTGTGACACTGTCTTTACTCATCTTCATGGTTATGCGCATGTTGGTGAGATGGCCGGGCAGCCCATCCATGAGTTCATCCCATCACTTCTGATTCCTCAGGATGGCAAGCCATTGTCCAAAGTAAGGATGCCCACAACATAGTTTTTTTTTTTCTTTTCCCCATTCATTAACTGATCTGCTAGTGTTGGACACACTTTGGGGTCATAGCAGTGGCAGTGTTATGGTAACTGCCCTATATAAAGTACTGAAATCATGTATCTTAGTATTAAGCTCTTCACTTGAGACTTGAGCATAAGAAGTCTCTGTTTCCTTGCATATGTTTTCTTGTTTCTACTCAACTGAGTGATTTCATATGCCTCTTCCACAGGCCTTCATGGTCCAGTGTGTGACTGGCAGAACCAAAGAGGGTGCCCCATTCCCCATCTGTGTCCAGCTGCAAGTTGCTAAGGATTATGAGGAAGCAGTTGAACTGACAGAGCAGTTTAGAGGGTCCCTTGCATCTGACTATAATGGTGAGGCATCAGTGCCACCCAGTATGTGACTTTATCTGGCTCCCAAAAGTTCTGGTGTGTGATATACAGTTCTTAGATCCCAGCATGAGTTCTCCTTGTCCCATACATGCTTATCGTTATAAATATGGCAGTTTCTGGGTTATTTTTTGTTAATGCCATGTATGGATACAGGTTTGGATATAGTTTAAGTACACTAGTGCCCCCTAATACTGTTTTCTTGTATCTTCAGGGTTAGGGCTTTGATACAAGCCTTTGTTCTGTGCTATGATGAGGTGGTGTTTCCTTCAGTGGACTTGTTGCCCATGCCTAGTGCTTTCTGAGATTGGATCATAACTGTTTGGTTTGTGTAAATGAATGACAAGCACAAGCTGAAGTTGGCCCTGTGAGTGCATGTATTGTTTTTGTTTCCAGGATGCCATGAGGACAGTTGGCCCACCTCAGCAAATGCAGGACTGGTATACTCTGCCATGGTGTGCGTTTTTACCACTCTCAGTGGACTACTGACATTGAGCCCTGATGGTTCTATCCTCAGTATCAATGATAATTTTTCCCTTGCTCTGTTTGGGTACAGAGCTTGTGAGCTGCATGAGAAGGTATGGCAGCCTTTGTGTGTGTGTGTGTGTGTGTGTGTGTGTGTGTGTGTGTGTGTGTGTGGCCACATGCTGGGGGTAAGTTGATCTTATAACCTTGTCTGCGCAGAGCATTACCTTCTTGATCCCTGGCTTCTACGACAGTCTCCGCACTACGGGTGAGCTGTCCCACTCAGTCCAGAACGAGGCTGGAGCTTGGGCCCCCCCAAATCCAACAGGTCAGACTAATGTAGAGACACTGGTAACACTAAATTGCTTCCTCCTATCTGGCTTCTTTAGTCAAGCTAGCAGTCACCGTTTTGCTGCCACTGCCCTACCGAACATGGTACCTCAGTCACTCTGGTCATCTAAAACTGTTTCACTTGCTAAAGAAATCATTTTTTGGGGGGATTTTTTTTTTTGGCAGTTATGAATGAAAGTTTGGTTCCAATTTGTAATTGTGTCCATCCACTATGTCTTAATCAGTAAAAGTGTAATAATACAGCTTAACCCTTCTATTTAATTAAATATTACGTTCTGTTAACATGAAGCTAAAATGAATGGCTTGTCCAGTGCAGGGTCTCAGTGTTCTATCTGCAAAATGTCAGGGGAGAAACTGTATGCACAATAGAAAGGACACAATTTTTAAAAATCTTTTCTCAACATGAAACATAAACATCTACATTTTGTGATGATAAATGTGCAATAATAGAGATGTATCGCTCTTCATTTAGTGGGCAGTTTCTGCAAAAGTTTTGAATTTAAGTGATATAATTTTAAGTAATACTAAATAAAATCCTGGTATATCCAGGAGATGCTGGAAAATACCTTCCTCCTCTGTATTCTTCCCAATTTCCTTGCCTTCCTCTTCTGGGTACATTTTAATGCTGTCTTGTTCTTGTGGCAGAAAATACAGTCGAAGGCCATTTTTGCTCTACAGTCGAGAAATTTTGGATAATCAACCACTGGAAAAAATATTAAAAATGAATACAATAATTGTAATTCAAATGTATGTGACACAAAGTACAGGTTTATATGGTTTGTAAGCTGATGGTCCAGTACGATGTGTTTTTGTGCAGACTCTAGCCTACTGCTTGCTGGGGACAAGGTCATTGTTCATAAGGAGGCTTTGAAAGTGTCCCTTGCTTGTAAAGGGAAAGTCTTCACTGAAGCAAGCGACCGAGCAGGCAATGAGGGAAGCGTTGCGTCTACACCATCATCACCCACACTAACCTCAACACCATTCAGCCGGTAGGTGTACAGGCATTGTTGCTGAATCACTTGTCTGACTCATTTGATTAAGCAGTAAAAAGAATGATGTCTGTGTTTTTGATCATTTTGGATTTTGTGAATCCAGGGAGGATGACACCAATGATTTGATGGAGCAGGCTGTGTTCACTGGACCTGGGCTTAATGCACAACAAGAGATGGACAGTATGACTGTTCTTCTGCAGACCCTGAGCCTTGTGGAACCACAGGATCTGTCTGCAGCCTGTATTTCCTCTGAGGATATGAACCAGGCTGCATCTGACCATGATAGAGCTGTGCATGTTACTTCTAAATGGTGCCCCTCTTTGGACCACCCTCGCTCTCATACTGTGGAAAGCAATAACTCCAGCTTTGAGATCATATCACTGGCAAGTCATTCTTCTTCTGGCTTTTGCGAGAAGTGGCCTGGTGGATCGGTTCCAGAGCGCCAGGAAGATGCTGTTGTCAATTGCACACAAGTAGTGCAGGCAGACCCCTGCAGTGGATTCCTAGAAATGGATTCCAAAGGAGACCTGGTTACTTGTGTTCTTTCTGATCTGCACCTGCCAGCTGGTGACCTGTCTCAGGCTTCTTCCAACACAACAGAGTTCCTCCATATTCCCTCCCACAGTGTTTTGAACTCTGATCTGGAGATTAATAGTCATGTGGATCAAACCACAGGAACAAAAAGGGGAGCTGCCACAGAGAGTTCAGTGAGCAGAAAGCAGTACCATATCAATAGTGATGTCAGTAAGCACTGTGTCCATACCGAGAGGATTCCGAATACTTCAACTCCAAAGAAGCTGGAGCCAAATGAGATACAGACAAGTGGTACTCCATGCCAGATTGTGGAGGGGAGGTACAAGGGCCACTGTTACCACAGAGATGGCTCCAGACTTGGTAGGTTGCAGCCTACTTTATTTCCAGCCTCATAAAGTGGACTGACTGTTGGTGTGAAGTGTGTATTAGTATGGTGTTTCCCCTCTCTCCTTTAGTCTTTCCCAGGTTGCTGTTGCTTAGTTTTTAATGTTGCACAAATCCTTGTGTACCTTCTTTTATTTGTGCAAATAGAACTGCTTGTATTACAATAGCAGACATTATGGATAAACAGATGGACTGAAATATTAAAAACACCAGACCAGCTCTGAGGCTGGTGCTGATTAGACTTTGCTATTTGGACAGATGTGCACCTAGAAATCCGTGAGGTGGAGCTGCCTAAAGGCCAGCCACTCTTCTGTGTGTGGGTGTCGAGGAAACAGTACGTGTGTCCCAGCCAAGGATCATGGAGGACCCCACAGCGCCACACAGAGGACAATGGCATGTCATTACAGGATGATTTTGCCTGGAGCCAAGGAGAGGTAATTTCTGGTTTCTGTGTTCCCATTCAAAGATTGGTGCATTGTGAAGTGTGTCAAAGTGTTGTCAAAATCTTCATCTTTATGTCAGTCAGTCTTCTTGGTTTCTTACATACCTCACTCTGTGTGTGTGTGTGTGTGTGTGTGTGTGTGTGTGTGTGTGTGTGTGTGTGTGTGTGTCATACCTCATACCTGCAGGCTGGTCATGATTCTGCAAAAAGTGAGATGCTGGGCTCCACCAAAGACCTGGAAGACTCTCATGCTTGTGATGGCCTGTTTGGGGAGGAGTACTACCTGCTGTGTACTATGGGAAAAGGGGCATTTGGCTTTGTCTGGAAGGCCCAGCGAAAGGCTGATGGGAAAGAGGTGTGCACTTAGCCTTAGCGCCATAGGATGACATTGATCTGTAGCGCTATCTTTATTAACATAACGTGAAAAGCTCTGTATTTTTTATGATTTCATTATTCTACATTCCTGCATTATTTTTATTTTTTATATTTACTTAAATTAACAAAGGCCTGTGTTTAAAAATAACTTTAACAAAAAAGCAGCTGGAGGCTACAGCTATAGCAGCCCTCATGTCATTTACACTTTATTATTTTGGCCACCAAGCAAAGTGGATTCGTTGTTTTCAGTAATCATTAATTTCCTGCTCATGGTTAGGTTGTTGTGAAGTTCATCCGGAAAGCCAAGATCTTGAAGGAGTGCTGGGTGGATGATGCTGATATGGGAAGGGTCAGCCAGGAGATTGCTATATTGTCCAAGCTCCAGCACCCTAACATAGTGAAGGTGAGAGAACAGTGAGTCAGTTTGTTTCAATAAACTGATTGATGGTTTGAATCTGTTTTTATTAACAGTTAAAGCAACCTTCTGTTCTCAGCTACTGGAGGTGTTTGAAAATGATACCTTCTTTCAAATGGTAATGGAGAAACATGGTGAGGGATTAGACCTCTTTGAGTTCATTGACCGTCAGCCCCTCTTAGATGAGCCCCTGGCCAGCTACATCTTCAGACAGGTGTGGGCACAAAGCCAATTTTGATTTTGTTGCTTCAACCAACACAAAGCATGCAAAATTGCAGGAAAAATGACTTGTGCATAACCTTTCTGGTCTCTGTTCTGCAGCTGGTGGCTGCAATTAGCTATCTACGAGGCAAAAGTATCGTTCACCGGGACATCAAGGACGAAAACATTATCATTGACACACAGTTCCACATACAGCTCATCGACTTTGGCTCAGCCACCAGAATGGAACCAGGGAAGCTGTTCCATGTCTTCTGTGGGACACTGGAGTACTGCTCTCCAGAGGTGCTGCAAGGAAAGCCGTACGTCCTCTTGCACGCGTGCTAAACATCCGTGGAGTTAGGTGTGCAAAACTCTTTGGGTTCCATTACCAGGAGACAGCTTGTTATATCTTCTACAGAGGATCTTATCCTTTTAGTGTAAAAGTGAAGTATGTAAGTCTCTTTGTTACCAGTGAGTAATATTAACATGACAGTAGAAGGCTCCTCAGAAAGATGTGCTATGCTTGTAGGTATGAGGGCCCTGAATTGGAGATGTGGTCTGTGGGAGTGCTGCTTTACACCCTGCTGTTTGGTGAAGTCCCTTTTATAGATGTGGAGGAAACCTTGAAGGGCCAGCTTCTCCTGCCCTTCCCTGTGTCCACAGGTGAGTGGAGGATGGAGCTTTGTATTCTCCTTTGTACAATTTCATAAACAAAAAAGCAGAACACTTGCTGCTGTACATTTTTAGTGTAAGCATGGTCCTCACTTTTTTAATTGCTTTGGTTTCCCCTATCAACAGATCTGCATGCCATCCTCTTTGGGCTGCTTCACCCAGATCCTGGTCAACGGACTACCTTGTCAGAGTTGCTTCTGGCTGCCTGGCTCCGCCAGCCCATCAATCTGGCTCACTACAGTTGGGAGGAGGTGTTCCCTGCCTGCCGAGGTGAGTGCAGCCATGCAGGCCCTACCCCTGTGCAGCAAGCAGCAGAAGACTGTAAGTTTATACCTAAACTCCTATCATTCTGTCTGACAGATGATCAGCTATACCATGGGACCGGTGTAGAAGAACATGAAGAAAGCTGGTGTAAAGGTGGCGGTAGGAACCTTTGCATCCCACAAGAAGTACCATGTTATAAAGAACAGGATGACACTTGTTAAAGATAATGGTGAAAATGTTGCACTGGGGAATGAGTTTCCCACCTACACTCAGATGGCTGAAAACTTTAACTTGGGCAGAGCAGATGTGGCACTGGAGAGCTACAGCAAACGTATTCTAGCAGCAAGTGCCATATTCTGTTTTCTTCCAGTTGAACATGAGAAAGTGACTGTCCAGCCATGACTTATGCAGAGAATGTATCTGGGAGCTTATTATGGAAGAGCTCTGCTGTTTCCTTCAAAACAGAACACAGGCCTTTACAATCGAGTGTGTGTAGTTTCAGCACTGACCGTCTAACATGCCCCCTTCAGCAGACACATGGAGATGCTTTTAATAATGTTAACGAAGAGCAACAGTTTGCAACGGAACTATTTGTAAAGTTTGACATAAATAAAATATTCTAATGCTACACCTCAATATTTGTGTTTTTAGTTAACAAATGTGACACTTTATTTCAAACTGTTGGCTGGACGCTGCGTGTGCCATAGGTTGAAGCGCCGCACGCTGCTCCAGGGCGCCCCTGGGCGTAGGAGTGGGAACTGCATGTGATGCACTCGCCGTCCTCACTGTTCCTGGCGGCCGCTGCACCTTGCGAGCTGGCCCGGTGCGCGCTACAGCACAGACGGCCATGCACAGCGCAACTCAATGACTTGTGTGTCAGTAAGAAACCATCCTGCACATTGCTGTTGTTTTTCATGTACTTTATTGCTCACACGGCGTCATACTTTTTCTCCTAATGCGATGTAACATTTAAGTTGTGATACCGGCACATTTTAATTAGCTTTTAATCTTTATTTCAATGGAAAGACTGTAAAGGCGTATTGATCAGACTTTGAGGATATAAATAAGTATAACAGCAACTAAAACAGTGGTAACAGTTAAGGAGACGCAACTATTTTAAAAATAATCGGGGAAAAAACATTATTGCAGTTTGTTAAAGAAATAATTTGATTCGAGATGTCGTACAGCTTTCTTATTGGATATTTTTTGAAGAGATGAGACATCAGACGAGAATACAGATAAGAAATAATTTAGAGTTAGGTCTAGATTTAATGTACACTTGGATTTGTAGATATGAACATTAGCCCGCATGCAAATAATATTCGACTCAATTCATTTCATCGCTGAAAAAAACGCACGACGGCGCACGATGATGTCGTAAGTATTAACAGCGTTCCTATTGGATCGCAGGGTCTGTGACGTAAAACAGCAGCGCAAACACCATTGCGGTCGAATAAGCATGCTACTCCGAAGTTGCATTCAAAAGGTAAAGATTGATATTTTTCATAAATCAGTGTCAGTTCGCTATGTGTCTTAAAGTAAATTTACATTTATTTTAATCCACACGGTTTGTCATTAAAATAACGAGGATCAGGGGATTTAGTGTTAGACAAGTGACTTTTCATGGAGTAACCTATTTACATCGCCGGATATTATTAGTTGGGGGTTAGAACCTCGGAGGTTTTTAACCACTGCCCTTGGGTTTACAAGGGAACCGCTCGCCTAAGCAACTTTCTGCTACCTGCTGTACCTTGCAATAATGTGTGTGTGTGTGTGTGTGTTTTTTTTATTATTATTTATTTATTTATTTAAATTGTGGTGCTGCAGGTGTTGGGACCGGTCTGTAGAACCACATCTGCCCACTGCTGCAGGCATAATGTCGTGACTGTGGGGACAGATAATGGGAGCTGGTCGGTTACACTGGTGCGAGGAATGTGCTCAAACCCTGTGCAGGAGAACAGCACCCAGTCCCAGCAGTCCTCATCTTGCCACCCTGCAGAGGACCTCCTGCAACCCCTACTCCACCTGGGCTTCACTGAAGGCGAGGCTCAGCAGCTCTTGTATGAAGGTTGTAAAGGTCATCGTGGTCAGAAGATGACAGTGCACCTGTGTGGTGTTTCAACCCTGGTCACTGTGGGTCTGAGGCCTTCAAATGTCCTTAAGATTCTGCAGAAATGTCCTGATCTCCGCAGGGTGAAGGGTGCCCAGATACAGCAGCGCATTGACAACCTGCGCAGTTTGGGGCTAATTGAAGGTGAATTATAACCTTGTTGTAAAATGGTGTTTATGTTTATTGCATGTTTTGTAAGTATTGTTTTTCCTATTAGTGGACCATACGTACATCTGTCGGGAATGTTTATTTGTAAAGTGTGACTCGAAAGCCAATTTAATCGCTTTGTACAGGGTGTGGTCACAGAACAGCCTCTGTTCTTAGTGTGGGGGCACGTAATCAATCTCTCCTTTTCTTTTCTTCTCAGGAAACCTGCAAAGAGTTATCAGTTCCTATCCTAAACTTCTCATCCTGACCCCCAAGAGGGTGAACATGGTGTGTCGCGTTCTGCAGGAGAAGTGCCTTTTCACCAGCCAGCAGGTCACAGAGATCCTAAAAAACTTTCCTGCCACTATGGTGGAAGAAACCAACCAACTAGAGTACAAGTTTCAGGTTGGAGAACTTGACCGTACATTCTTTAGCAATGTGCTTTATTGTCATCAGCCTTTTGTCATTCTAGGATTTATACTAAATGTGTTATTTTTCATTGTTGTGGCATTCACACAGTATCTGAAGCATTTAAAATCATTGTTTTGACACTTTTACCTAAACAAAACATTTTATTTGCTTTAGTGCCATAGGTTCTTTGATGAAGGATAAAAGAGACCTCATAATCTAAGTAACCAGGATGATGGTTGGCAACTTGCACTTCATTTATGAACCCACTGCGAATGGAATTTGGTACATGAATTGTTTGTAAGTCTATCTACTGTGCCAGCCAGTAAGTTTAATAATACAGCGCTTAATCCCTTGATTTATTCACAGGTTAGGTTCTGTGAAGGCTCTTAAAACATTAGCTAAAGCTACAGTAAATAGAACATTTTCTAGAAAACGTTATTTTCATCCACAGCTCATGCATGATCTTGGTGTTATTTGTGCTGTTCACTGAAGTGGTGACTGGTGAACCATAGTAGTGAGGAACTGGACACTGAGAAGGTCTCTCTAGCAGGGATGTGCCCTCTGGGCTCTTGCTTCCTCCTACTCCCAGGGGAGGTTTAAATACTAAAACCTGATGAGGACATTGTCCTAAATCTCTCATCTTTTGTGTTGCTGCAACTACACACACAGCCACAATCATATTCCAATAATTTTAATACGAATTGCTTTATACCAGCATAAATAAAGCTTTAATTTTGTTATCAAATAAAGGTCATTTAGTGTCACCTTTTTTTGTAACTGCACCTTTATTTTGAGGGAAGCAGTGTGCCAGCAGCACACAGCACATCACTCTGAAGCGCAAGACACTGTGCTGTCTTTTAATCCATTTTAGGTAACATGTTTTTTGCTGAGAATTTTTTTTTCCTGTAAAGACTAAGGTTAATTCAGGCCCTCCTAGGATAATTTTGGTGATTTTGCAGAATGAATTCACCCCATTAAGACAAGAGACAAAAGTGACAGAGTTTGTCACATACATGGTTACTGAGTATACCATGTAGTGAAATGTGCTCTGATTCAACAGGAGACTGTGTGTGGATATTATTAGAGGATATTGGATATTGTAGACCCTGGTTTGTGAGGATTGTGATGGGTTCAGAAGTCTTATGGCCTGTGGATATTAGGTCAGGGATGGTTGCATTTTGAGGTGGCTTGGTTACTACTTAGTACAAATCTGTGCCTGGAAGCTCACTTGTGTTTCTGTTTACCCACCATAGTACGCCTATTTCCGCATGGGACTTCGACAGCCCGAGATGCTGCAGTCTGGGCTCTTCCGCGTGTCCCTGGCAGACCTTTGCTATCGGCATGGATTTTTAGAACGTCGCGGACAGTACCAGACCCCTGACAAGAAGGGCCAGACCCGCATCGTGAACCCCAGCCTTAAGGAAGTAATTGGAGGCTCAGAGTGCACCTTCTTGTCTCAGGTTGCCAAGGCAACGCAAGAGGAATACATAGTCTTTCAGAAGCTAATAACAAGGGAGCAGGAGGAAGCACAACAAGAGGATGAGTTGAGCAGTGATGGAGAAGATGAGTCAGAGTAGACTGATGAAGAGACAGGAAGTCGATACTAAGGACCCACAAAATGCAGACTCAAGAAATGCACCAAGCCTATATGGGGTACCTTTGCTTACTGTATAGTTGTGATGGATATCATGAGGTAGGTTTATGTATGAAGTCTTCTTGAAATTTTGTGTCCTCAGCTTGTAATGGATAACTAATCTTTGCTTTTTCAGTTGTCAAAGTTATGAATGTTAAAATGAAATAAATACTTTTTAATGGTTGTGGAAGTTAGTGTACATGTAAGGGAGAAATGTATGAATGGATTTTATATGGAGGAGTTTGGAGAGTTACCTTTTCTGTCACCACTCACTCAGGATAAGAAGACTTGTATGATCAATAGTGATGGAGAATTAGCACTTCGACAGGGAAAAAACAGAAAGCCAAACAGTTTACTTGCAAATTACTATCTCTTTTCACATCAAAGCAGAGCCATCAGGTAGAGGTGCTTTTGGTAAACTATGTACTACTTTGGGCTTTTCTGAGTTATAAAATATGTCTTTGGCTCTTAGAATTTTTTGAAGGGTATAAGAAATATATACAAGCTTCCCTTGCACATCTGAAAGTTCCTTTTTAGAATTCAGACTTGCAAGCAAGAGTAATTTGCACCATAACATTAGCGTAATACTTATACTCATGGATTTGGATATGAAAGCGCTTTTTTGTAAGGAATTAAAATGCATGGAGGAGTGTGGCAGCACTGTAGAAAATCCACACCAGCAGTGAAAGATGTGTAAACCTTATACTTTAATGTCCAGATGCAAAATTAAACTTTTCCCTTTCCAGAGAAAAGAACTCCCTGTTCTGAATCCTTGACATACAGTATGCCTATGTTGTTCCTCAGAAGAAACCACTAATCCAAAAAAGTACAAGGAATTAGAAAGTGATGACACAGATTCAGTGGCACAGCAGGCTGTGGGCTCAAATCCAGCTCAGTCTGCATGAAGTTTGCATGTTCACTGCGGGTGCTCTGCTTTGTTCTCACAATCCAAAGACGTGTTTCAGATGAACTGGTTGCTGCAACTTACACACACACATTATAGGTCTGAGCGTGCGCACTCTGTGGAGACCCTGCAATGCACTGGCATTCCATCCAAGCTTAAGTAGTTATTGCTTATGGATGGAAAAATGTCTGACTCATTCCAGATTTGTCTTTGCAACCCCCAGATCAGCTTCAGCCATCAGTCCATCTGTTCCTCCACCTTTATGCAAAAGTTTTCTCCTAAATGTAACTTCAGATTCTCACAGCAGATGCTTCATGGGCATCTAAACTGACATTAAAATGTTTACAGCAGTGATTTCCTTATGTTTGGTTTTGTCCCTCCCTTTCGCACAGCTTATTGCCTCTCAACTTTGGTAAACTTATTGTGTTGAATAATTTCCAAATAAAAAAATCAATTTCATATTTCTAACATTTTTGTTCAATATTCCTTTCTCTTTACTGTGTGTACAGCATACATTACATACAGCAAAATACATAAATGTATGACTTGTGTAATTCAACAGTTGTTGCAAATGTTGATATTTGTAATTCCATGTGCTATAATAATGTTTTAATTGTAACAGAAATGTTACATTGTGTGAAACAGTGCTGTATATTTTTCCCAAAGTGTTCATCATACTTTATTACTTTGGTTAGTTCAATGACATAAAATTTTTGTTAATTTTCTGTTAAAATGTGCTGTATATTCCAAACAAACATGCATTTGTTTTTATTTCCGCACAGTGATAGGATAGTGTTTCTATACAGATGAGTGTCTTGGCTTTGTTGTTGTCATGGAGACAGGGTGTCCATGGTGCACTTTGTATCCAGGATGCTGTGTGCCAGACTCTGGGGGCGGGAGTTCGAGGTGACACGTTCCCCTCCCCCACGAGTCATATGGTAACAATTTGTGAAACTAAACCTGGACCCCATCTGTCTCGTCCACAGCATCCAACACCCACCAGGATCTCCAGTACAAGGACAACACAAGTTTAGTGGTGTAACCCACTTGACACATCTGAAAGGTTCAACGGTGGCTCCTATCAATAGCGGAGTTCACCTGTAACTACGGGGGTGAGTAAGGCCAATGCCGTAAGAGGCTACTCCCTAAATCCTAGTTAAACACTTTAAAAACACATTAGAAACAAACGGTTCCTATACATGGAAGATGGCCTCAGTTAGGCATCCAGTGGGTCATAGCTACAGTTCAACTAATCTGTGACCCATTATTTCATTAACCACATCTCCACCAAACAGTCTTAGCAGCATTGCACATCTCCTGCTTTGCCAACTCACGTGCGAGCTTATTTGAACACCTGTGTGTATGCATGTACTGTGAATAGGCGTGTGTGTGTGTGTGTGTCCGTCCGTGTCCACGCATCTGCCTCTAGCCGGGGTGTTCAGTCGGACCACTCGTTGTCATCCAGCTCCGAGTCGTCGTCTGAGTCGCTGTATTCGACAGCGATGCGGCGCGAGAGGATGGTGGCCACGTCGTTCCCCACAGGTTCGCGCTTTGCCTGCTGCTCCTGCTGCTCCTGGACCTTCTTCAGCTGAATGCCTGTGATTGGGGGGGGTAGAGAAAAGAGAACATTGTTTTTTTTTGTTTGTTTTTAAATTTTCAGAAATGCAACTCACCTTCATTAGTCTTTGGTTGGAGACTAAAGCAGTGCAGTAAAATTTACAGTTTCAAAGTAATATGATACAGTATTTGTGTAAAACCAACAAAAAAAATCTGCCACGTTGCTTTTCGTCTTCATGTGTCCCACAGCCCTGTGCCCAGGTAAACACTATTTACCACGTTACGTACACTGGGAATACAAGCCAGCCGACCGCCGACATAAGGTGGCTACAACTGGACAGAAGAAATCTGAAGATACTCATTTATGGCCAAAGATGTCTTGCACTCTGCATGAATGTTTTGGAATTATAGGCCAAGGCTACTTACAGTATGTTTACTTAGAGACAATCTGATTATTTAATTAAACATTTTGGTTTGCTTCAACACTGCTGCCTGCACACACAGCTGGGAAAAGGCATGACAACACCAAGAGACACACTAACACGCTCACCCATGCGTATGGCGGCCAGCAGGTCACTGCGTGCATCGCTGCCGGCCGGAGCCTCGCTGGGCACAGAGGAGCGCTTGGGGGACCCCGAGTGTACAGGTCCCGGGGGTGGTGGTGGGGGTCCTGGCGGTGGCGGAGCTGCTACTGGCATTGCAACAGGGGGAGGGGGTGCTGCGTAGCCTGCAGGTGCTGCCATCGATCCGCCGAGAGAGGGTGGGGCAGGGGGTGTGGCAAAGGCAGTCTGTGCCGACGGGATGAGTGGGGCCTGCGGCGGAGCTGGTGGGACGGAGCCACTGTACAAATTGGACCTGAGTAAGTGGGAGAAACCCATGAGTGTCCATACAGTCCACCGGCAATGCACAGGGGCAAAATGTGAATTTGGCCTACTTGTAGTCTAGGCTGGCGTGAGGCGTAGTGCCATTCAAGGCTTCTGTGGGAGGAGGAGGCGGCGGCGGCTGATGGGGGCGCCCCAGGGTACCTCCCCGGTATCCCCCGGCTCCACTGCGGTACTCGTGCTCCATGCCAACATGGTGACTTGGCAGGGTTGCCGGTAGCGCGTGATGCATGTGGGAAAGACCCACATGGTTGGGTGTTGTTGGAAAGCAGTAGTCAGGGTGGTCAGAGGACCCATGGGATCTGGAGAGCCAGACCATAAAAGCACCCATGGAGCGAGGGACAAAAGGAAATGAGAAAAGATGCAAAAGATGAAAATAATAAAACAACATACTGGGAAAGCCATGTACACACACTGTAAGTCATACGTTGTTAGGGAACTTCTTGCAGGAAGATAAGTGGCCAAGAGAGGAAACACAAAGCTGCAAACAGACCTGCTGTCAGGAGACAAGGACCCCTCTGATGACGTCCCCCGGTGGAGAGTGTGCGAGTGGCGGCTGTCAGGACGCAGTTCCTTGTCAAAGGCCATGATGTTCCACTCCTGTCTGCGGTTCCTGGCTTTGCGTACCTTCTTCACCTCCCGCGGGAGGGTGCCGTCCACACCGCGCCTCTGTTCCTGAGGATCAGATACCGGCAGCGAAAGCAATGTTTGGAATCATCTTTGACGTTCACAGATTCCGCTTCCCGAGGCTCACACGCTACCGCATTAATGTGGTGCACAGCGGTGCAGCAAGTAGTGTGGCTGCCCAACAGCATTTGGGCTGTGATTGTGGCTATAAGTTCAATTTCACTTGTTTGACTTTCATATTTCAGATTCATGGATTTTGTTTGTGTTTTGAGACATGTAACAAGTCCGTTGTGTTTGTTTGGAACGTCTCAATGATTTTATTAAATTTTAATATGTTGAACATCTTTATCAAACACTCACCTTTTGTCTTCTCTTCTCCTTCCTCTTGTCCTCTGTGTCCTGCAGCATTTTCTCCTTCCAAAGGTCAAAGAAGTATGATGGATCTGTGTAGAACTTCAGCCCATCCTTTTGGTCATCCCTGCCAAAGTTGTGGAACACAGAGATCAAATCATCAACACAGAAAATGATGCAGGGTTTACGGATGCGATCGACACAGTCAAAGGCGGTGCTGCTGTGTGTGCAGACTGCGGTCACAGGAGGCACTGGAGGGCTGGTGTGGTTGCCGTGCTGACGGACCAACACACCTGTAGGGGGAAAGGATGCTGAGAGGCGGTGGCTTGTCGCTCAGGTTGTACATCTCCAGCACAGGGTTGGGAATGCTGTTCTTGCACATCACTTGCTGGTCCTGGAGGGTAGAGCTCTTGAATGCTTTCCTCATGTTGATGTCCTGCAGAGACACTGTGGAGGAGATGCTTCAATGAGACCAGGTCCTTGACACAACCGCAGCATTTTAGCACCATTAGACATCTGTTTGACAGATGTGAGCAGCAAGGGAACAATGCAGTGCTGCTTGATGGTGCGAGATGCTGGCTACACAGCAGCTGAGCAGCATAACAATGAGAGTGACATGAATTTAAAGTTGTTTTCATATTTCCTCTGACTTAGCAGTTTACACCTGGGTTGCAGTCCTGGAAGCAGCAGCATAAAGGAAAGCAGTGTAAAAAAAGACATTTACTACATAATAGGAGTCAATGACTGGCATTCTTCTACAAAATCACTGCTCTCCATTCAAATTGTGATTATTATAGTCCAAGAAATTAAACAGAAAACACTGGATGTTACTGATGTGTACAAATGAGACACAAACACTACGTGTAAAAATGAAGCAAAAAAATTAAAACATCACTGTAATGCAAAGTACTTCCTACAGTGTGTCATGAGATTTGTACTTCATGAGGAGAAAACAGGACTGAAAAAATCAGAGCACAGCTACTGTGGCACTTTGGAGAGGCACCTCTTTTCTGGTTAGTGTTCATGTTCGAGGACAGGGGGAAAAAATTATTTTTAATTCAATCACACATTGCCTTTTCCCAAGTTAAGATCTTGGCGGTCCAGAACACAGGTTTGTCAGGGGTCATCCCAGACAGGATACCAGTTCATCGCAGGGAAACCACATTCTCCTCTCAAACACACAAAGGGCAACCCAGAGTGACCAACTCATCTGAAGCACATATCTTGTTTTTAACTGTGGCCGGAAATATGTGAACACGTACAGAACATACATGCAAAGTCCACAGATTAAGCTGGACCCCAACCTTCCCCTGACCAGCATAGGCAGCCATTTTTCCCCCTCTTTAAAACTATACATCCTTTATTTTGAAGAAGTATAAATAGAAGCATCGGAGCCCACTGTCAGTTCTGAACCTTTTTTTCATTGCCGTTATGGTTTCATAGCCCCTGATGTGCACCTCTGACCCTCGACTCACCTTCCTCCACTGTGGAGTCCAGCTGGGTGACTTTGACAGCGAGCCGATCAATGCGGTCCTGAAGCGAGTTGGCCCTCAGGTAGAAGGTGTTTGCCTCATTGAAGAGCTCCCCAAAGATGTCCTCAGCATGTTTACCTAAGGGAGGAAGGAAGAGGTGGTGTAAACAGGAGGTTGAGTGCCAGCACACCTCCCTGGGAAGAGGCACTCCTGCACACTGGGTTTATCTCAGCAGCACCGGATACAACCATCAGCATACAGTGGCCCTTCATGTCACAAATTTTCAGCCTTATAATCATTTCCCTGTTTTTTTGTATGTTAGTGGAAAGATACCTGTATTCAGGCATCCAGTCCAGCTATTAGCTGGTAGTAAAACACCCAAAACACAAACTGAGTGGTGAAGTGACACAATTAAACTCGCTTCCACACTGTTTACACCCAGGGCTAGTGTCCCTCGGTGTTCAAGATCATTTACAAGGTAAATGACACACATTTATGGGATGAAATGGACAACAATCAGCACTGAATATAAGTTGGTAGAAATATTACTTTTACAGACATTTTAAAATGTTTTCATTTTAATGTAGCTACAAATCTTAAAACACATTTCTTTAAAAATATCTTTTGCAGAAAGCTGTGCCCTGACAAAAAATTAAATAGAACAGGTAAATCTATGAAAATGTTAAAGTCCAAGATGCTTTTATAATCCAGTAAACCCTGGGAAATGCCTTGGGGCAATGAAATTTGGTGACAACAATTTTGCTACTAAAAATGAAAAAACAAGTAATTTTTTTATGGGGGGGGGGGGGGTGAAGAATTAAAAACCTTGTTCAGTAATAAATTCATAGCAGTGCCAATAATTTTGAAACATACTTTCCATCCAATCTTCCTGTATCTTGTCAGGGTCATGGTGGTCCACAGCCTACTCCAAAAATCACCAGGCTCAAGAGTAGAAGGCTACTGCATTTGAAACATTATTCTGTCGAAATAAAGGTATATGGTTTCTCCACATATTTGAGCCCTGAATATGACATCATATGTGTTTTTTATTTTATACATGACTTTTTGCTCAGTATTGTGCCAATGTACATTACATAAATGTGCATCAAATCCTTGCTCTGTATACATATATCCATTTGTTCCCTTAACCAACAACTCTTTAAAATTTAACTTTTTTCAGTTTAAATCATTAAAGTATAAATCTGTGCACATGTATGATATTCACATACATGCTATCATAATCACATCATTTTAAAATAAAATCTCAATTGATTAGTAAAACCTTATTTCCCCTGAGCCATGATCTGTACATAGATGTAAAATAAAAATATTTATTATCTACCTTTATTAAATTAGAAATATTAGACGTCTGTGCCAAAGTGTGCCGGGTCAGGTCAGCTGAATGTAATGAAGATCCAATAAAATTACAATACAGCTGAGGGCTAAAAGGAGCCACAATAGTTCTGCTTACTGAGAGCAGAGGAGTGACAACATGGAGAAAATGATCCACAACCCACCAGACCGACACAAATGAGTGTGAGCTAAACTCTGACCTCTGACCTGAATGCTGAAATCTGCTGTAAACAGACAATCTCTACCCCACCCCCACACAGGCCTTTGTGTTCAGCCATTTATTTTTAACCTGTCCTACACAGCTGCCACCAAACAGTAGGCTGTCACGGGAAGAAGAGGAAGAGAGCGAAAACATAACCCTGTCTTTATAAAAATCACACATCATACACACACAGAGCTGAGTCACATGGATGGGCATCCCTCACACACATATTAAGCATCCCTGCCCCACTTGTGGGGGTCACCGAATATGAGGGATGCAGACATTAGCTTGCCTGCCCTAAGGGGATGCTGTGTGGATGCGACTAACACACGGGTGCACACACACACGCATGTGCCTGCCCGCCCGCGCACACAAACACACACACACACACACGCCCCACTGTCATAATAAAGCTGGTAAGCTCTAATCTTCAATGACGTCACACGAGCGAGCACAGTCAGACGTGCGTGTGAGTGTGTGCAGATAGTTATTAGGACAATGTCACATATTTTGGCTGAATTTAAACTACCAACATTTGAAATTAATTTAAAGTGACTTGGGTGCGAGATGAAGGGGGTCACGGCTTACTGAGGCTGCTGAGCTGACGGATAATGGCAGACAGGGTGTTGTTCGTGACACACTCCAGCTCACTGCCGATTCCTTCGGGTAAAGCCCCTCGGCAGAGGGCGCGTGGCTCCACGGTCCTCTTGACCAGCGGCATCGTCTCCACGTACAGGCGGCTGGGGAATTCATAAACAGCTTCAGAAATGTAGAAACATAAACTCCCACAGTGGGGGGTGGGGGCAGTGAGTCGTGACCTGGGCACAGAGCCCGCGTGAAGGTTTGGGGCCCCCTTACATTTCCATCCGTCAATTAATAAAAGGTACAAGGAAATGAAAACATTATTTTAGTTAAATACAAATCATGAAGGGAAAATAAGCAGGGAAAACAAATGTATACTTTGATGACCAAAAACTCAACTTATTTTGAAGACTGAAGTTGGTTAACAGATCTGTACCATAGTAAAAACCAGAGTAGGTTTCTTGCATAGAAAATATTTCTTATAAACCCAGAACATGATAAAGACACACACCATGCTCACATCATATATTAAGCAGCAGATCTGCAATATTAAAAAAAAAAAAAAAAAAAGGTCCTTTATTATCGAAGACTGCAGTATACTTTTTGATTTCAGCAAGATTTGGTGCCTCTAAATTATAGCCCCTTTCTAGGCAATTGCAGCAGTTTGGGGTTAAAAACCTGTCCTTTGAATGGAACTTTTGGGACAGTTGGGGCAGAAGTAAATTTGACTGGGAAACAACAAGGGGGCAGAATATGCCTGTAGTCCACAGACGGGGGGCCATTTCACAGCAGGCAACACTATGGCCCCCCATCCCACTGGGAGATTAAAGCATTAACAAATGACACAGACAGGCAAATCCCATCCATCCTTTACATTTGTCAGGCTTCACTCACACACACACACACACACACACACACACGGGCAACATGCAAAGACACCCTCTAGTCAGCAGGGTCCTCACAGCTTTGAGATGGTGCAAACAGCCATAGGTTTAATCCTAACTCAAGCACTGCAGAGTCCATTCTTCCAGTGTTTCTCTGGGCTCCACTCACAGTCCAAACATTTGTGTTTCAGGTAGATGGGTCGCTGTTATGTGTCCATATTAAGTGAACAAGAGAGAGCGTCTAGCCTAGTTCCATGCACCTTCAGGATAGGGTCTGGACCATTGTGATCCTGCTTGAGACAAAGTGGTTACGGAAACTAAAGGAATGAGAACAACTGCTCCCAAATGTGACTGGCACCAGGGGAGTGGACAGGAGCAGCACCGTATTATTTAGCAAAGTTGCATTTGCTGCAGTCACCAAACCGGCTACCAATACTTGCCTGCTGAATCAACTAAGGAACAGGGTAAGCCGAGAGCAAAGCGGAATGCTCTGGAACAGTGAGAATGTCCTGGTGTGAACGAGAAAAATCCTAGAGTACGCATACAGTCCGGGTGGGATGAAAGGCAAGCTGGCGGTCATCTCATCCTGAGTTTCCAGTTCCTGTTTTGTCCTTATCTGCCCACCCTCCTTCCTGTTTCTGAGCCTTTTTTTGGTGTTCCATCCTTAGACATTGTGAAAACAAAGCAGGGGGCCATTTCCAGAAGCCCATCCAGTACAGGGATGTTTTGATCATACAGTCCAACTCCCATCCTTCCTCTCTTAAGGTGCCCCCCCCGCTGTGTCTGATATCCAGACACCGCTTCCCACTCTGTAGCCACTGCTGCACACGACTGTCTATGTCACACATATGACCGACCGCACGGCTGTCCACCTTCATAGCAACACATGGTTTCCTTTCCCACTGCAGACCCGCGGGGGTCACAGGGATGTGCTGCTGTGTTGATTTTCACAGCAAACCCCCATCACGGTTCACATTTGCCAAAGAAGTAATGCAATAAATATCAATAAAATATCATTGCATTATGTAACTTTTTTCCTCCTTCAAGATCTGCAGATATGCATACTGTATCTACAATAAGGTGTCCAAAAATATGTGCACCTTTGCTAATTTAGTGGCAGCAGTTCGGGGGGGGGGGGGGCTGATTCTTGGCTTGTGCATGACAGACCCTGTGGGGTGGGGGGTCCAACGAATACTTAACACCCCTAGAAGGAGCCACGCTGAAAGGCTTCCTGGGACAATAGGCCTCCGTTCACACGGCAACAGCGGAACTCTTCTATGAATGCACCCCACCCCCACCCTCTTCCTCAGTGTTTTTTGGAGGAAGAAACACACATAATCTTGTAAGCCTAACACAAGAACATACAGCATGGCCCAGACATAGGGACTCTGTTCCTTATTCTCACACACACACACACACACACACACACACACACACACACACACACAGTGGGGCAGGTCTCCCTGCTGGCTAATATCTCGACCAGGTCTGAGTGTGTGAACCCCCCCAGCGATGTCCTGCCCCATGCGCCCCTGAGAGGGAAGGACGGAGGGACCACGCTTCCTGCCTCTCGGCAGGGGGGGCAGAGGAGATGCCCCCATCTTCGCCTCACGCACCCCGTTCCTGCGCGGCGACGAGACCCCCGAAGGAGCCCGCAGAGCGCAAGCAGGCCAGGCCTCCATGAACGCCACTGCGCGACCAAAGTGAGCCGCCGCTTGATCCGCCATCAATATTGCATGACGTCAAGCGGCGCCACAGCTCCCGAGCCCGGATAACGAAGCCCATCGGCTGGGTCTCGCACGCAGAAATAACGGGAAAAACGGAGCGGCGCCCGGGGAAAAGTGACTACGGGAAAAGTTTCCGTTTTTTGGCGACCTCCACTTTCAATGGCGGAGGGAGGGGGGGTCAGCAGGAGCGCGCGTGTTTCTGCACCGGTGCGCAGATTAATCGGCCGCAACGATCCCGGGGCAGGACGACTGAATGTCCCCTCCGGCGGGTGGGGGGGGGCAGCTGGCACATGCTGTGTAACAAAACTGGCCACTGGATCTCGCCATTCCTTCGTTTCTGATATTAATAATTTCGACTAAAACAACTCCCCCCCCATACGCCTCCCGTCGCGTTTGTTCTTTATATGCAAAAGACAGTGGATAAAAGCGACCAGAAGCGCTCGATTCTGAGGAGAGTCCAGAATCCCACAACAAATGAAAAAGTAATCGACCACTTTTGGAGTATTTTTTACAAACAAAGCGGTGTTAAATCTCTAGTAAAATGGCAACGACTACTTAAGAACGGAAAACAAAAATAAACATTGGATGAGAGTTAATTACAGGAGACCGGCCGCTCTCCGTATCCCAAAATTTGGGGCCCCAAGCTTTTGGATTCGAATAATGTTAAAATAAATATAATGAACCCAAAGCCGATTTAAAAAGTGGCGAAATCTAAATGGAACCCCGGAGAAACTTACCGATGTCCGTGCTGTGTTTAATGTCCAGATGAGTGTCCGGTCCGGCTTCCTTCGGACCGCTCTAAACAACCCAGAGCTGGGCGGAACCACCGTGAGCCGCTACGCCTCTCCCCCAATCAGTGCTCCTTTACAGGGATTTAACAACGGCTCTTCACGAGTTAGCCAATAGTATTGGTCGCGCAGCTGATTGACAGCTACATTTACTCCAATTGACAGCGTGCGACGGGGGATGGGCGGTGCTTAGGCGTGCGGCAGAGACTTAATCAGCTGTGGGGATGGAGCGTAGTTTCGCAAAACAAAAACAGCAGCAAAATGAACACTGCAGTCTTACGGGTGCAGGACTCTATCGAGGTAAGATATATGGTAAAATATTATCCATTAATATTCTTACAGCGTTGGAATTGTATGTGCAGCGGCCGCCTGGGTTCTTATCGAAATGCCTTCTGTGTAGTTGATCTGTACCGTAACGGTTTACTCCTTCGAAGCAGCCACTCCAGCCAAAGGTTACCGTCGTTCTGGTGCTCCTGCTTCGTTTCTCCTGTGTACGCATCTCCTGTACACGTTTTCTTCTGCAAATCCAGAGCCGAAAGGTGTGTTCAAGCCAGGGCTGGGCTGTTCCTTCATGATGTTGATGTTATGGCACCAACTAAGGGAAAGAAGTAACATCCATAGAAAACTAAGAGATGTCCTCGAAACCAAGACACTGTGAATCTCTTTGCAGGAACTAATAAAGTTACATTCCGTGGCATCAATTTGTACTTCCACCTGTCCTTGGAACGAACAGATGGACATCTCACATCCCTGGGACAATAGGGACAAAACACTTGGCTGTCAGACAAACAGCGAAGGGCAAAGACGAGCATCCCAACAGTGAAAACAACGCAGTGGTCAAATTCAACAGTTCAACTTTTTTTCTTTTTCTTTTTTTATTGTCCAGATACTTGCTTCATTCATGTAAAATAGTTCAGTACAGTACACAGTACAGTACAGTACGGCGTACACAGTACAATGCATGTTACATCTCGCGCTCATGTTGCTGGCTCCTCATGAGACGCTAAGGCTTGCACGCGGCGGTCGTGCCCTCCCAGGCTGCAGGCTCACACAGCCACTGCGCCAGGAAAAAGGAAAAAAAAAAAGTATTAAATTATAAACCACTAAGATCAAGTTGTTTCCAAAGCCCACGACCAGCACTGTGCGGGAGCCAGCTGCCAGCACGCTCAGCATGCTCCGCTGCACAGGTCCAGCAGAAGGCGTCGCCTTGGACAAACACGACTCAGTCACTGTTGGCTAGAACATAGCAGCTTTAGTCTGGGCGAATTCAGGGGACTCAGGAAATGAAACAGAGAAAGGACACGATTGGTCCAGAGGGAAAAGAAGTCTGGGGTGGGCAGTTTGAATTCTCCTCAGATCAAGAAAGGGGACCAGTCAGTGCCCTCCCCCCCTCCCTTAGGCAATGTGAGGGAATCACTTGACTGTCCTCTCAGATCAAGTGAGGGTCTAATCAAGCTTCATTTCAGATGAGAAGACCTTGGTTTCAGTTTCAAACAGTACCAGTCTAAAGAATTGTCTCACGGTGAAAATGTGCAGCAATGACAAGGAAACACTCAAAGCGGCTTTTGCTCGATTTTCCTGTTTCTTATTGTCTCTTTTAATTAACTGCTGTAGTTTGAGCAGCTGTGCATGTGTGGGTAGGGGGCAAGGGAAGGTGGCAGGGTCTATTCTGGTCCGCCCGTCCTGGCGGTACATTCTCCCAGGCCAGGGGCGGATGCGAGAGCAGGGCTTCAGTAACGGTGGGTTTGGTGGGAGTACTGCGGGGGCTGCTGGGAGGTAGAGGAGTATCCCATGCTGCTCTGGGGCAGCGATGTGCTTGGTCCCGGGTTCTGGTAGGCAGCATGTGGATTGGAGCGCTGTGGAAGAGGAAGACGCCACTCAGTTACAAGTCTCGCTACCAAGAAGTAAAATGGAGGCAAACTGGTTCTTTGGCTGCACGATGAAGAACCTCCAGGTTAACAAAGGGGTTGAGATGTGAGCCAAAAATCATGGAAGCCTTAATATAAACATCTTTGGGGTTTCTACATGTGTATCTGTGTGTGAGTTCCTGAACAGATCCAGATGTCAGAGAACAAAAACAGTTTCACCATGGGTGTAATTTGAATTGAACAAAACTAGATTGACTACCTAGGATAGTCAAGAAATATGAAAAGGAAATGTCAGCTTAACTGTCAGTAAACTGAAAGAGAAAATCATGAGGGTTTTTTTTTTTTTTTTTTAAACACCATTGAAAAGTCAATTCAATTTGAATTACAGTATGTCTTCTAATAAGTTTGTGACAGCAAAATGTGGGGTCTACTCATGAATCAGGAAACTTAAAATGAAACAAATATCTACTTGAAATCCTGAAAATAAGAGTTTTAGAAAAGTATCATCACAGTGTAGAGAAAAGCACCCAATAACACCCATCATGCTAAATTAGGCCAATATATTTTACTTAGCAAGATTTTTAAAAATGGCCATAAAACCTAACAAGCACCTAAATATAAGTGACCTCAACTCGGATGACTTTAAAGCTCTAAAAAGTCAATAGATAACTGTGGAAAAGAGTCTCGTCAGTCAACTGGCCCAGAGGCTTCAGTGACCCAGTCTAACAGCACCAACAATTCCCTGCCTCTGGATAGTCAAACTCCCGCATGCAGAGAACAGCCCCACCAAATTATTAATAAATACAAATAAAAACATCTGATCCATTGGACTGAGACAACTAAATCCCAAAATAAAGTGCAGTGCCTGACTGCTGTGACAAACTGTGGAGAATTGTGACATAGTACAGCCTCTAGTAAGCATACCCTGGGCGACACAGGCAGAGCTGGTTACCTAAGGAAGAGCGGCTCTCACTACGATTATAGGCAGGTGAAGATGGACCTATTATTCCTGGCCAGGTGTGTACAAAATACAAAGAAATTAGAAATACTTCTCTACATTTACAAATATTGACCTCAGAGACAATGAGCTGCTACCTCACCTACTGTGGGAAAGTAGTAACTGTGAAACTGGCAGCACATTATGTACACACCTGCCCTAAGGAGAGGGAGGAACAGTGACTGCCGTCATACACACTGCTATGCAATTTAGACTACTTGTTTTCTAGTTACTTAGTTCTCTTATTTTATGTTTGCATATGTGCATATATCCACACATGCTAATAATAATAATAGTTGTTATCGTTGTTGTTATAACAGTAACAACAACAATAGTTGTTATTGATTTATGAGCTGCATGTTGCTGCTGCCGTTTGTTGCACTTTATTCTTCTTGAGACTGTTAAATTCTGTTACCTTGCTTTGGCAGTATAAATGTACAGATCTGTCATGCAATTAAAGCACAATGAAACTAAAATTGAAAGGGAGAGTGGAGAGATAAGCCTACCTGGTAATCTGAGGTCATGATGAGGCCACTTGAGGTAGTGGTTGGAGGAACCACTCGCACCTTCTTCAGAGGTGGGCCTTGGTTGTGGCTGTTGTCTGGGTTCCCTGTGTGTCCTGCCCCATTAGTGTGGTTGTTGCCCTGCTGCTGGTTCTTCTGACAAAACACAAAGGAACAGAAAATACTCCTCATCTAACTTCAGTAGATGTACAGGAAAACTGACACACGCTTCACTGTTCATCTTACCTTATCTGCTTTGTCCTCTGGTTCCTCCTCCGTCAGGAACTCCCGTTTGGGGTAGGGGATCTGACACCCAGCAAACACACTGTTGCAGGTGGCAAAAAACAGCAGTTATGACATACACATTCTGAAAGCAGTGGTACTGTTTGTCTCAGGGTGGGTTCATGTGATGTGAGTTCAGGTAGCTGTCACTCACTCAGAAGTAGGCAGCGGCTCCTCCAGGAAATAGGGGTCTTGCATGGCCTGTTCAGAGGTGATCCTCCGGATGGGGTCCATGGTGAGCAGTTTTTGCAGCTGCCAGAACACATCTGTTAGTGCAGGACTGCATTCACCCTATATACACACTGTTAAATACAGCACTATGTTATGGTACATTTCCATGGTTATGCCATCAGCCCAACAATAAAATAAAATATTATAGCTGTATAATAAGGAGATACCACTACTAATAACTATCACCATGTCACACAAAACCAACATCTTTATATGGACACTACCAGACAAACATATCAAATTTAAACCTGGACTTAATGCTTTTTAACAGAACATACAAAAAATTATAATCACAGTTTTGGAATAAAGGTCATATTTGTGGGTCACTGATATGTGTGCTTACCAAATGGAATGCTTTACTATCTGGTTTAACTTTATGTTTTTCCATATATTTTGTAAGGCTGCAATTTGTATACCTGAAGGAAAAAACAAAATTAAGTAATAAGGCAGTGCAAAAAAGTAAAACACGGTGCTATACAGTCTAATCACAGAGCTCCGTAAACAATGAAAACTATAATCATAATCTTAATCACAGATCCTTACCCAAACTTTGTCATATCTTCTCTATTCACTATGCCAGCCCATCTCCTCTACCCTTCCAAATACCAGACCAAATTTTAAATATATTACCTCCCTGCACTACGCAACTCAAGCTGATATACGACTTACGTGTTTCTTCTAAAGTCTTTCATCAAGGTGGAGTGCTCGGGCATCTTTTTGATGTCCTCCCAGTCCTTATCTGTGTGAAAAACAGGAGGCATAGAACTGCATACAATGGAAGAGAATGCCAGGGAGCACCAGACAAGGGCAGAGGTAGCAATGCTCATATTTCTTGTTGTAAACCTACCAGCAGGGAACCCCATGACATTGAAGATGCGGTCCAGCTGGTCATGGTGGTATGGATTGCTGGTCTTTATGTCCTCCTGCCGACAGTGGAATATCGGTTCCGAAGTCAGCAGCTCTGCAAATATACAGCCGATTGCCCAGATATCTGCAAAAATACAACGAGAGGAAACAAGTCTAAACACAAGGGTGGAAAAAAGCCCTCCAGTAACATACAACCCCCCCAAATTAACTATACTCTCATCCTACAGCAGTAGAAACACATAGCTTATGGAAGCTTCTAATGTGTTGCAGCAAACTTAAGCTCACCAATGGCTTTGGTGTAGTGCCTGGCTCCCAGTAACAGCTCTGGGGCTCGGTACCAGAATGTGACCACCACAGGGTCGAGGTCTGCTAAAGGCTTGAGTGGCGAGTTGAAGAGCCGGGCAAACCCCATATCCGCTGTAAAGGGAGGCAAAAAGTCATGTGGGAACTATTTACAACAAAATGTTAATTCTAACTGGTATCAATATCCGTAGCAATTAAACAAATCTGTTGTAAATCAATACGTTGTATTCTATATACTTAACATCAGAGATTTAGTCCCTGCATTTTCAAAGCGGTGGTCCTCTACATACTGTATGTTGCATTCCAGTATAACAATGAGATGCGGAAGAAGAACCTACCAATCTTGACTCGTCCTCTTTCTGGACCCTCTCCCATGACCAAAATATTAGCAGGTTTCTGCAAAAAAAAAAAAAAAAGGATGTTTCACAAAGAAATGCTTGTAGATGATAAACATTAAACACCCCACAATGCACAGTATGGTGAACTTGGAATGAACACCAGTAAGAACCTATCACAACAATATAGAGCCATTCAACTAAGTGTAAAACACAAATGAAAGGTAAAAAGGGACCTAATTCCTTTTGAGCACTGTCACAATATACATGTCTTGTTTGCAAGTGTTTAACTGTGCTGTAACTAATAGCTAAAAGTGAACCGATCAAGTACAGGTGGACAGTCACACAGCATTACAAGGTAATGAATGAAGGAAAATGTTCTGTTATGATAACTAATGAAATAATAATGTCCATTTTGCAATGGGGTGATATTTTAGCATGGGTGTCAGTTTGGAGCAAACACTGGCCCTCATAAGGTTAAATTGCATCTCTTTGTATGATCACCTTGTTGGTCAATGAATATATAGTAATATGAAGACAAAATAGCTTACCCAACACATGAACAACAAAGTCATTGATAGACATATCAGACAAGGAATATAGAAAGATTTCAAAGGCAGTGATAATCCTATGCAACACAGATCAATTATATCAGGAAAGAGAAAACATACTGTATGGTACAAGTTACTGAATTTTGCAAACTGAATTTGGAAAAAACATGTAGGGGCTTCTGAAAGAATTTTAAAAAGAGTTCTGAGATCTGATAAGAAAAAAATATTATAAGTTATTTGAACTTATGCAATATCAAGTTAACAACCTCACTTAGATCGTAAAGAAAATCTAAGATTGCTGTAGACTATCATTCTGTAAGCAAGCAGCAGCAGTTTGAGCAATTTTCCAAGGCAGAGTGGGGAAATAATAATTCTGTAGAATGTGAAACATTATATACCACAAAACAGTTGTCTTAATTTACATTTAATAAAAGTGACCATAGTATGTTAAAATGTTAAGTATGCTGAAATAGCCATACAAAATAATCCTTTTAATCTATAACAGAGTGATAGACAAGAACACACATCCCCTTCTTAACCGTTTGTCCAAATCCTAGTCCTCACCAGGTCTCTGTGGAGCACCCAGTTGGCGTGCAAGTAATGGATGCCATCCAGGATCTGGTAGAGCAAGGACTTCACCATGCCACGTGGCAGCTGCAAAGGCTTCTTGTTGGCCTTGGAGGCTCTGTGGAACTTGATTATGTGCTACAAATAGAAGTCTTAGAGTCACATACACAAGCATTGAGTGAGTGATATAGTAAGTCAGTAACTGATTTGGCCTATCAATAACTAACGTGTGTGTGTGTGTGTGTGTGTGTGTGTGTGTGTGTGTGTGTGTGTGAGGGCATGTTCTCACCCAGAGGTCATGCTCAGCATAATCAAATAGCAGCCAGACCTTGCGGTCAGCATGTGACAGAAACACCTTCTGCAAGGAGATGACGTTCGGGTGCTTGAGTTCACGTAGCAGCTGAAAAATGCAAAAGCATTAACATCAATAATGCTCCAAATGCTAAAATAGAACTATCTTACCAATAAACAGGAGTCCCACCACATCCTTAAAACTGTCACAGCCCTTAGAAATTAATTAGAAATGTAATTTAGGAATAATTAAAAAAATTAATTAATTAATAAAAAAATTAATTAATTTAAAAAAAATTTTAGAACATTAGGCAATCCTCCCAGGATTCTGCTAACTTTTTTATTTTTGCGGCTCAATACGACTGAATTTGTGATGGCATTATTCAAAAGTTGCGAGTCAATTTGTACCATTTTTTTGGCTATTCTGTTATAAAATTGTGGGGAAACTTTACATCAGCACAAAAAATGTGATTTTTTTTTTTTTAAAAAGTAATTTATAAATAAGTAAATAATGAATAATCCGTTCTTGTAAATAATACTAATAAAAATGAGAACACATCTAAATGTTTCAGTGTATTGAGGTGATTATGTAACATGTATGTGTGCAAACAGAAGGCTTGGGAAAAAAATGCAAATTTTTTTGGTTTAATCTGCCTTTTTCCTCAACACAGCATGAAAAATATTCATAACTTCAAAGAAGTTTACAGAAGATCGTCCCATACAGAAATGCACAAAATCAAAAACATAAAAGTTGGGTCATTAATCTTTTTAGACCAGAGTTCGTAAAAATGGTTCTGGATTGGAATTCCACCCACCCCCAAGGTAAATATTTCAGGAAAAAATTGCAAACTATCATAATAAATGTTGGGATTTGTTAAATTTGCACTAATTCTTGTAATCACAAATTCCTGGAACAGCAAAAGCTGACAAAAAATAGGCATGCAGCTGCTGGCAAAAGTCCTTACATATACTAAGTTAAGAGGTCTGTGTACCTACACAATCAAAATATTTATTGCTTAATGCCTGTGTAACATTTTTGCTTAATTTTATAATATCTTACCCAAATCTCAGCAGTTATTTGTAAAGTATGACATGCAAAACTACAAAAGAAACTACCACAATAAGCAAAAATCAACAAACATTTCAAACGTTCATGTAATACCATGAAAACCTATTCTGCTCAATCCACATATGATGACAGACACACTTAGAAAACCATTTAATAGCAGATACCATTTCATCCAGCAAAACAAGCAAACTCACTGTAAGCCTCAGCAAACAGCAACTGATACACTTACTGCAATCTCCCTGCAGGCTGACATGGAGATGCCCGTTCCCTCAATCTGCTTCAGAGCATAGTCCTTATCGTCCTTCCTGCACCACACAGAGGTAAATAAAAATTAAACACACATATACAGATACACACAAACCAAAACACCAAGTGTATTTTCCGCACTATAAACTGCAGTTTTCTCCTCACCTCGTGGGCATATGTAACAAAAAATTCTGCATACAATCTACTGTATTGTATAATGTGCTGCCTATACAAGTAGTCCTTAGCTGATTACAAAAGAATCATAAAAACATCTAAAAATTATATGGAGGGTCATGCTGATGAGCAGGAGGCACTAACAGAGGGAGAAAAACACTCAAATGTGATACTTGAAAGCAATGCTCTACATGATGGCCTTCAGCTTGGATTTAAAGGATCTCCATTAGTCTTGGAGAAGGAACTCTGGTTTGGGGGCATAGCAGGACAAAATGCAATACATATAATATAGGTGAACTTCAGGGATCTGTAAGAGGGCAGAGTCAAATTAAGAAAGACTGCAAAGTGGGGAATAGACTGACAGATGGTTGGTCATGTACAGTCACCAAGCCATGTAAATCTAAGTAAAGGTATCCCCCAAAATATGAGTACACGACTTGTGAGTTTAAATTAATACCCTTTACTGAGTTACAGTCAAATATGAGACTCATATTATCCTTACCAGTAGCAAAAGCCAAACATAAGAGAATTTGCAAAAGCAACAACTGCAACGTATGAGTGAGAAACTGACCGATTAATTGTCTGTTCAAAATGAGTATAATTTGGTCTTAATTTAACATGTGTAAATATATACATAGTGGCTTTGTCAGATGCCAGAAATGCATTGGCCTCAGTCCAGAAGAGTGCAATTCTAGGAACAGCAACAAAAATATACTGTGCTAATAGATCTCTGGTAGAATGCCCGAGTCTGAGGAAAGCTACAACTCAAAAGGAAAAATGAGGGGAGAAAATTTTTCTCATATGTGCGTCAGTGAACATAAACCACAGTATGATAGCACTGCGCATGTTTGCAATATCTGAAGGTTTTTCATTTTTTGAAAAGTGCACCCCATCTGTCTGAACCCTTTTCATTATTTATTTTAAGCAACCTACAAGGACACAATAACCACAAATTGTTGGTGACACTATCATCTGTTCCTGAATGCAGTTACTATCTTTTTCCAAGTTGTGCTCTTTGATCCTCGTGTGAAATCTTGTGATCTCATCTCAATGTGTCTAAATCATCTACAGTATTAATACATTGTTGTATATTATTAATTAAATGAAATGTCTATTTTTAATATAAATGCTATCATTTAGCTCCATTTTAATGGGTTTTGTGTTACTTGAGCAAATAAGGGGGTGACTGTGAGCCCAAGAACGCTTGTAAATTTTTCTCATTAAAATTAATGGCAGTTATGTCTCCCACTTACGGGATTACACTTTATGAGTCGATTTCTAGAAATGCATTATGCTTGTAAAATGGGGGATATCCAACTTGAAAGGAGACAAGAAGCCAGTGGAGGCATTGCAACACAGGGGTGATGTGGTCACTTGCACAAAGCTTGGTGAGGGTACTAGTCACCGAATTCTAAAGATAGTGCGGTTTGTTTAATGTGGATTTTGAGGCCCAGTGAATAGAGCATAACACAGTTCAAGTCAACAGAAGATGACCATTACTAGGCCTTTCAGAAACAGAAAATAAGGCAGATTGGACATATTTTCTGAGGTGAAAAATGACTTTTCAACAATATTATGGACATATATGTTAAATATGAGGCCAGGTTCAGTACTCCTAGGTTTTATAAATGTATTATTCCACCTGCACATACAGATTCAGCATTTACTTTGTGTTAATGTTGAGGGTACTGAGAAGCAAAACCTCAGTCTAAGACAGTTCAGATGTAGAAAGCGTTGCCTCATCCAGGATTTATTATCATCAGCTTAAAAATAACTCAGCTATGTGACCAAGTGCAAACATATGCACACTGACCTGCTTCAACTTAAATTGAACTTGTATGGAAAGTTCAAGAACAGCAAACTTTTGATCTGTAACTTCAGATGTGAAATTGTTGAGAGAAACCCGGAATAGGCAGTAAGACCAGTGTTAAGTCATTTAAGGACAATATTTGAAATTGCAAAGACTTTCAGAACAGAATAGTAAAATATTGTGTTTTACAATGACAGAGCAGTAGAGATCTAGGAAAATCAGAACTGAAGGGAAGCAGAATCTTTAGCCATCACTTGGTCATTACAGTCTGACAAAGTGTGCACGTAATATAACGTCTAAATTTAAACACTACAGGACTTTGATTTACATCAGCAATTAGGTTAAATTTCCACTTTGAGGAAGTATAAATGTGTGTGAAAATGAGAACAAGGTGGAGCTCCATTTAAACTTCCCAAATTCCCCTGAACAGGAGGCAATAACTGTCACTCTAAAAGATAACCACCCCTAGTATCCTCCCTATGGGTAATGATCTCCACCTGTGTAAGTGAGAGTAACTCATTGTCCGGTGTGTCATACGACAGGAAAAGGCTACCTGGTGAAATCTTCCAAATATGTTTAGCTATAACAACGTAAGTCAATTTGTCAATTCTGCACTTAAGCATTTAGGATTTGAAGTTCCCTTTGCTGACAGAATTACAGACGAAGGTCTGGGATATTCACATGACTCCAAAGAGTATGCAGTGACTTTGAACACACTCTGCTATGTCAGTGTAGCAGTCACACAAAAAGAATCAAGAGCCGAGCACTGGGGTTTGCAGTATAAAAACAAAACCACTTTTCCTGCTGCTGAGCTACCTCCTCCAGAGGCACTAGACAAAGGTACAAAAGATAGGAGAATAAAGGAGGAGACAGTGAGGGTTCAAGAGTCAAAAGACAAATAGTAAAACTATACATTGTGGCACATTAAAACTCAATAAATTCTCTGTTGTCTCCCAGCACTTAGGTGCGACACCACACAATGTCACAAGTGCACGAGCCACAAACGTCATGATGTTCGCTGTTCAAAAAAAAAAAGAAAAAAATCCAGCAATGTCACCAATAAGCCAAAGCAATGATGAAAGGTGGAAATGGAAGCTCCACTGTGGCAGCCACACCTCATATTGCATTCTCACAGGTGATGCACCATTTTTTGCAGTTCAGCCTTTAACCCCACAGGGGTTACTGAACTGCGGTGCACAAAGAAACTCTTTGGGGGGGCTTAACAACAGCCATCTGCCTCCACAATGCCTCTTGGGTCCTTAGTTCCTCAACACAGAAAAGCAGAAAGTGCCTTGTGACCATAGAATCATTGCATTTGTTTAATTATCCAGCATAATCTGTACTTTGTCCTTTTCATTTCATTTCAACTGTATTGTGCTATTTTTTTACTGTGTGGGTTTATGTCATGTTGCTGTGCACTTGAATTTCTCTCCAGGGATTAACAGAGTACCTGTCCTAATGTTGAACAGCAAGCATCGCCCCTGTTTCTAAACTCATCTTTGCATCTTGTAAACAATGGCTTACACCCCGCAAAGACACCAGCAGACCACTCTGCTTTGGGACCTAAGGCTCCTTGGCCAGGAAATCCCTCCGTGATCCTTTCTGCGTCTCACCACCTCCAATACATGGATCCATGAAAAAATGAATTCAAATATTAATCGTAGAGGAAATCGCATCGGGTTGCAGCAGCACAAAGCATACACCGTACACACACCTTAAGTACAATAACGAAATAGGGACAAATAAGTTAATAAACAGATAAATGCGTTAAGACTACAGCTTCAGACGTTTGCAGCAACGCACAGCGGAGCTCGGTGCAAACGGGCGTCACGCGAACCGCTACTCGGGCAGCCATCTAGTCCATCGCCGACTCACGGGTGACCCCAGAAAACTGCACCCTCGGCCGATCCACGACGCCGGTGGGTGCTTCAAAACAAGCGCGAACATCCGTCGCGGTGGCAACGGAGCGAATTCACATGTCATGTTTTTTAAACAAGACAAGGAGTGGCGGCGGCTGCGGGCCTAGCGGGCGCACGGCACTTACCCGTCCTTTCGCTTGGCTTTGTACACATGACCGTAGGTCCCTCGTCCAACTTTGCAGCCCTCGTACTCAAACAGGTCCTCGACGCGCTCTCTCTCACCGGTCAGCTTCACTTTGAAGTCATAGTCCATCTTTACTGTGGTTAAGAGCGACTGTGTTTGCTTCTCTCCCTTTCTAAGGACCGCTCTGGAGGCAACTAGCTACACAGCCCGAGTTCCCTCGCCTGCCCTCGCGTCGTTCCCCGCTCAGCCAATGTTCCTCATGTACCAGCGCGGTTCGGTACGTGCGGGAGACAGTCCGTCTCAGTGTCCGCGTCTCAGCGCTCCCTCAGTCCGCCCAGCTCCGTGCCTCTTTCTTGGCTATTCTGCCGCTGCCGCTCGCCCTGCTGCCGGTATCTCACTCGAGAGTTGTGCGTCGTCGAACGGCACTGCCGCAAAATGTCGCAAAGCCGTGCGGCGCAGAGAAAAGAGGCAGAGGCGCGTGTCGGATTACGGCAGCGCACCACGTGGATTTTAACTCTTAGCAAATAAGTGGAAATCTGTCGTCGTCGTCGTCGTCTATCCTTGTTCCTGTGGGCCCCTCTCTGTAGTCTATTAGGTGGGAAAACATGTTCATATATATGAATATTTTATGTATTAAATCCAGTACAATGGTAGCATAATACTTTTGTGTCGATATTCTTCGAAACATATTCAAACAGCTGAGGAAAAAAGTTATGCGCATTTATAATACAGTTACTTAATACTTAGCTATGATCTGGGAAGACATCACAATCAGTCATACATTGTTTTGATTTGAAACACATTAATAGATGACGCGCACTCCAAAAATGTCAGCACCATGGACAGTGCAAATAATTTTGTTGGACCAGTGGACAAAAGTACAGTTCACTGATAATGAAGACCTGAAAAAAGAAACATAAGCCTGAATGAAACGACATTACCACTGAGAACTATTTTGATAGAATGTGTTCATAATGCTTCAGGGGGCAGAATCCATCCCAGTTAAATGGGATTTGATACGATTGAGGATGATTTTAAATACCAGAAGAGTAAAGCAGGGTCACCTTGATTTTATTTAACTGACGGTGATGACACGTAACATGCAGAGGGGATTCAGAATTCATGCATGTCCAAAGACATACCTTTAGTTTACAGGTAGTGCCTACAACAAAATGCTCTGTGAGCTGTTTTGAATTTGTGCTTAATTCACCTTTTTAAATGGATATGTTTCATTCCCATTATTTTTCTTCATTGACAAAAATAAATCATTTCCAGTTGGTGGCTTAGTTTAAAAAACAATATGAAAAGCAACAATACTGTAGTTTCTAATGACAGGTGGATATTTGCTATTAAGCATTTTAGCTCAACATTCCATTAAAGATTACTATTCTTGTGTTGGATCGCATGGTGGTGCAGCAAATACTGCTGCTGCCTAACAGCATGTGAGTTTTTGGGGTTGGATGTGGATTTGAATCTGACTCGGTATGTGTGAAGTTTACATGTTTCCTGGTACTCTGGTTTCCCCCCACAGTCCAAAGACATGTGTCCCGGGTGAACTGTTGAATCTTAATTACTCATAGCGAATAACTGTGTGTGAAAGGCTATCCTGTAATGGCCTGGTGTTTCATCCAGCAAAAAAGTAAGGGTAAAACCCTGCATTGCCTTGCACCATGTGCCACAGCAATAGGTTCTGGACTGCCACCTCATTGACATGTATAAGTGGTAAAAAGTCAGTTCCAAGCACGGTTGATCCTATAGACGTAAACTTGTGCCAGGGCACACGGTAGTTTCAGTCATCCAAACACACACATCTTTACAGTTACACTGTATTGTTCTAAGACAAGAGAGCAGATAAAAATGTACCTCCTGCGCTTCTGAAATTGGAAAGCAAATGTTAACATTGTAAACGGTTCTTCATAATAGTTTGGATCGATATAGAATCGTACAGTGTTTGCTGTCTGTGAACGGTGAGCAGCGCAGGAACTATACAGGTGGTGCCGGTTGTAGGTCGGACAGTATAGAATGTAGCGCTCATGGTCCCATCTTGGCTGCATTGTACCAGACGGCAGGAGAAGGTAGCGGACCCGTCCACACTACAGCTGCCGAACCAGGTATTCGTGCACGGCGCACTGACACGGATGTCCAGCGCTGGACTGGAACATAGGGTATACTGTGGTAACGCGCTAATGTCGCTTCGCAGAGCCTGTCAGCTCCTAAACGCGTTCCTCGGTCACTGGCCAGCAGTGCACAGAGCCGATTCGTTGCGCATTTCACATAACAGCTTAATGCTGCCAAATGTGAAGCTGGGACTGACTGGTAGTCGGAGAGGTTTTTCGAAATATTTCACGTTCTGGTCGCGTCAGCTCAGCGAAGCTTACTGTTTTTCTTTATTGTCTTCCACATAGCTGACTAACATGGGCTCGACTTTCTTTTTGACACGCCCCGCGACCATTTTGATTTGACGCTTTGAGTGTCAGTCAGAGCTTTTTGACCACTGGCCGGTAGGCTGAGAAACGCCGTCACTTCTGTTGCTTAGCTCGTCTGCGTTCTTCACAATGGCCTACAACATGGACAGTCCGCCGCGGATCGGGAGATCGACCCGATGTTTTCATGGCCGTAGGCTAGCTCAGCACCTTCCATCGTTGGATAATTTCGTGTCGACGGTTGGTGTCTTTATTCGTAAGCAGGACGCCTCACACCGCAGTTCGCAGCAGTCGTGCAGCCCGTTAGGCAATATATTACTTTTTGACGGGCGTTTTATGTAATTTCCGCCCCTTCTTTCTTATGGATGTTGTGTGGCCGTAACAATTCGCACGTGTTTCAGCCGTTAAATGTTAGCACAAGCCTTAAGTATGATAGTTTTGTGAAAGTCCTCCCCAGCTATCGAGACGCTCATTACACGTTTTTGTTTACATGACATAGGATGTTGTGTTGTGACATTACAGAAAATGCCAGACTGTGACACCCACTGTTAAGGGGTTATTCAGATGCTCTTTGGCTCTGGCCAGGAAGGTGCTGGACAGCTGGTGTGTGAATCCTGCCACCGTTTTGGCCCCAATAAGACATGTAATAATTATTGGCCTGTGCCGGTGACTAAAATTTGTGCCATGTGCGCGACTTGGCTGGTAGGATGGACCCCCCCAGCCCAGCAGCGCCTGGCAGCCGAGATGAGAGGAGGCTGCAGCAGGAGCGACTGCGCAGGGAGGAGGCCTATTACCACTTCATCAACAGCCTGAGTGACGATGAGTACCGCCTGATGCGGGACAGTAATCTCTTGGGCACACCAGGTAAGAGCAACCCCTCCCTCTGTGTTTCAGGTAAACAGAAAGTCCACCCATATTTTGGTCCACATGAACAGTTATAAATGCACCCCCCCCCCACTTTGGTACAGGTCACTCTTTTCTTTGATCCAGGAGGACAGTATCTCCTGCTACTCTGTTCCAGAACTAAAGGAAGGTGTTGAAAAAACTTAAGACAGTGCTCATTTTCTGTGATGGGTATCTGTTTGTGCATCAGGCAAACCTTTGTTGTGTAGTTTGAATTGGCATTTTATATTTTTTAATGAAGAATGCTATTTATGTCTTCAAAATGTCTATAATGGCAAAATGTTTGTTACACAGCAAAACTGTAACAACTTTAGTTAGCTGATGCTTTTCTTGCAAAGAACTTACAGTATTAGTCTACTTAGAATGATTTACCCATTTATACAGCTGAGTGATTTCTACTAGAGCAATTCAAGGTAAATACTTTATTCAGACAGACTGCAGCAGGATGGGTGAGATGCAAACCGTGGTAATACTAGCAGAAATCAGCAGCTCTAACCACTGTGGTACCTGCCACTCCTTTTGTTGACAGTGAATAATAACTCTTCTCTTTTGTACTATACACCAAATCTCAATGCTTAGTTCCTGGTGAACAGTAACTCCACCCCCACTGGGTTTTTTTTTTAATTTTTTAGGTGAACTGGAATCCTTCTGCCCTTTGTTCCTGTTGAAAAGAAAAAAGATTCCATTTTTTTTGCAGGTAAACAGTAACTTCTCTGTTTCTGCATTCCAGGTGAGGTTACTGCAGAGGAGCTAAGACAACGTCTAGATGGAGCGAAGGAGCGTCTTTCTCTTCAGACACGCCCACAGAGCAGCGAAACGGGAGAGGAAGATGGAAGAAGCGGTGAGAAGTCTGGACTTTAGTGAGAGGAGACAGTGAGCTCAGACCATTTTGGCAAACTGAAAGCTTTGACCACTTTGTATTTTATGTTTGGTGAGGAACCTAAGCACCTTGGCATTTGTGTATTAGAGCTACAACAGTAATCTAAAGGCTTTGGGTTCTCTGTGTTACAGGCGCAGTGGGGCCAGTGAGTGAGGCGTCCAATGGTGACTCACTGCTTGAGTGGCTGAACACTTTCCGACGTACAGGTAACGCCACACGCAGTGGACAGAGCGGCAACCAGACTTGGCGTGCGGTCAGCCGCACAAACCCCAACAGTGGAGAATTCCGGTTCAGCCTGGAGATCAATATCAACCACGAACAGCCAGAGTCTAGCGAATCTGTTGATTCTCCACAACTGCTGTCAAACCCTGCTCGACCCAGTCATCACTCCTTTAACCGGCATGCCTCAAGTCCCCTAGTACGTGCTGGTCCAGGAAGAAGGATGCAGGCAAGACGTAACCGGGGCAACCCTGTTACTATGCTAGGCCATGACCAGACGACACTTGCTCACAGCAGGGCCATGGAGCAGGAAGGACCACATTCTGTGCATTTAATGCCCTCATTGAACCAGCAAGGACAGAGTAGCACTGAGGAGTGGGTTCATTCTCAGCCACATTCTCAGAATGCCAGTGAGGTATTGGAACCCGCAGTTGAAGCGAACTGTCCTTGTGTGTCATCCCCACCTCAAGAAACTGTGCCCGTCTGTGAATCACGTAGCAGCAGGACTCGAGCACGAGGCCGAAGTCGTAGAGCCAGGCCTATATATGTGATTGGAGGCCATCGCAGGGCCTCTCAACGTAGTCGGTCCCCACTGAACCGTGGCCCTACTCCTAGCACCAGCCATGCTAATGTACCGGCAACTGACATCACCGTGGCAACGGAGGAGCTCACAAGTGAGGTGGTCCCGCAAACCCCTGCAAATCCGGTAGAATCAGTCACCGAAGAGTTGGATTCCCAGAACTCAGGAATGGGGGGAATTGCGCGGCGCCACCCAACAATCATGCTGGATCTCCAAGTGCGACGGATTCGGCCAGGAGAAAATCGGGACCGGGACAGCATCGCCAGCCGCACCCGGTCACGGGTCCGTATGGCTGAGAATACAGTAACCTTTGAAAGCGACAGCGGAGGGTTCCGACGCACAATCTCCCGCTCTGAGCGGGCTGGTGTACGCACCTACGTCAGCACCATCCGTATCCCCCTGCGCCGGATCTCAGAGACTGGCCTGGGTGAACCAAGCTCCACAGCGCTGCGCTCCATCCTTCGACAGATCATGACTGGTTTTGGGGAGCTCAGCTCCCTTATGGAGACAGAGGCTGATGCCGAGGAGAACACCCCCCCTACACAGGCCTCCCGTGTCCATGGCAACGAAGGGACTGAACCACAGGAATTGGCAGCCAGGCGAGGTTCAGATGGGGAGGGGTCTGGCAGGTTGGAGGAGGATCGTGTGCGAACAGGTGTGGCACCAAATGAAGGGCGGCCCACCAGCAGAGACACAAACAACTTGGTGGAGAACGGCACACTACCCATTCTGCGTTTGGCACACTTTTTTCTCCTGAACGATGATGAGGACGAGGAGCACCCGCGTGGCCTGACCAAAGAGCAGATTGACAATCTGTCCACTCGCACGTATGGACAGACCAGCCTAGAGGGCGAGCTGGGGCGTGCCTGCAGCGTGTGCATCAGTGAATATGCCCAGGGCAACAAGCTGCGGCGCCTGCCCTGTGCACACGAGTTCCACATCCACTGCATCGATCGCTGGCTCTCGGAGAACAGCACTTGCCCCATCTGCAGGCAGCCAGTTCTCCCTGTCCATCAGGCCTGACCACACACCCTGGGCTTGGCCCCACCCATCAGACCTGATACCGCATGCATGGGCAATTATCACTGTAAATAGAGCTTAAATGTTTCTTTTGTTGGAATCCATCTCATTGAGCTAACAGTAGTACCAAATCTGAAAGCTGAGAACTTTATTTTTTTAGACTTCTCTGTTTCCCATGTCAGCACTTCCTTTCAAGGTTTTGATGTTTGAGATGGCTCCTTATTGTTATAGCGCTACTTCAGAAATTGGCAGAGAGGACAAATTCAAAGCATCTACCTTGAGATCAGAGGTTTCTTCTTAAATGCAAACAATAAGGAATTGTCCTCCACTGCTGGATTGTATTAAGTCACCAGTAGACTCAGAAATTTGTCCACTGACATGTAAATATGTATCACTGCCTAGATCTGGGGCATTAAACAAAATGACAGTTGGATATAGCGGAGTCAGCACTTTCTGTTGACACATTGCGTTTTAAAGCTGTGTGTTATTTTTATCTGGATTGATGCCAGTGCTCTGCATCTGCCCCAGTTTTTAGCTGAAGCGGTATTAAGTGCAGAATGAAGGCTGGCAACTGCTCCACACTCGTTTGGGACCATGTTTGCTTGTAGACTATGGACCATCTTGTGTGCTTCCACGTGGTACCCGCTGATGGTAACAAAAAGCTTCTTTACTCTTATTGAGCTGCTGGACTCTCTTAATTCTTGCTGGCTGTTCTACTGAGTCCGGGCCTCCATACGAGAAAGCAGTTGCTTCATCTTTGTTTCAGGCCTCAGGTATTGTTGTAATGCCAGTGTGTGTGGATTCTTGACTCAGATGAAGTGTGTATCTGTAAATAAACCACCAAGTTACTGGCTGGTGATGTCATCAAAGCAGCCGTCCACTGGTAGTTGAACCTAATTTCGTGTTTGGCTCCAGCGTGGCACAGGTCCATAACCTCTTGCAGAACTGTGTAGAGAGGTTTAACAGGCTGATAGGGGAAAACAAACTGCCTTCTAGGCAAAGACCAACTGCTATATACCTACTGCAGCTCACAAGACCTCCTTTAAGCTCGCTCCAAAAAACTGAAAACATTTGGCTGAAAATAATTTGTCTAGCAGAAATGAGATCTCTGGCATCCCTACTGCCCCTCTGGTTTTTAATGCATTTTAGTTGCTTAAAGAGTGTAATAGATAACAATGCTAACAATGACTGACTGCACTTTTCCAGTCCATGTGTTTTTGTGGTTGAATGCACTACACGCATAATCACTCAAGTCGGTTCCCTTCCCCCAGCTCAGTACTTGAAAGCTCACTGGCAGTGGCGCACTGCCACCGAAAGGGGCAGCAGCACAGCCCCCAGAAATAGTTCAGTGAGCTTCTTCTTGGCATTTCTTTTTGTTCGTGTTGCTCTCAACAGTGACCTTGAAGATGAAGAATAAAGTGTCATGTTGGACCTCATGTATCTTTACTTGTGTGTACTGATGTTAACGTTGAAGCCACAAACAGTTTCTGCACGGCTCCGCTTAAAGGGAGGTGAATGGTGTTGGTGCACAGCAGCGGCTCATCTGATGTTCACCTGTGGCTGGAGACAAAGCCAGCTGATGCTGACAGCTGCTGCCACTTTGTGGATGTGATGCACATTCTCTTCCTGTACAACAGTATAAATATATTGGATTTCTTTGCCCTTTAGTGGTGGAAGGAAATGCAAGTTTTGTCCTGCCTGTAGTTCTTGTGTGTTGTTTATTTGCTGCTGCCCAGTATCTGTGTGTGCTGTCTTTATTTCCATCACCCTGTGTCTGTGTGTATGCTGTGTTTCTCCTCCCCATTGTTGGTGCCCTTTGTTCCACCCCCTTAGCAACCAGATACGCATCATCACTTACACTCCTCATTTCTCACACCTCTGGACAATGTGGATCCTCTTACTGGACTTGGAAAGACAACAGAAGTCCGTTACTTCAGTAATGTGGGTAGAATCTTGGAAACCAAGTTGCTATAGAGAAAAACCAGCTTTCTCATAAAATGAGGAGCAAGTTTAGACAAGCAGGAGGGTTAGTGCTCAGTCTTTGGGGTGCTTGTTGGTGATCACGTTGACTGCTGAAGGACATTGCAGAGCTGGGGAAGACTGTGGGAATTGTACACATGATACATGACACACAAGCGTGTGTGGAGTAAAGGCTGTGTGAGGTGGCAATTGAAGTTCTTCACAAGCATCCTGCTTTGTCTGGATCCATGTCAACTCTGAACTCGCATGATCTGGTTTTCCAGTCCTTTTTGTTTTCACACAATACAAAATGTGTGTATGAATATTTGTCATACACAACAAGGGAGCTGTTAGCCAAATATTACAATATTATATGCCTAGCATCAGGGCCTGCTTTATAATTAGTGGGTGCCAAATTCTGTTAGAAGATTAAATTGTAATCTTGGAAAAAATTAATTAAAAATGTTTACTTGGTGGGAAAAAAAAAGATTTTATGAGAAAATGGAAACTCTGCAGCCTTAAAAACAAGATCCCTTACCCTCCATCTTCAGTCTTGAAAATCCACTTTTTATACCCATTTTCACTTGTTGAAGTATAAATTTGTGCTCTGGACATACACTCACTGGTCACTTTATTAGGTACACCTGTTCAACTGCTTGTTAACACAAATATCTAATCAGCTAATCACATGGCAGCAACTCAATGCTTTTAGGCATGTAGACATTGTCAGCATGACCTGCTGAAGTTCAGATTGAGCATCAGAATGGGGAAGAAATGTGATTTAAGTGACTTTGAATGTGGTATGGTTGTTGGTGCCAGACGGGCTGGTCTGAGTATTTCAGAAACCGCTGATCTACTGGGATTTTCATGCACAACCATCTCTAAGGTTTACAGAGAATTGTCCAAAAAAGGAAAAATATCCAGCAAGCGCCAGTTCTCTGAGCAAAAATGCCTTGTTGATGCCAGAGGTCAAAAGAAAATGGCCAGACCGGTTTGAGCTGATAGAAAGGCAACAGTAACCCAAATAACCACTCATTACAACTGAGGTATGAAGAAGAGCATCTCTGAATGCACAACATGTCCAACTATGAAGCAGATGGGCTACAGCAGCAGGAGACCACACCGGGTGCCACTCCTGTCAGCTAAGAACAGGCAACTGAGGCTACAATTCGCATGGGCTCACCAAAATTGGACAGTAGAAGATTGGAAAAACGTTGCCTGGTCTGATGAGTCTCGATTTATGCTGTGACATTTGGATGGTAGGGTCAGAATTTGGGGTCGACAACATGAAAGCATGGATCCATCCCGCCTTGTATCAACGGTTCAGGCTGGTGATGGTGTAGGGGATATTTTCTTGGCATACTTTGGGCCCCTTAATACCAATCGAGCATCATTTAAATGCCACAGCCTACCTAAGTATTGTTGCTGACCATGTCCACCCTTTTATGACCACAGCGTACCCATCTTCTGATGGCTACTTCCAGCAGGATAACACACCATGTCACAAAGCTCAGATCATCTCAAACTGGTTTCTTGAACATGACAATGAGTTCACTGTACTCAAATGGCCTCCACAGTTACCAGATCCCAATCCAACAGAGCACCTTTGGGATTGAGATGTGCATCATGGATTTGCAACCATGACACTCAATATGGACCAAAATCCCAGAGGAAGGTTTTTACGGCAGTTATGAAGGCAGAAGGGGGTCCAATCCGGTACTAGCAAAGTGCCTGGTGAGTGTATGTTCCTACATGCAGTATGTTAAGTCCAATAGTTACTATTAGTAGTAACTGGTACTAGTAAAAAATCCTTTCCCCTTTTTCATCATCTGAGGGAAATACTGAATGTCTGCACACCTTTATTAAGTTTGAGACGACGGCTAAGGCCCACAACCACACGTTGTGCAGAGAAATAGGTTTAAAGCGCGGCGTGCTTTATTTATTTCGACGCTGCGACGAATGACCGACAACCTCGGCCGAGCAGCGGCGTCGCCATCTTGCGCGCGCCGCTTTCCTCCGTCGCCCCTTTAAGCGGGATAAAGCGACCCGCGCACCTGCGCGCGCGGCGTGTGGCTGTGTCGCGCGAGTCACGAGGACGGATGAAGTCACCGATTTCCCACGCGACGGGATTTTCCTGCGGATAATTCTGCGGCGGCCGTGCGGGCTTTGCGAGCCGAGCTCTGGGAAGATGAGCTGCCGCCGCCGCCGCTGCTGCTGCCGCTGCTGCTGGGTTCCCATCGCTCGCTCGCCCCCCGCTCCCGTGTGCTGAGGAGCGTGCCGTCTTGTCCGCCTCAGCGGGACCCGCCGGGCGCCCACCATGTACTTTAACAGGCGATCGAAGAAGGTGCACACGGAGGGAGGTGAGCATCGCCATGGCGACGTGTGGGACCCGCCAAGGGGTGTCTCTGACGGGAACGCGCGTTCATTCTTGTCAACAGTCTGCAAAAATCCCTCGTGACGGCTTATTTTCGCACGCGCAGCGGCGCTGTTTTTAGGCCACCGTCGATCGATGTTATTTGATTGATCCCCCCCCCCCCCCCTCCCCCGCTGGCTGCGGTTAAAAGCTTTTACCTTGAGCTAAATGCGGGAAGAGGGCATGGGGGGGGGGTGGCGGGGGCGAAGCTGGGATGCGGGGGGGTAGGTGGGAGCACGCACCAGTTGATCGTCAGCATCTTGTGTTGCGAGGGGTCGGAGACGTGACAGTCACATCAAAGCAAACGAGGCGGTTACGGTGACGCGGAGAAGCGCAGAGCGCGTTCACGGAGGCTCATGGGGCAAAGCGAGGTCACGACATAAGCTCGTCGTTGGAAGCCCGTTGGCGCATCTGTCCAGGTCGTGCGGACGCTGCCGATCTCTGGACATTTTCTGATGACTTTTTATTTATTTATTTATTTATTTATTTATTTATTTATTTATTGCGCGGGGCACCGACAATAATTGTACTGCGTCACTGGTTTTATGTAACTGGTTGAAAAATACACCCGTATGGTGTGAATAAAACGAGGTACAGTGAAGCGACTTGTACTGTTGGGAGGAAAATAGCATAACTGTCCATCAAGCAGCAGCCACACGATGCACATAAGCGTTTTCTTACATAGTTTATACACATATTGTTGTAACATTGCTCTATATGCTGCATATACTGTATATGTTTGATATACAGTATGTACATTATACTTGTCTGATATGCTATAACATCAGTCTGTGAATATCAGATAAATATAAATGTATGATAAAATATGAGTGTACAGGCTGATTTTACTGCAGCGGTTTATATGTTTGGCATCTGAAAGTAATGGCACTTTTTTTTTAGTTTGTCCATGATGTGCTTCTGTCATCTTCTCTTGATCTGTCCATCCCAGCAACATGAGTAGTTTAACTGAAGCTTGAGATTGTTGCCCATATGCAGTAGTAGTCAAAAGTTTAGTTGCCTGGGACAAACGGGACAGAAGAGTCCTGCTCACATTCATTAACAAAATGCATTGTGGGAAAAACTAGTTTCCAAGTGTACTCATACTTTTGACGCATTGTGTAAATGCTAACAGCAGCATCTACTACTACTACTACTACTACTACTACTAATGCTAATATAATATTGACAATCAATTTATTGTTCATTTGGAAAAAAATGCATGTATTTACCTTTCAGCAGTTTTTAAAATTTTATCTTGTTTATGTGAAATATAAAAGCTTATGCTGATACTGGGCATAAAGGAGGCTGGAAGGCATGCATACTGTGCTGTGCTGAGAGTCTACTATAGCTGTCCACAGCATAGCACACATTCCCTGAAGACCCCCTCTCTGTGAACTGATGGGGGCAAGTGCATTGTAAGTCCTGGGGCTGGAATTTGGTCAGATGTACACCAAGGTCTAAAAACAGCACAAGGGAGCGGTGTTCTGATGCTTCTGTAAGACTGCTTGTATTATATGGGCTTATCACTGATGCCAGTAGGGACTGGAAGAGCAATTGACTGTGCAGTGATTGGAGGAAACAGCATGGCACTGACTGGGTGGAGCTATACTGTGATGGGCTGGAGCAGAGCACTTGGTGAAGCAGTTGGAAGAAAGAGGCTTCTCTGACCATTCAGATAATCCCATCTGGTGCCTTGGATTACTTTGTTAATCGCTCAAACTGCTCTCTCCGCATGACAGTCAGTCACCATGGTTACTAAGCTGGCTTGCCCTGATGAGTAATATCTAATAGTGAACATCACTGCACATTTCAAGACAGGTAGCGACAGATGAGTGATCTGAAGTTATGAAAGCTCTCTGTAATATACACATACATACAGTATATTATCCACACCATTATTAAATAATTCAATACCAATATATATATGTAGGTATAGAATATGAAAAAACTACAGAAACCAAGCATTTTATTTTAATGATCACCAGTTAAGTACAAAGTTTTGGTGATCAAAAAGACTAGTTGAGTGGTGAATCTCCAAAGATGGTGGTTACTGTCAGTTTCTAACCCAGTCATAAGTCAAGGACAGCCTATAAGGGCATTTAAAGGTTCTAGGCACTGTCTTTACTCTACTCATAAACCCCTGACCATCAGATAGGAGCACCATTATGACTCACTCTCTATGCCAGTGATGAGCTCATTGTCCCTTCTTCATCAGATCGGTTTCGGTCAATTGAACACAGCCACACTTCATATCAACAGCCATATCAAGAGCTTTAATACCATGAACAGTTACATACCAGTGTAACTAAAGCCTTGATCTTGTGATCAGATAAAGATCATCTAGTAAAACATTTGCTGGTAATGCGCTTCTAACAACAGAATGTCCGTGTGCTTTGCAGAATGGAAGACATAGGCAATGTTTATGGGAACTTTATTTCTTGATATTACAAGCATCTCTGAGCCAGATGACCAAAATGTATCTAGTGCAGGGTCTCTCACCCTATGCTTGTGAGGTCTACTGTGGACCACTGATGCCCTGAATCACAGAAGCAGTTGATAATAACCGAATAAATGTAAGGTCAGGGACAGATGGTGAAGCTTGTCTGCAAATAATAATTTTGTATTATTATTACTGTATTATAAAATAACTTAATACTGTCATGCGTAAGAATACGTTTTGTTTTCAATGGTTTTTAAATTGATGTTAAGCAACACACTTTCCATCCACTGATTTTTTTTCCCCCTAAGAAATAATAAGAATTAAAAAATAAATAATAATAAATAATTATTGTGATGTCATCACAATGAGAATTTGTCTAACAGGGTTGTTTTATGGAACAAGTTAACCCTGTTAAGCTAGGGATGAGTGTTCAGCACTCACTTTTTTGAGAGGGCTTACAGGTATATTTATAATTACATTTATATTATGTATACTTTTCCAGTAATGTGCAGTATTGTACACATTTTCTACAGCAAAGTGGAAACTCTTTTGTTGTGTTGGCTTCTGCTACCTTTGAATTAAGTGGACTATCTATAATAATTTTTGCAATACCACATATTTAATTTTACTTTTTCTTTACAGTAATTATTACTTATTATTGCACCAGTAGAATAACTAAGAATAAGAACAAAAGTTTATCAAAGACTGGAAAATAAAATACATCTGATGTTTACCCCACACTCTTCCATGTCTTCTTCTGTGAATCATTAGCTTCCTCTCTGTTTATAAATAACATCTAAGCTGCATGCCACCAGTGTCTTGCTTTTGTCTTTTTAGATGTATACATTGCAACTGTTAATATTTAATCTTAATATTTATCCCAAGTACAGTATCTTAAAAGTTGAACTACAGTAGGTAACAGAAATTAGACAGCACCTGCTGGCCACAAGGGGGCAAACTTGTAGACGGTTCACAGATGTGGATGATCATGCTCTGATGCAGACATTTTCGTGCCCTGTTTCTCCCTTCCTGGACCATTGTGTCAGAAGGCTTTTATTATTACAAATATCTGCCAGCACTCTGCAGCTACGCAGCTCATGGCAGGTGGACAAACTCAGGTACGCACTTCTCTGGAAACCTGAGCTGTGCACACGTCTGTTTGCATTATAGAGACAGGAATACCGTAGAAGCAGCAGCTGCACGCCGCTGTGTTGACCAGCCCCCTAAATGAATGACCATTGACATCATGCCTTGTCTGTTGTTCTCTCCTGTGACTTCATTTTGGACTGGCCTTTCCAGAGCAGTTAGTGTTGACCCCCATTAGCCAGGACCGTGACGAGGACCTGCCCACGGGGGCCACCATATGCTCCCGGATGACAGAAAGGTTTGATAAAAGTGAGTTTTGCTGCACAGACTGGCGCCCCTGCTGCTTGGAGTCCTAGATGCATGTTGCTCGTCCTGTGTCTGCTGTTGCATCTTTTCTGCATGGGCAAAGTGCTCATTCACACATGCGCGCCCACACACACACACACATTTCTGCCTTTTAGGCTGATCCAGCAAAGTTACATTCACATACATGGTGCTGACATACTGTACACAAATATACATCTATGAGCTTCCCTCACAAAACGAAGGATCCTTTAACACAAATTTGGAGATATGACCAAATATAATTTGTAACAAAATCTGCATAATAACCTATTAACTCACACTTTTGGGAAATGCCTTGTTGAAAAGAAAGCTTAAAAAATAAAAGTTAAAGTGATAAAACACGTAGATATCTCTTGAAAGGCTCTTGAAAAATTACTTTAAGATACTAATAATCTTTATGTAACTCATTTAAGTGAAGATTGTTGAAGTGCTTTACAGTGAGGAAGAAAGAAATATTAGGTTACAGCTCATCGTAAAGGTCTAAAACAGATGAAATTAGACAGAAAAGTGACAGCAGCAAAAGAACAGAATCCACCCATTTTGAAGTATTCGTCCAGTGCAGGAGTGCCATTGTCTGGATTGTATTGGCCGATTCTTAACCTGGTTAGGTTAATAAATGCCTATTGAGTCGAGGCAAATGGGCTGCAGATTGATAGCAGGTACAAGGACTCGATCAGTCGTTTAATAGTGAAAGAAAATTATCAGACATCCTTTCCTGTTACCTGCATGCAAATTAAAATACTGGTAAAAAACAGCTAACTTTAAACACTAGTGTACAAGTCCAGGTCATCGAAGTGAAGAACAAGATATCTGGATGGATTTGAGAGTTTATACTGGGTGTTATTGTTAAATTCATATTTAATAAATGAGTAAATTCTGAGTACATAATGATTTTATCACAGATTAGCATGCCAGATGCAGCCTGGACCTTTGTAGCTCTTCTGCTAAGCAGTTTGGGGACCAACGAAAAGGCATGTTTACAACCGGGCCTGAGTGTTTAGACTAATGCGCGCGCGCACACACACATACACATACCACAAGCAACTTACAGTCAAAAATTCACTTGAAACAGATCTTTGGACTATGTGAGGAAACCAGAACACCTCTAGGAAACCCACAGAGAATACCATGGCACCCAAAGACAACACAATTAGGTAAATAATAAGAAAAACAATGGCAAGATAAATTATGAAGGGTAAGATGGATAGAGCAGATCTGTAGAAACAAATTGTACTTGTTCTGTGAGGGAAACTTTAGTTGCTTATATTTACATTCACACATATGCCCACTAGCATTTACAAAGCCCTTATATTCACAAAGGCGCAGGTCTGTCCATATACAAAAGTACAGCTACAGTCACACAAAGCTGCGGTGTCAGCATGTGGGAGGCGGGACTGTGTGAGTGTGTGTCGTAGAGCGGATCCTCAAGCTGGCGGGACTCAAGCATGTCTGACTGCATGTGGGAAGCAGGATGTGTCATGGAAATCTCAGCTGTACAGCTTATGCCTGTATTTAAGATTGACAAGATGCTGTGTGTGTGTGAGTGTGTGTGAGTGTGTGACTGAGTGAGTGAGAGTAAGTGAGTGTGAGGCCAGCATGTAAATCTCACTCATGAGATTACCTTGTATGCGTTTGTGTGTAACCAGCATGTGAATCTAGTCTTTGGGATTATCCTGTGTGTGTGTGCGTGTGTGTGCGGATGTATGAATGTGGACGTGTGTGAGACTCACCTGCTGAATTAGTAGCGCAGGTGAAGGTGAAGTTGCTGAATAACTCAGCCAGGATTATTGCCGTGGCAACTAGGGCTGTAAGAGGCTTGTAGCCCTCACAACCAGCAACAGCAGTCTAGAAATATGGCCCTCCCATTTCCCTGGCAATGTAACCCTTGGGCCACCCAGGCAACAAATGCAAGCTGCTTGTCAGGTGGAGCTCCAAAAAGACAGGTGGTTGCAACAGTAGGTCAGCAGGTGGAGCTTAAAAAAGTGTTCTAGTATAATTTAGTAAACACTTTGCAAATACGACCTACGTATTTTCGAATTTTTTTACTTTGTGTCTATAGTGATGTTTAGTGTGTTGTTTTGCCGTTTTAATGTTGTTGTGTTTATGCAGTAGGTTTGTAGACTAAAGTGCAGTGTACATTATTCAGTACTGTAGCCTTCAAATAAGCGAGCAGTATGCTTCTTTGTATGATGTACAGTAGTGTGTCTGTTGGAAAGTTAAAGTATGTTCCATTGTGATGTGCCAGTCAAGAAGTTGAATAAACTGATTTAGTTCTTGGTTGCTATGATAATTGCAGACCCCACAACCCCCAGAATAGATTGTGGCATTTACTGGTTCCATTTTTGCTGTAGACTTTAGAGTTTTTTTGTAATTTTTGCCTTGAAGTCTGTGATATACACTGCCCGGCCAAAAAAACAGTCACACATTCTAATGTTTCGTTGGACCGCCTTTAGTTTTGATTACAGCACGCATTCGCTGTGGCCTCCTTTTGATAAGCTTATGCAATGTCACAACATTTATTTCCGTCCAGAGTTGCATCAATTTTTCGCCAAGATCTTGTATTGATAATCGGAGAGTCGGACTGCCGCATAAAGTCTTCTCCAGCACAAAATCCCAAAGATTCTCAATGGGGTTAAGGTCTGGCCTCTGTGGTGGCCAATCCATGTGTGAAAATGATGTCTCTCTCATGCTCCCCAAACCACTCCTTCACAATTTGAGCCCCATGAATCCTGGCATTGTTATCTTGGAAGAAAAAATCCATTGATGGAAAAACCTGGTCATTCAGTATATTCAGGTAGTCAGCTCACCTCATTTTCTGGGGACATAACATTGCTGAACCTACACGTGACCAACTGAAGGAACCCCAGACCATAATACTAAGTTAAATCCAGATGGTGACCTTTTTTTTTTTGGCCAGGCAGTCTATTAATTCATACCTCTGGGACACAAGAATTTTCTAGAATGTTTTGTCCAACCAGTCATTATTTTGTTTTGAGCTGTTGCTTTTGGTAAAATTGTCACCAGATTGTTACCATACAGGGGGTAGAATTAGGATAAGATGTGCCAACAAAACAGCGGTAGCTTTTAGAACTTACCTGATATTATTAGCTCATCATCCTAACCAAGGCATGCTGTGCCTCATGGATTTACTGTACAGTCAAACCATATTTGTCATCTGGTTTTTATTGCAACATGAAGACTACATAAATGTCCTTGTTTTAACTGACCAGATGAAATAGCCTGGGACAATGGATATAAAGTAAAAAGGAATGTGAAATCTGTTGCTAAGGTTTATCCTTTAAATGACAGCCTAAGAGTAAATATTTTATGAGCAAATAAAAATATTATATACAGAGAAGGAAAAATGAGCCCAAACAATACAAAATAAACATTTATTAGCAAAGTATAAAAGCTGATGTTTTGAATAGTTAAGCACATCTGAAGGTTTTTATGGCGCAAACTATGGGGCAAATTTGCTCTGAGTAACTTGCAGAGAACATAGTTCAAGTAATGTCCACTGCCTTCACAGGGATGCATACTGATGTAGCAGTGAAACCCCAAGACCTCAGAAAGATGTCCAAAGATCTCTTGAGGATCACAGATCCCTTCTGGCTCTTCAGCTGCAAGTTAAAATGATAGCATCTAGTAGAATGTGCCTTAAAAAGCGATTAAATATACAGATGCTGGACAAGTTCCTTCTCCTGGGTTGGTTGTTAAATGCTAACTATAGTAGGTTTTCTTCCACTGCTATTTCCTTACTTCCATTTACTGCTGGTATTGTGGGCATCAGCATATGTACACCTGTACCTTAACACCTGTGTCATTTATGTATTATTAACTGCATCTTCTTCATCCCTCTATTTTCTGTTTCTCTATTTGAGAGAAACCTTTACAGAAACTAAGCAATAAATAGACGTATGTCTATTATTATACTTTGTTAATGGTTAATGTTAAAAGTTATGTGACCAGATCCTGACACACATCCTTCTATGATGAATGTGGCCAAAAAAAAAGGCAGTCGGAATTTTAAGGTGAAGCGGTTCCCAGTGCTTTTAAAATACTGTTTTAAAATAGTTTCTTTAGTTTTTTTACCTTTCCGTGCTACACTTTTTATTCTCTTCTTGTGCCTCAAGAACAGAAGTGACATGTGTCACACCACTGTTTTCACAATAGGAGGTTGTGGACATTGTACATTTTGTTGTTTTCAGTCATTTTAACATATTTAACTTAAATATTATTTCATGAATAAATATTGTGATAGCATGTATTAAGATAAACGGGCGTCCTGCCCCACACTCCATGTTCTGAGTATAGAGGAACACTATGGCCTGTCGGTGAAAATAAAACGAAGTCTGCAGCAAATGTTTAATTCGTTAAAGTTTTATCTGATGTTTTAATAGAAACGAACTGTGAATAAACGGAGGAATCCGTTTACGAACTGTGAATAAACGGAGGAGCCCTGTTCTTATTGATCGTGACGTAGTGGCCAGATTTAGGAATAAATCCGTGTGTCGGGTGGCCTCTGCGCTCCTACATCGAGGCACTCATGCAGGCGTAACGGAAGCCGTGCGCATGTCCGCCAGAACTCGCGCAGCGCCGATGTCTCCGCACAGTTTTGCGCCACAACTGCGCTGAGCGACGTTGCTAATGCTTGTTCCGTCCTGGTAGCAGCTGCTCCTCGGTATAACACAGGGCAAACGAAGCATAAATGATTCATTTGACTGTAGCAGGAGAAAGGCGATCACTTTAGGGGTGGAGCCATAACTAATTTAACGTCGCTGGGGGGCGGGGGGGGATGACACTGGGAAATCCTGTCCCTTTAAACGTGAAGCTGACGGACAGGAAGCCCCGATGTGGCACCTGGTCCCCGCGTGGGCAGCGACTGACGGCTCCGTCCCATTAGTCCTCGCGCAGGCAGCTGCTCAAACGGCTCGCGCCGTATTGTTGGTGCGCGCCCCCGGGCGCCGATGACAGCGGACCTTGGGCGCACGGTGTCACCACACGTGGGCGGACTGCATCTGTCGCGACGGGGGACAGCGGGCGACACGGAGACAAAGGAGCCGTTTGATTTGTTCCTGCCTCGGTTAATTTTTTTTTTTAAATCCCTTATTGCTAAAATCGGCAGAAATTGACTGGAAGGCGCCGTTTGGTTTGTGTGTGAAAAATAAAGCGCGCGTGTCTATCAATAAGCGAAAGCGCGCTCTCGCCGGCCGCGCGGCCATTGTGCAGAGATCAGCAGCTTCTTTATGGGGAGGTGGGGGGGGGGCGCACGCGGTCGCCATGGTGATGATGCTCTTGTGAAAGGCGGTGCTCGCGGCACGTGTTGCTGACGCGGGTCGCGCGGCTCCTGTGAGTTCACGCGCAGCCTCCCCATCCCTTCGGGCTCCAGAAAGTGTGACCCCCACTCGCTTGATTTCGTGTGGTTCCATAAACGGCGCAGGACCCCCCGGGCCGTCCGCTGGGTACCGCAAGGCGGACGATGAGATGTCGAGGACCACGTCGCAGACGGAGCCCACAGACGGCACGGCCCGCAGTATCGTGCTGAACCAGCCCCAGACGGCCAAGTTCTGCGACAACCATGTCAGGTAAGCGCTGCAGGAGGACAGAAGTTGTTGTGGAGGAGCAGCCGCAGCCTTGACATAACACACTGAACAAATCTGTGCCCCTTAGGTGAGGTACCATCACCTTCCATTGCTCCTTTAAGCACTCATGCATGTGGGTTGCAGTCATTATTACTCCTTTTTTTCCCCGTCTTCTTGCCTCAGTCCAGTAAAAATAGCTCAGCAACATTTTCTGTGTGCCTTGTTTTTTTAAGAGGCAGTTTGGACAGCGTTTGTTATTTAACTGTGGCACGATGGTGCAGTGGGTCGTGCTGTTGCCTCATAGCGCTTGGATGTGAGTTCAATCCCTGTGTGGAGTTTGTGTATTTTCCTTTTTGGCCAAAATTCTTCTTATGGTTCAAACATCTTTTAGTTGAACCAGTGCCTCAGAACTGCCCATGTGTGCTGGTATTACACTGTTATGTGCATACACACTCTGGGTCATCTTAGATAAACAGGTTCAGTTCTAGTTCATCATTTTAAGTTGCCTTGAAGAACAATGAGTAAATTCCAAATTCCAAAATTAAAGTTTTTTGACATCTTTTAAAGGAGTCTATTGGTGAAAGGGAGCAACTTGAACAGAATTTAAGACACAGGGATAATTATTGATTTATGTAATTAGGAAAGGGATAAATGTTTTATTATGGATGTTGCTAAATTATATATGATCTTCAAGACGCATTCAGCAGGGCAAAATTTTGTTTTAGGGCTTTAATTTCACAGCCATGTGTGTTTAGGGAAGGTTATGGTCCTGGTCGTGCTGCGGTGGTAGAATAATTTTGTAAACTGTGGGTCAATGTACTTAAGAGCTGTTTTTGGTGGGATTTAACTTCATTATTATTAACGTTAATGACACTGGTGTGTAACTTGAAGGATGCCAGTTGGGAACACGCTCACACCATTCTTACAGTTTCTTTGAGCAAGCAACATATGTACCCATTCTAAAGTTCCTTTATGTTTTTCCACATTTAGAATTTACCAACACTCACAGTATTTTACCCAGGCCCTGGGTACCAATGCGTCATGTATCTGCATGAGTTTGTTGCTCGCAAATCATTTTTGAAATGGTGTTTATGGACAACGTATATTGTTTTGTAATACCATTTATGCACCAGTACTTGAACTTCTTCGTAAAACACTGTGCGTAGGTCAGACAATTACATTTGTTTCTCGTGTAATTCCTCAAGCGCTGTTTAATTAAAATGCTGAAAGACATTTGTAAGCATTTGTGTTCCAAAGGAAGTGACTCAACGAAAAGGGTTTTTATGACCAGCAACTTCTCAAATGAAATATAAACCTAAAAACAATCTTGCAAACCTCACTACTGAGATAAACCATAAAAGATATTTATTGATCTGATTCCCTCAGATTTGTTTGTTATTTTAGTGTATTTTCATTCTAGGGTCAACTATCTGTAGACAAGAACCAAAAATTGATCTGTTTATTTTGTTACAAAGACCATTTGGGTTTAATAGCAAACTATTTTTGTTCTGTCCATGAGATTATGGATAGGATGTTTGTTTGTCTCAGCACTGGACCTTGTCAGCTCAGTAACAGTATGGATTGCTGTGTGCTGCTGAGAGGTCTGACCTCCATTAGCCCCAGGTGATGTTGTGTTATATCTGACATGCTGCTTTATAGTTTCACTGAAGAGCTCCAAGAAGCCCATTTGAGAAGATTCTTCATTGATCTGATGATGGGAATAAAAGCAGGGAGGATTGATTCCAGTACATCCCAAAATGTTCCATTTGTTCCTGACTTCTACCCAAATCAGCTCTTCACAGTATTGACTGCTCTTACAGTCTCTTCACTCTCCTGGGCCTTAAGATGCCGTTGGAGTTGCGGAGTATTGCATCTCTGGTGCAACTGCTGTGATTACACTGACTATAGTGGCACTGAAGAGTTGGCATGAATAGTGCTGGGAGAACTACCATAACAGCAATGAATAACTACTCTTGCAGCAATGACATCTCAACCCCTGAACAACTACTGTTACACCACTCACATGCCATCCCCCTGAATAACTATTTTGACACCCCTGGCATAACTGCCCTTGAATAACTATAGTTACACCACTGGTATGAGTACTTAAGAATTATCATTACTATATGGACAAACTATTCTTATAGTACTGTAAGAAAGTTTTCTTTTTCTTCTACTATTATTATTTTTTATTTTGCTGATGTCTTTATCTTTGGTGACTTGAATGCTAGTTTTTATGCAATAACTGAGTTAAAGTTATTAATCCATTTGCACAGCTGGGACATTTTTGCTGGAGTGATTTTTTTTATGGAGTGCTTGCCTCAGCTGAGTTTCTGCATAGTTCTGGACAAATGTGCTCAGAATAATCTTTTCAAGATAGTAATGGAAACATCAATAATGCCAGAATAAGTTGGACAAAAGTCAGTGGGAAGCTGAGGAGAGGAAAACAAAAGCTCCAAACCACAAAGAAGGGGTAAAAAATAAACCTCTGGGTGAAAGTGCCAGTGACTGCCCCCCCCCCCCCCCAACATTCTGATGTAGTTACAGAGGACCTGTGTAGATGTGTGTGTAACTAAAAACCAGTACAATGGGCAACATAGAGTCTATGGAGACAGTAATCTAGAAGACCAGGCCCAACATAGGTGAGGAGTCACTGGCTTCCAGGATCTGATGGCCAATTTGTGGGTTGTCAGTTATGTTGGTGTAACTGCAGACTTTCCTGGAGACTCTGATGTTCTCCAGGGATTTGTAATGTCCCAGGAAATATAGAGGAGAGGAAAGATCTGCTGAATACAAAGATAGTGGTCAATTACTGAAAAAATAAAAAAGGATTTTAGTCTGGATCTGGAAACATCAATAGAGGTGGTATCTTTCACAATAGAAGGCAAGGGGGTACATATTTTATTTTAGGTGCCTATGGCCAAACAGTCTACCACCCCCTGTTTTTAGGCAAATCTCAGAAACTATAAGCAGATCAAGTGCAAGTGTAAGATAGGCAGTTACAATGCAGGCAGACCCCTGAGCACTTTATGGACTGAGAAGTATCTTGAAGTCGCATCTGTGCAAGACGCTAAAGGACAAAGAACTTGAGAGATATGACATGAGTATGATATGAGTATTTCCTAGAGCTGGCTATTGGATTTTGGATCAGTGGAAGGGCTGCACTTTCATCAAGATCATAAGAAACACCTTGCTCAAGAGTACTATAACAGAATTGCGATTTGCTGCAGAAACCATCAGATTACAGAAAAAAAAACACGTGTGAGGCCTTATATTGCTGTCTTCCCCAGAAACTTCTGTGTACACTTTGTCTTTCTCCTGGATTTGTTGGGCATGTCTGCTGTGGTGACATGTTGATGGGTTGCTTTCCAGGCTGAGCTCATCTTCTGTTTAATATTTGCTCAAACAAACCCGAGCATATGTAAGTGCACACACTCCAGAGATGGCTCTAGCACCTCGCTCCCATTGCAGAGAGAGGTGCAGAGGGACGAGGGACTGTGGCACTCAACCTCATTGTCTTCCTGAGGATTCATAGTGGCATTTGGGAGCCTTGAGACAGAAACACCATCTTCTGAGACAGGAAATGCAAGGTGCATTATATGTCTCTCTTTGCGCTCTTCATTACTTCAGTTGAGCTTTTATCAGTTCATTTATCAGCCACATGAGCAGTATTGGCCATGTTGACATTTTAAATGTTAATTTGTCTGGTTTTGTGCCATGGATGCCATAGCACTAGACACGATTGTGCGGTGGCCATAGTGATCTAACCTTTGACTGCTAACAGACACAGTGGCCCCAACTGCTGTGTACCAAAAACAGAAGGCAGACTTTTGCAGGACATTTAAACTGTTTGTTCCTTCAGTAATATAAGGAAACGTTCAATCTCTGAGGAACCAGCTCAAAGAACTGGGGACTAAATAGCAATTCTTCATAATGCCGATGAAATTTGCATTATGTAGTATGTTTTATGGAAACATGCAACAAGCAACGTGGTGCAACTTTTAACACTGGATTTAAAAGGTTACTATTGTTCATGAGTGCAATGTGAACATTTAGGTAACCGAGCAGGTGTATGTATCTATAAAATGCAACAGAGTGTGTACTGAGGAGCAAATGTGCACTCAATGTGACGTTCCCCACTATATGATTATTGATGCACTGCTTGCCCGAGCATGATTTTACAACAACAAAAATATTTCGAGTGCCTGCTGCCTTATGTATGTCCTTGGTTACTTGTACCATTTTCTGAGATGGCAGTGGTGTGTACTTTTCACACATGGTGAGTTTAAGACTTTGAAGAAAGTTGGCCTAGGTGCAGCACATCATTTCATTAATATATGAAAGCAAATGCTCAGAAGCCCTAAGCTGGAAATTGAGGTAATGCACAATTGGTTTGGTGTAAGTGCTGGTGTAAGAGTTCTGATGGTTTATTTGATGCCTGGGATGACTCACCCCAGGCAAAAATGAATTGGATCCTTTTTTGAGGATACACTTAAGCTGAAAGGGGAGATTACAGTGCTTCCAAATAAAAAAGATTTGCATCACAAAGGAGATTTCATTGTTGAAATGAAGCATTATGTAATTCAAGAGCACACCAAAAACAGATTTAAAAACAGATAAACACATTAATTGGGAGCAATATGCTTACAGAAACTAAATCAAAGACCTTTAATGGTGGAAATGCAAGGGCAGCATCTCCATGATCAGGGATAGTAGTTGAGTGAGGTAGGAAACTAACATCTTCCTGTCTGCACCGATTAAATGGATTTTCCAAGCAAAAAGTTTTTTTTGTGTAATCGCATCCCCGTGCTTTATTTATATTAAAGAAGAAATTACTAAAAATGTTAACATGTCAAATTGAGGCAGATTAGCAGAAACTGGGAATGCTTTAGAAAGATTAAAAATAATGAAGATGTCTGCTAGATGGAATCTTGGGAAAAGTTCTACATTGTGTGGAAAACATTCAGTACCCGTTTTTCAGCATATTTATGCAGCTATTTAGATATATCTGTAATTTATAGTGTTTGAAAATGATAACAATAATCTAAAAACCAAAGGCAAGTGATGTACTGATCTCTTTTATCTCACAGCCCAGGAGTGGACATGGAGATGCTGTCATTTCAATTCTTAGTCATGTGTAAAACCTTATACAGACTCAAAACTCCTATAAAATTATTTATATCCTTCTTTATTTAATTCAATATAATTTTATATAATGGCACTTAACTCACATGAAATCTTGATTTATCCATCCCTTGTACTCCTTGTCAGTGTGTTTGTAGCTGAATCAGTGAGTAGCAGCTGTCTATCTCACATGTGTGTGAATTGCTCCATTTGTTCTTTAAACTAGTGACCTTAAGAGCAAAGATTAGGACCTTCACGTAAAATTTAAAAAAATGAGGTATGCAAAAGGGATATGTGTAACTGTGCTCGTACATGACATGAATGATAGCACATTGATGTAAGAGACACATTTAGTCACAAATGACAGCAGAACTCTAAAAATGTATTTTTGGTGCTGTTTACATTGAAATAAAAATCCACCATTAAGAGTATGAACGTGATTCTACCATTGTGAGCAGGAGTAGAAGATGTAATTCATTCAGGGATTACTAATCAGTTGCTGCTCATCCTAACACAGGGTTCTGCTGGTCTGAAGCCTCTGCTGGAAGCATAATGTGTGAGGCAAGGTACCCTAGTCAAGATGCCAACTCATCACCTGTCAACCAGTTAACTGATCCTCTCTAAATTCCCATACCATGTGTGGCCATCCTGATGGACTAGTGTGCCATCCAGGGTGTAGTTTCATAGCCCGGCAATCCAGGGATAGGCTCCAGACCACCACGAACCTGGCCAGGATAAAGCAGTTCCTGATTGGATGGATAGACTAAGTACAGGGGCATTTGTACATAAAATCAGCTGAAAGGGAGTGATCATGCAGAATTTGTATTACTTATTACATAAATTCATTATGTGGTATTTTAATGGAGGATATGTAACATATTCTGATGTTCTTGGTAACTGAAGATTTAATTTTTTTTAACCGTATTTTTCACTTTGGTAATTAATAAATCTATGTTAAATAGAAGCATATTAGTGCTGCGCAGAAAAACAGGATCTATTTAAAGCTTTGCTCTTTTGTTAGTATATTGTAAAACTGCACAGGAGGTTTTCTGTTCTATTTCTGTCCCGACACTTAGGATTAATCAATGCAGTAGGCCGACCGAGTGTAAGCACAGGTCTTCACTGCTTAATGCCATCTTCTTTTGGGTTCTCTCATCTGATCCCAGCCGTTTCATTAGGGGGTTGGGTGTGTACACATGGGCTTGTCCCTCTGCCTTCTCCCTTAGTAAAAATCATCCTCATTTTTTTAATGACAGATATTGTTTCTGTCTCTCCACAAACTCCTAAGTTTTTGGATATACTTCTAGGGTTTTTAGGAAGTTGTGCAAACCCCACATCCAAACACGCGGGGTCTCATTTAACAGCATTGAATCGCCTTTATAAGGTGCATTCGGTCGCAGCATTACAGTGTGTACAAGTGATGGAGATGCAGTTAGACACACATATCCACTAGAGTAGACAAAGATGAATGGGTGGATCTCAGGAGGACATTTCCCTGCCTTCTCATGGGAGCAACACCATATCCCAACGGTGGGTTTCCTGTCTAGTAGTGTAAAAGTTAATCAACCCCCCATGTTGCTCCTCATCCTAGTGATGTATTCCTAAGTGCTGTCTCTTTGTGTCTTGTTCAGTACAACCAAGTATGGGATCTTGACATTCCTGCCGCGGTTCCTGTATGAGCAGATCCGCCGTGCGGCCAACGCCTTCTTCCTCTTCATTGCCCTGATGCAGGTACGACACGTCAGGATGCTGCCTGAACACATGGCTCTCATTTTATAGGAAGACTGACATTACACTGCATGGTGCAGTAATGGCACCAATAAATAATGATAGTGATATTTCGGTCATATGAACAAAAAACAATCATAATGAAGTTAAAAAAGAAAGGCACCCAAGTGGGCTTCAGCGCTGTGCAAACTGTATTGTATCAACAATTCCTTAATGGCTGCATAAAAGTCCTGTTGGCTGAAGCTGTGTCACAGCTTTTAAAGATGACATTTGCAAGGTTTCTACAGTAAACACCTTAACATCTGCTTTTTGTCTTTTTAAAAAGATGTGGTCAAGATGGTTTTAAGTATAAGAGACAGTGAGATATAAGGAAAAAGTGCATGTTAAGGGACTGAAACCCCTGGTCTGTCCCATTGTTATTGCCATGGTGATAAAAACACCCATTTGGTTTCCTAAACATGGAGCAGGGCAGTATAAACAGAACAGAGTGCCACTGGGAGGTCTGTTCTTTTCTGGCTGGCCAGGCCTGTTATGCCATATCATGTTCACATTCAGTTTTGCCTAAATTCATGCATGCACTTGTATACATTTAAGTGTTGACATACACCCAGCAAGCATATTTGCATATTTTATTTCAAAAATACACTCACAAACATATTCACAGTACATTCATACATATGCTGAAACAAATTCATGCACACTCTCACACATATATACTATGTAGATATTAAAACAAGTAGACATTGACAAATGGATGTTGTTTTTTCTATTCTGTCCTCAGTTTACTAATTTTCAGCTTCTGATTTTTGAGAGGTATAAACAAATCTGGCTGTATGTCCAGTTTCCTGCGGTTGGCAATAGTCAGAACTTTAACTGTGCCATTATAGAAGACATTTCTCATTGTTTACCATGCTGCCAGTTCCACTATTTACAGCCAATTTCCTACCATCGTGTGATTCGGTGTCTATTTTGTGTAATTTTTACTATATTAACCTAACATAGTACATCTGAATGGTGATAATAGATGTGGTAAGGGAATTGATTTAAATGTAATGCATTATCACTCACCACTGCATATAAAATGGTTTTGCTATTGATAGCCAAAGAAATTGTACTGATTAAAAAAGGTTTATTTACAGTCTGAAAAATGAATAATGAAGACATCTGTCAATTTATTTATACAAAAACTCATCAGATAAAGCCCTAATGAATTCAGAATTTGCTGTAACACCTTATTTATTCTGTTTTCTTCAACCACTTATCTTAGTGCTAGTGAGATAATCCTGAAAACATATGGTGTGAGCCAGGGAACACCACACACCGTCTGCCAGTCAGTACCTGGACTTCTGCTGTATTATCTTTTATTAACTTGAAGAACATTAAAATTCACGATACTTTTAAACAACTGAAAAGAAAAAAAATCATCATCTCCATAACCTTGTATTTGGTGTGCCATGTTCTTCCTGTCCATCAGGTTCTACAGAGGTCTGAAACAGTGGAATAGAGAATGAAAAGTGAGCTGAATTGTATTGGAGAACTGTGTCAGCAAGACATACAGTAACTGTTTGACTTTAAAATCCCAACTTTATGCCATTTCATTTGCAACTGAGGACACAACAACTGGAGACAAGAATGGGATTGATATGTTTTGCGCCTTTCAGTTGGCTTTAGTGTCTGTACAATAAAAAAGACTGAAAATAGAATCGCACATTTATTTATTTGCTGGGTAGCTTCTGTAAAAGTTTTAGATATAGCTCTAATAAACTAATAAGCACTGTAAGACTTCTAACATTCATATTAACTTAGAGCTGCAATAAAATAAAACATTATTTCACTGAAAATAAAAATACTTTTTAATTTTAAAAAATACTTTTTAATTTTATAAAAAAAATTTAATTTAGTGGCAACTGTTATCTTTGGACATGCGTAGTTTTTATAAATAGGGGCTGCAGCCACGGTAAACTGGTCTGCCAGAAGCATGTGCAATACAGGGAATTCGCTGTTGTACAGGGTTGTGAAGCTGGACCACCTATGAACAACTCTAACAGGACAGAACCTTCAACCAAAGCCAATTTCTCTGTATGTGTGTATGTACTTGGCCAGATAAATCTGATTCTGATCAGGTGATATTGCTTTGTATTTTTCTCACAGCAAATGCTGCTGTGTGATGCCGGTGTTATTCTGATCTGATCTAATTCTGAAGTCTTTTGTGCTTCTCTACCCAGCAAATCCCAGATGTGTCTCCAACAGGCCGTTACACCACACTGGTGCCGCTCATCTTCATCCTGACTGTGGCTGGGATCAAGGAGATCATCGAGGACTACGTAAGTACACTAACACCCCCTGGTGGATAATGACTATGTGCAATGCACAACTGATGTGCAACTCCTTGTTGCTGCAGAAGAGGCACAAAGCAGACAACACGGTCAACAAGAAGAAGACAACAGGTGCGAGGGCCACACTGGGCCATGGTGCCTCTGAATGAAACTGAGAACCGCTTACCCTCAGATGTTGGGAAAGCTGCTCTCTTACTTGCCTCCTTTGCTGGTATTTAAGTGATCAGTATTAGTTGTTGGCAGATGAAGGCCAGAATTGGTAAGTGACTACATGATGACTCCAGAGTACTGATCCCAAGGGTTTATTTTGCATTTATTTCAAAAGCTGTGATGGTTTTGTACCTGTCATGTGCTTAACTTGGTATGTATTATTCAGATATTATATTATTATTCAGGTATTATTGTATTATTGTATTATAACAGGTATGTATTATTCCTTATTGCAGTGCTGCGCAATGGCACATGGCAAACAGTCATCTGGAAACAGGTAATTCATCATCTGTCATCGTACTTTTTCTGTGCTTCACTTTCATGCGGCTTCTTCTTGTCTGACATAACTGTACTGTAGCAAGTGGTTTGTCACCATCTGTGGTTTAGTTTGGATAAGCATCATGCTGGAATCTGATCACTTGTTATCATGCAGAGGAGTGCTGAGGGTCATGGTGCAAAAGCAGTTTGCAAAAGTAAAAGCGGACCGTGCTGTCCTGGTTATGGTTCTCAACTTGTTCTATATTTAAGTGGAGTTCTGCAGACAGACGAGTATCTGTAAGTGAAGGTCTGTGGAAAGGTAAGTGCTCTGTGCTGTTGTTCTGTGGACAAGGGAATGCTGAGTGTGGATGATCTGTGAACAGGTGAGCATTCAGTTTGAGTGGAGATGGGTAAAATAGGTAGATTTCACAACATGGCATTCTGTAGAAGTGTGATTCCCTCTTTTCTGTTATATTCCTCATTCTGCTACTTATATGTCTTCCCTGTGTTGAATAACGCTGCCCTTCCCACTAGGTGGCAGTAGGAGACTTGGTGAAGGTCACCAATGGTCAGCACCTTCCAGCAGATATGGTCATCCTGTCCTCCAGGTAAGCTTGCTCTGTGTGTATGGCTGCTGTGTGGTGTGTTTCAAAGAGTCAATGTGTATCTCTGCAACGTTGTTTATCTACACCTGACTAGGCATGTGAAAGCGTGTGTGTGTGTGTGTGCATTTCTCTGTGGCTGTTTGATGTTTTCCTATTACTGTAAACATTTTCAGCTCAGCGATACTCTGGTACTGCATAAATAATATAATATTAATTTCCAGTTGCAAGTTTTGTCAGTCTCATCCTTTGCATATTGTGTGAAAGTTGTGTAAACCCTATGTCACCCTCCTGTTCTGCCTCCACAGCGAACCCCAGGCCATGTGCTACATTGAGACCTCAAACCTGGATGGGGAGACCAACCTTAAGATTCGACAGGTGAGCCCTGCTGTCATTACACATCACCTACTTGCCTGGCTTTTTGTGTGAGCATGTGGTTGTCTGTCATGTCCTCTGTGTATGTCTGTGTATGTATTACAGGGCCTGTCCCTCACCGCCAGTCTCCAGTCCATTGAGGAATTGATGGGACTGTCAGGGAAGCTTGAGTGTGAGGGTCCAAATCGTCACCTGTACGACTTCACTGGCACCCTGCGGCTGGAAAACCAAAAGTACAGTTTCTTCTGGCTCCCTGTGCATCTCTGTGTTGACCACCGCGTGATTCTCTAATCATGTCTGCAGTGACATGTTTAAACATTACTGGATTCCCCATTAGCCTTTTCTAACTGAGAGCTTCTGTATTTCAGTCCTGTTCCTCTAGGTCCAGACCAAGTACTGCTGCGGGGTGCACAGCTCAGGAACACCCAGTGGGTTGTGGGAATTGTAGTCTACACAGGACATGACTCCAAGCTTATGCAGGTCTGTCACCATGAATATGTCAAGCCAGAGCTGTGATTTACATTTACAGTAGTACCTGGCTTAGTGCTCTAGTTGTGTTTATGAGCTAAATGAAACTGTGCTGTAAGAGGTCATTAACAAAGTATATTGCATAAATAGAAAAAAATCAGCAGTGTTTTGCTGTTGCCAGTATGCAACGTCACTAACACTGTTGGATAAACTGCAGTACAAACTGGACAAAACAGAACATTTGTAATATCTTTTTTGATTCCTTTAGTTTAAGTTCTTTGCCATTAAAAATAGGTAATAGATCAAAGTTTAGATATCAGCAAGATGTCAACCTTGTGCCAGGGTCTTCCAGGCTGCCAACATTGAGCCACTAAAAATGAAAAACTTGTGCTGTACATCCCATCCAGAGGAAGCTCTAGGCCCCACTGTTGTGGGCTGCCTATGACTGATATTTTCCCTTGTGCAGAATTCGACGAAAGCACCTCTAAAGAGATCCAACGTGGAGCGTGTGACCAACATGCAAATCCTAGTGTTGTTTGGCATCCTCCTGGTGATGGCGCTGGTGAGCTCAGTGGGTGCTGCCATATGGAACAAACAGCACACTGATGAGGCCTGCTGGTACCTGTCCAGAGCAGGTGAGTCCATTCACACAAACTTATATTACTCATGTGGACAGACACTCCATGTTGTACACATGCATGCACAGCACTGATTGTGACAAAGCTGGACACATAACAAAGTGCACCTGTGCTTCTTTTGGTCTACAGGTGACATCTCCATCAACTTCTGGTACAACCTGTTGACCTTCATCATCCTCTACAATAACCTGATTCCTATCAGCTTGCTGGTCACACTGGAGGTTGTTCGCTTCACTCAGGCTCTCTTTATAAACTGGGTGAGTGTGTGTGTGTGTGTGTGTGTGTGTGTGTGTGTGTGTGTGTGTGTGTGTGTGTGTGGACTACGGACACAGTCTGTATTCCACAGACACCATGGTACAGTTGGCATTATCTTTGCTGCCTGACAACTGCAAGAGAAATACCCATCAACCTCTACACTAACTTTTCAACCTGACCAAGGCCTTTAGTACAGTGAGCAGGATCAAATTCTGGAAAATCATAAAGGAGTTCAGCTTTCCAGAAAATTCACACTTATTTAGGCTGACAGCTTTATGGTGGACTGATTACTGGCATTTTTGACAGCAGCACGTCTTCGGAGGAGTCTGCTGTGATAAGTAGATTGAAGGGTTGTGTTCTTGTTCCAAACCTCCTCAGCCTCATCCATAATGTTGATGCACCCCAGAAATGAGTTCCCCCACATCAGAATCAAATGCTGCATTCATGGCAAGCTGTTGAACCTTCACAGGATCATGGAGGTCAGATAGAAAGAACAGAATCTAAACTATTGGGAATGCATGTGCATGAAATGCATATGCTCAATGCTGAAGCAGAGTCAGCTCTGCAGGAACATATACCCAGAGAAGACAGAAAGAATTTTATAAGTTGAAGACTTAATTCACATGCCTTGGAAACAACCAAGGATCATAGGAAACACTCACAAAGGACCCACAAGCATAGAGATCTGGAGTGAGGAATGGAGCAGCACCATATGAAGCCAGAAGGATACAGGATGCAAAGGAAAAGGGAGAGGGACCGAAGACAGTGATGTGAAGAACTCACCTTTGTGTTCCACCATAACAACAACAGGCCTTATCTTCGCTAGAAGGATGCCAGTGAAGATGGTTCTTATCAATAATTTTGGATGGACTTCTGTATGTGTGACACACAGTGAAAAGACCTGACAAGGATCTCATACCTTCACAAACAGCCTTGACGAAGTTGTCTGCTCGAAGTGTAATGCTGTTTTATGAAATGGGCCTTTATGCTACAGTATTACATTTTGGTTTTCAACATCCGCATTTTTAAAAATTTTTCAAGGTAGGAACAGATTTGTGTTACAGATGATTTGCTTTAAAGTAACTGTTAAAGTGTTAAGTCTTGATAATAATATGTAAAGAAAAATCTCATGTATTTTTGGATACAGTAATACCTTGATTATTAAATTCTGTAATGCTGTTTCATCATAGCACTTTTTTGTTTTAGTCCTTTGAGTAATTTACTATAATAATTAGCCTTTTTTAATAAAAAAAATTTAGAAAAAAATTGGAATGTTTAATTTCTTAATCAACAAAATAAACTTTTCTGTGTTTATTCCCTTTTGTTGCAAAGCTCCATTTTTACAATATACTCAGCCTCCATATTGATGAACTCTTGTGGTGCTGCTTCACTAAGCACTCCGTTTTTTTCAAGAATGCATCTAGAGCGCTGTTCAAGGCATTACTGTATCTTCCTCTTCACGTTTGCATTATTGCACTCCATTTGTATATTAATTTCTTTATCTTCATCTATCTTCACCCGTGTGTATATGTGTTTTTTCCTTTGTTTACATGTCTGTTCATCTGTGTGAGTTGGTTTGTGTGTTTGCATGTTTACGCCTCTGTCCTCACACCCTCACATCCCCTAGGACATGGAGATGTACTATGCAGAAACAGACACTCCTGCCATGGCGCGGACGTCAAACCTGAACGAGGAGCTGGGTCAGGTGAGCAAGATGTGAGCCAGGGAAGGCTGTAGCATGGGAGTGTTGCGTAGGGTTTTCTTTGATGAATTTACACAACATGATGACAGGTGAGAGATTTGAACAGGTGCAAGGGATGACTTTTCTACCTTTCAGGTGAAGTACCTTTTCTCAGACAAAACAGGGACCCTCACATGCAATATCATGAGCTTCAAGAAGTGCAGCATTGCTGGCATTGCCTACGGGTGAGTAGCTAACTATATGCAAAGGCTTGGTTTGTCTCTCTCAATGTTTTTATTGAGCCTCCCTGCTTTAGTAATGTATAATCTCATTTACTGATGTGAAGGTGTAATTTTTGTTTAATCGGAACCTCATGTCTTTTCTCTTACAAGAGACAAAAATGTTCTAAAATTTGTGTGCATCTCTGTACTGGTCTGACTGATGACTGAATGTGTGTGTGTGTGTGTGTGTGTGTGTGTGTGTGTGTGTGTGTGTGTGTGTGTGTGTGCGTGTGTGTGTGTGCCCGCGCGCATCTGTACTGATCTGTATTTATCATCTGTGTGCCTCTTAAGGCACTTTCCGGATCAGGACTGTGAGCGGTCAATGGAAGACTTTAGGTGAGTGTCAGTCATCTCCCTCTCTGCTGTTGTGGTTGGATGAGTTTTACCTGTCATGTTACCACTACTGGTATACAATTTATGAACTTAACTGCAACCGAGAGCTGGTTCATTACTCCAAAAGTTTCCTAGTTTGGTGTAATGTGTGCTGGTAAAAATGGTGGAATTGGACTAGCAGATGGTACTTTGAGAATCTTGTTACTGCAGTTCTCTGTTGGCAAAATGCACTTTGCCTTTCTTTTAGTTGAATGTTCCTTTGGAGAGTGTAAACGTACAAACACTGTAAATGTTGGCAAAGGCACCTCAAAGACACATGGAGTGGAGGGAACACTGTGGATTTTCGCATGGGACCTGGCTGTCTGCCACTGAGCAGCTTGAAAAGACCAACCATGACCTCGTCAACTTGCCTCCATGTTCTGAATCTTCTGGCAGCTTTATTTGCGTACACACAAATAAGAAAACACAATAAAGAACTCTGGATAAATCTAGAGCAAAATGTTAAAAAATGTATGAACAGTGCTTAATATTCACTATCTGTTGTGCATGAGATGAGACTATGGTGCGTGATTTTAATCGGCATACTATCTCTCTTTATGAAAAATAAGTACTAAATACTTTTTAAAACTTTCTGTTAGCAAAAAGTTAGTCATTGCTGAAATGCTATATGTCGGGGACCATTGTACTGGTGACTCTTGTGATCATATTCATCTGAATCTCTTGCTGGGTTGTTAGTCACTTTGTTTGGTTGTTGCACCTTTTACTGGTTTGTAACTGGTCAATAGATGTCAATGTCTGTTTTCTGGACTGTTTATCTGCCGCTAAAAGCCACTGTGAATCTCTCTATCTGCCAGCCACCTCCCATCCAGTAGCCACAACTCTACAGATTTTGACGACCCAACTCTCATCCAGAATATCGAGAACCATGTATGTCCCTCTTCCTCTATAAACCTAACCCTAACTCACCCCTAATTTTGCAGAGGTGTTTAACTGTACCTCTCCTCCTCTCCTTCCCTGTTCTTTGCAGCCCTCGTCGCCACAGATCTGTGAATTTCTAACCATGATGGCAGTGTGTCACACTGTTGTTCCAGAGCGCAGTGGAGACCAGATAATCTACCAGGCCTCTTCGCCAGGTCAGAAACAGTCATGTGTATTGCACCCAGGTCTGAGCCAACCGCATTGCCGAACAGAAACATTTGTTTAAGTTTATTGAAAATTATCAAGCCTGGCCCACAGTTATCTATGGCTGTGTGTTGGTGATGAGCAGTGCTGTTCTGTTGCTCTGCCACAGATGAAGGTGCTCTGGTGAAAGGAGCAAAGAGCCTGGGCTTCATCTTCACCGCAAGAACACCACATTCTGTCATCATCGATGCGGTCTGTGCCCCCCTCCCCTGAAATCCTCACCCCACCGACATCTTTCCCAGCCTACTTGGCCTTTCTCTTTACAAATTTCTTATGGCATTTATGCATTTCTATGTTTCAGAGGGGAAGGGAGCAGAGCTATGAGCTGCTCAATGTGCTAGAATTTTCCAGGTAACAGGTGCATGTGAATACACTCCCTGGCCAAAAAAAAAGTCACCACTTGGATTTAACTAAGTGTTATGATCTGGGGTTGCTTCAGTTGGTCAGGTCTAGGTTCAGCAACGTTATGTGCCCAAAAAATGAGGTGAGCTGACTACCTGAATATACTGAATAACCAGGTTTTTCCATCAGTGGATTGTTTCTTCATATTCCAAGATGACAATGCCAGGATTCATGGGGCTCAAATTGTGAAAGAGTGCTTCAGGGAGCATGAGCGAGACATCATTTTCGCACATGGATTGGCCACCACAAGAGTAAAGCCCTTTACCCCATTGAGAATCTTTGGGATGTGCTGGAGAAGACTTTACACAGCGGTCCGACTCTCCCATCATCAATACAAGATCTTGGCAAAAAATTAATGCAACTCTGGACGGAAATAAATGTTGTGACATTTTATAAGCTTATTGAAACAATGCCACAGCGAATGCGTGCCATAATCAAAGCTAAAGGCGCTCCAACGAAATATTAGAGTGTGTGACTTTTTTTTGGCCAAGCAGTGTGTGTGTTCAGTTACCTTGTTTTGGTTCATTGTGTTGTGTGTATGTTATTCACTATGTTTATTATCCACTCAGGATGGATTGTACCTTGTGTCCCCTTTGTCTCTATAGCAGCCGCAAGCGAATGTCTGTAATTGTCAGAACACCAACAGGGAAACTGCGGCTCTATTGCAAGGGGGCGGTGAGTTGTGTCCTCTTTTGGTTGCAGCTGAGCACTGCTGATGTATACAGAATATAAATACAAACCCAAGGCAAAATAAACAACAATAGAACGATATCCCAGCATCCTCAGATGGGTTGTTGGATTGCAGTGTTCATATCAGAGATGTGGATGTGTAGTGGTGGTCATATGTTCCTTCATGTTTTCCCTGTGTGTCTTCAGGATAATGTGATTTTTGAACGCCTGTCTGCAGACTCCCACTACAAAGAACTTACGGTGTCACACCTGGAGCAGTTTGCCACAGAGGGTGCGTGAGATCTGAAACGGATTTGTCTGTCAGCAAATGCTCCACTAAAATGAAAAACTGGATTTTGATGAATAGCTGGTGACAAACCATAGGAAAGGAAACAGGAGGAGAAGAAAAGCAAAAGGAAAATCTTTGAACAACACTATGAGGAAACATTGCTGTGATGTTCTGCAACCTCATATTTGAGTAACCAAACAGTATGAAAAATATGAAAAATATTAAGTGCAGATTTACTAAGGTGGTGTAGTTTCACTGAAACAAAATGATTATATATAAGAAGAATAGTATTTTTTCAAAAGGATTAAAAAAAGAAAATCAGATATGATCAATAGGAATTTCCCAGTGAGTCAGATGACCAAATCCACCCACCCCCTGTCAGTCCAGTGATGTGTGGATAAACTGCAGCCAGATTCTACAGAATCTCCTACAACCTTTTCAGAGCCCTTAGCATTTCAGCGATCAAGAAGATGGATGCTCACTGTCTGAATCCCTTCCCCAGGTCTTAGAACTCTGTGTTTTGCATACGTGGACCTTGAGGAAGGGGTGTATCATAACTGGTTGAAAGTATACAACCAGGCCAGCACTGTCCTCAAGGACCGACCACAGAAGCTGGAAGAGTGCTATGAGCAGCTGGAGCAGGTATCCTGTCTCGCCAGTGTGACAGAGCCCAGTCTATGTATGCTTTTTCTGTATACTTATGAAATAAGTGTGCTTCCTATTTGAAAAATCCTGCCTGTGGCACCTTCAGCCCTGACAGTTTATGTGCAGCTCATTGAAAAGGTTTGTGACGCACTTCATGCCAATGTGTGCACTACTTTCTTTATGTTTTTTTGGAAAGAACCTGCTTCTGCTTGGAGCCACAGCAATAGAAGATCGGCTGCAGGCTGGAGTGCCTGAGACCATTGCTACTCTCATGAAGGCCCAAATCCGTATCTGGGTACTCACCGGGGACAAGCAGGAGACAGCCGTCAACATCGGTGAGCCTGTACACAGACATACACCTCATCATTCTGTGAGTGAACTTCAGCTGTGTTGGGATGACCAGACATTCCAGTGTGTCACAATATTTTTTAAAAATACATGTTAATAATTTTCTAAGACAAAATTAGAAAAAATAGAGTGGAACATGTTAAAAAAAATCAGTTTATTTTGTTGTTTGAGGTGATTTTACCATCACCAAATCTTTTAACGGTGACAAAAATATGATTAAATGTTTTGTTAAAAATATTTTGTTTGAAATGCTTATTTGGTAAGAAATGCTGGAAATGTTGTACCATTTTGGTTGTGTGTAACATAATTAGTATCATAATGAAAGAATTTTAAAATGTCACATATATGACATCTATGAAATATGTTGTTTTGAGCTGTCAGTTGCATGACTAGATCCCCCTCCGATTAGTCCAGTCATACAAGAATGAGCTGTACATATTCATATACACATCCACACACTTGTGCCTTTTCACAGACACACACTCACACAGACACTGTGTGAGAAGCACCAGGTGCCTGTATGTGTTTGACTTTGTGCTCTGCCCCAAGGGTACTCCTGCCGCTTGGTGTCACATGGCATGTCACTCATCATCGTCAACGAAGACTCCCTGGATGTGAGTACGACCTTCTCGCCATTTCACTATGGTAACCGGATCAGAATACAAGTGGAATGGAGAGTGGCTGAGTTTGGGTGAAAGCTGAGCACTGGGTGTGGTGGCAGAGCTGGACAGGGATGGTTTCTTTCAAACAAAACAGGAAGACAATATAGGTGGAGCAGCTGCTAAGTGGGACAAGAGAACTGGACTAAAAATTGTCAACATCTTCTGCTACTTTGCATCTTTTTCTTTGCTGTGTCCATATTGCACTACATTTCCCCATAATACTTCAGAGCGGGCTTGTGTGTTAGGGGAGGAGATGGGTGTCGGTATGCTTAGTGGATGAAAGCAGTCGACATTCCCGTTAAACACAGAATTATGGGAGACAACTGATCTTGCTCGGAGGCACTTTGGACACCTTCACCATCCTCCTTAATGTTCTACTCACATGAGATTGCCTTAGTGACCTGGATGGGGACCCCTGTCCACCCTTCTCCGTTTCCATTTCCTTCTTCCTTCCTGCGCCCCTCTTTCAGACAGAGTGTGAAAGTATGTTTGTTTGTGAGCACATCTCTGCACATCTGCGTGTGTGCATGTGCATGTTTGTGTGGGTGTGTGCGTGTTTGTGGCTGTACGCATTGATGTGCGAGCCTCTCTGCCTTTGCAGTTGTGCACTTGTGAAAGCCTGTGTGTGTATCTGAGCATCTGTGCACATTTGCATCTGTGTCCTCGCACACACATGAAATCCGACCTCTTGCAAGTGTTTTTTTCGTCAAAACAAATTCTTGGCTTGAAGGTCAGGGCCTCCAGGGTAAACATGGCCGCCTGCACCGCGTCTCTCTGTTGTGCTGTGACAAGAACATCCTTCATACTCCTATCTGATCCTGCTCACACATCAATCACCATCGCCGGCGCCACCAGGACCCCCAGCTGGACCAGCCCCCTGCACCCTTGCTGTCAGAGCGCAGCCTCAAAGATGTGGAACGATAACACATCCACAGCTGCCCCTGTTTTACCCAGAGTCCCTGGCGCAAGCCCCACCCTCCTTACAGTCCTAACACAAACACAGACAATGTTCCCCTCATTAATCAACCTGCTCACACATGTCCCTCGCTCTAGAAAGCCTGCAGACACACACAGACTGCATTGTCTCTTCGTCTCACACACACAGCTTGGCCGTGGAAGCGCACACTGCTGTAGCGCAACTCACAGTGTGAATGGCAAGGGAATTGTACACTGTCACATGTGGAGGGGGTGGCATCTGCACTAAATATAGTCTCTAAATATAAGCCTGATAAGATCCCACATTCCCCAGCTGAAAAATGTTCTTGTATAGCACAGATGTTCTTACAGTTGTGAATATGTGCGTGCACACTTGTATGAGTGTGTGTATACCTTAGTGTGCATGCTTCTCTCTAACATAGTGAATATGCATGAATGTGTTTAGGTCAGTGCTGATTTATTTGTATGTATGTATGTGTGTGTCTGTGTAACTTGGGGAGAAGGCGCCTGTGTGGGTTAGCGTATGTTTGTATGTCTGAAAGCTGAGGGTCTGCCAGCAGCCGAAACTGGGAACTTTCTGCGAATATCGTTTAGTTTGGAGCGGATTTTTCCCACTGCACTGATCTGTTATTTTTTTGACAGGGAAATATGTAATATGTAGAACATAAGAAATCTCTGGAGTTTCTGTGCATTTGTGTGTGTGTGTGTGTGTTAGTGTGCTGCCTGCCAACTGCTGTCATTTTTGGATGTGATTCTTGAAGTTGGCTGGAGTATTTTTGGCCAGGGGGCAGCAGTGTTCCCATCTCCTCCCATGCAGAAGTGCCCAGCAGGCATACCATCGATGGGGAGCTGGGGGGTACCGAGGTACTGGGGAGCAAGATGGTTAGCAGTGGCAGCAGCAATAGCAGAGTCCTGGTACCTCCTTGGGATGTGACATCAAATCTGCTGGGAGGCTCCTGACAGACACGGGGGGCACCATTGTGGCGACACTTCCAAATCTAGCAACCTGGGCTGTGTCTCTAGTGAGATTAACATAAAAGACATATTTTCCTTTACACATCAAAGTTGATGTCAATACCCGTTTCATCTCACTGTGATCTTAGGAACTTTTACAGTGCATAACAGCTCCGGATACAGTTATTCTCTTCTTCATTTTGGTTGAAATGCAAACAGGAATTTTGGGGACTCGGTGGATGAGAGAGACTAGCGGCTGAAAAAACAGGAGCAAGTTGAGCTCTTTGTTGGTAGGAAGAGGTGTTTGTTTGTGGGAGGGAGCAGCTGCCCTTCCACAGTATGACCTCGCCCACCACAGGCCCTTGAGATTGTAACAGGGTTGACCTGAGCAGCCCACAAAGTTTTGTGCTGTGGGCCATTTGTGCAGGGACCATGACGCTCTACAGGCAGCAATCTGGTGGCAGCTGAAATGGAGGATGGGTGATGGTAAAAGAGACAGTGAAGATGATCATTTAAACTTTAGTCTAGTTAGCAAGTCTGGTTAGCTACACCACCTTTGAAACGTTTAAGTCGAGTTACTGGAAGTGGCGGCCAGTATTCCTTCTGTGTGGTCCTTGCAGGAACACCCTTGCACAGATTTAAATGCCACACTTATCGCTCTGCCCTCCGGCCCATTAGCAACCAATTGGCGTAAACGCTGACGGTTTTCTGCTGTGTGTGTGTGCGTGCGTGCATGCGTGTGTGTGTGTGTGTGTGTTGTGCCAGCACAAACTTGCATGCCATGCCCAGCATGTGCATCTGATTAGTGTATAGGAGATGTTTGTTTTCTCTATTAGCTGCACTGGGACAGCAGGGAGTTTAAAAGCAAACACAACAACAGGGAACATTACTGACCCCCCAGGCCACAAAAATTCCAGCCCGCCATGGTACAGCAAGGGCCCCCCTCCCAGCCTGTCCGGGGATCTCCTTCAGAGCAGAATCACAGTGAGGCTGTATTGTATGTCCAACCAGTGGAAAAAGCACATCCTCAGAATTAGCGTCTTCCAGACTCCTCCCAGCCACCCCTCTGGGGTCCACGGTGATGGGGATTAGATGATTCTGAGATTCTTGGATCCCTCCGATAACAACCCCTGTGGCCCCAGCATCCTCCAACCATCCTCCATCCTCGACCTTACCTTTCCTCCATTCTCATGCGTTCCAAAGCTCAGTATTCAGAGAATGTGCTGCGAGAGAGCAGACAAAGAGTAACTGAGCCCTGTGCATGGAAACTAATAACAGTAGCATGTGTGTGTGTGTGTGTGTGTGAGTGTGCACATTTGTGTCTGCTGTAAGTTTCATCCAATTCCTCTGTCTCTCTGTCTCCCCCTGCAGGCAACTCGTGCCACTCTCACTGCGCACTGTACCTCTCTGGGCGACTCTCTGGGCCAAGAGAATGAGCTGGCGCTCATCATCGATGGGCAGACGCTCAAGTACGCACTTTCCTTCGACGTGCGCCAGTCCTTCCTTGACCTGGCCCTGTCTTGTAAGGCTGTCATCTGCTGCAGGTACAAATACATGTTTCATAATACTCAGCTTTATTCCATGTTATACTGTTCACACCTGCGTGGGCACTCAACGCCCCAAGATCAGCTACTGCACACAGAGCTGCTACATAGCCCAAATGGACCTCTACCAAAATACCAAAATAAAATGTATTTTCATGCACGACAATGGCAATACCAACATATTTCACATTAATTGTAACTCCTTTTCATAAATCACAAAAAAATGCTTTCCTGAGATGTGAAGTGGAAGGCGTACTTTATGTCCACATAGTTTTCAGAACTAAATACATTTTAGGTGGTGGAAAAACAATCCATTGTGGAAGTAAAATGAGGATGGAACCTGGGAAAAATGCCATTATACTGAATACTAAGTAAACTCTATGAAAAAATTGTATATATTTTCATAAACTGTTGTCATGTTTTTTCATTGTATGGGACATTTTGTGACTACTACATAGGAACACTGAAAGAGCCTATAAAGCCAACAACCAAAAGCTTGTTGTTTGTAAATTTTACACACTTGTACACATTTCTGCAGGCATACACAGTGTTGTGGAACACATACGCACACAGACAGACACACAGGGCTGCCTGCATCCTGAAGATGAACATTCTGCACCGATTACACTAATGAATTAGTTGGGTGTGCAGTGCAGACCTACACTGTCTAACAGTAGGAATCACATTATCTAATACAGCAGCGGGGATGTGTTCAGCCTCTGGCTGGCATCTCTAGAGGAATGCTGGGAAAGCACAGAAATGAGCCAAGAATGAGCAGAGAGTGGAGGCAGGTGGGCATTATATCAACAACATAGGGGAAATTGATTTAGTGTGTTTTTTATTGGCCTTTATTTAAAATACTTTTCATGCAAGAGCTGTCAACTGCCTAGCTCTGTTGTCAAGTGCTTCTGGAACTTTCTGCTGGCAGGCGACAGCTTGGATGTTTGTGCCTGGGGTGTTTTTACTGGGGGTAATTGATTTTTGTGTAGCGTACTTCCTGTGTAGAAGCCAGATCTCCAGCATTCGGTCTCCGAAACCTCACTTTCACCCCTCATCCCACAGCAGGCATCTGCAGCCCCAAGTGAGAGGGCAGGGCAGGTCCGAGGTATGAACGTGGATCTGCTCTGTTTACAGGCACACTTAATGATCTAATAGCGCTCATTTTCTACTCTCATTCCTTGACAAAGTATATTTTTTTTTGTGGCTCCCACTGTGCTTCTGTTGATTTTCTTTGTCTCATGGAGGCATAGACTTGGTGTAGATCTGTGTGTATTTGTGTGTGTTAGGAAAGGATGCGTGGGGTCAGCTCAGGGCTGGGAGGTGTGGAACGAGTTGAGTTCTGACCCCATTTACGCAAACAGCCCACCACTTGCATGAATTGAGATCTTTAGTAAAGCAAAAGATATCCATGTGGGTGAAAGTTCTAATGAAGGGTGTGTTGGGTGGAGGAGCACTGAGATGCAGTGAAAGGAGTGCTTTGGGGTACAGTTCGCAAAGAAGTGCATCTCGAGGTGGAGGAGGAAACATCAGCTGTTGTGAAGTTGCAGAGGAGATTTCAGCTGTTGCGGAGGAGCCAGGGCAAGACCTTTATTAAGAAGCAGGAAGAGGAGTTGTGGTGTTTGGTGGAAGAGGGGGTACAGAAGAACATGTGTGTTGCTGTGTGGTGAAGGAACAGGAGGAAGTAAAGAAAGCAGCACTTCATCGCTCCTTCATCATTCTCAGGGACAAGAGCCAAGTTTCCCCAAGAGATAGATGCTTGGTTTCCTGCCCACCTGTATAGAGCCCAGTCCCCATGGGCATAGGGAGGTGTCAGCACCAGGGCTGGATCTGCAATCAGTGCCAATAGCTAAATCCCGCCCCATTCCCATGAGCTGGACCACCCAGAGCTGGACCTTCAGCTGCAGAACTAGAGCCAAGCTCCTGTTCTCACTGGGCTGTGTTTGCCTTCTCACTGGAGTTCACTGCAAATTTGAAAACTGACATAACAATGGTCTGCATTCGTCTGAGCCAGAGCCAAGGTCTTGTAGCAGATCCATCTCATCTATGCAGCGTTGTTCGTGTATCTCCTCTCTTCCACAGCAGTTCTGGTCATTCTGTGGCCGATGATAACCATGTCCTGCTTAGCAGGAATGATCATTCCATTCCCTACAGCACTCCTGGTTGTTGTGCTTTACCCAGCACTCCTTAGTGGGCCCAAAGCCCATTGCTCCATGTGGGAGCATGACCTCCTCTGCACTCTTCCCATCTCTGGCCAGTAACTGGGCTCTCAGTTGGGCCCAGAGCCCACCAGCACTGCTGGGTTTTCTGTTCTCCTTTCTGCTGCTTATTTATTAGTGTTTTCTGACCCTTCTGCACTCCCACATTGTCACATACTTGCATCTACTGCATTCCATAATACTTCCTCCTTCGTATGAAGAGCAGTTGATTATTTCTGCATCACCCTTTCTTTGGAAGATGTTTTATGGCAGCTCTGCCATGAATGATCCAAAAAACAAAATATTATTGATTAGTAATCTGTGCACAGAATGACTCCTCATCAGACAGGCAGTCTGGAGTTTCCCATGCAGAAAACCTACATCTCCCCCCAGATGAAGGTTCCACTTAATCATCTGGCTTCCTCCTCTTTGTTCTTCCAGGAGACAGAAACCGGTTTGGGACAATGAGGCATTTCTGAACTTAAGAAACTAGAGTACAAACATGAGTCATTTTACAGAACAGCTAAAGCCTGGGTGTTAACAAGGATTAGCTTTCTCTGCCTTCTGCATTCCTGTCCTTCTAGAGCCATTTTGGCTCAGGTGTTTCCCCAGGTCCAATTCAGTCTCCAGTAAAATATGGATGCAAGAGGATCCGAGGGTTGGGGTTGGTGTGTGTATGCCTGTATACAATGTATCTCTGACTGTTTCAATAAAATTAATTGTAAAAGATTAATTTAGTAAACTCATTCAGGGATTGTGGACCCAGTCCTTTCTAGCAGATTGTGTGAAGCCAGTGAAAGCGTGAGGGGTCAGCGAGGCTCTGATGAAGAGTCAGCGAGGAGTCCAAGCACACTGAGAACAAGCGGCTAAAGATTAATGATGCAGTGATGCATTGTTGTCTTTCTCTCCAGTCCTTCTCTAGAATGCTTTGCAGTAGTTTTGTCAGCCAGAAGTAAAGAAAGGAGAACAAGCAGATATGAAGTAATAACCCACACTCATCCCTTCAGGGTGTCTCCACTACAGAAATCAGAGATCGTGGACATGGTGAAGACACATGTGAATGCCATTACCCTGGCGATTGGCGACGGGGCCAATGATGTAGGCATGATCCAGACGGCCCACGTAGGTGTGGGAATCAGTGGCAATGAAGGAATGCAGGCAACAAACTCCTCTGACTACTCCATTGCCCAGGTCTGAGGCACATACACACTCATGCGCGCACACACACACACACACACACTACTGAACATTTACCTACTACTGCACATGAAAATACAACTGCATGCACATAGTAAGGCAGGTTTGTTCTGAATGTACACATACCACTGCACACGGGCATTCTGTACACAGACTACCATACACTGTTTGCCATACCCTCTCAGAAACAGCTTACTCTGTACACAAACACCTGTTTGTAAGTTTTCAGGCTCTTATGTCTTCCTCCTCTGTGCTTCCTTGTGTATGTTTTCCTGCTTCTTTCTGTCTGTCACTTTTTTGATTTATGTTTCTCTGTGCATCTCACTGGGCGCTACACCATTCTTTGTTTCTCTGTCTTTTTCACTGCATTACACTGAATCAGTTTTTTTCCGCTGTTCCTCATGATTTTTTTATGCTTCTCACTGTTTTTTCTGTTTCTTAGTCTTTCTGTGTCTCTTTCATAGTGTAATTATCACTGTGATTTCTCTTTATTCTTGCTGTATGTGCTTATTTTGTGCCTGACAGTTCTCCTACCTGGAGAAGCTACTGCTGGTCCATGGAGCATGGAGCTATACCAGGGTTACGAAGTGCATCCTGTACTGTTTCTACAAAAATGTGGTGCTATACATCATTGAGGTAAACTCTTTTTCCACGGTACCATGTTATTGTTCTGTATCTATCTGTACTATGTGCATGATTTGTGTGAAGCTCAACCCAGTGCTGGAGTGAAAATCAGGAGAGATCATGGGATTGTTTAGGTTTTCACCTGAGCAACACACTGGCCAGGTTTCACACTCTCTAGGTAATACACACACATATACGCAACACAGCAGATAACATTGCTGCCTCACAGCTCCTGAGCTTCTTGCTTAGGTTTGAACCCAGCTCAGTGTGTGCAGTTTGAATATTTGCAATCCAAAGAAAAAGAAGGCAGTGATAAACCACTTCCATACCCTCTATTACCAAGAAAATCACACTAGTGGTTGAATTTGAGTTAATGACATTTACTCAACCTTAAAAGGACTCTCTATGTCCCATTTTTACACAGGGTTCCCAATGACTGAGCCATCATATGGCACAATAAATTAATACAGTAAAGGTATAGGGTACAGTTTCTTGGTACACTGCTATGTGAAAGCTGGAGAATTATGGAATGGTACAATATTATAGTGCTATAGAATGCAGAAAATGGTAGGACAACTTGTGTGTGCAGTATTATTAAAAGTCCCAATGGAAATGAGTTATGTAGCAATACATTATGGGTTTTTTCCAACATTATGGATTTTTTCTATAATTGTACAAAAAATTGTCAGTTTGATGTCAATGTTCATGATCATTTGGATTAGCACAGTATTCTTAGTATTTTTCTACTGTTCAGACTGCAGAGCTCTGACCCCAGAGCATTTAGAAGCGTTCATGCTTATGTAAGGGAAGGGGATTCATTTGTGCTGAGTGATGAGTTGACTGACAGCGTGACAGAAACCAAGGCGACTTCTGAGCCGACTCCATGTGTTTTAATGTGTGAGGGCCTTTATCTGTCAAAATTTTCCCGAGAATATGACTACATGCAACTTCAGCTTATTATCTTCAGAATTTAAAACATTTCTGAAAAAAATTATCTTAGAAAATTCATTCTTCAGTAGCCGCTACTACTAAGCGCCAGTCTGCAGCAAGTAACTCCAGGGCTGAAAGTGATTCCCACTAGAGTTCTGGCCTAACCTCTTATCACATATCACCATCTTGTTTAAACTCCTGTGAAAAAAGGCTTGTTTTAGATTTTAGGACTTAATACAAACACATATGAACACATAAACACATTTATATTTGCTCACTGGCACACAGACATTCAAGGCATGCAGTGGATTGAAAGAAAAACTTTCAGGATACTGAATAGCAATATTTTAGTCCTTCAGAATAAAAATTACTGCTGTTTGTTCCACTGCGGACTGCAGCCTAAAAGTTGACCTTTTAAAAATATATTTTAATACTTGCATTAAGCCAAGATGAAGCATTTTGTATTTGGCTTCACTTTAATACTTGTTAAAGCATTCATTCAGTGTGAATACACCCTGTGTTATTTTTCCAGTGTAAATCGTTCTCGACATTTTTGCTGCAGTGGTCACTGTGGATAAGAATGTCAGCAAAGTGAGTAAATTGCTGTAAACCACCAACCGCGTTCCTTCCACCCACACACACTGGGGCCCCTGTCATGTCTGCCTCATTCGGCTGTAAGTGTGTCATGCTGTTGACCCTTGACCCTGTCCTCCTCATTTGGTCTGACAGCAAATGGGGGTGGGCTGAGTGAGCAGACTGGACAGACCCTCTGGTAACTGGAGGCCGGTCCCCCTGAGAAATCTGAACAGGTGTATCAGCCATGTTGGTCCGTCTGCTTGCCACAGTCAGGGCTGTGAGACACATAGTATTCAGACAGGATTGTGTGTGTGTGTCTGCGCGCACGCGTGCGTGCGTGCGTGTGTGTGCACGTGTGTGTCTCTTGCTGCCAGAACACATCCCCATTTTCTGTGTTTCTGCTGGTGATCTTCGACCTCTTCCATGCCAGTGGAGGATTAGCTACCAGCAGGGAAGTGACCTGGGGCACAGGTTAGAGGTCAGGGTATAGCACCCGAACAAGGGTGCAAATGGGCAACTCACCAGTCCCCTCAGTACACTGTAGACTATATAACTCCTAAAACTCAACTTGACTCTCTCTCTCTCCTTCTTTGCCCCCCTGCTGCAGCTGTGGTTTGCATTTGTCAACGGCTTCTCTGGCCAGATCCTGTTTGAACGCTGGTGCATTGGCCTGTATAATGTGGTAAGAGTTCAGGGCTATCACTGGGAGCGGTGGTAAGAGCTGCTCTGTCTGCCCCACCTCCATTACTTGCTCGCTCCCACAGTCCCTTGGTCTTCTGTACTCTCTCAAGCTCCTCTTCCTCCTTCCTTCAGGTTTCTAAACACTCTCACTAATTCCTCCTCCCTCCTATACCCTCCCTTTCCACCTGCACCTCCCTATAACTCATCCACTTCTGTCGCACATCTTCATCTACAAGTTAGAACATCAAACAGATGTGTGTGAATGTGTGAGAGTGGCTGAGCAAACGTGTGTCTGTACGTGTGTCCTCCATAGTATTGGCCCATCAGAAGAGACATCCATCCTCCAGCATGCAACAGGCTTTCATTTCTTTCTGTCTTTCTCCATTCCTCTGTCTGTCTGTCTTGTATGTGTGTACATCTGTGCGTGCGTGTGTCTGCGCATGTTTGTGCGTGCATGTGTGTCTCAGATTTTCACAGCGCTGCCTCCCTTCACTCTGGGGATATTTGACCGACCCTGCAGTCAGCAGAACATGCTGCGCTTCCCACAGCTCTACCGCATCACCCAGAATGCGGACGGATTCAACACCAAGGTGGGGATCTATGTGTGTGTGTGTTTCTCTCTCTCTCCTGAACACACACACACACACACACACACACACACACTCAGACAGATACACAAGCAGACATATCGTATGACCCAGAACGCAGACATACTCAGCAGCAAGCTGTGTATCTCTGTCTCTCTCTACCTTACTCACTTATGCACACACTCCCTCACGCACAGACACACATGTTGTCTCCCCTGAAAAAGTCTGACAGCTGAAGCTGTGATTGACAGGTGCTGCCTGGCTTTAACATTTGGCCCAGCTCAATCTGTGATTGATGACTAATGCCTGGAGTTTGTGTTTGAATGTCTTCCTGCAATGAGTAAATAAGGTGGAAGGGAGTCTGTACAGTTACCATGGCAACCCTAATGAGATTCAGAGAGGGAGAATAAGGAAGTCATTCATGGGGGGGCGTTTGCTCCAGTAGTTGTGTTTGTGTGTGCTGTGTGTGTTTTGACAAAAATTATACTCCTCATTCCTTCCCCTTCTTTTTTCTCTCTCTTTCTTTCTCCTTCTCTCTCTCTCTCTCTCTCTCTCTTTCTTTCCTCTCTCTCTGCCAGGTATTCTGGGGTCACTGTATCAATGCCCTGATCCACTCAATCATTCTCTTCTGGTTTCCACTCAAAGTTCTTGAGCACGGTAAGCACCTCACTCCTCACACACACACACACACACACACACACACACACACACATCTTCTCTCATGATAATTTTAATACATTGCCAAGTGGAGATTTTTTTTCTCCTTCCTCTTCGTCCCTCCAACACACACTGACACACATTCAACCAGAGAAACTTCAGAGCATAGCCCACAGGCACAGCTCAGCCCAAATATTTGGACTCTTTCTCCCCAAGAAAAAAGAGACTAGCTCATGTTCTTCATGTGAAGAGAAACAGAGGTGAAACAATTATTTTTGTCACTAAATCATGTCACCCGACCCTGGTAGCAAGGACATGTGTCATCTGATCTTACACAGTTTAACCTCAGTTTATCAGTCAGGTTCATTTACTGTGACATCCTGTCTTCTTTTTGTCCTCTTTAGTGAGGCAGTTAAAGAGTAATCTCTCTAAGGTTAAAACTAACTAGTAACCCTTCTCTGAAATCTCACACTGAACTAGTTCCCCAGTGTACACAGTCAGTGTAGTAGTCTGTATTAGTATTACATTTACTTCATGTACATTTACTCAGTGTTTGAAGTACTAAGCATTACAGTATTAAGTATTAAATGTGGAATTTCTGCATTGAATAAAAGATATAATGTGATGCAGCTGATGTTCATGATATATATCTGTATTTGTATAAAGTTCTACATTTTTAAACTTCAGAGTCTCATTAGTACTTTGTGGACACCACACATGCTGACGTAGTTTCTCACACACCTGAATGTTAAGGTAATAAAGTTTGATGATGTATAATTTGTTATTATGGTCTGGAGGTGGCACATGCTGCACATTCACCTACTGATGCATTTTCTCCCTGAGACACACACACACACACACAACTGTGTTAAATTAAGTTTAAAGGTAGTAAAGTTTGATATAATGCTCAACACACATGCGTGCACACACACACACACACTAAGGTACTAAGCTGAAAGGGGAGCACTTAATAACTTTAAGGATAATAATGCACAGTTTTAATGGTATGCCATGCGTTATTACTATTTACATTTCCGGCACTTCAAGTTTCTTTAATACACATTAAATATTAAATTGTATTTCAAACAAATTTCAAACAAACTAAGCAAGCAGTACATGAGCCAACTTGCAGCGTACCTTAGTGCACCCTGGGTAATGAAATGTAGCTATAAAATGTAGCTATGAGGCCAGAGGGAGAAAAGAGAACCAAGAGCTCATGAGAAGTGCTTGTACACAAAAAAATCCTGGCAATAAGAAGAGCATAAAGTAGAAGAACCACTACTGCTTACCACTGAGTACCGCCTACTTCAAAGATTGCGTTTAACTGTTTTAGCAGACGTTTCCCTCCATAGGCGTGCATGACTTGGGAGTAAACAGCAGTACATTTCAGCAGAGAGTGAGTTGTAGATGCATACATGTGAAGGACAGTCAGTCTGCTAAACCTAAAAAAATTACTGAAATAGCAATGAACAGAACTGTGACTGGACTGGAAAGCCCTGAGACATTGATGATGATGGACCTCACATGTTTCTGTGCCATTTTAGTGACCTGTAGCTCTGTTATAAAATATGTACTCATTTTGACTCTTGGGACTGTCTTTTGATTTGTTCACGGTGAACAAAATCTTTTTTGTTTCTTCCCGATTCTTTTGCTTTCAACATTACTGTTATTGCTTCAGACTGTTTAGTTGTTAAAATGATTTAACACATTCTTACCATGGCCATGCCATTGTTGCATGTTTTTCAGACAATGTGTTTGACAGCGGCCACAGCATCGACTACCTGTTTGTGGGCAACATTGTCTACACGGTGAGCATGCTCTGCAGAAATACTTTCGGCCAACTCCACGCTCACTACTCAGCTGTTGTGCCATAGCGATGTTGTCCTCTACCCTGGATGAGGTCTGAGCCACAAACCGGCACGGTGGCTCAATACTACTGCACAGTCCAGCAGAGATCCCATGAATCTTGCGACAGACCAACTTCTAAATGTGTCCTGTAGGGAGTCCCCTGTTTAACCAGTCTGTCACTCAGTATTTGTTTAATGGTGGAAACTTTGCACGCTTACAGTAACAGGAGAAATCTGTTTTCTTCTGCAGTATGTGGTGGTGACTGTGTGTCTGAAGGCCGGAATGGAGACTACTGCCTGGACGAGGGTAAAGACAGACTCCTGCCTTGAACTTTCACCCTCCACTCACTGGTCCCATTAGTTTGTGGGCTGGTTCCGTGCCATATGAAGCCTTGTTTTACCCCTTTAGCACTTACATTAGGACAGTACCTGCATTTCTTAACCACTGGCCTTTTTTCTTGCAACATTAAAATTGTCAGTATGGGACCAACTTTCCAGTTTGACAGCTTTCTGTCTCCTGTTGTAAAGTGTAAGATGACACTGCAGCCGTGGGAGGACATTCCTTGGGGTGGGGGGCTTGTAGATCACATCATCCGTTCAGCTGTCCACGTGCAGGCCTCAGCTAATGCAGCAGAGAGTCTGAGGAGTCCCCATGGTGTCAACTTACAGGGAGGGGGACAAATCCTGTTCGTTTCCCCCCAGAGCAGACCGTCACCAGTCCGTATCTCTTTTGCAGTTCAGCCACCTGGCAGTTTGGGGCAGTATGATTCTGTGGATCCTCTTTTTTGCTGTTTACTCTGCCATCTGGCCGTCCATCCCCATTGCACCGGATATGCTGGGACAGGTCAGTGTTTGCAGTGCCCAGGGTGTGTGAAGTGCATGCTGGGACTGGCCACTACAAGTGCGTGTGTGCTCAGGTGTTAGTAATGAAGATATGAGGAAGTGACAGGGACTGAAGCCTCCTCCCAAGACGTTTTGTCCCTTTGTCCCAGTCTGCCCTCTGCTCCCACGGTGCCTTGTCCTAGAGTCCCACGTCAGTGACAAAGCAGCCCAAGGAGATTTATGAACAGCACCGTCTGCTCCTCAGCTTCCTGCACCTGCTGCCCAACCAGTCCAGGCTGATGCTTTTACAGCCCCATTCTGAGGGTGGCGGCATGGATGGGGGTTGGGCTGCGCGGTGGGGGGTCAGTCTCAGGGTGCCGGACACTCTTGATGGACAGCGATGTTTCTTTATACCTTTTTACTTTTTCTGCACACTGGGGAGAGGTGCTGACTTGAGGGGTAATTGCTGCTTCCCTGCTGTGTGGAGGGGAGCAGAGGGGCAAGTAGACAGCGGGGCAGGGGCCTACTTACCCCATTAATTCAATTTGTGTCAGCAATCGGGAATGTGCTCAAATAACGGAGCAGCTGCTGGGGGCCGACTGGAATGTGAAGCCCTCAGCCGCCAACCGTCTCCACTTCCCATCGCACCCTCCCCGTCTCTGCTGTGCTCCGCTGATATTCCCGCTCCCCTTCCTTAAGGCCGCTCTTCTTTACCCCCCAGTGTGTTTTGCCTCACTTTGTGAAGATGGGCTATGGCAGTAGGGGTCTGAAAATGCTACTCAAATATAGTGTGAGACAGAGCAGTGCATGATGGGACAGGTAGCTGACTAATATTATCAAGCTTCTTAGTGATCTTTATTGGTGATGAGTGTGTATTGGGTTCCGTGTGGGTGTGCATGTGTGTAAAGTGCACCGAGGGCACCTGGACTTTAAATGTTTGTAACTAATGTTCCCAGATGATTTACACCCATCAAGCTCCACTAGATGTTGGCTCTGGCACTTCAGAAAGACAGCAGACATTTTAGAAATGTATAAAAACTTGTAGTGTTTTTACTTAGTAGCTTAGCAACGTAATATTTACCCAAAACAGTTGAGGCATAAGTACCTCCTGCAACAATACAGCAGAGTTGGGTATTTGGCTTTGACCCCCTTCAGTTGTTCACTACAGTCATTGCACACATCATGGGCCCCCCAAAAACTGGAGACTAATGGAGGATTTACAGCTGGGGTTACAGTTGGGGTTGGGATTTCGGTTAGGGTTGAGGTTAAGAAGGTCTGCCCATCTGTTTAGTAGAAAGTTTAAAGTAGAGGAGTGAAGGACAGGAGAGGAATGATCTGCCAGCAGGAGTTCTAGAAGATCTCCTGGTGTTACGATTTTGCTCTCAAGCCTGATGCTGCCTGGAAGAAGGGAAGCACAGCCACAGGTCGAAAGTCAATGAGTGCAGCTGCAAGCAGGTTGCTATTACAGGTGTTGTTTGTTGACAGAGTGTTTGTCCTCTGTTAGTGTGATGTTTACGTGACCTTTTGCAGGCTGGCAGGGTAATGCAGTGCTGGAGCTTCTGGCTGGGGCTCCTTCTGGTTCCAGTCGTGTGTCTGCTGAAGGACGTGGCCTGGAATGCGTGAGTCACACACTTACACACACTTACGCTGTATACACACCAGCATACACATTTATATACACATACAATGCACACAACTTGTATGGTGGCATTTATAAACACACTCTTTCACACCCCAATATATACATTCATACAAAATCTATATACAGTAACACCTTGTTTAGTGCTACCTACTGTAGAACACGTTTGCCATGGTGTTCTTAACTTAGCCCTTCAAGGAATTTATTAATAATTCACAATAGCCTTGCATTTTTGGGGAATTTTACATTTGTTATCTTTTAAATAGACTGTTTTCTGTGCTTCTTTGTTAATCTGTTCTGTATTAAGTTGCATAGGGTTCAAGCTCCATTTATGCAATGTAATGTATTAATGGCCTCTTATAGTGCAGTTTCATAGAGTGCTAATCCATTACTGTATACAAGTACAAACTCACATATACACCTGCATACGTACTCTCATACACACGTACACTTGCACACACTCATAAATGGCTTTTTTACACTCGGACAAACTCAATACACATAAATTCAGCTGCTTGTGTGTAGATGTGTACACCCTCGCTGGGTATTGCAATGCTAACGGTGGCCCTGTGCACAGCGGGCGACGTACACTGAGGAAGACACTGCTGGAAGAGGTGCAGGAACTGGAAGCGCGAGCTGTGGACCCCGGGGCGGCCGTGCTGAGGGACGCCAGCGGCCGCAGGTGGGTCAGAGCGCAGGTCCCTGCAGGGATCTTCTGGCGTGGCTACGTCTTGTGTTACTTACCCTGTTGAGATGTTCCTACTATGCTCATAATGCCATTTCAATAATATTTACCTTAAATGTAGCCCATTAACAGAGTGAAAACAGCCTCTGCCCTCATGTGTAATTGAATTTCTGTTATAGTCAAGGTCTGTGGCAGGCGTGTGAGATTGTTGTGGGCTACTTCAGAAGTGCTGTGATTCTTTGAAAAATAACACCACTAACCAATCCACAGGAAAGAGGGCACAGTCTTCCAGACTTAGATCTTTAGGCTGCCGGACAGGTACCCCCGGGTTTGCCCACTTGTGCTGTGTGCAGTGCTTCTTTGTGCCAACTTACTGCACCACAGCTGCAGTTTTCTCGTGTCTCTACAACCTTTTTTTCCTGTCTGTCTGTTTTTCTGTCCTCCTCTCTCAGATCGCCTTAAGCGAGGACACAGTTGCATGCGTGTAAGAATTGAGGAACTTTTCGTGCTGTGTGAAGTAGCCTGTAGACTCCCAGTGTCACCGTGACGCACGCTAGCCGTGGTGGTAGTTATGTAGGCGGCACCAACGATTGGTGCAGCACAGCACAGCCCCTCCCTTAGTTAGGAGGGTAGAAGGAGGAAGAAACCGTGAAAGGTTTCTCCTTACTTGAACTGTGAACATTGTGACCGCCCTTGCATATTTATCTTCATTACATGCACAGTACATTACCAAACTTTACACCACATCTCCTATGTACTGTATTACAGAGTATAGACACCTTCATAGGAACAAAGCATCTTGGGAACAGTCCCGATACAGGCTTCCCTTGGGTAATGAGCACGTTCATTTGCACCGTAAAATGTTCGCCACCAGAAGTAGAGACTGTAGTAATAACAGTACAAGAATTGACTAAACGGTTAAAAACCAATGAAACATTATATTTTCTTTATTAAGCACCTTCAAAAGCTGGGGTTTGGCGTGCTTTGAACAAGAAGGATGTATTGGTTATTCTGGAAGCATAGGCCATGAGATAGGCTGCACTCTGGATCGGGTGCCAGGTCATCACAGGGCAATCACACACACACACCCACACACACTGAAACCGCCCCTCTGAATCTGCAGTGTAGGGGCTGTGGAGCACCACCTCCTTTGTCTCCATGCCACCCAAGAATAACAGAAGAGAACAACAAAATAAAAACAGAAAACAAGAGCAAGATAAGAGCAAGATAAATGATAAGCAGGAAAGGGGCCAGAAAAAAAGGGAGCAAATGTGTTATATAGAAATGTTGGATTTAAGTTAACCTGGCTTTAAAGGTTCTGTTTTGAGATCCTGGACTTGAGTTTGAATGACTTTTCCTCAATAGCTGAATGTTAAGAATTTTGCGTGTTTGGAGTGGGAATGGGAGGATCCTTTGCATCTCAGGAACACGTTATTTATTTTTTATATTCAACTCAACGGTATTTAAGAGTTTGTTTTACAAGAATTCACCTCATGGGGGATTTTCAGCAACAAATTATGAGGGAAGCCTGTAATTGGAAGCGGACGGGAGTTCAGCTTGAAATTCTAGCACTTGATAAATAGCAATTTGAACCATAACAGTGCATGTTCCTCTCAAGAATGATCAAGCGTGGAGAACAAGTCTTCCACCTTTTTCGCAAGAAAAAAACAGAAAACTTGGCTAAGGATGAATGTGACCCCCTCTAGCAGACTACAGACCTAATGAACCACAGCAATAATGAAGGGTTTTTGAAGGATCATGTTTACTAGTTTATACCAAGATGCTAGTGCGGTGCCAGTGGGAAGGTTAGTTTTACAGTTGAGCTATGGGTCACTTTTGTGAACCTTCATGTGTTAGTCAGTATGTTCTAAGATTAATCATGTGCCTCCCGTTTCCGTGTCGCTGCAGCTTGAATGAGCGTGCCCACCTGCTGACCCGTGTCTTTAGGAAAACGCCTTCCACTCTCGTGCGCTCCAATTCTGTGCAGCAGACTGTGTCACGTGAGTATTCCTGCCCCCGTGTTGGTCTCGTCGTCTTGTTGCAGTGCCACCCAGGCGTGGCCCGGTGAGTGACCTATCTCTCTTCCCTGCAGATGGCTACGCTTTCTCTCAGGAGGAGCATGGGGTGGTGTCGCAGTCCCAGGTGGTGCGTTCCTACGACACCACTCGCCAGCGCGCTCATGTGTAGCTCGACCCTCGTGAGCTGCACCCCCTCCGCAGCGGGCCGCAAGACCCCCGGGGTGCGGTCCATTTGGTTCGGGGCTGCGCCGGGGACGGAACGCAAGGCAGTGGTGCTCGCTGTAGTGGCCTTACCAGAACTCTGATCTCACACGCAGATGACCTTGGCGCACCGGGCACAGCAATGCTGGCTTGGGGAGCCATGGGGGGGCCCGGTCCTCTTGTACCGTCTGTCCGACAGCCTCAGCTTCATTATCTTCAGTGCAGACCACCCAGTGCTGAGGCCCAAGTCCGATAAAGGGTCTCTGTTCCAGCTCGCCTCCCGTCACACATGGTGTATGTTTATCTGCACATCTGTTGACTTTTGTTAGAATAAGTCTGAATCTCTGAGCGTATGAGTATGTATGAGAAAGAGTGTGTGTGTGTGTGTGTGTGTGTGTGTGTGTGTGTGTGTGTGTCTGCAGTAGCCTTGACGGTGCTCTCACATCTCACTCTCCTGAGCCAGAGGTTTAACGCATCACTCGGCACTGCGCTGGGGGTGGGGCGGCAGGGGCACAAGCAGGCCTGGGAGGAATTCCTTCCAGGGTGTGTGTGAAGGGGTGGGCATGCTGCCATGTTCCACACCAGTTCACTCCATCAGTGAAAACCACACCCCCCACCCCCGTAACGCCACCGTGCTTCCCTGTGAGCCTGCCAAGGAACACAGGAAGTCTCCCCAAGTGGAAGCCAGGACAGCTGTGCACAGCCCTGTGCAGGACATGCAGTGGCCAGGAGGCCCCCCCATGCGTGCCTCCTCTTGCACGTCTACCCTCCACACGCTGCCCTTCATGTCTCTGTTGTGACATTTTTTTTTTTGTGCCGCTTCCTAATCTTCTGCCGACTCCATGTGCAACGGAGAACAGCATGTAGCCGTTCCCCTCCGTGTGGCCACCTCTCATCTGTGTGGTCACGCCCCTTGTGTTTTCCCTGCTCACTTGACCTGCCGAATAAAATGGAATTGTGTTCTGTGTCCCTGGTGACGTCTCTGTGTCCGCCATCCAAAGCAGAATCGCGCAGCCGACGTTGACACGAGGGCAGGTTTCATGTGTGGCTGCGTGATGGAAAACACGATCCGGCTGTAAATGGTAGCTATTGAATCCGAAGTCTCTGTCGGCGCACGAGGTCGGCCACAGAACAGCTGGTTGAAGGGCACGACTGAGCAGACTGCTTAATGTCCGTCCATGTGAAACACGTTGAGATGATGATGAGGCGTAATTGTGCACACACAATGGACTGAAAAGCATTGCCGTGTGTAGGTAAGGTTGGTGTAATGGTCCTGAAGGTAGAGGAGGCTCAGCGGCCATTTTGCCCAATATGGAAAGTCCATTGCTCAGACTCAGAGGGGTCCGACTTAAGCTGATCCTGATGCTCTCCCCTCCTGGAATTTCCATGGCAACTCACCAAGAACATGCCTTCGGCCTGTAGGAGCGTCTCAGTCCTTGATTGTTTTAGCTGGCCATGTTGTGTTGCGGAACTTTCTTTACCTTGGGGGTTCCGTGCAGCCCGGCTCTGGTTAGACGCATGTCGGCGGAAGCACATTTCTGCCTGAGGCCCGTGATGTGCGTCAGCACTGACCGGGTACATGTGTCTGTATCTGATTAAACACAGTAAGCATTTCTTGACATTTGGTCTATAGACAGGCAGCAGGTGGTGTAGTGCTTAGAGGCATTTACTCCAAACTACCCCGGTGAAAATGACCCGGCAGTTATAAAGGAGTAAATTGTGGTGAGCAGCTCGGCATTCAAAGCTGCTGTTGTAAGTTAACTCCTGCATGACTGGCTAATGGTTGCTAAAGGCTCGCAGCCGTCTGACCTTGTTGACTCAGGTTTGTCTCCTACAGCAGATTCTTAAGCTGTGAGGAAGGCAAATCTTTCCCTGCTTTTTGTGTGTTTAACCTAATTCGGCTCCGCTCCTACTGGACCGCGCAGGTTCTGCTCGACGTTGTGTTTGCGTCCTTAAAGGCGAGCGTAAAAAGGACAGCCGAGCGTAGGTGTGACCCCGCCAGCAGATGGTGTGTCAGTGTCCGATTCCGGGTTCGAATTTGGCTACAAATGCACAGTTGGCTCTCCGGCTCCGAATCAAAGTGAATGACACAGGCAGAGCACTTTCACACAGCTGCACATTTATTGTGGAGATCAAGTTTACCACGGTGCACTACTCCAGACTCACCACCTTGCGCATGACGGCAGTAACCAGTCTTTTCGCTAGGCAGGTAAACAAAAGAGTTGTTCTGCCATGCAGCCCCCCCACTAACAGAATGGTTCGATCCTGCACTAACAGGTGTTCTATGGTGGGGTTATGGCAGCGGGGGGAGGCCAGGGGTTCCCACAGTGATGCTGGACGCAAGGTGGGATGCTGGGAAAAAGGCTTGCACAACATATATTCACTCTCGCGATAATAATGTGATTGGTTCTGTCTCACAGTCATACGGCTCGCTTGTCGGTGTTTCATCGGCCTCCCATTAATCCTCCACCAAAACATCTTTCAGAAACACACTTTGGCAGACATACATGGAGTATAACACCGGTTTTCCAGGCAGGGTTTCTAAGTGAGGCCAGAATACACACACACACACACACACACACACACACACACACACACAATGTTGGCAGACTACTTACTCCATAACTAACTCAGCAGCCTTCAGAAGACTGCAGACTGCAGCTCCAGGGGGACAGCCTAACACACAAACACACCAGCACGTGCGCACACACTCAAATGATGTCTGATACACACATACACACATTTCCAAACCATATACAATGATCATAAGAATACATTCACACACATATAAACAAAAATGTTACATGTCAGAGCACACAGACAATATTTCTGACAAACCAGCCACCTTCCTTTGTCTTGTATGCACGTGTGTGTTCCTGCTCAGTGAAGTGGAGGGGTGGAGCGTTACAGTCTGTGCTGTGTTCACTTCATTAGTGTTTTACGGTCCTGCTGGGATCTGAGCTGCTGTCCTCCCCAACATTACAGCACCTGTGTAAAAGATTACACACACTCCTTTTACACAAACACTCATGCTACACACTGTGTGCTATCACAGCAGAAATTAAGCACAATGATATGTACACACATTCACTCACACAGTTACACATCCTAACACACACATACGCTGGCATCACAGGGTTAGTTAAGCATCAATAAACCATATTTAGCCTGGAAATGTGAACCCTCGTTGCCATGACAACATCATACACATACGTAAATATGTACAAATGTACACGGGTTTCTCCATCTGAATCCCTGGTCGATAAGAACATGGGTCCCAAGGCTGGAGGAGAGTTTAACTCTGTGGGCTTCAAGAAGCCAAATATGGACACAAAGGACAAACGGGTATCCATACAGAAGGGAAACCCGGAGTCCCCGTATTTCACCTGGCACCACACACAGGAACTTTGACACATGTGCACTGAGGCACACATGCAGTGTAAGTGTGGCCCAGATGGAGGGAGCGCCAGTTCATACAGTCATCGCAGGGGTCGTCTGCTCACTTGCTGGACAAGTGACAGGGGGGAAGGGTGACTGAAGTGGTCTGTAGCCTCCCTGGGCAGCGTCCAAGAAGGGCGGTGCTGGGGTAACCACCAGAGGCTCATGCTGCATGGCGTAGCCGACGTACTGGGGGTGTAGGAACTGCGTCGCGGGCGCTAGCATAGGAGCTGCCTGAGGACAGCCAACCAACGAGAATCCAGGGGGTATGTTGGTGTAGATGGCTGGTGTGGGGCGCAGCACTGGTGGCTGAGGGGCCGCTGGTCGTGCTGCAGACTGGGCGGAGGAACTTGAGCTAGCTGCTGTGCTCGACTGGCGGGAGGACGAGCCACGAGATGTCCCGCTGCTGGGCATCATAGGAATCGTCTCCAGAAGCCGGCCCCCGCCACGTGCCGCCCCTGGCTCCTGCTTGGGCCGCAGGCATCGGCAGCAGCATATGGCCACAGCAGAGCCCACAAGCACGAAGGCCACAAATACTGTGCCCACGATCAAAAAGGGCACGTAGATGGGTACTGCAGAGAGAAGGGCGCTTGTTAGTGCACAAGACGGCAGTAAAAACTGAAAGCATAAAAGACAAAAAAACACCTCTACAATCTGTAAAGTTCAATCTCTGTTTGGCTGTTTGTTCTTCATGCACAATTTCATTTTCAAGCCACATACTTATAATTTGGCACACAGGTGAGGTTTTTGTATATTCAAACACACACACACACGCAGAGCATTGCACACTTTACTAAAAATAAGGTAATACAGTTTTGTGACATATACTTTGTTATTACTTTTCACTAACTTTCCACTTGACTATGACCAGCACGTGGCTGTTCTCACATCAGATTCACACACCCACAGCTACATACAACTGCATTCAGACAGTCTGGTAGCTCAAGTAAAACTGTGGATAAACTCAGCACAGACTGAATCAGATTCAAATCCACAACCAAATGCACAGCCTAGCTGTCGTGAGGCACAGCCTCTACCTGATGTGATCATTTAATAAATCAAATAAAAAACAATGTGAAAATACTAGCCGGCACAGACATCTGTAATAAAGCATTTATTTTCAATATTATTTAAAAGAGCAATTAAAAAGCAAATAAAAATAGTCTTTTTGCATCTTACAACGATAATGTGTTCCTGCAAAACCCTTCATAAGGGGAACTGTCACAATTCAAAAATGTCATTACCATTAGTTTCAATGGTAATAATTTTTATGCCCCAAAAGTGACATCCATTCATGCTAAAATATCACTAAATCCCATTTAAATGGATACAGTTGCTTTAGTTAATTTTAGCTATCATAATAGAACTTAACAAGCAAATTTTCTTCCATTTTTAACTCTATAATGTCCACCTGTGTTCATTCGGGTCTTTCATAGCTATTTATTACCGTACACTGAACAAAATCTCACAAACAAAACATGCGTAGATGTGAGGCTCAATGCTTCCATATTAACTCAACTTTAAATGCAAACACGAGCAGTAAAGACAAACGTGGCATCTTACAGAACCTGGGCTGTGCCGTTCAACGTGGGTTAAAACCTCATTCATTTCGTGTGGAGCTTACATGGTCTCCATGTATTTGTGCCAGGTTCTTCTCGGTGGTCTGGTTTCCTCCCACAGCCCAAAGACATGTCTGAGGTGAACGAGTAACTAAATTGTCCATAGCATGTGTGTTAACTGCTCTGCAGCACAGGTGCGTGAATGGCTGTAGGGAGTTTAGTGCAGTGTACCCAGTACTGGAAGTCACCTTGGATAAAGGTAAAAAAGAAATACTTTTAAATAATCACCATACATTGCTTTGGAAAAGATGTCTGCTTATTAGATGTAACTGTCCCACAGAGCTTTGGGGAGCTCTTCATAAACGTATGATGCCTGTAATTTGAATTAGAACATCTTGAAGTATGACCATACTTATAATAGAAATGCTATACAGGCTTCCCCCTACCTCCAAGTGTAATGTGTTAAATTGGCCCATAAAGTGACATTTCAGCAATGTAATTTCTATTATAGCATTAAATTTGAAAATTCCACCACACTTGGCTCTTGTTCCACGTAAACACAAAACATCAGCCTCATTTTTGGCGATAACTCAGTAAAGGGTATAAAATAACTTCACTCATACAGAAAAAAACACCTGAGCCAACGACCCGCATCTCAGATACCTGTAAATCTGTTAATCACATATGACGTGCCAACTGAGCAACTGAATACGAAATGGACAAATAAAGAATATTTTCGTAAGGGAAGTGAACAGCTTGGCCCATTACCAGGGTTTTCACTTACTAAGGCAAGAACATCACCAAAACAAATTCCCCAGAAAAAGCGGGTAAACTATGAACAATGGAATATAATTAATGTAAATCTAATGTGTTGTGCACTTAAAAGGTACTGTTACACTTGGGGATCTTTTGGAATTTAGTGTCATGGGCTCACAACCTAAAATATATGGGTTCGGTGTTGGTCCAACTGGCCCACCATGAGTCCTGTTTTGTTCCTACTTAGTACTGAAATTGACTTCATCTAGCTTTACTTAATAAATTACACAATTCAAACAACATTATAGCCAAGGTGTTAACTAAGGACTCAATAAGTTACAGTAAATAATCTTAGAGCGGTAACTATAAATGTCCTTCAGTGAGCTGAAAAATGAATGTACTTTTTTTACACAGAGAACAAAAGAACTGGCATACATGTCCAACATCATTATACCTCTGCCTTTGTGTGTGTGTGTGTGTGTGTGTGTGTGTGTGTGTGTGTGTGTGTGTGTGTGTGTGTTATTCTGTTCTGTCGAGTCTTTTCACCCTGGAGAAAGTTGACAACCAAATAAATATTTTTTTAATAACTTCAGCACTGACCACAGTGATTTAAAGGCAAAGTCCTTGAAGTCTGAGTCAGTGTAAATCTTAAAAAAGCAGTCAGATTTGAACACACACAGTGGAGCCACTTGATTAACATTCCTGTAAAAGTTACTCGTTGCTCCAGTAACCCTTCTTACATTTCCTGTTCAAAGCCCAAGTTAGAGTCCTTGGAGTCAGACTGAAACTGAGTCTCAAGTGGCACTCATATCTACAGGGGAGGCACAAGCAGGCACTAAATATGTATGGATGTGTGTGTGTGTGTGTGTGTGTGTGTGTGTGTGTGTGTGTGTGTGTTTCATAACTGCCTGAACACTTTCACCTCTTTATCTTATAAGGTGTAAGCCTACAGTCACACACTGTTTTCTAACTTATACTTGTACTGTGAGCCAATGTAACAAAATACACCAAATGTGAAGACAGTCAGCTACTCCCCCTGATGAGCTTTCTGAGTCCCATGAACCTGCTGCTCTGAAATCCACCACACATCACCTGGAGTCCATTAATACCAAATACAAGAGTAATAAGAAATGTCAGCAAAATTATCAGATTGTTTTTATTTGCATTGAAGCACAGAAAACAACCGTACATCAGCTCAAAGCTAGATGTTTTACGTGAAAGTGCAGGAAGACAGAACCGCTGTGCTTCATTAATGGGGCAGAAGCTGCAGGATCATCTACAGCTTTTTCCCGATTTTTCTCCACCTTCTCCACTCTCATGAAAAACTTAAGGGAGTGGCTATGTGTTGCCATTGCCAACTATGGGTTAACTTTGGTGTGCAATTTGAATTGGTGCAGCAGCTAATTTTTTATTACAGATATGTGTGCTAAATACTTCTCAAAATGTCCTGTCCTCTAAACGTTTGTTACTCTAAGGTGCGAACAGGCTATAATAATAATAATAATAATAATAATAATAATAATAATAATAATAATAATAAGAAGAAGAAGAAGAAGAAGAAGAAGAAAAAGAAAAACACAAAGAAGACTGTGATGGCACCAGTGTTCAACCTTGAGGTGAGTCCTCATGGGAAACACAGATGACTGCTATGTGGGGTCATGGCAAGCCAGGCTATTCTGAGCCACAGCCTGACTGTATCAGGGGCTCCAGCACCACTGCAGCCAAAGGCACAGTGACAGCTCTGAGTGACCGTTGCCACGGTGAACAGAGCACCAGCTATTACGGTGGGTGGGCAAGGATTGGTGATGGATGGTCTCACAGTGACCCAGCCGGAGCCGGGCTACCTGCTGCGCCACTGTGCCGCCCCCAGGTATTAGAACTTAGGGAAGCCACAGGAGATCCCACCGACCGGTCACTGTCGCTAGGCTCTGTCACCCATGGGCTGTAAATATCTGTGAAGTGTCACCCGGGCATGCAGACGTGAAGAATTATTATAATAATTAAAAACTGTTGTTTAAACTTGTTTCTCAAAGATTTCAGTGGCACGTTTACTGTGTTTGCTTAAATCTCCGCTGAATAGAATGGAACATATTGAATCAGGGCAGATTTCACTACATGATATACTTGGTAACCATGTATGTGACAAATAAATTCTTTTGACTTTTTTTTTTTTTTTTTACTTTTGAATAGCATTTGGCAATGTGGTATAATTGTGCTGTAAGTACAGTACGCGTACAGTCAGGGAACAGATTAACAGCCGAGCAGCAGCAGAAGCGCTCGCCGGGGGTCAGCGCAAGAGCTGCGCTTCGCTGCCACCGTCACCGCCGACCCCGAAAGAAACGCCGCAAGTTCAAACTTTGGAACTTCGACGGGACGGGGCACCGCTCGCCATCGTGAGCAACGTGGAACCTCGACCGCCACGCAGCTGGATGCGCGATTATTATTATTAAAATTATTAAAATTATTATTAATAATTTATTTATTTATTAATTTATTTTTTACCTGCGGCGCCGTCCTCCTCCCGCTGCTCGCCGCCGCTCCCCTGCTCGGGCGCGCGCCGGTCGTTGTCGCACGCGCCCTGGTCGAGGCGCGCGTCGCTGCTCGCGCAGCAGTACCGGAGCTCGCACTTTCCGCAGCAGATGATGGCCTCGTGGCCGTCGAAGCGCTCGGGGCACTGGAAGCCCTCGCGCCAGGCGCCCTGCGCGTCCCGCCAGCCGTGGCAGAACTCGCCGCTCGCGCCCGCGCCCACGGCAGCCACGAGGAGAGCCGCGAGCACGCGGACCCAGGCGGGGACGCGCACGGCCCGCATCGCGGACGACGAGGGCGGCTGTGCCACTTCCGCGGCTCTTCCTTCGCTGGTTAATCCGTGCGGTTTCACCTGGTTGGGCTCACGGTTCGAGGCGCAAATGGAACGGAAGGAAGGAGGGCGAAGCCGACAAAAGACCCGGTTAGTGACATTGGAGAGGAGTCGCTCTCTCTCTCGCTCTCTCTCTCTCTCTCACACACACACTCTTTCCCTCTCTCTCCCTCTCTGTCACACACATATACACACACTCCTCTCTCTCCCTCTTTCTCTCTCTCTCCCCTGTCATAACTTTTTTGATTTTGTTTTTGGTTTTTGTTTTTTGTCACTCTTTTTTGTTTGTCTGATGTAATGTGTGAATGAACTGTTATGTTTGTGCTTGTCTATGACGATACATGTTTGACCCAATAAATGGCTTTTAAAATTCAAATTCTCTCACACTCTCTCCCTCACGCATACATACACGCACTCCTTCTCTCTCTCCCTCCCTCTCTCTTTCCTTCCCTCTTTCTCACTCTCTCTTTCCCTCTCTCCTTCTCTTTCCCTCTCTCCCTTTCCTTCTCTCTCTTTCTCTTTCCTCTCTCTCCTTCTGTCTCTCTTTACCTCTTTCTCCCTCTTTCCCTCTCTCTCCCTCTCTCCTTCTCTCTCCCTCTCTTTCCCTCTCTCTCCCTCCCCCCTCTCTCTTTCCCCCTCTCTCTCTTTTTCTTTCCTCTCTCTCCTTCCCTCTCTCTCCCCCTCCCTCTCTCTTTCCCTCTCCCTCCTGTCACAAGCAGCTGCCCAGTGCGAGCGAAGGGCCCTAAAAGTGCGTCCACAATCAATTGTGCGCCCGCTTCTTATGTAGTCCGACTCCTTTTTCATTTTCCGTTATTAAAGTGTTAGAAGCGCTGAAAAAAGCTCCCCAAAAGAACAGAAAGTTAGCCGTGCGTGGCGGCAGCTCAAGTTTAACACTCGACACACCGGTTTTCGGCGGCTGCCGAGCATCCGGCACAGCGACCCGCAGAACCCGAGCGACGCAGGTGTCCGCCCGTTTTCCTTCGCGTTACTCCACTCTCTGGCCCGATGAGCAGTACAGCAGCAGTCGAGTCCCCTCGGATTCGAACCGCCCTGCGCTATAGTCCAAGTTAGCTGTAAACCACCGCACCATCTAACGGATATACTTTGGGAAAGCAATGTGCTGCTTTATAAGTCTTCATGGGCATGTAATTGTAATGCAGTTAATTTTCCAGCAGTTTCCTCAAAAATAAGTGATACTTCACATGTGTTCAGTTGATGTTGTTACCGTTATTTCTCTTTGTGTTGCTGCCCTGCTGTCTCTATGTTTCTGTGATCCACTGTAGCTGTTGTTGCAATAATAGTAAAACAACAACAACAACAACAACAACAACAATTTTAGTCTACACATACTACCCAAAGTAATGGATTTTCTAGATAAAGTATTTTTTCCCCTTTCACACCATTGGAAGTTTCTCACTACGTTTCTCCGCATTTTCTGCAGTCACTCACTGCTCAGTTTTCAGTGTTTTAATTCCTCCAGGTCACTGTAAATTCTGAGGTCTTCTGAAAACTGGCCTCTAGTTGTGTGCTGAAGTTGACGCCTTCTCAAGTGTTCCTGCACGTTGTTTTGACAAAGTTTTCGAGAAAAACACAAGCCAACTTCTAAAGATATGTTTGTGTGATGGGTGGACTGTGCATTGCGTGGACGTGACCTGTGTAAAATCGGGGATAAAAACTGCAGTCCATCGGAAGTGTCAACGTTAATGAAGGCAGCGCCACCTGGTGGAAAGTTCCCGTCTCTGCTGCCGCTTATTGCTTCATGTAGTGTACCTGCTAGTGTACAGTGTATCTATTTATTCTCGTATTTATGAGCATAATATTGGCCAAATTTAACTGTATGTGAAGGCAAATGGACGGCATCACAACAGCATGTAGAACAGCGAATATAGATTCTATGGCGTAGTAGCGCAGCTCGCACTAGATTGCTCACAAATCCGAGTGAATGCAGAATAAAAAAAATGTATTTCTGTATAGAAACAATGAAAATGTACATTTTGGCTTTCACATTGTTGCGCAACCACATTCCCGCATCATTCTCGACATTCCATCTTTATTTTTTCCGCATATTCCAATGCTGTGCACTTTTATAATCAATACACATCTGCCCTAATTTAAAAAGCTAGATGCGTATTTTTTGGTCGTACATATGAAATTTGCAACCAAAAGTTTGAATACTTCAGGGTAGAAAAACAAGCCCTGGCGTTTGCCCTCATACATTACAGTACAGTACAGCGCAGTACAATACAGTACTGCACTGTGTTGAGTAGGACAATGACTGCGTTTTCAATAAAACTACATTTCCCTGTACCCACTTTCAAACAAGCGTTGACTGGTTTCCTGGCAACAAAAGGAAGTGAACCCGGTTTAACCCTGAGCTGCGTGAAGGCGGAAGTACGGCAGCGGTTGCGGGGGTGAGCGGGATGAAGTGCGGTAAATTAGAGCTGCGTTGTCTCGCAGTGCGGTGCAGTACAGCACGCTTCATATAAACAGCTGCACCTTGAGCGAATTATACCTTCGAAACAAAAGAAACATTAAAGGTGTGTGTTGTATATGTTTTTGTGATTACCAAGTGTTTGTCCACTAACGGTTTATTGAGAGTGCGAAGCGCTGCAGTCAATAGTTAGAATTACAGACGTTTTCAAAGTTCGTAGTACGACAGTGCTGAGTTGTAAAATACTGTGTTTGTTCTGAATTGCTGCGAAAGAATTTACCTTAGTTTGCGGTTAAATTATTTACGTATTGAAACATTGTCACATAAAGTTGTGAAGCTACAACCGGCAGCTTGAAATGACCTTAAACGTACAGGATGTCTTTGTTAGCTTGTATTTCTGTTGTTGGCTCATGATAATGAGTATTTACGTATAGACCCGACCCTTTTCCCCAGTTAAGCAAAAACCGTTTTGTGGGAAATGGAATAGCCATCTGCAGGATGATCTGGCCTGTTTGTAAAATTGTGGTTTCACGTTCATGTATTTCTGTGTGTTTTTTCTTGTTTGGTAGACTTTCTCCAGCCCAGTACTCTATGTATTCAAAATGAATAATTGAGTAATAATTATTAAGTATGGTCGAGGCTAATAGTTGCATGAATTAATAATTGTTTTACTGAAAAATTGAATTCATCAGTAATATGCTGAAATTTTGTTTTTTTTTTCCTGCTTTGCCTCTATTAGATGTCTTATGTGAAAGTGAATAGGTCCTTCCATGGTCCAGGAAGACGACCGGTACGGTCAAGGAGGGTCACCAAGCCGAAACCAAAACAAGAATGGGTGGTAGGATTTCTAAGAATGTGTGTGCACGCACACATGCGTGTGTATTAATAAGAGTGGCACTAATCACAGTATTATTTTGCTTCTTTGTGTGCTGTCAGTGCTGAGACATAGTTTGCCTTGTATTGAGTATACTGTTTGATATAGAGTTTGATCTCTGCTCAGGGGACCATCCATGACCTCACAGTGCATAAGGCCACACCTGAGGAGCTGGTGAGTGATACCGTTATAGCCCTAGCACTTTTCCTGAACAGGTCTGGTTATGTGGTCTTTTGTTATGTTCCTTCTTTAGTTCAGAATGACTTTTCACATTTTTAATTGTGACATGACTGCTGCTTCAGTTATTGCATCTGATGTTTTTTTGGTGTATTTGAGACTTTTCCTGGATTTGTCAGATTTGTTGTAAGTCTGAATGCCCCTTTTCGGTCACAGTCCAGGCGCCATGAGATCCACCAGTCCAAGAACCAGGCCACAGTACAGCGGGAGTTCAAAGAGCGGGCCTTTAAGAGGAGGTTCAGGAGGAGCTGTCTTTCTAGCCCTGCCCCCTTCGATTATGGCCAGCAGCGCATTATGAGAGAGGTTGGGATCATGTATTTCTTTGGATCTATATCTTCTCTCTCTCTCTCTTTCACTGTCTCACTCTCTCTGTATGTGACAAGTTTCTGATGCAACAATTGTTGTCAGTACCAGCTCCAGGATGCCTTAGCCAAGTCAGACCAAGCAATAGCTGTGGTGAAGGACCTGTTTGATGATGCTCCTCGCAGACAAACTGGTACTGGTATTCTATCACTTTTGAGCAGTGTGGCTGAGTACTTGATGCTGTGGTCTCAGCTGTGTTGCCACGGTTTATACTGTTTTGATGTGATGTCTCACTGGGTGCTAGGATTCCCCAGAGTGACTTTGGCCCCCTGCTGTGGACACAAATCTGAATTACCATTGGTGAAGCGAGCAAAGCCTTTAACACAAATGTCCACCTTGAACCAGTCGGCTATAGACTCAAAGGTGCCTCTTTGAATTGGTTTTTTGGTCTATTGTGTGTGTGTGTGTGTGTGTGTGTGTGTGTGTGTGTGTGTGTGTGAGAGAGAGAGAGTGTGAGTATATTCTGTGTGGTTGTTGCATGTGTATGTAACTCCAGGTTTTTTTCTAGGCCCTGAATGAGTTGGACAGTGATTCAGAAGATGAGGGTAGTGAACACAGCCCCTCACCCCTCAACACCTACAACTTCAACAGGGATACAAGGTGGTACTTAGAATAGCCTATACAAAGACAGTTTTGCTCATTTATTTGCTACTGTTCATGTACTGTACTGGGAAAGAAGCGAAAAATATCACTCATTTTGTACATGAAAAATAATACTAGAACAGTGTGTGCATAGCTTTTGTTTGTTAGGATAAAGCATTTTAAGTGAACGATCATAATGTAACCCAGTCAGTGGAATGCATAAGCAGAGAATAATGGTTTTGTGTGAAACTATAGCTAACCTCATAGACACACAGCTTCTGATTTCTGTGAGACTGAGCTTTTGGGTTGTGGGTGCAGGTTGAAACAGCCACTCCAGCAAGGCCCTCATTTTGATGAACAGGGACAAAAGGGGAGATTGAGCCCTGACCCACAGGCCCCCCACAGTTCCTGTTCAAGTCCATGTGCTGTGTCTGACAGCCAGAAGGCTGGTAGGAACCGATCCCTCCACCGAAACTGCATATTTAAAGACCATTCTCTAGCTCCTGAACCATGTCACCTCCCTCCCTCTCTGTCTCTCGCGCTAGCGCTCAATGCAACAGTAGCAGTTCGGCGTGTGCGGGCACGGACAGCACATCCTGAATCGGACTCAACCTCCACCCTAGTTTCACATGTGTTGAATCCAAATCCTGCTCCTACAATGAAGTCAGGTGAGTCTTCTCAGCAGCGCCCATAATTGTGAACATTGCACCGACTAGACTTGTTCAAGAAATTAAAGTTTTTTTGCCTTTAATTTGGTTTTTCTTTTTTCTCTGTGTGCTTCTCTGTCTGCGTTTCTTGCACTGCATGTCTATGTGCGTGTGTGTTTGTAGATAAAAAGGCTAAGCCTTCTGCGACAAGCAGGAGGGAATATGTGTCAAGGCTGAACAGTTCAGCACTCACCTCACTGAGTGGGAATCAGTCCAGCCTTGAGATTCTGCAAGGTATGTTAGGAGAAGTGGAGGAACAGCTGGACAGTGTTGCCCCCAGTGAAGCTCCAGAGTCTTCTGGAACCCGGAAAGGTGCCCCCAGCCTTACTGGTTTCTCCGTGTCTTTGGTGTCCAGCTTGGGCCGCCTGGCACGCCAACTCAGACAGGTGCATAGATGCACCCATTGAAACGCACATGCACAACATACACACTAGTTTGTAATCATCAAGGCTTTATCTTCATTCCAATAGGGATGAAGTCTTGATGATGTTGGTGGTGATGGTGGAGGTGTTACTGTCAGTGCAGGTTGTGATAGCACTACAGTTTCATTGATATGATGGATGCTAAGGTATCCAACAATCCCATTCTGGGCTTTCAATGTACATTGATAATGAGGGCAAGTTTTAGAAGGGTTGTTACACACCTACACAGATGTATGGGTGAAACTGTATGTTAAACTCTTGCTGTATAGAGGCAGAGTTCAGCACATAACACATAAAAATCTAGAACATCTCATATTATTTTTATCATGAAAATATATTTGTGTACCCATAGTTCTGGGCATCTACCCATACAAACATACATCTGTGCCAAGGGTGATCTACTTTTGGGAGCAAATGATACTGATAGGAGTATAACTAATGCAGTGTCATGAGGACGTGCAGAAGGAAGTAGAGGACAGGAAGAGTCTAGAAGTGGAGCTAAGGGAACAGCGGACTCTGGTGGATGCCCTCACGGTAGAATCCCTGTCCCTGCGAGAGGACAACGAAGCCCTAAAGGTAGGGTGACTTTTGTATACCTGTGAAACATTTGAGTCCCATTCTTTGGTCCATGCAGCACAGTGGATTCCTACAGGGGGTTAAATCTATCTATACTGCATGAAAGGGAATTTGTGGGTATGTTTAGATGTATGCAGGGGTCTTAATCAAGGCAGCTGTGCGAAGCTGTTTTTAGGAAGAGCTACACAGATCTTTGAATAATGCAGAGGAAGTCCATTTTCAAAGCGCTATCTCCTTTCATAAGTGATTTGATGACTTTAAGACTAATTTCCTCCAAACTGATATTATGCCAAGACCCTGTTGTTTGTATGCATGTAGATGCATTTATATGGTCAGTTATGCTGAGAGTTTCCTCATGTTTGACTGCAGAAGCAGTTGAAGGAAATGGATCAGCGGCTCAGTACTCTGGTTTTGGCAGTGGGTGCACTGGGGGACCCGGACAGATTGGGAACGGAAGAACAGTTAAGACCGTCTAATGACTGTGTCTGTGGTAAGTGTCCTACACACAGATAACACTTTGCAGCTGGCCTTCTAACACATACACTGCCCAGTTTACAATTGTGCATAAAAATCCTTCTAGTAAGCCCACCTCAGACACAGTGCTGCCTTGTTGTGCAGGCAGTGTAACATCTAATGGTGATCCCCCTGGTCGTGAGATACATGAGCAGGTGCAGCTATCCCCAGCAGTTTTGCTCTCCCCCCCTCGCCAGATGGACTCTCAGCCCCACAGGACTCAAGGTATGAGAGGCATGGTTTGCAAAAAGAGTTTCTATGACAGTTGGCCTTGAGAAACATTAAAGGGGATCCAGAGATTCAAGCATGTCAGTTGGCCAATTGTGGTTTTCTTTTAGCAGCACAAGAGCAGTCTCTGCAATACAAAGATGTGACCACTAGAGGGAGGAATACCTTGGCCCTGGAGGTAGAAGGATATGACCAGTTTGACACTACCTGCTCCGTACCATCCTTTGCCAGCCTGCCTCATCTCCCTTACCCTTGGGAATCACGTTCTGTCCACACACACTGTGAAAAATCTTTGCCCGATCCACACCATGATACTGTCCAGAATCTGCAGAACTTCTCCCAGAGGCGGGGTGTAGTACCAGTCCCAGAGAACAAAGAGACACAAGCAGCTTCAGCGATAACTCACCACACAGCACGGGTAAGTCAAAAACAGGAAAATAAGTTAGCCTTTTAGCCTCTGCTTTTTATTGATTAGTTGTTATACTTTTTCTTGTTTTGGTCAGTGTGGTCCTGAGCCTACATACACCCGAGGTCTGATGGTGCGTTTTCCACACAGGAGCCGGCGCTTTCTGCATTCTCCACAGTGACTTGTATGGAGGAGCGCCTCTTGGAGCTGAACAGGCAGAGTGTGGCTGCTAGGCACAAGCTTCTAGCTCTCATTGAACAGCAAAGGGAGGAAGCTGCAGGTAGAGCATCATGCGCCATCTCTCCAGTCCCCCTTGTCACCAGTGAAAGAAGGCCAGGTGTGGCCATGTCACTGCCTGAGCGAGAGCTTCCTGTGGACACCAACTGGGGCAATAGGTATGTGTGACTTGCCAGCTCTGGGATATGTGAGATCTGATACCAACATGTTGGCTGTGTGGTGCGTGGGGAAGTTGTGGGCTGCAATTAAATGAGTAAGAGCTTATATAGGAGATCTGCAGTTGGACTGAACAGGAATTGTGCTCTCAAGAGGGGCTGGGTATCATTGGACATACACACAGTATGGCTATTTATCTTGTCATATCTGGATATTTATTGATATAAAGGGCAAACTGACAGCAGCAGCTGTATTCTGTCAGACAGATGAGGTGATTGATGATGGCAGGTGACCCCCCCCCCCCCCCACACACACACACCTCTTAAGTGACTGTGGTGTAAGCCGAGGCTAAAACTGAACTGTGACCCCTGAACCTGATGACCTCACCGAAGGGTGAGATGGGCATCCATTCCAACACTGCATTTTGCTGCTGGATGACAAATAGCTGTTTTTGGATAATAAATGTGAAGGTTTTTTTTTGTGTATGTAAAATAAACTGAGTTTTTTATATTTGTGAACTCTTCTTTTTAAATGCACTCAGACCTCCAACAGTTAGTGACCATAGCTTATTCATTATATATGACAGTCATGTTTCAGAATCATTTGTATCTTCACTGATGTAGACCGGAACCAGAAGGGCTAAGAACTTTAAGCTGAAGTCTGCCCTATGAATCAGGAGTTGCTAGATGTCACCATTTAGACCAACACAGGATGCTGGCTTTTGCTATGAAGTCATTGTGACAAAAGAATACTTACTGTGTTGTTTGCCAGTGGACAGATTTTGTGAAAACATGGGGATTGTCCAGTAGGATAAAAGATCATGGTTTCTGTCAAACATGTTGCTAAATTTATATGGCTAATTTAAGAAAACTTTTTGTGAAACAGCAAGATTCAAAAAGATTCCTGCTCTAACCTCCTAACGTTGAATTTGCTGGACAGGTGTCTTGTTCTGTCTCCAGAAATTCTGTTTGAAGCCCAATTGGGGGGGGGGGGTAATGTTTTCTTGATTGTAATTCAGTTTACTATTAAAAGTGCTCTTTGACACTTGATGCTGTTTTGTGTGCAGTAGTCACATGGTAAGGCTTATCTGCATGACAATATATCCAAATCCATCTTTACTGTGGTTAACTCCAGAAAGTACTTTTGTTTAATGTGCTCCTGTTAAAACATAGAACATGAATTATTTCATTCTATGTACTTTTATTGATGACAATGGCAGGAAGCTCCCAATTGGCTAATTATAACTATAGTGTATCATTAGCATGCACATATATTTATTATTGCATTATTTAAACTCTACATTGTTTTGTTTATTTCAATTTTACTCAGTTCCAAACTGCATTACATAATGCGTGTTTAGAAAAAAAGTTTAATTTGTCCTACTCAAGCAGCGGAACACTTAGCTTAATATATTTTCTCAAACTTTTACTCATACTTACTCCTTGTTTACCCATCATTTCTTGACTATCACTTTGTCTTATTCTGACATAGTAAGTTTGCACCCAACATGCTGACGCACTCCATAGGTATTAGATGAAGTCATGCTTTTTTTTTTTATAAAATTGGACAGGTATAAAAATTAAATGGAGAAGAACAGAAATGTAACAAATGTGTGCCTTTACTCCAGTGCCAAGCAATGGCTTGTTCCTTCTCAGGGTTTCCTCAAGATGAGGGTCATACCACTTCACAGTTGCTCTTGCCAGTGGCCATGATCCTGTTGTGTTTGCAGACAAACCTGACCTCGCACTGAGGACCAGGGGTTCTAAGAAGGAAACAGCACCCAGCTTCCTGCACCTGGCCCCTGTGCTGCTGCGCCAACACCTGTAGCTCATTCATCGACCCCACCTCCCTCACCCAGAATGCCCCCGCGTCTGCCTCCAACACCTCGAACCCCTTGCTGTGCAGCTCTGCAGCTCCCTCCTCACCCAGTTCTGTCAGATGTACACAGTGGGGCTCACGCACTTGGAACCTTTCCCCATTCATGTAACCGTGGCAACAAATACGCATGAGCATAGAGATGGGACCTGAGGTGAGGAAGCGGAATACTTCTTCAATTCCGTTGTCAATGGCAACAGGGCCCATGACACTTTCGGCCCAGCACACTTCAGCTCCATTCGCTACCACAAGCAGTCTGTCCGGGTACAGCTGAAAAGCGTGGCGCTCGCTGGGTCGCAGGTAGCTACCCAGTGCCACAAGGCTGTCACGGTGCAGTTTTAGCAGAGAAGGCAGGTTCAGTTTTACAGGATCGAACTCCAGCACCGACAACAGGCGGTGACGAACACCGCTGTCAAATTCAGTTGGCCCAAAGGCAGGTTGGATCAGAGTGTTGCGCAGATGCTGAGTGATGGCAGCATAGGCCAGCTGAGCAGTGCCCCCTTCTGTGGGGCAAAGGCGTTCCAGCAGACAAGCTACAGCTAGACAGATACCTTCATACTGTGTCTGCAGGGGATCAATCTCTGATGGCAGGCTGTTCAGTGTCCTGCTGATGACTTTGCCAGAGAGCCCTAGGAAGCGTGTCACCCTGCGAAGCCTTCGTGGCCTGCAAATCGCCATTGCCCCTTTTTGATGGGGAGGGCACAGTAACAGGCTGTTTTGCTGAGGGTATAAGTCCTGAATCACCAGGGCCAGTGCGCGCGCACCCTCCCGCCACTGTTCCACTGTGGGCTCTTCTTTCCAGCACTCCTCCAGCTCCAGCACCAAGTCTGGCTCCACCCTGCCTCCTGTCCGCAGCTGTTGCACAGCCCCAGCAACACCCAGCCCTGGCTCTGCCTGTGGCTCCTCCACCGCCTCCGACAGAGTGTCCCACAGCAGGAAGTTGAAGATATGCTCTGCCACAGGGTGGATCTGGCCAGTGAGAAGGAGGCGGTCTGCTTCTCCCAGCAACTCCAGGAGAAGGCACCCTCTTTCCGACAGCTGCAACCCTGCAGACAAGACAAGAGTCCGTCACCTTGAGAAAATCCTGTGGGTGATGTCTATTTCCACTTACACAGCTGGATGTACACTAAAGCAGATCAAGGTAAATTGAACTACAAAATATTTCCTTGCTGAGATGTGATCATACAACCTGAGCCACAAGCCAGCATTCTAACCCACTGAGCATAGAGGCAGCGTACTCTGCAAGTCACACTCTTCCAGCTTTCTCAGCAGACGAGGACCATCCTGGGTCTTCTCCAAGAAGAGGGTCATCAGGGCGTTGAGCTGAGCCATGTTGACAACGTCCACATCTTCAAGGAGACGTTCCCGGACAATATCACGACGCAAGCCGAGCGCAACGCCCAACTCGCACACATTGAGCATCACACCTTTGCCCAGAGCTGCATCTAACTGATCCATTGCCTTCCTCAGCTCACCTGCAACACAAGAGTATCACAGAGACCTAGATCGATGGCTCATGCGTACATCACATCCAACGACAAGGCTGGGGAAGGAAAAAAAACAAAAAAAACTGACATTTAAAGGAAATGAGGATTATATATCATCAGCGGTAATTAACATAAAGCCTTACACCTGAGCTTCTGTTGCTTTCATGCTTGCCATGATCCACCACTCTGTAGCATTCGTGTGTTACACTTCCTCCAAGTAAATGAACACCAACCAATTAGTGATCTAGCAGACAGGAGGTGAATGAGCATTACAGCCACGGAAGCGTACCTGCGTGTTGGTGATCCGGTGGAGCTGCAGCACCAGTTTCCTCCACAGCCACTGGGAAGTGGCTTTTTGTTTCATCTTCGGCAGCACAGTTGGCTGTAAGCGACAAAAGTGCAACACAGCGCCTGAGGACATTCACTGCTCCAAACACAGAACCCAATCAACAAGTCTACTCGGTATAACTGCACCTGCGCAATCTTGTCGGTCAAAAATCTCACCATCGACCTCCAAGGCCAGGTACGCATCCTCTTTGTGGAGGGCCTCATAGAAGCGTATGCAGGCAGCCTCACCCTTGGAAAGACAGATGGACAAGAGCCGGTCCGTCCGCTCGTAGGTTGTAAGCTTGGACTGGACTTGGTCCAGCTCCAGCTGAGTTATTGTTCCTTCAGAGAACAGGCAGACAGACACCGGCAGCACAGAGACACCCAGACGATGACAGAGCATATTGACCTGTGTCCGGAGCCTGATTTCTGGTGAAGATGCACATACAGAGGATGTTTAGTGGAGCCTTCGTTGTGGCTTTTCACAGAGTGACACAACACACTGAAGTTTTAAAAAATAAATAAATAAATAAAAAAAAAATGCTCACCTGTTGGTCCACACTGAATAGCTGCATTGGACAAAAAACAAAGATATTTGTGAGATGTCATTTTTTTCCAATTCTAAGCATATTCTGTGTGTTGGTGTACAGCAGGCCTTCAGCCTATTATGTTACCCAAGCACAAACTCAGCATGGCTAACCTGAACCATAACCCCTCCCGTAGTGAGGCCAGAGCACTGCTGCGGTCCATCGCGAAGGACTTACCTTTCGGGATGCATTGGGATTCTTCAGTGGCTGTAATCCAAAGAAAAATATGTCAGACAACAGGCCACTAGTCAGCATTGTACACAGCATGGTGTGGATATTTACCTATCTTTGTGTGAAGCCACTTCCGTAGGCGGGGGTAGTGATTCTCACACTTCTTCAGGCAGTCTAAGAAAGTCCGCGCCTCTTGTTCATCCATCTGGCCGCGCACCACCTCAAGTAGCTTGCGGGCCTGCTGAAGCGGCGTTTGTTCTGCCCGCACCTGGTAGTAGTTGTCCTGGGAGAGCAGGTTGACGGCCAGCATGCAGTCCAGCAGTGGGGCGATGTTGTAGAGCGAATCCACCAACAGCTGCTGGGATGCCTGCAGGTGTGCCTTCACTGGCTGCTCCCTGTTGCTGCCTGCTGAACGATGGGCCATACAACTCACTGACGCCAACTGTGAGACAGGACATCTCCAAGGCAAGCATGTTTACTCTTGTTTATGACAGCAGATGGTAACATAGTCAGCAGATAATCAGTTTTCAGAATTTCTACATGCTTAGAGTTCTTTGCTGTCAGATCAGTGATTAATATTTTTGTCTGCTTGAAGAGTCATACTGAAGAATTTTAGTTAGACGAAAGGAAACCGCACCCATTTCTGATGTCAGGTTTTCTGATGACTCAATTTTCTGATCTAGGCCATCAGTCCTCCTGTCCAAAGGACACAAGTTCATACATTAAATTCAAACTTCTACTAAAACATAATGGTCAAAATTACTAAAATGCACTCAGCCTTCATACGATGGGATCCTGAACGACACAAAACTGCTATAACAGCTTATAAAAAATAACCAACGTGCCATTCAGTAAGATATTTTTACCTGTTATGATGTCATGTAACTTTCCCAACAAGTACACGAAGAAACGCTATAAGGAGACCAGTGGGCTTCACTTTTATTTCCGTTTTTAAAAATTCAGCTGTGGTTCAGCTTTCAGGATGGCCTGTACATGTGTACAAAACAATTCGGTGAACAAAGCTGGTGCAGAAAGCCGAGGCGATAAAATGATGAAAAAATGAAAGTCCATAATATATATTTTTTTAACCTTTAGTTTTTAAAGAATAGAAGACATTTAACAGTGTTGCAGAGGTCTCACGCAGTCTTCCAAACTGGTTCAAAGGCAGCTCATAAGTGTTTGCAATACTGTTGTTCCATTCACAAACAACAACTTAGGGTGGACTGCTGCTGTAACAGCAGCTTTAAACTTCAAACTCAGTCAAAAATGTGAAATATCAAACATTTAGAAGCCAAATAAAGCTTGCACTGTGCTCCATACCAGCTGAGGAAAAGGAGGCTTGAATTCACCTTGTTTTTTAATTCAAATGGGGGACAGAGACACCAGTGAATAGATTTTAAAAAAAGCTGGCCAGGGATACATTATAAACAGCTTTCTTAAAAATTCAATAAGATACAAACAAGATAAAAATACAACAAAAGAGGTTTTCAAAAAGATACAGTTTTTCCTCCATTGTTAATACAGGGCTCCTCCAATGGTGAAGAGTTCAGTGGTTGCTCCTTCAATTGGTGATCAAACTGTTTAAATTGTCAAAAACGTATGAGGAAAATAGTCAAAATGTCTCAACACAGGATGTGCCCTGTCTTGCTCCCTGGTGACATGCTAGGACCTTCGTGACCTTACACTGGACAGGCAGTTACTGGTAAAGAATTAAAGACAACTTAAAAATTAAAGTAAAAACTGAAGCTAAAAGTCTTCAAGTGTGGAATGGATGTTAGTTGAGCTTGCAGTCATGTGCTGGCAAACTCAGTGCACACAGGTGATGGATAGATGGAGAGGCAGTTGAGTCTGCAGTCGCTCAGAGACGGATCTTCACTTGAGAAGATCTCGACAGGCTTTGCAGGCTATAAATGAGACTTAAAAATTTGTGAGGCACAGAATATGGCTTTTTCACACTGCTGGAACACTGCCTTTAGCTTCTAACAGTTGATGCATAGGATATGCAGATAAATGTGTATTAGTCTATTTCATGAAGAATGTGTCTCAATCTGGAGTACATGTATGTATCACATTCAACTCGGACTATGCGAAGAAGCTCCCCCAACTGCAGGCATCTGTAACGAAGAGTCACCCATCAATGTTAAACAACAAAACGCGTAGTCCAAAAACACGGATTAAAACGAAACGGCGCTATGCAGCAGAATCTGCGATCCGCCCGACACTTCCGGCTCATTGTTGGCCTTTTTTTGATCGCCTCTTTACAGTCGGGAAAGCGCATTAATATCAAATGTACATAACTTACCCAGCACTTTTATATTTGTCACCCACACTCCGCTCACTTCCTTATTCCACATATGCACAGCTTTTGCAGTTTTGAAATCCAACCACTTTTTTAAACAAAGCTACCGGAAAGTCATTATAATGTCACTACCTGCTTCGCAGACAGTTATGGCGTAGCATCTAACACAAACGTCCGTAGTGAAAATGTACAGATCTGAACTAAACTAACATGTTTAAAGGAAACTTTTAGACACGTGGCCACGCCTTCCTCGCTCTGATGAGTCTCGAGTTCCTCGAATACATTTCCCACAGTGCTTTGCGGTGTCCAGCATAGCTCCGCTGCGGTTGCCAAGCAACCATCAAACGCCAAGATGGATTCGTCGGAGAACGAGCTGGATGAACTTTCCTCAGACGAAAGAAATGCTGGTATTTTGGTTGCTGATAAGTATTTTTTTCTGTACTCGTTGCTTATTATTGAGTTATTAAAAGTGCTGGGAGTTTGTTTAACTAAGGCTGCTAAATTGTTGTGGTAACCGGGAGTTATAACCAAAGAGCTGCCCTTTCTCTGCTGGGTCTTCAGCTGAGGAGGATGAAGACGAGGCCCAGAACACTCAGCCGCCCATCTCACCAGAACACTCTGAGCCGGATGAAGTGTCTCTACCTGTTCAGTCCTCGGACAGCATGGGTAACTTACATATATTGACTGTATAAATATATAATGTTTTCACATGACACTTTGATGTTCGTAAATACCACTTTCTTTGATATTCAGCAATTCAAGTCATTCACTTGACAGTTCTTTAACATTACCTCAGTGATCCTTCTCGTGGTAACTCTATTAGTTTCTTACATGTCTGCTGTAACTGTGCTTCAGAGGGAGGTGGAGAGGGAGCTGCAGATGTCAATGCAGATGCAGAAGCAGATGCAAATGCAGACGCAGATGCAGAAGCAAATGCAAATGCAGACGCAGATGCAGATGCAGATGTCACTGCAAATGCAGACGCAGATGCAGAAGCAGATGCAAATGCAGACGCAGATGCCACTACAAATGCAGACGCAGATGGAGATGCCACTGCAAATGCAGACGCAGATGCAGATGCCACTGCAAATGCAGATGCAGATGCAGATACCACTGCAAATGCAGATGCAGATGGAGAGGACCATCTGAATGAACCAAATCCAGGGGAACTGGAAGGTGCTGAATCAGTTGCCCCAGAAACATCAGTAATGGGTGAGTCTCTCTGTTGGTCTGAAACTCAGACACTTTGCATGAATACAGGAAGGAATGCAGGAATACAAGGAATACAGTGCCGCTCCTTCTGTCGGTGGGAATTAATTTTGTATAGCATTGTTTTTCATATAATTGTTTAAAAACACTACACTTGAGCCCACCAACATGTCTTTGTTACTCCCAAATATGATAAGAACATGCAGCCTAGCCAGGGTCCACAGCATAACGTAGAATAACTGGCAAGTAACCCATACAGAGCCTTTCTGTAACCTATGTGTCGTAACACATATTTGGGCACATTTACTGTTTCCAGAGGGAGTCAAAGTGCTGAATATACAGAAATGCAGAAACTCAATTTTTCAATTTGAGAACTATAAAAATATTTCCTGATCCTTGAAAATAAGACAGGATGTGCAGCTCTTGTATGATCGTATTAGAATAATGAGTGCAAATACTTTTGTATAAGGAGAGACAGTTTCAAAGATAGGGAAAATAATAGCATGGATTTGGTAGTTGTCGATCCCCAGGTAGACACATTGGGAATGAAACATGGGTCAAGGATACTAACTGATAGGCAATTTGGCAGTTAAGGATGTGGACTTGGAACCTGAAGGTCACTGTTCCAATCTCTTGTTTCCACTACTGTTGTTATGACCATCAAATGGGAACTTGGAGCAGTGCATTGAATAAAAAAAAATAAATTGAAAATATATTCAATGCTCTTGTCATGTTACAAAATTCAAGTTTCTGATTTTATTTTATTTGTTTTTTCTTCACTTGTCTTCACCATCCTGTATTCTATCCACCTGACTAGGTGTAGTTTAGCAGCCCAGCACTCAATGATTCAGGGATAGGCTCGAGAGCATCATGACCCTGACCAGGGTAAAACAGCTAAAGATGATGGATGATGTTTCACAGAGCCTAGTTTGTGAATACACTGAGGGACATCTACACTGTTAAGTTTCTCTTGACCATGATGTAGTTGGATTTACAGTCAAATCACATTAGGAACAGCTTTATAATCCCAGTTGTGCGCTTGTATATGAAAAAATATTCAAATGTATAAATAAATAAAAGCAAAAATATAAAATAAAAACAGGCTTTGTCTGTCTGCTTCAGAACCAGCTGGAGAGGTAGAGGCAGTGGAGGAGGAGGAAACTGGTGGAGTGGAGTTCATACCAGAGGAGAAGTACTATAGCTATGAAGAACTGTGCTCTCGTCCCTTCATCAGCGAAGACTCCAACATCCCGGTCAACCTACTCAATCTCATGTATCCTTCGTATACATCTTCCTTTCACAAGTGGACCCACACTCTCTGTTTTATTCACTTATTAACATTCTCTCTCTTCAGTCATTTACTAAAAGTGTGCCAGGAAAGTACCTGCCCTCTCTTGGGTAGCAATGTGACATCTGGCACAGGGGTGGGTCAGGTACAGTGGTAAAGGCGTGAAGGAATAGGATCCAGAAACCTGAGAGTGGGATACAGCAATGTGTATTTTGAGTGTGCAGATACACACATGATGCGGTCAGTTTCCCTAATGACCCTCAGCCACTCGTTCGGCTACGACTGTGGCCGACGCGCCAACCTGCAGCTGCTGGATGAGCAGACTATAGCCTACATTGCTGGAAACCTCCTCATCATTCTGGACACGACGAGTAAGGAGCAGCAATACCTGCGCAGCTGCAGCGGGGGAGGCATCGGCGCCATCATGGTACCATACGTCACACAGATTACGTATACATGTATTTACCTGTGCGGTATGTTCCCAATATATGCAAATACGTAAACATAAACAAACAAAGAGTTCACAAAAACATGCAACATGTAATCCATTTCATGCAAGGCCCAGCGAAGAGGGCAGTCCAGGAATGTAATGCAGTGGCAAACTGAGATTGTTTGTGCACGACTATATAATGTTTGGCAGATAAATTGGTTAATTGATTTATTTACAGAAAAGAAATACAGGGCATTTGCTTTAAGTAGAGCCTTTGTGTTAACTTTCCACCATTTTACAAGCGCTATTCAAGATAGCAAATCTCTCCATTTTGTTTTGAATAACATCTAGCTTCTAGCAAGTATAGTAATGTACATCTTGATGGCGTGCTATACATCATTCATTAATTCACAAATGCCCTTTTAATGTAGATGACTGCTTTGTCGTGGGCCCTGTTTGTAGGTTCACCCGAGCAAGAGATACTTTGCTGTGGCAGAGAAGGGCATGGAGCCCAACATCATCATTTACGAGTACCCCTCAATGCAACCCTACCGCATCCTGAGAGGTCAGAGACATCTGTGCTTGTATCTGCATTGTGTGTGTGCAGCTTGTGCTGAAGGTGTGTGTTTCTGCTCGAGTTTATGATGGGTATTCTGAACACCTGTGTGTGTTCTCAGGTGGTACGCGTCGTGCATACAGTTCTGTGGACTTTAACCGTGAAGGCACCCTGCTGGCAAGTGTGGGCAGTGCCCCGGATTATATGCTGACCCTCTGGGCCTGGCGGGAGGAGCGGGTGGTGCTGCGCTGCAAGGCCTTCTCACAGGATGTGTACAGGGTTACCTTCTCACCTGACAACCCGGGCCAGCTGACCACCTCTGGGGCTGGACACATAAAGTCAGTGTCGAGTCCAACGCACTTGCTGACATGCTGCCCTTTTCACTGCATAGATCCATAGGTCCGGCAGTTTACACCTCTGACTCTGATTCCATGCAGGTTCTGGAAGATGACAAGCACCTTCACAGGCCTCAAGCTGCAAGGGCTGCTGGGAAGGTTTGGGAAGACAGCACTGACTGACATTGAGGGATATGTGGAACTTCCAGATGGCAAGGTCTATCTCCCTCTGCCCTTGCATATTTGTTCCTCATCATCCACAGAGGCCGGTGACGGCGATGCCGATCGTGATGTTGTTGTGAAGAAGATGAGGATAACGCTGATGGAGATGGTGATGACGGTATTGATGAGAGCGAATGAAGATAAGCTGTTGCATCTTTGCCCTGCAGGTGGTGTCAGGATCAGAATGGGGCAACATGCTGTTGTGGGAAGGGGGTCTCATCAAAGTGGAAATCTGCCGGAAGGGCGGGCGGCAGTGCCACAGCGGGGCCATCCAGCAGTTCTCTCTAGATGAGGGTGAACTCATTACCATAGGGACAGATGGAGCGGTCAGGGTAAGCGGCACTCTCCTTCCTGCACAGTTTGAGTGATAGTAACTCCCTGCGTGCCTTCAAATGCGCAAACAGTAATTCCCAGCATCCTTGAGTGCAATGGAATTGAAAGTAATCATGAAATGTCATTGTTCAGCTGATCTTCCACTACCACCCAGGGTGTCTAACAGTGATGACATCACTATTTCAGATGTGGGACTTTGAGACCATTGACACTGCAGACTGTATGGATGACACTGGGCTGTTTGAAATGGAGCCCATGAACGAGATGGTGGTCGGCCGCAATGTCTGCCTGTCCTCCATGGTCAAGAGCTCTGTGCCAGATTCCTTCATCTGGTTTGCTCAGGTTAGACATGAAGCATGTAGAGAACAGCATAATGTTGTGCCCACTGGTGAGCAGTTGGGAGCATTACAATCACACTGGTATCATCCGGATGTTTATTTTTTCACAGGATTCCAATGGAGGCATCTGGAAGCTAGACCTGTCTTTCTCCAACATGGTAAGTTTTATAACATTCTGAAGACTCCACCACAAAGTGGAAAAATAATATTAATGTTGTGTGGGATAAAGGAGTTTGTGCTCAATGTGTGCAGAATTTCAGATGTGACTTTACTGAAACCTAATGCTAGCCGGAGCAAGGAGGTGACATGTATTCCATGTATGTTTCAGACCCAAGATCCCGAGTGTCTGTTTGCCTTCCATGCTGGACCCATTCAGGGAATGGATGTGTGCAGTACAAGTCACCTGATGGCCACCACTGCCTTGGACTGTATGGGCAGCACCATCTCACACACACACCCACAAAATCATGTATATAAAGTTACAGACCAATAAGTCTCACCCACTCATAATTTCTCCATTCTAAACATATACTCTCTTTCCTACACCTTCATCTTCAAGGCTCTGTCAGAATTTATGATTTCTTGGCGAAGAAGGAGCTGACCACCAGCAGATACAAACAGGGTGGGACTACTCTTACTTGGGCACCCAGTATGGTAGGTTTTCATGGGCGATCGCTGAGGAAGGGCTTGGTTGCAAGTGTCTACATGTACTGTATGTTTGTTAATGCTTATGTGTGGATGTTTCCATACAGTAATATTTGATTATGATATGAATCTGATTTGGTTTCAGGTACTGCCCAGTGGTGGTCTTCTTGCTGTGGGCTTTGAAGATGGAGTTGTGCGGTTGCTGGAGCTGTACAACCCTCGGAATCTACCAGCTGTGGCCGGGCAGAGTCTTGTGCCAGATGCCCAAATACGACTGAAGCAGGCCTTCAAGCCCCACAATGCACCTGTCTCAGCCGTCGCTTTTCAGCGCAATGGCGAGTTTCTGGCGACAGGGGTAAGTTCAAATCTGCATACATCATCAAATGTCCGCATTACTAAATTGTATTAGTAAAGGATCCGCAGTCCCCTACATTTTACACAAAGGGTCCTCGATTACCAACACTATTAGAACTACCCAGTAGTCAATGGAAGTTGTGTTCAAGACAGTCAGCTTATTCACCTCTTGGCCAAAGTTCTCTTGGTTGCCTTTGCTAAACTTGTGAAATTTTGTCTTTTTCTGGCCCACCCTCTTTTTCCACTTACTCTCAAGAGCACAGATTGCACTGTGTTCTTTTTCACAGTGGGCGACCGATGCATACCCATCGGCTTTGTCTGTGTGCCTGGACCTGTGCAGAATATGGAGTGGTCTCCTTCATCACATGTAAACACTTTCTTTGGTTGTTTACCCTTACTGTATTTCCGTATACCTGGTTATTTGTCTTCCTCTGTACCCGTGTATGTATACAAATCTCTGTGCCTCTGTACCCGTGTGGCTGCTTACATGTGTCCAGGAGGGGCATACATTGCTAGTCCTCTGTCGAAATGGCCATGTTGTGGAGATCCAAACCCCCAACCCAGAGACCCAAACCTCCAGCTCCACCTATGAGCTACGTGGGATCCGCAGTCGACACTTCCGCTTCCTCAGCATCAAGTCCCGCATCAAGGTTCCTCTTCTTTCTTCATTGCCACTGTGTGTGTGTGTGTGTGTGCGCATGCGCGCGCGTGCGCGCGCGTGTGTGTCTAGTACGGGCTGAATATATATGTTTATAGCGAGATGCAGAGGTGGCCAGAAGGGCTGCTGAGAAGGAGAAGAGGAAAAAGGAGAGGGAGGAGCGGCTGCAGAAGGCAAAAGACCAGGGCCGCGAGCTGACAGAGGAGGAGCTGCAGGAAGGAGAGAAGGAAGAGGAAGAGCCAGAACTTCCTCCTCTGTATATCCCTGACCCTCCAAGCCCCCTGCTCTGTGGCTTTTATTCTGAGCCAGGAGCCTTCTGGCTTTCCATGGTACTTGCACATACTCTTGCAAACACACTTGTTATGTACACATACAATTGGACACATGCATCCAATTGTTCTGTGTGTGTGTGTGTGTGTGTGTGTGTGTGTGTGTGTGTGTGTGTGTGTGTGTGTGTGTGTGTGTGTGTGTGTTTGTGCGCAGGGAGGGTATGATGCTGGGTTCCTGTACCACTGCCGCTTTTCGGACCAGCAGGAGATTGACCCTCAGTGCAGAAGTGATGAACCCTTTGCCTTCCTCCCTTTGCAAGACACAGAGGATGACTCCATTTATTCTTTTACCTTCAGGTACCTGTGTATGTGTGTGTGTGTGTGTGTGGTCTCTTATCACCAAACTGTGTCAGCATTTCTGTGTTACTGTAAAATGGCTCCTGCACGATCCCTCAGCGCTGAGACTCTCTGTGTGTTACTGACCTGACTATTAGTACTCAGAATTTGTGCGGGTGTTGAATATAGTCATTAAGTTAAAAATGTTCATCCTGCTGCAGAATATAAATAGACAATTTTTAAAAATAAAATAAATAATAAATCACATACTGAATTGAAAAGTTAAATCCCAAAATATATAACTTTTTTTTCTGGGCTGAAATGTATTTTTTACATAAACCTATTGCATTTAAAACATTCACAACTTAAAGGTATATAAACTTGTCCTTTTATTAACTGTATCACTCTGGTGTTTAACATATATTTTAAGTATGTAATGCCAGATTAGAAGGTGTCGCTATGACTGACATGTTTTAAAAACCATAAGAAGCTTTTTAGAAGCTGTTCATATATAACTGGATTCTGGACGCTTCTGTACTGAGATCCAGCAAGTCTGCTAGGGTGTTTGGTGAACATCTCTCCTTAGATCTTTTCTCTGCAGCAAAAATATCCTTATGTTCTGTTTCTCTGTGCTCCGCACCATAGTCCCCATGCTGGGCTGCAACAAATCTAAATGGCCTTTGTATATTTACTTCATTTGTCAGAAGAATTCACAGTAAAACAATCACAAGAAGGACCACTTTAGCACTACTACTTTTTTACATGACACAAAAACTTAGGTAACAATATTCTTTTTGCAATAAACACATCCAATTCCATAAAAGTCACCTATATTTATATCACAGCAAAATTCTGTGTCATGCAGTCTGTATCCGTGTCTGAGCCTTGATGCTTCTGTCTTACAGCTCTGACAGGCAGCTGCTGCTGTGCGGTATGCAGTCAGGTCACATTCGGCTGTACCCTGTAAATCCAGGAGACCTGCACCTGACCTCCATGCAGTCTTTCTGGGCCCTGAGTGTCCATGACAACCAGTATGGTTTTGTGCACAGGGTGCACTTTAGCCACAATGACCAGTTTGTGCTGACAGCTGGCCAGGATGGGAACATATTTTCTTTCAGTCTTCTACCCCCAGAAGATCTGGACACTGCCCTGGAATATAGGCAGGCCAAGGTACCTGCTCCTCGCAAGGGTATAGAAACAGAGAAGCCAGCCCAAGATATCGAGGACCCCAGTGCCTACAGGTCAGTGAGGCACCCAAGAAGCGTATCTGGGCACTCCAGTGTGCACTCCATCACCATTTGTCAGTAGGTTGCACATGGTGTGAATTGCTCTGCAGCATCGAGATGGCTAAGCAGCGCATGGAGCTCGACCGGCTGCAGAGGGAGGCAGAGCAAAGGAAGGCAGAGCGGCGCATGAAACTGGCTGAGCTGCGCACCCAGTTCAGAAAGCTGTTGAAGAGGAATGGGGAGTTGCCTGAACACGTTCGCCTGCAACCTGCGGTACTCAGCCCTGACCACTAGCAGTTCGATTGTGTGCCAACTTGCTTACATAATGCTTCTGCCTTGCTGCTTGGTCCAGCTTGCTCAAGGTCACCATGGTGATTCCATTTCCTTGTCTGGCTGTTCTGGACAGGAGCTAGAGCTTGACAAGCGCTTTCGAGAGGAGACTCAGCGTCTGACGGCTCAGCGTGTTAGGGAGGCTCGCAAACAGCTGGCGTGGGAGGAGGAACGCCATCGAATTGCCTTAGAGAAACTGCAGCAACGGTAGCAACCTTGAAAGGGCCTCCTATTCCCCACCACTCTTGCCCCCGTGAATATTTCTCCCATCACCTTTAACTCAGAAGTTTCCCTTTTCTATCTAACCTGTCAACGGTTTTCTGAGCTGTACAGGTTCAGGAACTCACTTGAGTCGGACACGGTGACAGTGGTGGCACTACGGAGCGAGCACAAAGTCTCAACCTACCGACTTCTGGCTCTGTCTCACAAGTTCCATGAACTGAAGCAGGCCAGCCACAAAGGGGCAACGGTGGTCCAGGAGCGCTGGCGCAGCAAGACTAGCACCAGCAAGGATACTGCATCTGTCACAGGTGAAACTCTATAGCAGCGGTGTAGATGTGTATACTGCTCTGTTTGTGTGTGTGTGTGTGTGTGTGTGTGTGTGTGTGTGTGTGTGTGTGTGTGTGTGTGTTTTTATGACTGTGATTGTCCATGCACAGCACCCACAGAGCCCCTTCCCCAGGATACTGTGCTGCAGCCCCGAGTACAGCCCCCACAGGTGAGCAGGCTAGCAAGCCGCCAGGCCGAGAAACTGCGCAAGGCTGCCGAGAAAGCAGAACAAGCACGGGCCAAGATCCAAAAGCGCAAAGATGAATGGGCACACCTGTAAGTTAAGGAATTTCCCACTGAGTGCATCACATGACCCACCTTAAACCAAATCAGCCTACAGTTTTACCCATTTACACAGCATTTGCTTTTTAAATTAATTTTTACTAAGTGATCCAGCACAAATATTTTAAAATAAAGCAGCAGCCTTCAGGTTTCAAATCACACTCTAGACTACCATAACCAGGTATGGTTACACGTTCTGTCATTGTATGAAGTTACTGGCCGTGTCTCTGTTACCAGCCTGGCATCAAAGCCCAGTGAGAACTGTGAGGACCCCCAAGATGTTCTGGCCATACAGCAGGCCACGGAGAACATGGGTGATTTCAAACTGAAGACTGCAGAAGACTTCACAGTCCCAGAGCATCTCCGAATGAATGCTGAGAGGAAGCGGGCACAACTCCTGGCTTTGGAGGAGCAGGTGTGACTTACGGCTTTGTGACAGTCTTTGTGTTTGCCAGCAAGTTGTGCAGTGCACTGAGACCCATGCTGCCCTTTTCAGATCTACCAGAGGAAAAAGGAGATGAACTGTCAGATCATGGTACTACGCGACTCCAAGGTCCAGCTGCTGTCTTGGCTGCAGGAGCAGGTGCAGAAGCTGGAGACTATACAGGCCAGTCTGGCACCAGAAGCACGTACCACTATTCCCACGGTGCCCACTCTGCTGCCCGAGGAAGTACCTGAAAAGAAACTGCAGTACACCCAGACCATGCTGTTGCGCTTGCAGGCCCTCAGGGCTAGTAGTGGGCAGAAGCAGGAGCTACTTGAACTGATGGAGGAGGCAGCTGGGGATCATGAAGATCACCCTGTTGTCTCTCCCCTTCAATACACCTCACTGAAACAAGAAGGTCATCCCCTTACAAAGCTGGAGGAGGAGATGAGATCAGATGAGGAAATCAGACTTCTTTACATGCAGGACAACCTGCTAAAGAAGGTGTGTTGGTGTCTTTTATTCATCTTTATGGATGGATGAATATATTGGAGTGCTTTCATGACTTCTGACCCTGTTTGCTGCTACTTTCTTTTGCATGTGAACAGAAATGTGATTGTGACATTCTGTGAGCTTCTGTGGTAACTCCACCCTAGATGGAGCAAGCAGTGCAATACTTTGATGCCGATCTCAAACTGCTGCGTCACAACAAGCTGGAGATGGATATCCAGATGAAGCTGGCCGACCTGCAGCACATCACTCTCTTCCAGGAGCTGCTGCTGCTCAAGGAGTTTGAGAAGAGAGAGGACAGCTTCCAGGAGAGACTTAACAGTCGCATGGAAGAAAATGACCTTGTCAAGGTGCATGGTTATTGTGTGGCGTGTGCTTATCTGTGGATAAAAGAGTGGAAGAGTGTGTGTGTGTGTGCATGAACGTGCAAGAGTTCACATATATGACCTGCACGTGGTTGTATTTGTGTCTGTGTGTGTGTAGTCCAAGCTGGAGGAATGTAAGCTGCAGCTAGAGATGAAGCGACGCGAGATCAGCAAGCTCCAGGACCAAGAGAAGGCTGTCATGGCCACGTTTCTTGCCTCCTTGGGAGAGAACAACAAGTTTGCTGATTTTCTGACCAGAGTTTTCAAAAAGAAGATCAAGCGGGGAAAGAAGAAAGAGAAACCCGGAGGTGAAGGTGAGAACAGTCCACCATGAGGTCTCTGTGTTTTCCTGACCTTCTAAGAACTTCCACCTGAGCCTGTAGGTTTGTTCATCCTTTAGAAGAGCAGGAGGACAGCGATGAAGAATCGGAAGAAGAGTCGGACTGGGATGAAGACGAGGATGGTGAAGGGTCGGAGAGTAGTTACCCCCTGGATGACAGCGTTTGTCCTCCAAGTGAGTTTGCCCCTCCAACAAACATACACACTGATGTGCTAGATGAGTCAAAATCTGTTGATTCAGCTCAGAAACAGTTAATTTTAGCAGAATCAAGATCAGATTCAGCTTTAAAACCATAGAAAAAGAAGCTTGAGAAATCAAAAAGATCTACAACTTCTAGCAGCAGCTTTTGTTCTTATTTCCAGGTAGAATAATGAGCTGGGCTAACAATTTCATCGAAACTTTACTTGTATTTTCTTTTCATGAATGCAGTATAATCCTGGTGAAAATATAAAAATATTAAGCACAGTTTAAAAAACAAACCCTCAAATTTAGTTATTCTTTTTGTGAGGTTGGATTAGGAGACTGCCTGCACATGAATACCCGCTGCAGTCTCCCAGCCTGTTTTCCCAGTGCAGCAACCATAGCATCCTTTCTGTCTGTCTCAGTACTGAGTCTCTGGGCTGTAAACCAGTGCCAGGTCACACTGCTTTGTCTCCCTGCCACGTTTCTCAGTGCTCTGTGTTTCATTGCAGATTGTGACCCGGAGCTGTTTGAGATCACGCTGCAGCTGCGCGAGCGTCGACTGGACCTGGAGGAGCTCCTGGCTGATGAGAAGAAGAGTGCGGAGAGTCTCCGGAAGGAGTTAGAGTCTTTGTCTAAGAAGGTATTGGGGTGGGACTGGTAAAGAGTTTAATTCCCCACCCTGGATTGCACATATAAATACATAGCATTCATATGTGCAATATTATATACTAGTTGCAGTGGTGTATATTATATATATGCATGTAGGGTCACACAGGGAGCTGCAGAAACTGAATTTCAATGTAGTTTTATAATGAAAATAGAATTAAATTGAATGTTTTACATTTCCAGGAGAAAATTGTGCAAAATAACCTTAAAGCAGCAGAGGGCGACCTAGAGCTGTTTAACCGAGAGAAGCAGCGGAAACTCAATGAACTGGATGTGGTGGTTCCACTCAGGCTGCACCAGGTAAAGGTGTGGGTCGTTTTTGGGAGAGTGTAAGTGCCTCGACTTATGTAGGTGTCCGTATGACTCTGCATGGCTTTTGTCTGCTCCACAGATTGAGTATGTACATAAGGGGGCAGTCCCCGGAAAGCTGGACCAGGCCCTGGTTCTGAACAGGTCGGCTCTGGCCGGTCTCCACGAGCGGATCCGGCAGCTACAAGTGGAGAAGAGCCAACAGAAGGAGCTGTACAGGCAGGCCCGACAGCAGCATGTCCAGCTCATTCACGACTGCAAAGACATGGAAGTCAACATCCACCGTACGCTGCTCTAGTCATTCTGTGCAAAAACATACCTCGCCTTTGTGTCTTTTCCTCTTTTTGCCCACTTTAACTGTGATCACTTGTTGCACCTCTCCCTACTTGTTGCATCTCCTAAGGCCGTTCTTTTCAGCCAGGGTGGCACAAGATTGTCAGTCATTCTTCCTTGGTGTCATCTTCCAATATTGTCATGTAGTATTGTGCACAATTGCCTTATATAATAGTGTCTGCCTGCCCCTTTGTTTATTGTTTCCCATCATCCAAAAAGTGTTTGGGTTTCGTCAGCTGACATGTCAGTATCAATTTTTTTCAGACAATCTGAGCTTTCCTGGAATCTCAGTGAGTAGGAAAACTTCATAGTAATGCTGAAAAATGGTTTATTACAGTTCTCACCAGCTGTTATCCACCTCAGACGGCTGCCTCTGCTGCCTCTGCTTGCCCCCTTTCTGTCTCTTTAAGACTCCTTGAAACCTGCTTATCCACTCGTACCAAAAACAAAGACCATCCAAGGTATCTGCCATCCAGTCCCCTTTACGTGGAATTTAGCAACAGTGGCAGGCCTGCATTGTTCTAGAACTTTCTAGCAGGCTGTATTCCAGGCAAAAAGATGAAAGTGCATACAACTAGCATGTAATGGGGTAAAACAAAAAAATGAATACCATATGGCGACTAATACGTTGAATGGTAAGTAAAAGTAAATTCTAATAATCATAATATTATGGAGAGTAAATAATAATGAAATATTTAAAAAGTAAATATGCTCCAACAGTCCAATTCTGAATAGTTTGAATAGAAATGAACACAATCTGTAAGACTGAATAACCAGAAAGCAGATTTAATCCAGGCAAAGGAATGTCACCTGCCAGACTGATGATGATTGATGATGATGATTCACCTTGCGATACGTCAGATTGATTTATGGTGGACATTTCATCCCGATGGGTTTTGCAAGGCCACATGTGGTTTTACACTCACCAGGTATGCAGGTGCAGCATTCTTCACCAGTAAAAGCACATTTCCCCCCTTAGAAAGAGAAGAGAGTTTCTCTAGGGCATCGCTTCCCTTGTTCAGGAGTCATAATCTGTCGCTTTATTGCTATTTAATTACTCCATCTACTCTGCAGACTCTTATGTATTTTCCACATCTTCCCTGTGTGACTTCCTGTGCTCCCAAGCATAAAAACTAATGGCAAGGAAAAGACTGAGGCTGATGGCTGAGGAAATGAGAGTGTGTTTGTCCAGTAATCTGCAAAACAACAAAAACATCTGTCAGAGCCCTCAAGCACAAATACACTGCCCGGCCAGAAAAGAAAGTCACACAGTTTAATACTTCGTTGGACCGCCTTTAGCTTTGATAAGCTTATGCAATGTCACAACATTTATTTCCGTCCAGAGTTGCATCAATTTTTTGCCAAGATCTCGTATTGATGATGGGAGAGTCGGACGGCTGCGTAAAGTCTTCTCCAGCACAAAATCCCAAAGATTCTCAGTGGGGTAAAGGGCTTTACTCTTGTGGTGGCCAATCCATGTGTAAAAATGATGTCTCTCTCATGCTCCCTGAAGCACTCTTTCACAATTTGAGCCCCATGAATCCTGGCATTGTCATCTTGGAATATGAAGAAACAGTCCACTGATGGAAAAACCTGGTTATTCAGTATATTCAGGTAGTCAGCTGAGCTCATTTTTTGGGCACATAACGTTGCTGAACCTAGACCCGAGCAACTGAAGCAACCCCCGACCATAACACTGTTAACTCCAGCTGGTGACTTTTTTTTTTGGCCGGGCAGTGTATCTCACTTAAGAAGTTGAATAAATTAAGCTTAGCTCTTGTACCAGTTTTATTTATGTATTCTTATCGCAGACCTGTATGTTGATTATACTCATTCGTTTTGGATTTTAGTTTGTTTTTTTGCACATTCATTTTAATTTTTATTGAATTTTTAATGTAAATCATAGAACAAGCCTGTTGTTGTTTGTCTGTCTATTTAATTTTATTTTATTTTGTTATGAACAAAGTATGTCCATGAACAAATAATGGAAAAATGACCAGAACAGCATATATAGTAGTTTAAGATTTGCATCACTAAAAGGGTTGAGATCTGCTGGTCTATGATGCGTGCTTTAAGTCTCCCCTGACCTTTTTTAGTTGGGCAGAAGAATTATTTATTTAATTCAAATGAGAGCCGTTGTCAAGTAGTCGTAGGTAAACCAATGTGTACGTGTTTGTATATTACATACTGCCAAACACGTAACTGTACATATATGTTTGCCTGTTCACAGAGCTGGAGACACGCTGTGAGCAGCTAATGATGATGAAGTTTGGGAAGCTGGTGGACCTGGAAGCTCTGCAGACGTTGTCAGGGAATAGGAACCTAGAGGAGATGAGACATGAGGCTCGAGTCAGAGAAGCAGCCTACAATCAGGAGCTTAGAGTCTGGAAGGTAAAACCGCCGGGGTACCGCTAATGTTGTCTAGTATGAAATGACAGTATATATACACACATGTTTGGAGAGGTGTACCATTCTCCACCTGCATCCATGGAAAATGTTTCATCACTAAGCCAAATCATAGCTATGTTATTAGTTTTCTTATGTTAGGTTATAGCGTTAATCACTCTGAAGGTAATAAGTAGTGAAGGGATGAAGTGATGGTTGATGGCGTGTGTAGGTGAAGTTGCAGTAATCGGTGGTTGTGGCAGGACAAAGTAAGAGAGGCCAAAATGGCTGTGACAGAGGTGACCAAGCACCACACGGAGCGTCTCAGTAGGATGGGCAGCCTGCTGACTGAGAAGAAGGAGCTGGAGGACAAGCTCAACCACAGACAAAGGAAAATTGTAAGTGTTACTCCTCTCGGTATCCACCCATGAGTGTGTGTGTGTGTGTGTGTGTGTGTGTGTGTGTGTGTGTGCTCCTGCTCCTATTTTTGATCAAACCTGCACAACCTGCCAGTAATGTTTTCTTCTGAGCTTATGCATGTCCATTGCTTAGGTGTGGGATAAATAAATATCAACATATTTTTGGTGGAAGCAGGGGCAGTGAAATTAACTGTAAAATACACAGAGTTGCCAGTTTATTAGGTACATACCCAACCTTCACACAAATTGTACGCCCCAACAAGGCATACGTCATGCGACTACAGTGTGGCAATGGGATAAGCCAGCATTGACCACATCAGTTAGTGTTCGAGTGACCTCTGTGACTTTGAATGTGGCCTGATTGTTGGCGCTGGGTGTGCTGGCTGTTCTCCTGGGCTTTTCAGAGCAACAGTATAAAGGGTTTACTGAGAATGGTGAGAAAAGCAAAAAATATGTAATTGTGTGTCTGTTTGACAGGGCACTCAGTTTCAAGACCACAGCCATGTGGAGAAGGATGAAAAGAGACGGCTCCAGAAGTTGGTTCAATCCCAGGCATTGGAGATAAAGGACCTCAGGCAGGAGATCAGAATTCTGTGCCTGAAGGGAGGTCACACCCTGCCCCCTGCACAGTCCTCTCTGCTTCCTGTGCCTTCTGCCACCCCCTATGTAAACCCACACTCGGCTCATCACTTTCCAGTGCATGGGGGGCACCGATCTGGACCTTCTAGGGGACAGACCTAATCCTAGTCCTGTATCGCAACCTGTACACACCCCTCTTCCAGACCCGAGGTACAGAAATCTGATCACAACCTGGACCGAGTCTAGCATTTTTGTTTTTTAAATTAACTTTAAACTTTATTAAAATGAAAGCTTGTTGAAAATTGCTGAAAATAAAAAAAAATTATATACATAACTTCCTATTTAATCTGTTGTTCACGAGTTTAGAATATTTGCAGTTTCTAATGTTAACGTACCCTGTGGAACTGTGCTGAATGAAGGTGGGTCCACATTCCTGTTTTATTTCTTCTCAGAGCACATTTTACTGCGAGCTACCAGCTGGATGCAAAGGCACAGGTTGCTTTTGCTCCATACCAGACAGAAATTTTAGAGAACAGTGACAAAAATCCATGCATCCATTATCCCTATCCATTTACTGTGGTCAGGGTTGCTTTGGTAAGGAAAATGTCCCACAACCAGTAGGCTATGGAGCTACAACCTGGATGGAATTCCAGTCCATTGCATTGTTTTACTCATTGCATCTTCCAGGACCCTTCAGCAAGATTCTTTCCTTGAATTGTTCTAAGAATACCCTGCTATAGAAATGGGTAAATTATGGTAAGCGGAGTAGGATAGTCCACCCTGCTTTTTCAGTGGGATCAGTAGAGTAAATAAATCCATATGTTAGAGTCCTGTGTTTTTAACAAACCTGTCTGTGATCTAGTATCTGGATACAGTGCCAGTCAAAAGTCTTGACCACCCTCAGGCAATGATACCTGTATGGGATAAACTGGAGAGAAGAGCCAAAACAACTGGGAACTGCAGCACAGGACCTGCGAAGACAAGCTTGCTGCTTTTCTGCCAAAAATGGTTAACCAAATAACCAAATAGTTGTGTGTCAGTCCCCTGTGTAACATCAAGGATCAGAGTTGAGTCCATTTTGGAAAATTAGTGGAATACTTGGATCTCTAAATATTTGAAGGTGAGACTAATGCAGAAGGCGATGGTCTGGATGCCTCCCCTGCTGTTTTAATGTCTTTTAGGAGCAGCGTGAGTAAATATGGCTCTTCCAAGCTGGAGGGTGCGTGGGGGCCACAGTGGGCCATGGGGTCGGCATGCTGGCCAGGCCTTTGAGCCCTGTGGAGGGGCGCGTGAACAGGGATTTAGCTCAGCCCAGTGGCTCTGAAAGGCCTGGCCCGCTGTGGCCCAATCCTGGCGGCTCACAGCAACCCCGCCCCACCGCCCGCTACTCTCGTCGCCCCATTGAAGAGTCAATAGAGCCCCCCCTCCACACAACTCCCACAATGAGCTATGGCCCAGAGGCCAGGCACACGCTCCAGTTTTCTTAACTCTCATTTAAATGTGCCCCCACTTCACCTTAATGAGCCCCAACCTATCCACCTACCCTTGCCTGCTCGACATTGTGCGGCACTATGTTCCTCTGGACACGTAGCATTGGACAGAGTGCAGCCATGCGGTGGTGTGTTTGGCACTGCGGTGGAGTTACTGGTTTTCGTGCAGCACAGCAAAAAATGCCACTTGCTAAGTTTTCGGTCCGTCAAAGATGCACATGGCCGAGTACAGAGGAAGATTCAGGTGTTTGCGGAAAGCCAGCATAAGCTACACATTCAGGTCATGGCAGCACACATCAGCCTGCAAACTGGCATAGGCAGTGCGAGGCAGGGATGTTGGTGAAATTTTCTGTCTTGTGTTCCCTCTCCATTTGGTGCTGGGAAATGATAACAAAAAAGTAAATTACAGTACATTACTGGAGGCAGAAAGCTTTCAAAACTCTTTGACATTATGGACATGAAAATGATTTGGCAAAAAATCCCTCTGATTCACGAAGCCTAAGAAAATAGCTGACGTCGACATAAGTGTGCCAAAATCATGCTTTCTCTAATAACTTTTTCAAGTTAGCATGCAGATTTTGAGGTTTTTGGCATGAGCTTCTTCAGTTATTCTGTTTGGCCTATTAGCCAGGCAGAGAAATTAGTTGGATTCAACCATGCATATTTCATTAAAAAGAATAGTAAAAAATCTAAATGTTTGGAACTTGTTTTGTTTGTATTCCACATAAACAGAAACAGGCAGAATGGCTCTTAAAGCAATTCAAATTATTTTTTATTGTTGAAGCAGTTTTGCTGGTGGGAATTTAAAGGCTGCAGTGGTGCAATGTAACATGCAACCGTGTGTGTGTGTGTGTGTGTGTGTGTGTGTGTGTTTCTGGAGAGCAGTTATTGGTGCTGTAGAACATGTACATTTTTATGTATATTTACCTTTCTGCTATTATGTGTATATGTGAAGGCCAATATGAAGCGGTGGGCATCTCAACTGTGACTGTTGTTGCTTCACAGGAGTCAGGTGCCCGTAAGAAGTCAGTTTCAGTTCACGCTGGTTTGTTTCTCTGTTTAGTTCAGTCGGTTGCCAACTTACACGTGTGTTTATGTGTGTGTGAGTAGGAATGTTGTGGCCTGTGGTTATGGTATCTGATGCTGGACTAAAGATTATGGTTGCTGGCAGAAAGAATATTATCACAGCATGGGGCATCGGGGGACCCCACCGTCAGCCCGCTATTCTCACAAGCCGCTCCCTTGCCCCAGTGCGTGCTGGGTAATGGGCAGCACTATTCTTTCTGATTAGTCATGGCTGAGCCGCGGATTCCGTCCTGACAGGCAGGAGAAATGAGCTCTCTGCAGGGGGAGGGGTACAACTCCCAGCAAGCAGTCATGCCCCTGCCCCCTACCCTGCAACCCCCAAGTCCGCCACCACTTCCGTATCCGTATTATAGAAATGACGTGTTTTGTTGAAAAAGAAGAGCAGAAAATATGGAGAGGGCTGCTTCAAGGTCAGACCCCTTGTCCCAGGGTGTCCAGGGCAGTGTGTTTGTGGACAGGTGATGTTTGTTTGCGATCCTTTAGTACGAAACCAAATCCTTTCGCTAAAACCTGAACCCCGGTGGAGGGTGGAACCTCATAACCCGAGGCCCCGTGCATCCTGTGATGTCAGCATCATTATAAGTGAAGGACCTCCAACACCCCCACGGGTTTGTGTCCACTGCCACGAGAGGATTATAGGGGCGAGAATCACGCAGAGCCAAACTTCGGGACACACATAATCAATTAACAACCGTTTCCATCCATAAATCAATTTGGGATGGCCATCCGTCAGGACTGAATAGATAGGGGCCCTTGGTGTATCTTCTGCCTGATGCTCAGCCAGAACGCTCAGCGCTGTTCTTTACCCAGAATGCTTAGCTCTTCACATAGGAAAGGTTGTGCGAACGGTGTGTTTGTTTTATTCGAAATGAAGTCCTGGGAACGGAGTCATTTGCAGTGGCTGCTCTCAGTCCATACTGATTTGTGTCCAAGCTTAGTTCAAGTGGACTTCATAGCTGTCTTCCCATTTTTACAACTGTTAAACCTGAAGTAGGTTAGGTTTGGATCCATTAAATCAAGCATTTAGTGTACGGATCAAATTATTTGTCCCTAAATGGAAGTGAATGAAATTCTTACGCTAGCCTGTCATGGCTTTGCCACATTTTACATGATCCTGTATCAGCGCTGCACATGCCGTTTTGACCCATTAATACAAAACATGGTATTTGTACTGTGCCAATTTAGGGTCAGTACTTAGTGGCAGTGGGATTCAAACCAGGAGCCTTCAGGTTGCACGATCACATCTTGCAGTCATCCGTCACAGAAGTGCTGCGGACTTGATCCCTCACAGCTGTGCTGTACGGTTTGTTTCTTAAGGATTTGCTGCCACTGTCTCTATGGGCGACGGGGGTGCAGGCATCTAGATTAAAGCCCAGGTTTTGACGTCGCTTGCACTTTTGTGCTGTCGAGTTATTTTTGTAATTAATCTTAAGCAAGATCAAATAATGTTTTTCTTGCATGATGGTGTCATGCTGGTCGTGAAATAACACATGGAAATACTTTTGGTCATTAAAATTCGAGCCAAAAAGCCAAAGAGGTATATTTTTTAACAAGTCCTCTTTTAAGAACTGCATAGATGCTGCTATTTAGCTTTGTAACCTATGCTTTCAGGTTAGGCCCTGGATCTCCACAGCCCTAATGTGAATAAGCGGTTAGTGATGGTTAGTGAGAGACGGAATAGACTGCCACCAGCACCAGCCCTGGTTCTGTCTTCCTGCTCCTTTAATCTTGTACTTAGATTTTTTGGAGGATCCTTTTTTCCCCCTAATTGTTCCCCCATTCTTCAGAGAGGAAACACAGGGAAATGGCGGAAAAACCTACTATTGCTGAACTTTGGCCTTAACAGAAGGCCTGCTTCTTCTTCTGGTGGTGCTGGTGCTGCTGTTGCTGGGTGTCACCCAGGGTAAAGGCTCCACCCAGGAAACTTTTGTGGTGTTGTGCCATGTGGGACTGGGGATGGAGCAGAAGGAACTGGTGCAGGTCAGTGGCCTCTCCCAGAAGTCTCTGCACCAAAAATACATGTTGCCATGTGGCTCTCACAGAGCAGGTTGGATTGCTTAGTGGCTTTCGCTGTGGGTCTACTGTTCACGCCTGATGGTGATGATTCACAGCTTTCTCTTCCCCATCACAGTCACCATTCCTCTGTTGCAAGGGGGGTTCCATGAGAAACACCAGCAGTAGGTGGAGGTCTCTTGGAAAGACTTGAGAATGAGCCACAAATTAAAATAACACAAGTTTCTTTGATCTAACTTAAGAAGTATGATTCCTTAATGATCCTCCTGACATCTCCCTATGTCTCCATAAAACACTCATGAGCACACATAACTACATTTTATTTCTACATCGCTTCTTCCATGGATAGGCTCTTTCCTAAACACACGCGCGCACGTACGCACGCACGCACGCGCCTTGCAGAGTCATGCTGCCAAATTTTTAAACAAATGCTTCACACACCTGAGCCAATAAATTTCAGGACTCACACCAGGAAAAGTAATTTAACTCTCAGGCCCCCCCAGTCTCCTACTGCCCTGAGCTGCACCACTTTACAGTCCCCCCAAATCACTGTCACCAGGCCAGGGCTGTAAAGCCCATCTGGAATTCCACTTTGCCCCAACAAGTCACTCTACAGGCTGCAGACATGCTGGAATTATGAAAAAAAAAGTGTGTGTGTGTGTGTGCATGACCATTAGATGGTGGCTAAATATGTGATCCTTTGTCAGTGTGAGTGACACAGTAACACAGATGTGTATAAAAGCTACACAGCGACAGTCGTCCATTTGTGTGACAGATATGGCCGCAACCAGTACTTGAAGTGGTTGGCACTCAGCAGAAGCTATCAGCATATCTACATTTTGCCCTTTGATATGCCACATCTTATTCTGACATGCTGGCACTTTCTTGGTTCTTATTATTGCTCCCGTCGACCAGATTCTCCGGCTGAGCTGCTCTCCTGGCAAAAGACAGAAGCTGTACTACATGGTCATCCTTCATAACAGCCTCAATGCTACATGGCATCACCCAGGGTGCACCAAGTTACGCTGCAAGTCGGCACACGCTGCTTCCCTTCTGTTCCTAAAATTTGTGCCTCCTTTATTAACAAAAATATTTATTGTGAACACCAGCAATATCTCCTAGTATCTGTCATTCACTGCAGAAATCTCACATGTAACACTTAATAGTTTATTGATACCAAGTGATATGTACACAAAAATGCCAATGAGGGAAGTCCCGCTTATTTTGTTCCACTTCAAGCGCTGGTGGCAGGCATGTTGGCAGCACTGTGCGGACTTCCGCTTGTGCTGAAACTGGGACTATATATACACTTAATGAGAGCCTTGCGGTGCAGTAATGGCTGGTTGGCCCTCAAAGGCCAAGCGAGTGGAGGTGGGCACAGACCATGGGAGCAGCAGGAGGAAAGAGGACTGGAGTACTGACTGCTACTGTAAACGCTGTATGGAAAGGGATCAGCTGTCCACCGTGCACGTGCGCACGTGTGTTTGACCGCATCGGGCGTTCAGAAGGCCCTGTTTTCGTGCATTCTGGGACAGCTGACTATATTCTATTGTTCGCTCTCCAACCGTGCTCATCTAATGATACCGGTTCTAGAAACGGCAAAAAAAAAAAAAAAAAAACCCACAAGAATGTTCTGGTTATTTTCCCCCTCTTCTCTTTTGCTCCAACTTAATCAGGACAAAGATCCCAGACCCGTCCCTCCACCCCCCGCCCCCCCCAACTACTCCGTTTTTAATGAAGTCTGGAAAAAAAAAAAATAAAAAAAAATAACTTTGAGAAAGATTGTATTTCATTTTGAGCGCCGTGCCTCTTAACCAGAACCATGTGTAGCCGTGGCTCGAGGAGGGAATGGGCCCCGGAGAAATCGGAGTCAGAGCACTCCCCCGCGCACCGGGGGGGTGGGGATGGGGGGGGGTCTGGCAGGATCTAAAAGAAAGCGGTACTGCGGTAGGTAAATAGGGCTCTGACCCAAACCGCCACCGGACTGGCATTCTCTTGACGGACTTTTTTGTTTGGTGTGTTTTTTCTTAGGTCGGCTTCTTACGATTAACAAGCTGCATCGTTTTCCTAATTAGTGCTTTTGGGAATATTTTCTTAAGGGCTGGCAGGCCTCCCTGTTCCTGCGGCGCAGCGGAGTGGCTCTGCGAGCGGGCCGAGAGCTCGCTTTGTCACGACTATCCGGGCGCGTCTACGTTCACGCGCAGAATCCTTTTTGTAAGATCCGCGTTTGAACGGAAGCCGGCGTATTAAACGTACGGCACTTCTGAAAACGGGCCTTACGAACGCATCCGCGAAGATGCACGGGACGCAAGCACTCGTGCTCACACATAGCTCATTCCATTAGGGCCAGAACTTCCAGTACATCGGGGAGCAGCATCCAGGTTCCAGTGGAAATGCTGGAAAAAGGGCTTCCTGCAGTTGTCCTTGAGAAGAGACCCCTGCTGCACCCGGGCTTTGATTCTTATTGTGTTGGACAGACTGGAAGGCCCCGGGCCGAGTGAATCGAAGCTCTTTGCGGCCCAGAGACCTCTGCTCTCTTTCCCAAAGGGCGGCGGTGTGCGCTGGAGTGCGGCTTCCTGTGCTGGCTGAGACGTCACCACCAAATCGGTGCTTGTGCCTCGCAGAAAGCAAGAGCGCGCGTGTGTGTATGAATTTATTTTTATTCCACCGAAACTTTTCACAGATTTCTCCTTTATCAAAGTAACTGTTATTGCAGCCAGATGGTGTTTGCTTCCACACTGGCCACTTCAGAGCAACCGTGGCCAGGGGATGCACAGCCCACATGTTCTGTTCACCTCCCGCTTGGGGGGGGTGTTTTACCCGAAGCCAGCGTTCCTATTCCGCGCTCCCCTCATCTGCCCTCCTTCCTGCTCCTTCTCCTCCTCTCTTCTCTGGTCTCCCCAGCTAAGGCCAAGGGTTGCTGCAGACTATAGGTTGTTTGTGTAAACACAGCAAGTTAATAAAAACCCTCTGTAAATGCGTGCCTTTGTTAAATAAACACACTATGCCCATCACGGAGGCAGAATGGAGGCACTTATTGAAATAGTTTTAAAGCTCCCAAACTGCTAAAAATAACCCCACTTATTGGAGCCATGTGTGTAAGGGAGGGAATGGGGGGCAGTGGGGGGGCTTCGTGCATGAATCAAACCGGGGGGGAAAAAAAAAACAGTTTGTCTTTGCTCTGCTTTCTGATAATATCGCCACGTGACTGAGTCTAGCACCGTGTTTATTTATCCTCACAGCTCATTTTGTACACACATACACACACTCCGCTCTCACACATAATCTCTCGGTCACACACACCGCCAGAGACGTGCGACGGCGTTCGGATACGGCCGTCACGCGTCCAGGAAGCGAAAACGACTCGCCACACCGACTCGCCGCGCTCACAGCGCACATCCACGTAACACAAACACGCCACGCGCACTCGGGATGCTTAAAACGCGTGTCCGTCGGCACGACGCAAATTCTCTTTTGCTCCAACTTCAGGACAAAGATCATGCAAGCATAAGTTGCACACACCTTGCCGCATCTGCGGCAAGGTGTGTGCAACTTATGCTTGCATGAAAATATTGATTTATAAAGCCCATTAGGTCACGCCGTAATCCAACCCTAACCCTAACCGGTTACAGCTGGTGCGCTCCAACATTCGTATCCAGGCAGCCGTATTTCTGCGTAGGTCGAATCGTAAATGAGTCCAATGCTATAAAGTGCGACTGAAAGGCCTGTGAGTCTCGGCCAAGTTATGGAAGCTTTAGATCACTCACGCTCCCCCGCATGCAGACAGCCTGTCACACACATATGCATCCGAATGCAGAAACACACATATACACGTGCACTCGATTACACCCAGACAGAACTTTGCAGATGCACACTGAAACACACGCAGTGGTGTCCCTTGCTCATGGCAGTAAGCTGGATTCCGTGAGTGTGTTGTTCACAGATTACTTCATTCTTTTCATATTCATGATTATTGATGATATTTCTAATCTTTCCATTTCAGTTTTAGTAGGGAATATGGTTTGGTAATGTGTGAGGGTCAAGATTCACTTTACTGACAGTCTACACTTACCCAAGTGTACAAGAATGTAGCTTCTTCTAGACTACAGTGCACAGTGTTGACAGACAGTATAATGGCACAGGGAAATGCAGATGAGCTCAAGTAGAATGGGTAAATAAATATCCATCCATCCATCCATCCATCCATCCATTTTCACTAACTGCTTAATCCTGAACAGAGCTGCTGTTGGTAAATGAATAAGATATAGCCAAATAGATAATTAAATAGATAGGAAAAGAGGGTTAGTGGATGGTCAGTAGAGACTGCGGTAAAGATACAGTGGGAGGTGGTAAGTGGCGGTCGTGGTCATTAATCATTTTGCTGTCCAGAATTCGGCAGCCTGACAGCCTGTGGGAAAAGGCTGTTTGTAAACCTGGTGATGTTGGCGTGCGAGTTGTGTTAGCGTTTTCCAGACGGCAGCAGTGAAAATAGACAGTGGAGGAGCTGAGAGGGGTCCACAGTGAGGACATGAACTTTCCTGACACTGTGCTTGTTGTCGGTGGCCTGAATGATGGGTAGTGAAGTCCTGGTGATGGACTGGCAGTCTTCACGCAGAGGGTTAGGGTGGTCTTCATGGCACAGCTGTAGAGGCAGGTGAGGATGGGGGTGGAAGTACAGCTCTTTTCGGTCGCCTCAGGAAGCGGAGACGCAGTTGTACCTTCTTCACTATGTGGATTGTGTTTTGAATCTAGAAGAAGTCTTTGGTAATATTGACTCTCGGGAACTTCAAACTGCGCATCAGCTCCACTGCTGAACCACCAATACGCAGAGGAATGTGAGAAGCTCAGGTCCTTCTGAAATCAATAATCATCACCTTGGCCTTCTTGACCCCGAGACACAGATTGTTGCCCTTGCACCAGCTTATAAACTGCTCCGCATCCCCTCTGTAGGCCGACTCATTGTTGATGATGAGGCCCAGAACTGAAATGTTGTCAGCATACTAGATGATGTGGCTGCTGTTGTATTTGGCAACACATTTGTGGATTAAGAGTAAAAAGAGCAGTTGGCTGAGCACACAGCCTTGCAGAGAGCCCGTGTTCAGGATGATGGTGTGGGACTGGTGTGGGATTTCCCTAGGTCTCAACACTCAATCTGTGTTCTGTTGGACAGAAAATCCCAGATCTAGTTGCACAGGGGGTTGTTCAGGTCCAGTGAGAACAGTTTACTGACCAGCTGCTGAGGAATGATTTTGCTGAATGCTGAAGTCAATGAACAGAATTTTAACAGTAACAGTCTTCACCCTCTAGATGGGTCAGGGCCAGAAATACCCAAGTAAGAATTTCAACTCCTTGCTAAAAATGCATACTGGGTTTGAGACAGAGTGACACTGTAGCATCCAGTCTAAATAAAGTCTCTTTAGATCAATCTTTGGCTCAGTCTTTGGTTTATCACACAGGATAGATGGCAAATGACTGTTGGTGACCTACATCGCACTACAGGAGATATGGAAAACTAAGTAACTAACCTAGTCTGTCTTGGCCCAAGTGTGGCTCATTTTTGCCGCTGCGCTGATTGATGCCACAGTCAGTTTTCTCCAAGCACAACTGTAAGACCAAGTTAGGCATCTGGAAAGTGTTTCTCTCCCTTTCGCTGTCCAACCCTGTTATAATGTGACACAGAAAGGGGAAAATGGGGAGAAAAATAAAACGACAAACTTCAGAAAATGAAGAGCTCCCAGAAAGAGAAAGGCTGCGCGTGATGGGGGCGTACGCCAATGCAGGCCTCTGCGTGTGTCCATTGCCTGCTGTTTACGCCAGGATGTAAAACAGTTAATAAGGTCAACAAGAGTCCCAACACGCCGATTCTGGGAGAAACGGTTCGGGCAGTTGGACAGAAGTGTAGAGAGAGGGTGTGGTTTGGTGCTGAGAAAGCAGAGGGAACGGGTGTAACAGAAAAAGCAGGGAAGATGAGAAAAAAGGGGAAAGGGTGTAGCTGGGGAAGCAGAGAAGATGGAGAGAAAGGGTGCTGCAGAAGAAGCAGAGATGTAGGGAAGAGGTTTGGATGAAAGGTTGGAGTATAAATATGGTCACTATAACGTAAAAAGCTGAATGTTGTGCCTTTGCTAGGGTTCCTGGGAGAGAGGCATGCTGGGAGCTTCTATCTGCATGATCGCTATAGATGCAGCATGGTTAATGGGCTTTTCATGGCTTGGTCACAATGGCTTTTGTCTGGGACTAATGCGGCCTGCAGCGATTGTGAATGGCTGGGGGAGGGTCACCCGGGCGTAGTTCTGTATGTGTTTCTGCGAGCCTGTTTATACCTTCCAGTATATGAGGGTGTACAATTTCCTAATCCTGTGACAGCATCTTGCACTTTCACAGCAAACCCAGTAAAACAGATCTCGGGGGAATGTTTTAATGAAATGTGATGCTTTTTCTTTTTTTAGACGTTGGAAAACCAAATGTGCTGAAATGTTTTGTTTGTTATCAGCTTAAGAGTCAAAGTAAGAGTCAGTATGAATTACTCTCAGTGACAAGTAAAAATGTGTGAGTGTTTACATCAGCCTGTGTGTTTCTGTTAGTCTCTGCCTTTGAGTGACTGTTTACCTGTCAGTGTCGAGTCAGTTTTTGCTGCTGTTCCTGCTGAGGGTTATGCATCAGTATTTATGTGTTGATGTGTGCTGTGTGTAAAAAGCTGCACCATTTCCAAAGTATTTATTGTTTTTTTTTTTTTTTACTTTGATGCTTCATATTTTTCTTATTAATGTTTAATTAGGTCTCTCTGGATGAGCATCATTTTATAAAATAAAAAAAAAAACTGCAAGGCTGCTGTGTGGAAGCGGTCTTTGGTCTTGTTATGGACCCTCAAGCAACAGGGGGTGTTGTGGTTAGAGACCTTGCACTTGAAGAACCCTGGTTTTAATCCCACCTCTTGCTGTATTAGTGGATATGAATAAGGTGCTCAAACAAGTGTTTGAAGTGGAAAAAAATAAATCCTCATTTTCCTTTAGTTGACAAACTGTTAGATATTTTTAGTTTTTCTGCAGAAAATGAAAAATACTAGAATATATTGCTGATGGTCACAATATATGTATAATAAAGTCGACAATTTTCAAACAAACAGTTGGAAAGCAGCGTGAGCTAACTTGCAGCGTAACTTAGTGCACCCTGGGTAATGCCATGTACCTATGAGGCTGTTGTGAAGGATGACCGTGTAGCACAGTTTCTGTCTTCTGCTGGAAGAGCAGCTCGGACAGAAAATCTGGTCAACGGGGCCAGGAATGAGAACAGAAGAAAAAGTCCTGTTCCTCCAAAAAGAAAAACATAGAAATGCCAGTTTTGCATAGCACTGTGTACCGGCACAGCTCAAGCACTGACTTACTGTAAATTGCTCCAGGAAAAAATTGCCCAACTGGATAAATGGGCAAAACATTGTAAGTTGTTTTTGAGAAAAGTTTTGGCTGTACATCAAGCATCTCCAACTGATTTGGAATGTAATGGCATGAATTGTGTTTGACCTCCCAAAAAATTCCCCAAGTATCCCCCTTTTCTGGATACAACATGTCCATCAGATCTGCTCCCTGATACTTGCAGAACCTGATCACTTCTATGTACTATCCTGCCAGACGTCTTTGTTCCTCCGCATCTTGCTGCTTGGTGGTCCAAAATCAAAAGTGTAAAAGTTCTCGGTTCTGGCTTCACCGTGGTGGAATGAGCTCCCTCTGTCCCTCGGTGTGGCTGAATCCTTCTCAACACTGAAGTCTCCTTCTCAGAACACCTCTCTTTTAGAACCACGTTCCTCCTCATCTCCTCACAGCTCCATAAACTTGCATCGCGTCATCCATCACTACCGCCTTTGCGTTTTATTTCACTTCTTCATGTAGCTACTATGGCAAGTTTTGCTGATGCACATGTATTTGCTGCTCAGGTGTCCCTCACTTTGGAGAAAGGTCTCTGCTAAATGGATAAATGTAGATAAATGAATGTAAACGCCTTGCTTTAGTTTTTTTCTGTGGTCTTTACATGCTCTAGCTGTGTGTTTGAAGGCGGGCGCGTTGCCTGCCAGGCCGGGGCCCCTCAGCACATGGGGGTCGCTCCATGCCCTAGAGGGGGGCGTCTTCCCCCGCATATAAGTCTCCAAACTTTACGCATTTCTTCCGCTCGGGTCGCACTTGATTTTTATCCGTGACTTTTCTATCTTTCTCAAGAGCCGTCCGGCGGCTGTCCGGTCCGAACTCCGTTATTAAAGCGGGTTTCGGGGCGAAGTTGGACTCGGGAAGGGGCGCTATTGTTGCGGTCCCTCCTCCTCCTTCTCTCCTGGGAAGTGGGAGGACCCGAAAAGGGAGCAGCAAAGGGGGGAATTGTTTGGGAAGCCACTCATCCAAGAACGGCCTTTCAATGTGGCAGACCAGGAAAATGTCCGCAGCTGGTCAGTGAACGCGGGGACTGAGCTGCGGGATACGGGGAAGCCGTTTGAGGACCGAGACAGAGCGATCGCGTACCGGACCGGACCGCATCGCGGTAAGAGCCACGTCCGTCGCGGCGTAGGGGTACGAAAAAAAGTTTGCATAAAAGTTGTTGAAACTTGTTGCTGCCCCCAGCCACTGTCCCTTTCTACCCCCTTTTTAATGCGAATTCGGTTTTCTGTGAAAAGTTGTGCGTGTAGCTTTATTTTTTCCTCCGCGTTTTTGTGTTGTCTTGAAACGACCACCGTGCGTGAGATTTCGCTCTAAGCGTTTCTTTTGCCCGGTTTTTGGGGTGAAAAGTAGTTTTTGCATCATTTCTGTCGCGTCCAAAATCCCCCCCCCCTCCAAGTCTACTTTGAGGTGTACGTTTAGTGGATGTTTTTTTTTTTTGGTAAGAAAAATCTTCCAGGAACCGTACGGGTTTTTGGTTTCCACGAAGTTGTTTGCGTGTGCAGTGGAAGGTGTGCAGGAGGAGAGGGGTTTTTGTCCCTTTTCGGAACTTTTCCTGAGGCTCCACAGGCCGCGGCCTCGGGCGCCATGAAGCGGCTCTTTCAGCGGGGGAAAACCTCCAGCTTCGTGGCTTCGTTTCGACTCGTTTGCCTCAAAGGGACGCCCGCACAGAGTGTGTTTTTGCGGAAAGCAGCTGTGAGCGAGAGAGAGTGAGTGTGTGTGTGTGAGAGAGAGAGAGAATGTGTGCAGCACTCTGATCCGCATCCGCTCAAACGTCTCTCCTCCGCACCGAGTGCGGACCATAAAAGTGCACAAGAACACTAATACTGCCACATATAACACTATTAAATAAACTTCACGCACATTTATGGACATTGTTGTCGGCCTTCTTCGTTGTCACTGACTTGTGCGCGTCCCCGTGAGTGGGGTCTCCTGCGGCTGCGCGGCGAGCGGGGATGCGCCCCCCCCATGCTGTGTGACAGCGATGCCCCTGCCTGAGGCAACGCGCCACTGCTCGTTTGCATTAATAATTCAGTCAGCAATACTGTATATGTTATAAATTCCATCATATGTTGCTCATAAGTCAGTAAAATTATGGCTCTTGGGCAGATTTGGAGGATTTTGGAAAGTCGCCATTAAGTGCATCCTGATCACATGACGACTACACACGCACTCAAGTTCATACCTCCATACGTTACCCGAGGGGTAAACTTGAGGTTTAAAGCTGTTGCGCCTCCCCAAATGAATTAGCAAGTATCAGGAGATTCCATTTCTGGCCAGTTTTTGACATGCACAAAATATATGTAGTAAATCTTAAATTATAGGCAGAGTTTCTTAATGTCGACCGTCGTACTATGGTAAAAGTTTTCTGCTGGGAGTTAAGCTCAGCCAGAGAATCTGGGCGGGGGTGAACGAGCACCAGGGAATTATGGGAAGTGTACCCACAAAAACATCCTGCTACTCGGAAGAGCAATGGATAAAATCGCCAAGTACTGTCCACTTCCAGCCTTGTATACAAGAATATGTTGACACGCAATTATTTTCAGTATTTTTCATGCGTGTGTTAATTGTAATTCTAAACTTTGGAGCTTTATTCGGCGAGAAAACAGTTGCGAAAAGTTCACCAGGAGGCTTCTCACCTGTTCGTTTCGTCTCTTTACCTTGGTAAGATGGCCATGGTTGTTGGCGGCATGTTGCTGTGGGCTCACTGCCATGTTATGGAAGTTTGTTTTCATTGTGGGTGTGACATTTTTCTTAATTGACAAAGAGGGGAAAAATGTCTTGAGGGCGCACTTTCATCTTAGCTGCTGTGGTGTACTTGTTCAGTCAGCACTCTGCATGCGTGTGGGGTGTGGGGGTGTGTGTGTGTGTGTGTGTGCGCTTATGCTTGTAGGCCGGATGGTGCACTCTGATCAGGATTATCTATTCTTACAGGAATGTGGAGCCTGATCCAGTGCCCCTGCACACTGTAATTTTTAAAAAAATTTTTACTGTGAATAATTGCTTCTCAGTTTCCTGCAGATACAGGCCACTGAAGATGGCGCGGAGTGGTTATGCAGGGGTGATTCCTTGTGACCCCCAGGCTACCACTGTTTTGTTCGGGTTCCCGACTTGAGAACTTTTGCTCTGGTTTGTTTACGATTTTATTTGCCGTTCAGTGATGTTTCAGTAGCCTGGATTGGAACTTCTCATTTGCTAGGTCTGGTTTTCACACAACAGAACCAGTACTCTGTCCTGTATGAATTCTGATGCATAAGTGAAGCACAAGGTGCGTGAAGAGCGCTTATTCTTCGCACACCTTGTGCCTCACTTGTGCGTCAGAATTCATCCAGGACAGATCCCACACAAAAATTGCTAGAAAATGGTGAAATGACACAGGACAGATGTCTAGAGAAGTACGTACATCTGTAGTTCTGCCAGCTCCGTATTACATTTTGCTGTTGGATGATTTCATTGTTTCTCATATTACAGTCTAAGATGTTTCATTAGAGGTATTTGCTAATGATCATAGATTTCTGGTTCTTAGAAATTACAAAAGAAGATTAGGTTATAGGCTATTGAAATTGTATCTATGACTGTTGGGTTGATACTAAGTCTACATTTATTCAGACTTGTACATTTGTTTACATTGTATGGTTCCAAAGGTCCATTGAAGGGGTAAGTTATGTAGCATGTTTTGTTGGTTCTGTTATGCAAAGTTCCTATGGATGTCTTTTTTTTGGCTGCTTGTGCCAAGAAAGTGTACATGAATAGATTGTGGTAGAATGGGTGTGTTTACCCGGGTCTTTCCAATGACACACATTCCAGTTTTGTTTCAGTTGAGCTCATAGTTAGACACGGTTGTCAACTAGATTGTATCTTGTTGTTTCCAATAATGACAAACTGAGCACTTTGTCTAAAGACTCTTTTATTGAATTTGTTCTTGAAGTATCTGCAAGTGTCAAAACATTAGTAATGTTCTTTAAGTTTCATCATTAAAAATAACTTTCATAATTTCAGGTAAACCCTGTGACTGACTGGTAAAGCACAAATTTCACAAATTACAAATACAAATTTGGCATCATGTGATGGGGGAGAAACACGGTGAGTTGTCCACTAGTGTTTTGGTTTTGCGTTTCGAATGTTTCTACAGCAGCGCAAACCAATTAAATCACAGCAAAATGAGGCCTCGGTGGTAACTACAGTTTAAACACAAAGGGCTTCACCGGGAACAGGGCTGAAAGTCACTCTGATACAAAGGCTAATGGGATCCTGAAGAACTCGGATCAAATATCCCCCCTTTTCCACGCTGGGCTATGTGTTGGATGAAAAACAGTCTGTGGACTTTGCCTCATTCTAGTGAATAATGTAGAGAAATTGCTCTTGATTTGTAATTGATTCCATTCACATGGATTTGCTTTCTTGTAGCAGCAGGGGTATATGGGGCCCCAACCATCTACAGCAGAACTGTGTGTGTGTAAGAGAGAGAGCAGACACAGGAAAGGCTGTCATGAAGTACAGGTCTTAGTTTTGGTATAATTATAGTCAGAAAAGGCTTTCTTCCAAACAGTGGTAATAGTTAACAAATTGTGCTGTTATCTTTCTTACGCTCTTTCCCTACAAAAATATTTTGGTTTTTGCTCTTGGCGTTAGAAAAAATTGGTTGTTAAATAAGGATAATTTGGCAGAAGGGTCCCCCTTTTCCTGGTGTTGTGTTATAGGCACACCTGGCAAGTTTGCCACTGATAGCTGTCAAGAGTTTTCTTAGGCCCCCTGCAAACATAGGGGCTGTTTCTATCAGGCTACGGGCATAAGCAAAAAAAAGCATGAAGGATCACATACTTGAGTGGGCAAGGAGTTTCTCTCGGAGAAACACACATCAGGCAGCACTTGTGCAACTGGGGTGTACGTGGACAAATGGGAAGTGATTGGGAGTGCTTTTGTTGGCTGAGTTGTTGGTGACCAGTGTAGATTTTGGGACCAACACTGGATCACTTTTGTTTGGTTCGTGATTCAGTCGCCCAGTTTAATTCACGTTTCTGAAGAACAGTGTAGAAGGTCTTCTGATGCACTGCTGTGCAGTGCTGGAACTTATCCTGGAGGTATGTGGCACATCATCTTAGAGCAGCAGGGAGCAACCCAGAGAACCTGGGTTCAAATCCCAGCATCTGGTGTTGTTTTCTTATTCTTCAAGTACAAATTACCTAGCTGTGTTTTTAAGTACAGTCCAGTCAATGTTGGCTAAATGGTTAAGTCATCCTCGGTAGCTAAATATACAAATCTCAGTATCGGTAGTAACCTTGAGCAGAGGTGTTAGTAATATAAAACCGTAAAGTAGAATAATAACATTGGAGGCAATTTATTTATTCCAGGACAGCAGCAAACATTTCTACACGTGCGTTTCTCTAACGCTTAAGGTCATTCGCTGGTTAAAAATATGAATTAACATCCAGCACCGGCAATGGTCACATTGAAGAGCTGTGCGGACCTGACAGTGGCACCCTGTGAGCATCTTGGTACAGCTTTGCTAAGAATTCCATTAGCATTATGCTTGTTAATTCTCTGTATTTACATTATGCAAATACTGTGATGCTTAGCTGATCAGTGGGCACCCACTATTTGGGGGGGGGGGGGGATCGCTGAGTTCTTAATCTGGTGCTTGTTAATTTGGGTTTACAGGGGAGGGGGGGCATCCCGAGCTTGTTAGTGGCACTTTGATGTCTTTAATTTTCCGGTGCCGGGGAACAGGGTTGTGGGAGCAGTGCCATTCCCACCTCCGGCTCCCAAGGAACTTGCGTCCATCCAGGAAGACGTTCCGGACGTTTGGCCCTCATATAGAGAGCATTGTGGATCTCCAGCATCCCTGTCCAGCTCTCCTCCCACACTGTGTGCGTGCTTTGTGGGCGAGGGTGTCAGTTTTTGTCCGTGCTGAGGAAGCTCTTTGGGTTGCTGTCAAGGATGTGAGTGGGTTTTGTGGGCGGTGCTCTGGTTGAACCTTATGATGCTCTGATGTTCTGCTAGATGTCAGTTATGCTGCCTTATCTTAGTTCTGATGGTTGTAGGGTAAGTCTGGGTCCCTGACACCTTAATCTCAACCGTAACATTTGATGGAGGCCACATTTCCCTGCATGCAGTTAAACCCCCCCCAACACACACACACACACACACACACACACACACACACACACACACACCTGTGAGCTTTAAGTATGACTACCAGCAGTGTGGGAATGTGGTTGTGCAGCCCAGCTGCAACTCCCTGGCCCCACCCCACACACGCACCCAACTGTGGAGTCCGTGCTGCTTCGCTTCGGCCCTTGGCCATTCAGTGGCCCCCATCAACTCTTCCTCTGGCCCTTCAGAAAAAACGGCTCCCTTTTGAAGCGGGCCCCGCGGGCCATTGTCTGCGCGCTGCCTCGCTGCATCACAATGAGTCTCCACTCTATTAAGCTGCGTTCTGCCTGTTAGTGTCGCCCAGGGCAACCAGCCCGCCGTATGGTAGCTATGCACAGGGCTATTGATGGGCACAGCCTCGGGGAGGCCGTTGAACCCAGCCCTCCTTACACTTGACACCGTTTGTGTTTATCTAAAGGGGGGGGCATTGTGTTTGTGGAGAATTGAGAGTCTTTGTTGGGGGGGGGGCTAAGGAGGCTGATGAATATTCAGCAGCTCAGGCCTTCTCAGAAGGAGCAGCACCCCCATACCAGAAAACAGATGGAATGTAAACCAGAAAAGCCCTGGTTCCAGGAGGGAGAGGGTAGTTTTATCCAATTAGCAGGGTTGTCAAAGGGAATTTATCCACAGAGCGCCATGCAGTCACAAAGAGGCTCCGTGGCCCTCGCAGTCCCTCTCAATTCTACTCTTTCGCAGGCGGCCTGTTGCTGCTACTCCACTCGTGCACATGCAGTCCATCGCCGAGACGAAAAACACTGTCTGAAACACAGTTTATCGGAGTTTGACTCCCTCATGTTGTTCCCTCATGAAAGAAAATTGAGTCGCCTTATCTGCGTCAGGAGGAAATATCACTCTGATCACATTCTTTACTCCAGATATCTTTCCTCTGGATTAGAAGAGTTTCTGCCTTTGAAGTGCTTCCAGAGATTTGCTTTGTGTGTGTGTTCTGTTGTGATACGGTGGTGTAGGTGTATGGGGAACGTTATATTGCACAAATCCAGGTTAGTTAAGAAGTGTGTGCACAGTGTGTGTTGTGCCAATTACATAGAAGGGCTTGGGGGGGGAGCTCTTCTCCAGCACTGCAGGTTAAGATGTGGTCGGGGGCGCTCACCCACTTCCAGTTATCTTGCCGCACAATCTCTCTGCTGAGTCCCAGTGGCCAGTGCTGAAAATGTGGGTTGGGGTTAAACCAGCCCCGGTACTTGTTTTGAACTGTGCCTCAGGGTTATGGGGGCTCTCGGTGAGTGTGTTTTTGAAATGGAGACCAAGAGAGGTACATAGTTCTTGGAGTAGGAGAAAGATGTATGTGTGCTGCGTGTGAGGGGTACAAAGCATGTAGTGTGTGTGTGTGTGTGTGTGTGTGTGTGTGTGTGTTTAGGCTCCCTTGGCTCTAAAGCACACTGCAGTCTCATTAATTATCCCATACTAATGACAGGATGGGGGGGTGGGGCTCAGAGGCCGCTGGGAGAGAAGGGGGTTGATTTGCTGGCGGTCTGGGAGCTGAGGACCACCCTCTCCATCCTGACGGGAAGTTGTTAGTTTAACCTGACAGGAAAGAATTCGAGGGAACTTGGCAGAGAGTGGCGGAGGGAGTGAGACGCACCAAGACCCTCCTACAGGAACTGCTCTTGGACAGAGCGGCTTTAGTTTCTCTTGCTCTCTTTTGCGCGCACACACATGCACACAAACATGGGTGCTGTGAACGCATTGGCGCTGCTGGGTGAACGCTGTCTGCCTCCAATGTCCTGCCAGGCTGTCGAGTCCCTGTGCAGCCCCTGCCGTCATCCTTCACCTGTTCCCCCACCCCCCGGGGCTGAATGCGGCCTCTGTCCTTGGGCCTTGATGGGTGTATCTATTACACTTCATACAAGAGTAGGGCCCCAACAGGGGCCTCATATCTTATTTTTCTGTCTTTGGTGGTAAGACTGAACATTGCTGGAGTGCACTTACAGCCATATTTGCTTTTAAAAGCTCATTTATGACTTCAGGTAAATACTCCTGTGGGTACCTGTGCAGTTTTCATGTACTGTGTGTAGCTGACCTAGTCTCTCCTGTCTTTCTCCCTTCAGGTAGCGTGATGTTGATACTGATGTTGACACGAAGGTTCATGGCAGAAGACAGGATCTGCCGGCGGCAAGAGCGAGACGTTCGTGTGCTGCTGGGGCTTGCCAGCTTGCTGCTGTTCTGCCTGAAGGGCGGCGCCACTACAGATGGTGAGCAGACACACCATGCAGTTTCTGCTCCACAGCCGTTCCCAATTATTTGCATGCCAAGGCTGGCACCAGATTTGACCCAATCCATAGCTGAAACTTATTTGCTGCAGCACGGGTACACGTTTGCATACAGACATTGACTGAGAGCAGGAAGTGTTGGACTGCCTGCTGTAGTGGAATTTTTAACTGGTTTGACACTAACAACAAGGTGAATATTTTGTCTGTGTTCATTGCATATCAGAAGCTCTTACAGTGATTTTAACATTGCATCTTCTCCCCGGATGTAGATGAGGTACCCACCTTCACAGAGGAGCCGCTTTCTGTGGTGCAGAAGCTTGGTGGCAGGGTCACTCTGCACTGTGGTGCCCGTCCAGCTGCTGCCAACATCAGCTGGCGCCTAAATGGCGAGGAGCTGTTGGAGGAGAAGCTGGGCGAGCTTGGCCTGCAGGTGCGACCGGGCCTGCTTGTGATCTCCACCCTCAGTAACCTCACCATTGGACGGTACCAGTGTGTGGCCAGCACCAGCGTGGGGGCTGTAGCTAGTGTGCCAGCCAACGTCACTGCAGCCAGTGAGTGTCTGTGTGTGTGTGTGTGTGTGTGTGTGTGTGTGTGTGTGTGTGTGTGTGTGAGAGAGAGAGAGAGAGAGAGATCGATCAGTGGTGATGCACACTGTATGTTTATGTTCATAATTGTCTGGGAAACTGCTTGTGAGGTGGCCTGACATACAGCAGTACAATCTGTTAGCTGACCTTTAGCTTTGTATGTGGGTCTGTGTGTGTCTGCATCAGTGACACCGCACTCCTCTTGAATGCAAAGCCAGGGTGTATTCAGCTCTGTGGTCTGTCAGACACTCACCTCCAGGGGAGGCCATAAATCCCATTGTGGGAAGGACTTGGGCGTTGTCATAGCAATGCATTCTCTTCTATCTGTGCAGAAGATATGATGTGAGTTCTAGGTCCTTATCTTGTCGTCTCCTCATCTTGACCCTGACAACCTGTTGGACATTTTTTTTCTTTCTCACATACTCGTACCTTTGTACGGTTTCTTAATGTTTTCGTCGTGTGTGTGTGTGTGTGTGTGTGTGTGTGTGTGTGTGTGTGTGTGTGTGTTCGTTCAACTATGCATGCCTGCTAAACTTTCTGCTCCTTCCAAGCTTGTCTTTGAGAATTAATGATATTTATGAAAAGACTAAGCTTCTTTTCCAAGTCTGGTTGGCAAAGCATTCTTAAATGTTTTAAGAGGTACTAGTCATTCATCATTTTTATGTTTTGATGGGGTCAGGGCACTGAGGGGGGAGTCTGGAAGTTTTGAATAATGCAAAAACAGCAGCCTCCCTCTGGGATGAGGTTCAGATGGATTTCTTTAAAGTTGGAGGCCAAGAAGGTCTATGTTTTGGGGCAGGACTTCAGGTTGAAATATAGCTGTAAGGTTTTTCTCCCAAGCTGCTCTTTTGGGAACTGTCCTGAGAAGAGTGGCTGCTGGGAGTGTGGGGTCAGGTACCAACTTAGCATGGGCTACCAGGCTGCATGTCACCAGTTATCATTTGCAGACCTTGCTGAGATGTTCTGGAGAAGGTTAGTCTTATTTGGGTCAAATTCTTGCAGGGTCTGTACTTTTGTACATTAAAGAAATGCAGTCAGATTGTACAGACCAGATTTTTTTTTTTTTTTAAGCAACACTGTGGATGCAGCAGTTATGGTGACACATACATACCCCCCACCCATGGGGGAGGAAGGGGTTAAAGGTGTAGCTGTAGGAATTTGGGAGTGAGACAGGGAGGGTGGTTGTAAAAACAAGAGCAGATTGATTTAGCGACTTGAGCCCCTCCCCATGTGCAGTCTTTCTGGGATTCTCATCTCACTCGTGGCAGCTGGGCCACGCTGGGGGCACCTGCCCCCATTCTCCACTTTGGACTTTTCCTCTAGCCGTGAGGTATTGGGTTACCAGTAGGGGGTGGGGCAGTTTTTTGGATTGATGGCCACTCTGTATGTTGAGTGCTACCTTATCCTCAAGTCGCTTTCCACATCAAGATGTTTGTTCTGTTCCTTTGTTCAGACATCGCTGTGGTTGGCCTAGACGGTTGACAATACCAGCAAGAGAGCAGGGAAACACACGAAACAAAAGGAAGAAAAATGCTGGTGTTGGCAAATAAAAATGAAATGGAGTGGATGTGTTTCCTAATAAGGCTCTGGGGCCTTGGATTGCTTTTTGGAGCCGTGTGCAGCTCTGGCGCCGGTCAGACGTGTGCTCCGAGTCTGGGCCTGCACCCAAGGAGCCTGGACATCCTCAGCTGGCTGAGCCTCTTGAGAGCATTCCCCCACCCTCCCTGCTCTCTGCTCAACTCCATCACAGCCCCTCCCCTTAAACCTGTCCCCCCCCCTTCCTCCAGCCCCTTCTTGGTGGCCCCCGCTGTCCCAACTTGTATTCTTTTCTAGCAGCTTGAGAGTACCGTCATCTTTACTGTTAAACCCCCTCTAGCTGTTTTGCTGGAAAGGAGGTAAAGAAATGAGTGGCGTTTCAGACAAGGCAGCTGACACTTTATAGAGATCAGGAGTGTTTGTTTTACTACTCACTTTTAGCAATCTAAACGTTCTGCATGCACCCCAGTGGCTGTTTGCTGGTGTTTGTTTAGTTTCAGTGTGTGACTGACTCCAAAAAGACCATGCTTCCAATCTGAGTTGAGCTAGACCCAATAAATGACTCTGCTTCACCGGAGCCTGGATGCGGCTGAAAGCCAGAGTGCCACAGACTGCCCACTGCCTCATTGTCAGCCGTTTCACCTTGGCTTCACTGTGTTCGCTATCGTCTGTAGACTTTTTTTTTTTTTTTTTTTTTTTTTTTTAAAGATAAATATTGACTACCAAGGCAGAGATGTGACTGGACTTTAAAAAATGCTGTTCCTTTTCTACTGGTACACATACCTGATTGATGATTAAATGAATGTAAACAAGTAATTTTAAGAGACTCGTGTATGTATATTTATGTATTTGTGAGAGAGAGCAGGGCTGAAGTGTCACCTTTCTACAGAGCTGCGAGACTTTGAGCCTGACGATCAGCAGGAGATCGAAGTGGATGAAGGGAACACGGCCGTGATCGAGTGCCACCTCCCAGAGAGCCAGCCGAAGGCTGAAGTGCGCTACAGCGTGAAACAGGAGTGGCTGGAGACGTCCAAAGGTGGGCTGAGCGCTTCCTTCCCTTTGCTGTGCATAACTGTGGAATGCAACTCTTGCACTTATCGCTTTGTCTGCTCCGTCGGAAAAGCTGCAGATAGGGAAAGGAAAACACGTTTATTTTATTTTTGGGCTTATTTTTGTTGCCCTAAATTGCCTGTCTAAATATTGTATCCATGTAAGTGCATTAGAGCCAGAGGTCTCTGACGTCTCTGTGCGTTGTTTGTGGCCAGCGGTTACATTATGACTGAAACATCTTCATGTTCAAATTTGAGCGCTATTTACAGGAGCTACTGCTTGTCTTAGGAGCACAGCAAGTTGTTTCCAGTATTTCTCAGAGTTGAGCAGAGCATTTCTCCCTCGATACAGGGAACTACCTGATTATGCCATCGGGGAATCTGCAGATTGTGAACGCCACTCAGGAGGATGAGGGCACCTACAAATGTGCAGCCTACAACCCTGTCACTCAAGAGGTGAAAACCTCCACCTCCACTGACCGCCTCAGGATTCGACGTGAGTGTTTGATTCAAGAGTTCGGTGGGAGAACTTTGTTGGTGTCATCTGAGATTTTTTTTTTTTTTTTTTTTGAGTGTGATGTGGCCAACTAACCTGACTAATGATGGACTGAAGGTATCCTCCTCCTTCCATATTTCCAGGCTCTCCCTCAGAAGGTGCTCGTATCGTCTATCCACCTGCCTCCCGCTCGATCATGGTGACCAAGGGCCAGAGGCTAGTGCTGGAGTGTGTGGCTAGTGGCACACCACCCCCCCAGGTCACATGGGCCAAAGATGGCCTGGACCTGCGTAACCATAACACCACCCGCTTCCTGCTGAGCAACCTGCTGATTGACACAGCGAGTGAGGCCGACTCGGGCACCTACTCCTGCCGTGCAGACAATGGGGTTGGAGATCCAGGTTCCGCCTCTATCCTCTACGATGTCCAAGTGTTTGGTAAGTGGGGTTCAGAGGTTCTTCTCTTTTCTCAAGTTGTCCGCCGTATTCATCTCCTCAAAATGTTGATTGGAGATGTAACAATAGACATCTTTGTGACTTGTGCAAGAAGAGACCTACAAAGTTGTTTTTGCTGCAGTTTTTTTAGTCCCTTGGCAGCTGTCATTAATTAAGCCCACATTTCTGTAATGAAACTGCATTGAAAGTGCTTCAGAATCAGCCAACCATCAACTGTAGTGGTGGTAATGGCTTAGCCTGCCTGGCTTTGCAGTGTGGGTGTGGTGATTTACCCCCCCCCCCCCCCCCCCACACACACACACACAGACAGACACACTCAATCTCATAAACACACATAACAGATGTGCTTCTTGTACAGAACCACCCCAGGTGAGTGTGGAGTTGCAGCAGCCGGCTGTCACCTGGGGCGGTACCGTTCGCTTCAGCTGCCTGGCACGGGGAAAGCCCACCCCTTCGGTGGTGTGGCTGTACAATGCACGTCCTCTGAGCCCGTCGCCACGGCACCGGGTATCTGCTCGAATGCTACGAGTGCTGCAAGTTGGACCACAGGACGAGGGGGTGTACCAGTGCCTGGTGGAGAACGACGTGGGAAGTGCACAGGCAGCAGCTCGTCTGCTCACGGGGCCAGCAGGTGAGTCAGTGGGACCACAGAAGTATCAGCCCTGCATCTGCTGTCCTGCCCTCCACCCTGTGCTACCTGCTTACCATTCTGTGGATTCCGTCTTTCCTATAGGAACGGCTTTCCGGGCAGTCAGACTGCCCTCTCCAGATATTCTGCGTCCTGCTGGTCCCGAGAAGGTGCTGCAAGATTGGAACTTGCAGAAGTCTGGGATTATGGGTGGCATGGCAGATGAGGACTGTTCTGAGTTACAGGGGTCCATCACCCCAGCGGAAGCGCCTGTCATTCTGAGTCAACCGCGCACTGGAAAGGCCGACGTGTACGAGCTCACCTGGAAGCCCCGGCATGATGGAGGTGCTCCTGTATTGGAGTACATCATCAAATACAGAAAGGTGATAAGTTAATCAAATTTTGGAAATCCTAAAGGGAAATTCTGCTCAGCTGCAGAAGCACACAAAATGTAACGTCCATGGTCACATAGAATGATGAAACAGATTTGGAAAAGTAAATAAATAGGCGGGTACCTTTACGCACGAGAGGGCAGAGGTAAAGTGCCAAGGCACAAGGTGCATTGTGACAGCACAGAGTTTGCGCAGGCTTGCGGACATGAGACATGCAATCTCAGACAAACACTTTCTTTTTCTAAGGCTGGCGATCCCTCTGATGATTGGACCACTAGCCAGATCTCTGGTTCACTGCACAAACTGATGCTGGTCAGGCTAGAACCTGCCAGTCTGTATGAAGTGGAAATGGCTGCCAGGAACTGTGCTGGTCTGGGCCAGCCAGCCATGATGACCTTCAGGACAGGCAAAGGTGTGTGTGTGTGTGTGTGTGTGTGTGTGTGTGTGTGTGTGTGTGTGAGAAAGAGCATGTTAAGCTTTGGTATGAAAGCACCTAGACAAATTCTCTTCTCTTTTTGTAGGACGCAAGGTTGGAGGACAAAATGATGCCCCAAAAGTTGCTCCTGTGGAGCCGTCACGCCTCTCCCGTAAGTCACCGAAACTTCCCAGTGCCATTGCACATTATCAGACCTGCCATTGTGCAGAAATACACAAATGAATCCTCTCTGTGGTTGAATGTGAGTAACTTACTACCACAGTATTGTCATTTTGTTTGTGCTGTGGATCTTCATTCAGCCCCAGAAGCCCCTGACCGACCCACGGTTTCCATGGCATCGGAGACATCTGCATACGTGACGTGGATCCCTCGCGGTAACAGAGGCTTCCCGATTCAGTCCTTCCGGGTGGAGTACAAGAAACTTAAGAAAGGAGAGGACTGGGCTTTGGCTGTGGCCAACATCCCACCATCCCGCCTTTCTGTGGAGGTCACTGGCTTAGATAAGGGTGAGCCACAAAGTGACCTACACAAACCCCATGAGGGGTGCTTCTGGAATGACCTGTCTTACCAGCTGAATTTATGCACCTTGACTGGATCGTTGCTCACTTCTGTTTTGTGTCCATTTGTTTCAGGTACATCCTATAAGTTCCGAGTCCGAGCAGTGAATGTTCTAGGGGAGAGTCCACCCAGTGCCCCCTCCAAAGCTTACGCGGTGGTGGGAAGTGGTCATGGGAACCCCAAGCGTCCTGTCAATGGCCCCTACATTACATACAACGAGGCCATCAACGAGACCACCATCATTCTGAAGTGGACGGTGTGTGTGTGTGTGTGTGTGTGTGTGTGTGTGTGTGTGTGTGTGTGTGTGTAGGTCCTTCATGAATTGAAAGATGAGCAAATGTACTTATTTGGTTTCTCATTCCTCCAGTACACTCCTGTCAGCAACAACACACCCATCTATGGTTTCTACATCTTCTATCGGCCAACAGACAGTGACAATGACAGCGACTACAAGAAGGATATAGTTGAAGGTACAGAGCTGTTCCTGCCTACCCATGGGGGTGGTGTTTCTGTGTAGCTGTACAGTCTGCAGTTTGCACATGGTCCTTTGTTGCTCCCTGTCAGGTGACCGCTATTGGCATTCCATCACGGACCTGCAGCCGGAAACCGCCTACGACATCAAGATGCAGTGCTTCAATGAGGGCGGAGAGAGCGAATTTGGCAACGTGGTCATCCTTGAGACCAAAGGTACCTCCCCGTACCCCACAAGGATGGAGCATTTCCTTGTAGTGGAGACAGCGATTGTTTGCCTGATCCCGCCACTTTGTGTCTACAGCACGCAAGCAACCACGACCCCTCCCAACAGAGCCTCCTGTGAAGCAGACCATACACCCGGGAGGACCGATACCACGACCCGGTGACCTACCATACCTGATTGTTGGTGTGGTACTGGGGGCCCTGGTCTTCCTCATCGTGGCCTCCATCCCCTTCTGCTTGTGGAGAGCCTGGGCCAAGCAGAGTGAGTTGCCACCCTCACAGAGGACCCCTCCCACGCTGCTTGTTGGGGCCCACACAATCGTCGCAGCGGTGATCTCGGCACACGATCGCCACAGTAATGCTGTAAGCACCATTTAATAGCTTGCTGTATTTTTCTTCACGGTTTCAGAGCAAACATCAGACCTGTGTTTCCAAGCTGTAGCGGCACCTGTTCCTTCCTGCCAGTACACCATGGTTCCCTTGCAGGGTCTGGCCCTCATTGGACACTGCCCAGTGGCCCCCCATGCAGAGCAGCCTTCCAGTGCCAAGCACTCTGCCTACTGCTTGCCCGGCTTACACCAGGTGAGTCCTCTGCAGGAGTGTGTGTGTGTGTGTGTGCGTGCGTGCGTGCGTGTGCGCGCGCGCGTGCGGATACAGTCAGTGCCGATATTTATGGGTTTTTGCTGCAGAATGGAGACCACGAGATGGAATGTGACACCTTGCTGCCTCAGATGATCATGACCAATGGCTGTCCGACTGTTTTCCGCCTGTCTGATGGGTGAGTTTGGGCTGTCTGGTGGACGCTATGTAGCCACGACAACAAGGTCCTTTTGGTCATATCCATGGTTAGGGTTCTAAAAGAAAAGGCTGACACATGGCCCTCAAATGTGTCTCTGTTCTGAAGGTCTCTTGAGGGAAATGAAGAGGAAGCACTATGTCCACAGGATGACTCCTCCCAACAGCTGCTCAACACTTCTGATGTGCCAGATCCTGGATCTCGATGCCGGGGGGGTCAGCATTTGTCTGAGGAGCTTCCTGGCTACACAGGTACGGCTCTGCTTGTCTAGAGCGTTAAGTGACCGCATTTTGTGGAAGGATGGCTGCCAGGAGGGGCCACTGACTGTCGTCCTTGCAGATGTGCCGTGCTGTTCCCTTCTAACCCCCGTGGAGGAAGTCGAGAGCGAGCCCAGTCTACCGACGTGGTCCCAGAATGCACTGCAGCAAAATGCCACCAATTGCCAAAGCGGAACACATCTTGAGGGAACAGAGAGACAACGTGCTGCTGCAGCAGATGGATAGACTATAAAAGATAATAAAGTATTTATTTTTTTATGAAGCATATTTATATATTTATACTTTTGTAAATAATTCTATATTTTTCTTATATGTTATAATGTAAAGATATATTTTTTTTTAATATAGTCAATTGGAAGGAGAAAGTGTGCGTGCTCATGTCCATGTGCATGTTTTTGTTATGACCATATTCTATTCGTGGGAATGCTGTTAATTCCTCTGCACATGTTGTGACAACAGGTTAGATTAGCTGTGAAAGTACAGTATGGTACAGTATGTTATGGTACAGCAGGTGTAAGTTAGCGGGAAATAACTGAGCCGCTCACAACCAGGTGCTGTATGGCAGCGAGACAAAGTGCTAGACCTTCAGTCCCGGGCTGGCGTCTCCACAACCATACACGGGCCCGGCGTTGTCGGCACCACAAACACAAGCCCTTTCCTGCCGGAGGCTGCGGGCTGCCGCTGGCTTTATTTCAGCCTCACGGCTCTGCAGATGGAAGGAGGGTCTCGGTGTCGCTCGTCTCAGTGTTTGTAGCACAATTTTTGAGGCTGTTTGAGTCTGTATCTCCCTCACCAACCAGTTATGGAAGTTAATATTCATCTGTTCATTAGCGACAGTTACAAAAGTCACCTTTTCAAAGAGGTTACGTGTAAAGTCTACGACTTGAGGTTCGGGGGCTCTTCGTTTGCATAGTGGGGGTGTGGTTCATACTGATCCAGTCCTGGTCCCGGTGCTGCCCCTCTGTGGCGTTGCTAGACATTCTTTTTTTCCAAGTAGCACTTAGATAAATGTATCTTGCTGCCATTAACCCGATATTAATAGGGGAAACATGTATGCAACTTAAGCTGCCTAAAATAGTGTAGTGAAAATAAACATATTATCTATTGATAGAAATCTTTTTTTTTTTTTTTTTTCCCCCGATTACCGGTGTACCAGAAACGATCTGTAGAGAATATTGCCCTTTTCATGTCCTGAGACAAATTTGTTTGGTCAGAGTTGGCCTTGGGTGATGTTGCTCTGTGGGTACTGACCACATTCAGCAGTGGGACTGTGTGCAGGAGTGCAGACCGACAGGTGTATCAGTGTTGTCTTAGTTGGCTGCTTACCACGGTATCCCTACTACCATGGACCAGTGTTTCAGTATTAATGTTTTTTGCTACAAAGTGCTGCAGTGCTGCCTGTCCTCTGTGCATCAGTGTTATTTTCCCCGCAGTGTTAGAAGTGGAAATGAAGGAGAACTAGTCTGTGACCCACGCAATAGCAAAGGTTACCATGTTTACATGGTTTCTGCACTTAGAAAATACTTCCAATGTAAACTGCATGTAAATAAAGCTTATATTTTTTAATCGCTTTGCTTTAATTCATTGTGTTACAATTCAAGATGCTGCATATCACACACATACATCACACTTTACCAGGTCGTGTGTGTGTCCTTGCTATGCAGCGGGGGGGGGTTTCCATTTCCTTGGCCTGAGAGTTTTTGTGTTTTCCTCTCCTCAGTTGCCAGATTATTTATATCTGTACACACTAGCAAAGTCTGGTCATTCTCTGCTTTTTTTTTTTTTTTTTTTTTTTTCCCCCCCCTCCATCACTTCTCTTGCTGTACAGTCAGTTCTACTCCAGTGTGTCGGTAAGCGACCGCCGCAGCCGCCCCAGTGTGCCGGTAAGTGCCATGACTTCTTACTGTACTCTGCTCCAGCCCCATTGTTTCCCACTGAAATGTATCAGAGGAATGAGTGTTAGTGTAATACTTTACAGGAACACAGCTGCTGCACCAGGGCCAAGCGCATAGCTGCTTCTGCTATTTGAACATAGACCTTTGTGTAAAAAAAAAAAATGCTTGCTTCCACCAGAAAGGGCCGAGACGGTGACATCTGCTGGTATTCCATAATGATAGCATGTGTGATGTTTTTAGCAGAAGCTTTTGGCCTAAAACTAGAAGCAGAAACATATTTTCCATTTTAGCCACTGGATATTTTTTTAAACACCAATCTTAATATTGAGTTCCACAATTGAACAAAGTGACTATACAGTGGGACCACAGCTACCTTGGCTTGCATGGGAGGGCAGTGAAACAATTCTAGTCATAAGTTATATGTTTAGATCTTTACCGATTTGACCCAATGTCACACCTATAACACAAATTACCTTAAATTGCAGCATTTACTCCATTTTGACACCTTTAATATGAGGAGCCATTACTCTACTTGGACTGCTGCTGTGGATTCTCGCATAGTCCTTACGGTGCCAGCATAAGGAGTTGCACCCGTGGTCAATGTTCATACATCCTAATAGCATCACACTGACTGTGCTACCACAGAACTTCTGCGGAGAAGTAATTGTACCCATTTTTAATAAAAAACCCTTTAATAATTTTTTTTATATATATACATATCTACATTTGCTAACAATTCTTATAAATTAGAAACAAGGATTTACACACAGCTCCAAATTGTTGTCAAAATCTGCCCTGATCAGTTTGGTTATTTTGTTAGGAGTCAAGTTTTGTGCTGAAAATTTCATGAAAAAGTTTCACAGCTCTTCCTCTTTGAGGAAAGGCAACTGTAAACATCTGTACAGTTCGAGTTCTTTCACACACAATGCAACACCCACGCTGCTTCCAAAAGCCTCATGAACAGATGACAACATTGGTTCAGAGCATAAATTAGGGGTAAGACACGATGTGACAAATAAAAATTGCCTTAGGTGCCCTCTGATTTATCTCCAGCAGACATTGATGGCAGTGAGCAGAGCTGAGCGAGTGAAGATTGTCGGAAGAATAACCTTTCTGACACCGGTTTCCAGCACGCTGGCATGTCCACCATCATCTATACCATAGTCCTGGCGCTGCCTCAACTTATATGGCAGAGCTTCCATCATGACCTAGAATGTGGCTGATGTTGTGGGCAGGTCGATTAGGCTGCTTCCCCGAGTCAGATGCTGCTGTGTTTGTGAGGGACAGCAGGGGGGACATGGGCATGGATGAACCATCAGCGGGCATCGCTGTGGCGATTTCAGGAAACAGAGAGGTGAGGTTGAAATTTGACAAGTGGGGAGTGATGCTTGAAGAATTTGCTATGGGCATAGGGGGCATTTCTGTGAGTAAAGGGAAACTGGCTTGTGCGAAGCCCACTGGCCGTGGTGGAGACAAAATGGACCCAAATCGGTTGTTGAGGGACGTGCCGCTGGCCTTGTCTGTGTTGGGGCTGGTGAACATCTGGTTGGGGAAATACTGCAACGGAATGTCACTGGGCAGGCTAGGGTGAGCGGCGGGTGAGTATGAGGGGTAGAATGATGGCAAAGGATTCTGTGGTTCCACTGGGAGGATGGCTGGGGTGCGGGAGGCGCTTGCCTGAGTGACCGGCGGGATGAAGGAGGGGTTAGTGTTAATTGAAGGGGCATTTTCGGGGATGAAGGAGAAGCCAAAGTTTTGGGTAAGGTGCTGATCAGACACCAAATTTTCCCCTCCTACTTGTGAGCTGTCAGCCATAAAGCGTACAATGCTGCCTCGCCGCGAGTCTGCACCTGCCTGCTGCCTCCCCAGCAGCCCTGTGCCCCCGGAAGGCAGGGGCAGCGGTCCGTCTGGCTCAAACGGAATGCCAGGACGGAGAGGGCCTGAACGCACCCTGTCACCAGGCCGCACCTTTGCATTTGGAGCCTCCTGGCCAGGGTGGCGAGACCGCTGGCCGACGGAACTGAGAGGGCGGGCAGGAGTTGAGACGGTGGGGTGTCCTGACTCGGTGCTGCTTAGAGATGTGGGTGGGTGCAGACCTATCCTCACTCCAGTCCCCACCATGTGCATATTCCCACTCATTTGATGGTTCACGTGGCCTTTGTTTGTTTCACCAAGTCGCATTGTTGGTGGCTTCTGTGTGGGGGCAACACTGGGACTGACAGCCTTGGCCTGCAGGTCTGCACTCGAGTTGGCTGGCAGACAGTTATACTCCATGCTAACAGGAGGACAACACTGTGCTGCTCGCTGGTGGCCAACCTGCTCCAGATGTGGTGCCAGTAGGCTCTGCATAAAACTCTGGTGACAGCTCTCCTGATCGTCTTGGAGGCCACTAGCCAAGGGCACACTCTGCGAGCCAGGATATGTCCCCCGTGGCTGTCTGTCTGCCATGACACTCGTGCCCATCCTGAACCCCTGCGAATGCATGGCCCTGTGGGATGCTGGTCCAGCTTTGGAGGCCATGTCACCACCGCGTGACACCTGAGCTTCAAAGCTTCCCAACTGGTGCTGTCCACTAACCAGGGTTTTGAAAGGGGTGCAGTCTGAAACCCGTTGGATATCACCAGATCCCTGGTGGTCCGGAGGAAGCCGGCCCTGGGGGTTGTGAGCCACATTCCCTTTCGCTCGGGACACATCCAGATAGGAGCGCAGTTCTGGTTGATCCTGGCTGGATCGAGGACCTTGCAGAGGGAGCCCCATGTGCTGCTCACCGGTGGAAGAAGATTTTCCAATGAGAGCCTCAGCAGAATAGCTGGAGATACGGTGGCGGTCCTGGCGTGATGGCACACAGGTGATGTCTGAAGGCCGTGACACAGAGTTGCCAGTCTGGGGGGTCAACTGCTGCTCCAAGGTCCTGGAACTCATCATCCTTTGCATAGCACTGTGGCTCTGACTTGTCTGTCGATCCTGCTGTTGCTGCTGGTGCAAAAGGCTCTTCTCCTGATGGCGACCCCCAAAGTGTTGCTGTTGGAGGTGCTGCTGGAGATGCTGGTGCCTAGAATGTGAACTTTGTTGCTGATGTTGCTGTTGCTGCTGTTGTTGTTGCTGCACTCCATTCTTTTCCACATGATGTTGTTTTTGGGGCAGGCTGATAGGTGGCCCTTGCTGGCCTCCTCGTACCATTCCACGCTTTTTCTGAATGTGCTGATCCTGCTGCATTGCCCTCTGATGAAGGCTATGCAACTGTGTGGCATCAGATTGTGTTAGGTGGTGCTGTAGCTGGTACAGGTGTTGTCTCTGGCCCTGGAGTTGCTGATCTTGGGATGGCTGCTGCTGCTGCTGTTGCTGTTGTTGTTGTTGTTGTTGCTGCTGTTGCTGTTGTTGTTGTTGCTGTTGTTGCTGCTGTTGCTGCTGCTGCTGTTGCTGCTGCTGCTGCTGCTTCAAGTAAGGATTTCCCACCTGGTGGTGGTGTGTAGGCTGGGGGGTACTATGCTGGGAGTGCCCCTGCTGCAGGTGCTCTTGTTGGAGTGCTTGAGGGCCACAGTGACCTTCTGTTTGTCTTAGGTCTGAGTTCATAAAGTTGTTCACAGGGAATAAGGAGTTAAGACCATCAGGTTGGAGACCTCGTGTCCCGGGAGCAGAGGAGGTTCCTGAACTTGGGGGGTGGTGACTGGCCATCATCTGAACATGATCAGATGGCACAACCTTCATTTCCATTCGTGCTACACTAGTGCCAGAACAGGGTTTTGGTCGCTTACTGACTGACACCATTGTATCTTCTTGGGCAGGGCGCTTGGGCATGTCCTTCATACGCCGTTCGACTCCAGTCCCTGTGGTCCTCATTAGAGCAGTCTTAAGCGGAGTTAATTCAGACAGCTGTCCTGTACCCGAACAGGCTGGCAGAAGAGAAGGGGGTTGTGTCATGGGCGTTACAGCCGGTGATGAAACAGATACTTGCTGGGGAAGACTGGGAGAGCAAGGATAGGGCTGGCAGGAACTCGCTGGCCTGATAAGGTTATTAATGCTGAGACTACTTAGAGTGGGGGACTGGGAATGGGACTGAGAAGACTGGGACTGGGAAGACTGGGAATAAGAGACAGCTAGTAGGCCATTAGGAGTTGTCTCTATAGACTGTTCCCTTATGCTAATCTGGGAGGGAGGTCTTACTGCTGGCATATCTGGAAGTTTAGGCTGCTTTGATTCAGCTGTGTCCCTCTCCTTAACATGAGAAGTATGAGGAGGTTTTGCAATGTCCCAGTCAGATGTAGGACCTGTAATGAGGCCCGAAACAAGGCCAGAGGCAGGACTGTCCATCCCACAGCTTCCAGGGCGCCTCCCAGGACTGTCCTGTTCAAAAATGGCTCTTGCAGCCATAGCAAGGATTTCTGCCTGCTCAGTAGTAAAGGTGAAGGTGCCAAAAGAACTTGCTGAAGCACTGACTCCGTGGCAAGAGGGAAGCATGGAAGCCACAGAAAATCTTCGACTGCTACCTGTCCCGACTAAAAAAGGGGAATCACTCTGTCGGCTGGACAACAATGACTGGCTCAGAGCATCGTGTTCAAGTGGGCACACATGCTGTGGAGAAGAGGAATCTTTCCTGGGGAGGGCATCTGGTCTTGAAATGCTCTTCTCTGATGAATCAACAGCTAGACTGTCTCCTCCAGCATCCCTTTCTTCACTGCTTGCATCACTTAAGCTTGGCTCTGCAAGGACTGATTTATTGTGGGATGAGGACAAACCAGACAAAGTGGGTTCTGTTTGAGAAGTCAAGGTGACAGTAGAAGGGCTGGGCTTCGTGCACTCAGAAAAATGAGACAGTGAAGTGGCAACCGTCGTGGAAGAAGCCTCAGAGCAGGGTAATGGAACAGCAGACAAAGAGCCTGACAGGATCGTGGTCTGGTTGGTCAACAAAGAGAGCTTTGGGTTTTCAGGCTGAGAAAATGTTGTGAAGTCATTTACTGTAAAACTAGTACTAGTTGCCATGGCCTTATCTGTTGTGGTAGGATTATTCACTGTGGAGCTGACACTACAGATGATGGGACTGTTGACTACAGAACTCTCACCAGAGGCCATGGGGCCACTCACTGTACAACTGGCACTAGTTACTACCGAGAAACATATTGTAGAATTCACAGTAGACACTGCAAGTCCACTCTCCGTGGAACCTGCACTAGTGACTGCAGATGTACCTACAGCAGAACTGACATCTGGTGGTACATGTGTGCTTACTGTGGGACCAATGCTAATAACTGCAGAGGTACCTTCAGAGGAATGGACACTGGTGGGTATCTGTGTGCTTACTGTGGGACTGACACTAGTGGCTGCACAGGTATCTACAGAGGAGCTGACACCTGAGAGCATTGGAGTATCTGCTGTGGAACAAGCACTAGTTAATTCAGATGTACATACACTGGCACTTACATCTGTGACACTAGGGACTGTGGGTTCTCTTGCTGTGGAACCAACATTTATGCCTTCAGTCTCAGTTTGAATGATCTTTTCACTGATGAGTGGAGAAATTTCTATGGATTTAGTGTCAGAGGACGATAGTTCATTGGGAACAGTAGAATTTGAAGCAAAATGTCTCTTCTGCACCTCTGCTTCAGTCTGTTGTGATTGTTGCCCAGCAGACAGCACAGTTTGAGGAAGAGCAGCCAGTTTAGGTGCCATTTTTCTAGCTGTGTTGGTCCTCTTGGATGCAAAGCGCTTCTGTTTCGATTTCAGTCCTGGAGCTGCGCTGGGTTTCCTCATTAAAACCTTTAAAGTGCCCGCTACTGGACACGATGCCATAGGGGTAGAGATGGCAGCAGTACCTGACCTACCTGGCGAAGAGCAATTTACAGCTGCTGTGACGACTGGGAGAGGTGGCTGTGCTGCAGGGTAAGAATGCGGTGTGATGGAAAGCTGCAGGTTATTTTGACTGGGTATATTTGTGATGCTCTGGTTGAGGTTAGCAAGGGCACCTAAGGTATGCAAAGTGATGTTGGTGGTGAGGTCTTCGCTGGTTGTTGGCTGAATAATCTGGAGAGCGCTCTTTGTGGATGTCCCGGGAGGTGGCTTCACTGCCTGTAGGGCAAAAACCTGGCCATTCACCGTGATAGTCTGAGGTGTTGGTCCTGATGGAGTTGACACGGATGAACCCAGGGGCCGAGGCAGGATGTGCACCAAGTGTTTCCCCCCAACAGTCTGCACATTTGTGGTGGAAGCAGCACAGCTAGAGGTGACAACTTCATGAGCTACTGGTACTGCAGCTTGTGCTACATTAGCCTTTGGTTTCTTCTGTGGAGAATTCTGATTTGTTGCTTGAATGATGACAATATGTTGACATGAACTCTGATTGCTCAGTCCATCTCGGACCACTGCCTGGGGTGGGCAGGAATTAGCCGGCTGGAGAATTACCACTTTTGGGTTACTGGATGTTTGCGGTGCAGTTGACCCAGCAGTACTTCTCATCTGCAGCACCTGCATAGTTTGGAGCAGTGGTACGACGGTAGGTGGAGCCTGTAGAGGGACTTGAGCAGCATGTTGAGTGGGGGCTTGGGGTGGGACAGCAGCAGGAGGTGGGGTCGGGATCTGAGGATGTACCTGGATTTGAGTTGATGCCAGAACAGGCTGAACTGAAGGCTTAGGTCCTGGGGGGCAAACAAGAGTTCCATGCAAGCTCTGGGCAGTAGTACTGGTAGTATGTGTTGGAGCATTAGGGAGGTTATGGCAAAATGGCTGCACTGTGTTCCCACCCAGCTGTAGTGTGGTCCATGTTGTCTGTGTGCTTCCTGTGCTTCCTACCCTCAGTACGTGAAGGTCGCTGCTTCCTCTGGGGGGCGTTACATTTGCCTGTTGTGTAACTGTGGAAAGTGACCTGGCATAAGTTTCTATAGCACCTGCAGAAGATGTCTCTGGGCCAACTATTCGCACAGCTGACTCTTGGGAGAGCGGTGCGAGTGGTGAAGGCAAGGTGGATATAGCGAGCGGCTGCATAGGAAGGGATGGAGCTCGGCTGATTGTGGGTGTTAAGCCTGGCAAAGGTGTGGAGTTTGGGGGTTGCTGAGGTGGGGCTGTACAGGCTGCAGGCAAGGGACAAACACCTGGTACAGTGATATATGAGACAGCATGGGGAAGTTTGGGACCCGACTGCACCTCGCTAAGGCGTTGCTCCACAGCCACAAGGCTTGGGGCAGAAACCGCAGGGGTAAGCAAAAGTTGGGCTGCTGGAGAAGCAGGGGAATCCTGTACATGAATCTGGTTCTGGAAAAATTTGGGCCCTGTTTCAGGTGCAACATTGCAGACAGGCTGGACAATGACAGGTTCTGTAGGGTGCTTTCCTGTGTCCAAAGAAACGTTGGCTGTGGCAGACTCCTCTCCTGCAGGGCACAACACATTCCCATTCGAGTAAACAATAATGCCATCAGGCACTAAATGAGTGGGTGTGACTTTGGATACTCTGCCACGACGCAGCTTTCCTTTCCAGTGGATAGTGGGGTCATCCAGGAAGTTGATGCCGTTGGCTTTGAGCAATTCAATGTAATGCGAGCTCTCCTTCCGAAGATCCTCCAGCTGTCGCCGTAACCGCCGAATTTCTTCCGCTGAAACATACAGAAACACACTGAAAAATGCATATTTTATATACAAGACAAATATGTCAAATTTTAATACACCATTTGTTACTCAATGAAGTGCTAGTGTCTTTCATATCTTTCTAACTATTTATATTAAAACTTGCATAATTGGGAGAGCCTCTTCATTGGGCCAAAGTGTCTCTTAATTACCAGGAATGCACTGTATATTATTTCCCACTTCCTCTACACCACACTGACAATTCCAACCACTCACAAACAAGATAATTAAGATAAAATGAAACAGATTCAAACTTCAACAAATAAAACAAACATGTAGAAAACAATGATATTTTTAACTTGGAAAGATCTTAACTTACCCTAGCATCCATAAACTTTGATCTGAAGTTAAAAAAAAAAATCTATGGACAAATGTTCATTACTATCACTACATCGTCCCTCTAATGGCATAACATCCACATGCTTTGCAGAGTGAAAGATATACTAAGCAGTGACTTCATGTGCTTCATTTCTGACATATAAATGTCAGCCAAAATATCTTTAAAGTTTAAAAAGAAACTGCAAAAGATGCTAGAATCTCAAAAGACAACAAATTAACAAAAAGTTAGAAATCATATCATTATTTCTTTCCTTAACCTAACAGGAATTTACCTGATAGGGGCAAAATTTAATATCTGAATACTCCTCTAAGGTTTTCCCACAGGCATAACCTTATTGTCTCAAATTTATTACAAAGGTGGTAGAAGCTGCCTGCCTGCAAAAATAGACCCACCTAGAAGAAGCAGTGAGATCACTGTATGCATGAACCTACATACAGGGGATACTGGAAATGTAAGATTTTCAAGCCTCAGTTCGAACCCAGGCCCAACATGAGTTTGTTTACCACCCCTTTTTTCAGCCAAAATACAAAAGCATTTGTACATATGCAATTACTAAGAGGAATGTCCAGTTACTGAAACTGCTTTCTGTGTTGGGTGGTGAGTCCAAGGACAGCTGGGGAGAGGTCAACTAGTGGACTGAAATGCTTTGCTATACTGAGAAAAATGCTTAAAAGGTTCAGTAAAAACATTTCACTCTAGTTTCCACTGTGAAAATTGCTAAACTACACAATGCAGCTCAATAAAAGTACCTCTTCAGTACCTAAATATTACTTACAGTAACAGATTTCTACTGCCGCCTTGTGGTAACCAATCCACATGCCAGTCTTAAAACGACACATTAAGCGGTGTTATTTTAAAACCTTTTATTTACATGCAACATTTCTATAATGTCAAAATTATTAAAAAAAAAAAAAAAAAAAAAAAACACATGTATGACACATGAGACTGAGTGATTTGACTGATTTCATTTAGCTAAAGAAAAAATTAGTCATCCTGTCTGACACCATATACAGAATAAGTTGCATTCAATGGGATTTTAGGAGAGTTGCCATTAAATATGGCTTGATTCCCAATTAATTGACACAGAATTTAGCAAGATTACCTCTGAGAAAATGTACGAGTATAAAAGGGTACTTTTTGGTTAAGATAGAGGAACTGACACTGACACTCAGATGCCAGTCAGACCCACAGCTGGGTATGGTGATGCACATACCTTGGACCTTGTCTCCACCATTCAGTAACAACATGTCATTCTGCTGCTTGAGCTCTGTGATGTAGCGAAATGCCTGGTCCAGAATCATGTTCTTACTCTGAAACCAGAAGCAGGCATAATTACAATTAATACTCAAAACACCAGATGGTAGTTTTAGCTTCAGATAGGGGAAAGGGACTGTACTTTTTAAAAGACTGGTCTCCGTTAGCACAACAGAATAATCCAAAGTGCTCTCCAATGTTAAAGGATTCAAGTCAGAGAAAAGCCTCACCTGCTTCAGGGCCTGGGAGCAAGGAAGGAGCTCTCCAATTCGGTTGATACCAGCATTGATCTTTTTCTTACGATGTCGCTCAACTTCAGATGGAAAAGACAGGAAAGAAAAGGAGCTCTAAAGTCTGCAACTTAGTATTAAAATACACCTTTATCCCAATATCCATGTATAACTGGTGTCTAGAAATCATATAAACTTATATGTAGTAATAGGAATAAATATTTAACAATGTTTATTAAAAAAAAGAAAAAAGAAAAATATAAAATAAAATACAACTATAAAATCTACCTAGTGTAATAGGCTGAGCTTTAATAAACGGTTACTGGGGGACTTAGCAACAGAACAGACCTGAACAAAATTTCAAAAGCACAAACTGTTCTGAACCATACCAACACAAGGTAAAGACTGAGAATCCTGATGCTGGGCGTAGTGTTACCAAGCAGCTTCGCACTCATACTCAGGCAAATTTTGAATATCTCTCCGATACGATTCAGCTGAGCTCATACAGCAATTGTTATGCCAGAACTTCTTAACTTGGAATACCAAGTAAGGTATTAAAATATACCACTCATCACATTAGAAATTTGTAACTCGGAAGCTCATACTGGGGTATAAGTATAATACATAATAAATGGCATGATTATTCCTATGCATTAAGCATATAAGAGACATGCTGGTGATGAAGATCAACAAGGTTTGGCACTACCTGGATATTTCCACACACCTCAAGTCCCAGCAACAAAATTCAAAATTTGAATTAAAGACATCATCATTGTCATAAATGTAACCAAAAGCAAAAAAACACCAACTTTAACTATGTTATGTAAATAAAGCCACATAACGCATAAAATATTTGCGCTTGCAACTTCACCATATATTTTTTCATGCAAGAACCAGATTTTTTTATGTTTATTTGGCAGATGGCTTTCTTTAAAGTGACAAACACTCTGACAACACTAAATAAAAAAAAGATGCATAGGGCAGGAATCTCCAGCATGCGACTTAAAAAAAACAGTTTTTAGTACTACTATAATGGCAAAAATTAAGACAAATCTTTTTTTTTTCTTTTTTTTTTCTGTTGTGTAGAAAAAGGCTACATGCATTTTTCCAATCCTCATCCTAGCAAACATATTTTGGTGTATGAAACTGTAGTTACAGCACAAACTTAAAAGCTGAACATGAATTTAAAAATCAATGTTCACATACTAGAAAACGCATGTACAATGAGCTAGTAAGAAATGAACTTTGAAAACTTTGCCTTCTCTTGTTCACACTAGATAAGAAATCATTGCTGCAGTGGAGGACCAACATCACCATGGCATGATACAGTACAGTCCAGCTGTCCCTAATAGTCTGTCACAAAACTGGATGGGTATCGATTCTAAATAAAAGTCAAACCTGTGTGATGAAATCCTTGAGCAATTTAAAATAATTTCTAAAACAAAATGTTAAGAAAACTACATCTAATAAAACAAAATACTAAATAAAAATAAACATATAAAAAATAACTAAACTAAAATATCTTGGTCTTCACTTAACAAGGTAACTGTATTCAGAAATGAAAGAAAAAGATACCAAAAATCTAACTTCCAGGAAAGCTTTTACATATAAATGTAAGAAACCTGGTTGGTAAAGCCTTGCAAGTTAGAGCAAAACATGACACTGTATCCTAGAAACATTAGGAGATTAATATTTATAATAAGAGTTGAAATGTTTAATTAAGATAGATAAATCACAATTAAATATATAAATTATATAATATATAATGATTTATCTATCTTAATTGATTTATTCATATTTGCAATAATATTAAACATTTGACATATGGGACAAAACATTTCACATTCATAAGTGTAGCTCACCTGCATTGTGAGTTTCCTTATTTTTCTTCCTGTTGGTAGAAAACAAACATGACATGAACCATGTCTGAGCATAACATTTCATGAGAGCAATACCTGTAGGGCTCCAACTATACATTATTTAAGTAATAAAGAACTCCGATGTTCCTTACAACTGAGTAATTAGACAATAAAAATATTTTTACATTTTACTAGACAGCAATAGAAATTTTTCATCTTCTATAAATTTATGGCAAGTCTCAAAATGAGCAGTATGAAATGAACACTGTTTCATTAAAGTGGCATATTTACACAAAACAAATAAAGGGTAAACTACACCTACAACTAGTCTATATGAAGCAAATTATTAGACAAAAAATTTTAATCTAGCATTTTAATTTAGTTACTCAAGAAAACATTTCAACCATGCAAAACTGTTTTGTCTATATTTCTCTCTCCAACAAGTATAGACAATATCTACATTTTTATATTTATGTATGCTCTCTAGTGAGAAGTATACTGACTGCAAAAATATACACTTGAGAAAACATTTATGAACCCTTTGTAATTATCTGGAATTTTGCATGAATATCTCAATGACTGATTGTTTAAACTGTTTGTTCCAATAAAGATACAGAAATGTAAAATGTTTTGTGTTTTGTTTATTAAACAAGACTGGATTTATTATTGTCTGGATGAAGATCACATTTTAGGAACCATTCATGCAGAAATCCAGATAATTCCAGTGGCTTCAAATGTTTTGTCACAAATGTATATTTTTAAATATCATGCCTTACATTTATATTTATTTTACAGATCCCAAACAGCATCACTAGGAATTTTGCTGAACTTTGGATAATAAAGGAAGACTCACCGCTGTGGTCTATGGGGACGGGTCTGGTTCTCTGTCATCTCTGGCATTCTAGCACTCAGTCTTTATCTGTACAATGCAATCACACTCAGACACACACATCCATCTGTTCTCAACACACAGAATGAAATATTGAAACATGGCAACAAGTTACGCCCATCTACCGATACATGTTCAATTTAGCTCATCACAGAAAGACACAACGAAGGAGCTCAGAACCTGCACTGACAAAAATCACCTTTACAGGCAAAATCAAGACCCACCTCCTTAGTATACACTTCTAGATAATGGTAGTTGACTATACATCAAGTACTGACTAGCCTCTGAAATCTAAAAGACCTGGATATTTTAAAAGTAATGTTGACTAAGCATACGTATTTTACTTTTCCGTATTCCGAATTTTTTATGGTCTTTTTTTCTAGGTTCATAGATATATTTACTGAATTACAGAAAACCCATTTTAGCTGCAGCTATAGTGAAATCACTGCAACACCACACTCAAGTAATTTCTTGGGTAAGCAGGACTCAAGACACCAAGTAAAACCATTGACAAAATATCATCAGCAATAGCTCACCGTTGATCCACAGGTCACTCCAGGGGAAGAGAAATCTTGATGTAAAAATCCTAGTCATCATGGCCAATTTGTAAATGTGTGGAAGCCATCATCATCAACCTGCAACCAAGCAGAAGCATAAGAGAGACCACGTTCAAGGGCAGCTGGCAAGGATAGTGTTCAAAGACACTGAAATGCCAAAACTCAACAAATAGGTAAATGGGACAAAAATTATGGTTTAAATAAAAGTAAGCAATCCAGTAAAATCTATCCATCCAATATCCTTAACTGCTCGATCCTGGTCAGGGTTGTGGCCATCCACAGCTTATCCTGAAATCACTTAGCTATAAGCTATGATTGGGATGGCGATCAATCTCTAGGTGGTCACTCATGGACACAGTTACATACACATGTACACACTATGGCCATTTTAGAAAGACAAATAAATGCAAAACACATGTCTTTTGACTGAGGGAAGAATTCAGAGCAGCGAGAGGAAACCCTCACAGACAGGGAGAACATACCAACTACGTTCAGAGAGATCTAGATTTGACACACGCCCAAATAGCCCAGGTGCTGTACAGCAGTAGCACTGTTTGCTGCACCACATGCTGCCCACAACCATATAACAGCAGTATAAAAACATATCACCATTCCAAAAAGAAAATATTACTGCACATTAATTTTTACATGTTTAGAAAATATGCTATTGATCATAATTCAGATTTATATTGGACATACAGACATTAAAGTAAGCAAGAAGCAAAACAAGGCTTTAAAAGCCACACATTTCACATCCTTCACATGATTTCCAGGTGATACTTCACCAAACACCTTTTATTGCCCTACCTACAATATGAATAACTGATCAGTATTTTTGTCTGTGAAATATAATTATACTGAAGTTGAAGTTAAACAACAAATAATACTTGTTAACTAAATGGGCAAAATGCACAGAAAATGTGTTCTTAAATTATAACCAGACCTACTATACAATTCCAGCTCACATCAGAACATGACAAACTTTAGCATCATGTATGCGGATGTACTTAAAGGTTCACTTTCAAAAAGTCAGACAGCTTTAAATGGTGCATACAGCTATTATTCATTATAAATACAACAGTACAAAATCCCTTCCAGGGAGCAGGTAACACATTGAATAAACCTTCTGCTTTTGAATTTGTAGGTTGCAGGTTTGAATCCCACTGCCTACTGGAATACTGTTGAACAAGGTACTTACCCTAAATGGCTCCACCAGAAAACTACCCAGCTGTATAAACTGGTAAGTCACTAAGTTCACTAAGTCACTTTGGAGAAAAATGTCAATTGAAAGAATACATGTACCCGAATACAGGACACCGAGTTGTGTGAAACGATCTCTAGAAGAGTCTCTCCATTTCTAAGAGGGACCCAGCTTCACCGATCCAATATGAGCAAAAAGTGCACACACATACAGACACATAGTCCCCTCATCATCCCAACAGAATGTAATGTCACAAATATTAACATAACACTGTTAACAGATACATATCCTTCATTCCAGCTGCAAGCTTAAACATCATAATAATTTAAGATTACATGTTTTTACCTTATTCAAACAGAATCAAAATAATATAATTCACCATTACTAAACTGTAATAAACTATACTGTCGATACCATCACCCCTGAACAAACTTTAAACAAACCAAACTGTTAACACCTTGGATCAGACACTTCATATTTGTTGCACATGTACATCCATACACGTGTTAAAGGTAATTTACATCATAACTCTGCTTAGGTTGTTTATAACAATTACACAATCGAACTGAATTGTTGTATGGTTAGTGTATTTACTGTACATGGATTGTGATGTATATTTCTGCCAAAAGACCAAACGCAGACAAATTCCAAACACATGCAAACGGCAAATTGACGCAATTCTAATTCAAAATAACTTGAACACTTTGTTTATAACCACCTTTGAATTCTAAACCATAATCAGGGAACACATTTGACCATCATCTATGGGTTGGCAGTGGGTTTTGGTAAAATCTCAAGGGGGCGTGGGTATGTGTTGGGGGGGGGGGGGTCGGTTTAAAGGAGACCGGTTATGCCGAGCACACAGTTGACCGTGGGTGTTTGGGTTCAGGGAGCACTCACACTTGGCCGAGGATGTTTGGCTGAACAGGTAAACACCTTGTGATGCTTCTCCTCTTGCTCTGGAATGACAAGGAACCCCACACGGAGACAGATGGGACGTGGACAGCAGTAGCAGGAAGGTCCAGTCAGACCCGCCGCTGCTACACTTTGGAAACTACTGTGGTAACTCTCTTACAACCGACCACATCACACTCACACGCCGTCTGTCGTCGCAGAATGAAACAACAGAATACTTTATGCCAACGGAAGACATTTTATGAGGAAACGGAGGTTTAAACTGGCCCTGTCCGGTCGTTTTACAGTCCGTTTTGAGTCCATGTTCCAGTTAGCTGCGTTACAAGCCACCCAGCTTTAACCAATACCTTGCAATTTAGCTAGCTAGTTAACACACAAAGGAATGCAATTGGCGAAGCGCGTTAGAGACTGCGATAAAGCATCGTTTGTATTGGTACAAGCAGCAAAAAAATGACAAAAAGTAAGCCGTACTAACCTGCGAACTCCCCATTTTTGAGATCACGTCCCTGTCAAAACTTTGGTTTTCCTTGGCAATCAAGTCTCTCAACCTACACGCATTCTGTAAGGGGTGTAAATGGGCGGGATTCCTGGAAAAATGATCCAATCGCTCTGAGGAGGAACGGGCTAAATGCCACATACTGTCGAATCGGAAAAAACTACGGTTTTTTTAAACGAATGACGTAATGATTGACGTCAAAAACTGCCAAATAGGAGGTACCAATTTTCTGCCTCAACATCTTTAATCCAATGGGCGCAGATTGTTGTATAGGGTAGGTTGAGATTTATAGGAAGTATTTAAGGACGATATTCTTAAAGGGGAATGCGTACCAGAAATTATGATAATATGGTTAATAATGTGGTGAAAAGTGAAAGACAATACATAACTTACTTGATGGGTCCATGAATTCTAAACAAAAGTAAGTTTTAAAGAATGTACGTTTATTCTTGAAACGGGCAACTGAATTTATCTAATTTTAATACGGATCAATTTTATGTATGAATTTGATCATCGTGACAAAGGCTTTAACTGTTGCAGTGATGTATGCCGTTATAACTGTAAAGAAGCAGTCCTCCTCAGTCCTCTGTAGAGTACAATAAAATATTATTTCTTCACTGCCTATAGTAAATCTGGGCTTTTCCCCCTCATGTATTAATGCAATGCTGTACACACCTTTGCTTAATGGCTGAAAACTGTAGTTCTTGTATTTAGTATGAACAACTCTTAAGAGCTGTGTTATGTAATATAAATATAATATATAAAGTAATATATTTCAATACAAAAGAAATTCAGAAGACCACCTAATGTAATGCAAATAGTACTCTTTTATTTAGAGGTTAAAAAGTCTGATAATATACAGCTCCAGAAAAGATAAAATTCTTCAAAGAAAGGAAAAAAAAAATCATGCTTTCCTTACAGGGGAAGGGCAAAACAACCCAGCACAAGAATGGCTAGGGGGCAGGGGTTCTCCTGGTTGTGGTCCAAAGGGTCATTCTGATACAGGGACCCACCAAACAAAATCACGCAAAAATGCATACACATACACACAAACACGCTGCAGGAGATGATCTCTTCCCATAAAAAGGGACAATTCAACACCTTTTATCATCATCCATTTAGTTTGGTCTAGAGAGCTCCGATGTTCAAATGCTTTATAGCTCCAATGGTACAAGTACAACTACTAATCTGTCAGAAGTAAATTTTATTTTGTTGCATTTGAACTTCATTACTGTTACTTTGAGTGTAAATTAAGGCTTGGTCTAAAGCAATAATTGCACATATGGAAGAATTTATTTAATTTACTTGCTCTCCCCTTATAGATTTCCAAGTTTCATAGCATTGAACATAATGGTATTTTCAAACCCTACTATTCAACCACACCAAAGAGAACCCCAACACGACCCAATATTTTAAAAACTAGATGGGCTAATTAAATAAGTCAAGAAACAGAGACATTTGTAAACTAATAGTCCGGAGAGTCGAACTTTAAGGGCTGTGGATGGTCTCCACAGCATCACCTTATCTCTCCCTTCCAACCCCAAACTGTTCTACCTCCTGACACACTGTGGGCGCTGTCCTTGCACAACTCTCTGGACCTGTACCACGGCTGGCCAGAAAGGCCCATGTTGTGGGCAGACGGCACATGAGAGCATGAAGGCCGCACCTTGGACATTACAAGAATGGAGTCACAGAAATCACTGCAATTGTCCCTTGGTTGCTATGGTGAGGGGCAGAGTTCAGCATTTTGAGCATTGCGCCGAGGTCACACGTTAAACAGTTTGGCAATGGGTTCAGTTTAGTTTTGTAACAACAATGTCTCCCCTTGTTTTAATAACCAATTGAAACACTTCAGAAACACAAAACAGGCATAATCTGCAGAAAACAGAAACCTTCACCGGGTCAGAAGAGTCAGCAGCTTTAAACACCTCCCACTGGAGCACTTGTGGATTTTCAACATTTTGTTTTCAAATCTCTAAATGGAAAAATTTTTTAATGAAATTGCAACATTATAAGGACTCCTTTTTTGCAAAATAGAATGCAGCCATTTGTTTCTTTGAGTATTGGTTTTCTCTTAAATGTCCTTTGAGGGAAAGTGGTAAATCTATAATCCGGACCGTTTAGGGCCACAGGGCACCTGTCACTGTTCCATTTGGGTAGGGCGCAGCAGTGCTCTGTCTGGAGGATGGGTGTGCCGAGGTGCGGCCACTAATTGGCCTTGTGGAGCTCTCCTCCGGGCGGTGCACACGGTGTACTCAGGTTCTTCTGCAGAACATGGGCATCTGCTGGTTCTATTCTCTTGTAGTAGTTCTTCTTTGTTTCGATGATCTGAAAGCCAAATTTCTGATAGAAGTCGATGGCAGACTCATTGCTGATCTGGACGTGGCTGCAAAGCAAGAGCACACAAACATGAGGATGTGGATGGGCAAAAGGAGCACTGGGCACCAAATGCTTCTTAAACACATGGCGAATCATGAAATCCAACACTAAATCAAAATACACAACTGATTGTATTTATTCCATTTAGCCACCAACACGAGACACTGAATGCTGCCACAACGGAAGATCTCAAATGCTGTAGGTACAAACTGGCTCTTAAAGGCTGAAAATCTTATCTGATTACATAGACTGAAGTGCGATGGGCTAAAAATAGAATATGGGATCAAGGGGAAGCCCCATGTAAAATATACAGGAAAAAATTTAAAAATGTTGGGAGATTAAACCAAGAAGTTTGACAATAACCACGTTATTTCCTTTTCACCCCTTATTCATGTGGATTTTTGTACAGTCCCACCAGCCAATCATCATTCTCAGTTTTCTCTTCAAAATGCTTCATCTTAAGTTTGGCAATTACATGTCATGGCAGTTATGCTACATTTTCCAAACCAGTTTAAACTATACTTTGACCTTTACATCCAAGAAAATAATTTCTTACAGATAGATGTTGTCAAAGGTCCCATCCTTTTCGCAGATGTTCAGCACATGGTTCAGCATCTTCGTCCCTGCAAACAGACAGCATGATATTGTTCAGTTTGACAGAAGTAAACTTAGAAACACCCACATTATGATCAAGATCAATAACATGAAACCATTGGTGTCCTTCATTTACTACCCCTCAGCACCAGCTTTACTGTTGCAAAGGCACTTGTAACTTAAGATCATGGTTTAAGATTACAATCTCTTGCCAGCTGGAGCAAACACAGACAGAACATAGCATCTCACCTATGCCCAGTCTGCGATATGGCGCTAGGCAACCAAGGGTCATGATGTAGAGCCGCTTCTGGTTCTGAGAGTGATCCACACGGCAGCACACAGCCCCCACTGCAATGTCATTGAAGTAGGCTGCAAAAGAAAAATCAGGTATTAGCTATGCAACAACATAATCCAGCTGTGACACACGCCTGCTGGACCTGCGGTACAGAGTCAAAGAACTGCCTGGCCACACACATGTCCCTCTCACCTAGTTTGGCCAGCTCGCCCACTTCCAGCACATCCTTGTAGAACTTGTCGTTGTAGCTGACAGGGAAAATCACCTGGTTGAGTCGCTTCAGTTGCTTGATATTGTGGGGCGTCACATCGCCCAGCTCGATCCGGCTGCTGGAACAGAAGAAGATTGCTCAACTGGGCTCTTTCAGCACACAGCACCACCACTTGCGGCACATTACTTCTTCCATTTATTCAACGCAAGGAGGACCCAGTGGGTGAACAACCACCACTTGCGGCACATTACTTCTTCCATTTATTCAACGCAAGGAGGACCCAGTGGGTGAACAAGATAGAAAACTCAATGACCATGTATACTTTACAGCATGACCTCAATTAGCACTACTGCCTATATAGTCATATCACAATAGCTCTTTTCATAATTGAGTGTTTTTATTGTAATTCATCATATTTTAAAATTCAGAAAATGTATTTCAAAACTTTTCTTGGAATTTTATGCTTCTCAGCCATAAAAAAAGAAAAAAAAAGTTTTCCGTTTTCATTCTCTTATTAAAAGGTACAGCTAATATATTTTGCATTGTTCCACACACTTGCAGTTTTCAGCTTCAGCATGACAGTGTGGTGCTGTTCTCTGTTGTATTTGCAATGCATGTTTTTCCTCCAAAAAGCAGTAAGAACACAAGCCAAGATTCACAGCCTGTCTTGGGTTTTACTTGCCAACTGTAGTTTTTATTTTTAAAATAATGAAATGGCAAACTTCTCCTGTCCAAGTTCCCATGTACCTATATAAGTTTGTTGATGAAATTAAAAGTTGCAGTCAGACATCTGTGCAGTCTGCACATGCCTGTTTGATTTTCCTACTCTGACTGCTGCCAGAGAAGCTGCGGTGTATTTATAGGGCAGCTATAGATGTCAGACCCCTGCATGGCAGCTGCTGCTCGCATTTACTCAACCCTGTGGTGGGGGGTCCTTTTCTTTCCTCTCAAAACTGCCATTTTTATGACGCATACTCGTGTTCTCAGACCAACAATCCATTCCGAATGTTCCCAGTGAAGTTAGAAAAAGGCACTTGATATATCAAGTTTAAACTGTCAGGTGGAGAGAAAGTCTTGGAGGACAATCCCACAGCTGGGTGGGGGAGGAGGGGGTTCAAACATCAAGCTTTTAAGTCCACATTTAAGCATCATCTGTACAGGTGGGTTGACCCCCTTGTAGAGAGGATCATATACGAGGTGTTCTGGGGGGGGGGGTGAGAAGGCAAATTCGCGTCGAGGTGTTACTCTCAGTGCACACTCAGTCACAGCATGACCGAGACCACCCATAGGGCACCCCCCCACGCACCACCGCTACGGATGATCACAGCGAAAACGGCTGGGCACCGCGTCACGCCGCCTGCGCGGCATCTGTGGCCCAATCGCCGGCCGGCCGCGCGCTCCCGTAGACAACGCGCTCGCAGCGCAGCCCCGTAAAGGACATCAAAGTCCCGCGAGCACGTGACTGGAGCCGCCGCCGCCACGAGGCACTCGCAGCCCGCGGAACGAATCTCAGAGACTCGACTCGGGGGGCTGGAGGGTCTGCCGGGCTGTGAGATCCCAGCCGCGAACAACGAGCCTCCCCGAGCGGCACCATCTCCTCCCTCCCTCCAGGATAAAAAAAAAACACCACCAGGAAAAACTTTAGTTGTGCGGCCGTCGCCGCGTCTCCTGGCGACGCTACTCACCCCTTCATATCCAACGTGAGCGGTTTCCCGGTCGGTGTGTGAGCGAAGTATCGACACGAAGGCGCTGGCAGTGAGTTCGGGTCCGATTCGAGTCCCACTGTATCCTCCACATGGAGCGACGAGCCAGCGCGCTGTCTGCCTGTCTCCGCGGCGAGAGCGCAGCGCGGCGTGACCTCTGACCTCGCAGGCGTCGCACTGCTTTATCCCTCTCAGCTCCAAAATAAATGTAATCTTTTTTACGCGGGAATTACACTGAATTCCACGTCATCGATACAGTTCCGAAAAAGAAAAAGGCGTCTAGATTAGTTGTTTTTTTAAAAACCGAACGAGATCGTGAACTTTGACACTTACGTTAAATTTTCATCTCAGTTATTTTGAGGGTTTTTTCTTGAACGCCGCTTGGAGCTTCTTTGAAAAATTATTGAAAATCCTGTGGTGTACACCAAATAATAAAACCAGGACAAATTTTTAGAACCCATAACATTTTGGATAAAATGCCATTAACGTCACCGCGTCACGTGACTGTCAGCCGTCGTGTTAAGCAATTGTTCTAAAAAAATGTTTAAAAATTATACGAAAAATACTCTCTTTTTATTATTGTAGAATTGCGTAATAGTCACCTGCATTCTTTCTGTAATTGATGTACAGTGGTAGCACGTTATATTTACATAAGTTTAGCTAAAGTGTAACGTTTCTGTCTTCTGTCATTTTTGAGAATTTATCGCATTTTGCAGAAATAACCCACGGCTTTCATATTGTTGCTGCAGTTATTGTTGAGTGAAAAACAACAAATAAGGGTCTCTAGAATGAAACGTCGCGATCTGCATTCCTCCAATATCCCATCTGGCAGGAGGGCTAGCAGTGCGCCGAAACTCCGTCACTCAAACGGAAACGAAGAAACAGCAGCTCTATATAGCCGCCATGTTGGCGCTTCAAAGCCCTTAATTAAAACGACACCCTACATCTTATTTGTTTTTCCTGCTCGGCACTGCATTAATACGTTTTCCCGGCTGCACATTTACATTTTTGAGACACCGTACTTCGTATATGCATGCTAACTATGAGAAGACATTTAGGCCATTTAGGAGAAAACATGTATAGATGGTGCATACAGTTTACATGCTCTAGGACAAGGGCTTCAAGTTCAGTAAAAATGCGCCCATTTTTAGCTACTAGATTCAGTACGGTGGGAATATATTTGGAACTACAATTCTATTTGTTCAGTATTACAGTACACTGGTACTAAGCACGGAAATTAAGAGGATCCAACGCGGTACCGCGGATTTGTTGAGCCACAATGGCGGCAGTTTCCGCCGAGGCTCGTGCTGCAGCCCCCAGGTTGAATGAGATCAGCTGACCGACTCTCTTCTCCTTCAGCGCCGCGTTTCGCCAGTCGAGGAAGGAGGTCGGTGGTCTCCGCTGTCTCATTTCGCAAGGTAACATCTGCGTACCTTTTTGGTTTCATACTGTACTTCTATTTTTTGTTGATATTGCTCTTTTAAGTTCAATCAACGAATTTAAAATACGGAGAACGTGTGCTTCTGTACACACCTTGTTATTTGCAAGGGTGAATGAAACGGGACAGTGCCAGTTAAATCCGTTTAGTTTTCATAATAATTCATGTTTATATGGTTTGTTTATGCTAATGTTGGTAGATGCGCAAAGTAAAATGTTTTACTGATGCAAAAGGATACGTATATTGTTCCCTCACATTGCAGAGCATGAACATGTTATAAAACACATTTTTATTTATCTTTTTCAGTTAGGCTAGTCCTCTGCTGTCAACACAGTAACAATATTAATATCTTTCGTTTGATTTTATAAATGCTGTGTATTGATGACATTGTTTTTCTGCCGGTCGTGACTGTCTTGTCTGTATTTATTTTGCCTTTGAAAATAGGCAGATGATTTGGTGTGAATTTTATTCCTGGAAAACGATGCGCATTCCTTGAATTAAACAAGATGGGTGTTTATGGGATGTCGTCGACGAGCACTTGGGATCACGCTCTTGTTTAGTCACAACATGTTATTTGCTGTCAGCCACGGGCAGCGACCCTTCAGTAAAACAGGCTTCGTCTGGCCGTATTTCTTGTGAAAAGGGGGAAGCTAACATTGGGGTTCTGTCCCGTGACGGGTCAGGTGACTGGGAAAGTCAGGCACACGCAGCGCTAACGCTCCAAGCATTACGGTTCCAGGACGTGGTCACATCCAGAGCATTGAACCACAAGATGCTGCGACCCTCCCGCAACGAGAGGCTGAGGGGGTCCCACTCCATGATATGTCATGTTGGAGTGTGAATACGTAGAGGTACACTGCTCACTTTGGTGTCACATTCTGTTCCTGGTGTGGTGTTTGGAAGCGGGGTATCAGGGCGTTGTGTAAGAGGGTGGGCGAGAACCTACTGAGGCAGCCATCAAGGTCCGGTTGTGTGCGTTCTTCCTCTTCGCACATAGCCAGCTGAGGATTCTGTAAGCTGCCTTAGACAATCCTAGATATTGAGCTTCACGGTGATGATACTGTAGGGTACTGTTACTGCACAAGTTCAGGGAAAGTGTATTGGTCAAAGGTACAACAGTAGGAATCGGATCCAATCCCATAACCTTCAGATAAAACCACAGCCCTAACCAGAGCACTCTGTTGCTTGAATGAATGGCCCGTGTTGCACACCTTGTCATGTCATGCGTGCAGCTTGAGTCTCAGGTGACTGTCAGCATGTGTGTTGCAGAAGCCAGCCAGGTGTGTGAGGTCTGCAGTCAGCGCTGGTTTTTGCCTTACTGGGCTCACTAATTTTAGATTAATGGGAAATGTGGCAGTTGGATGTAGCAGCATTAGATTATTGCCCCTTAAGCCTGCTCTGCACTTTTTACACCATTATGCCCTGAGGTCCACCGTCCACTACACTGGTTTATCCTTCTTCAATCATTCATGGTACCACAATTAACATTTTGCTCATCTGTAAGAGACTGTCAAGATGCAGATTTTAAATTCTTTTTTTATTTAAACCAGAGAGTATCAGGATATGCAGCCATGTAATATGATTGTACAACACATTTGTACAGTCTTGAGTAAAAATAAGTCCCATATAAGTGGTTGTTAGGTGTTGTGTTTTTTTCCAAGGCATTTGTTAGACCAATACCTACCTCAATTTTGAGAGAAATAGCAAATGTGGTTAAATGGGACTCAAAATTTGTTGAATTAAGTGCTCAGATTACCAAATAACCTAAAAGTTAGTACTCAGCACTCAGTCTGTGTTTTTTGACACTGGTTCAAATCTGGCTCCAGATATGTGAGGTTATAAGTTCTCATTTTCATGTGGGTTCCTTCCCACAGTCCAAAGACATGTTTCAGGTGAATTTTTGATTTTAAATTGCCCTTAACCTTTGTGTGTGTGTGTCTCTTTCTCACATGGCTCTGCTATATAAATGGGGGTATGACTGGGAGTTTTCTGTAGTTCACCTTGGATAAAGCATTTGGCTAAGTCTTATTTAAAAGTAATTTTACATATTAATGAAAAACTTACAAGAGCGGCATTGAGAGGGTTTTATATGGTATTCAGGGGTATACAGTTGTAACCCTGAGAGCACCTTGGGACATCTTGCTTTTTTCTTATACCATCTTAATTAAGGTTTCATTGTTTGTGCACTGTGTGTGTGTGTGTGTGTGTGTATGTATATATATATATATATATATATATATATATATGTATCTGTATATGAACAGTAGTTTGAAATGTGTGTGTATGTGGGGGTGGGTATAAAATATACATTAATTCAAATGTCAAGTAATGTAAAGAAGCTTCATTAAGCCATCATGTGGAACAGAAATCCACCATGATCGTGGGTGAATATATGAGTAGAACATCAATTTCTCCAAATAGCGTGACAGAGTTTTGATAATATTCAGTGTTGTTCATCTTTAGCACTTATATTGTATGTTTTTTCTAAAGTCACCGGGCATGAAGTGGCATGATCTGGGGCTTCAGTGCAGTGATATTTATAATGTTCTCCACAGATCTGGTCACTATTTAGTCACATGATGTTAGTTTTTAGTTTGTAGCTGTTTTCAGCCATTAAAATGTAGCTAAAATTGAATTGGGGAAAAAATGAATGGAAGGAAATGGATAACCTCACATAAGTCACAAGAGCCTGTTTGAGGAAGTGGAAAACTCTGTTGCAATTCAGGGAAGTTTGTTGCCATTGCACGTGTGTGTTTCTGTTATTGCAGGTCTATTAAAAATAAGGGATGTGGGGGATGGTAGTTCGGTAACAAAGGTATGTATAGATGTACAGTATCTGTGAAGGATGCACAAAGGTCACAAGTGGCAAGCAGAGTTTCTACAGAAAGTCCTCGCTGTGTCCTTTGTGCCCAAGCTGTTTACATGTTAGCTGGATCGACAGTGGACACACTGCTAATGCAGGTCGCTAATCCCAGCAGCGTGCTGTCGGGAGCAGGTGGGGCGGGCGATGAGATTCAGCTCAGCTGCACACAGTCACACACACTGCCCTGATGATTCAGCCAGTCCAGTGAGTGTGTGAGTAGAATGTGCAGCAGCAGAGCGAGCACCCATCTTTCATTGTTACGCAGGGGACCTGGTGGACCTGTGTGAGCTCAACGAAGTCTACTGTGGACACGCAGGTGGTCTGGACTTGCCTTGCTGGTCCTCACTGTCACCTGTACTGGGGTCAGTGTGTCATTCTTTTTTGCAACAACAGATAACAGCATGACCGCTAGCTCCACAGTGTGTGTAGTTGAGGAACCGGATTCTTCTGCACCTGAAAAGAAACCTGTTTTATACCTCCTTCACAGTATGGAGGGCAGCAGTTTGCCAGGTGATCGTTTTGTTTAGTTTGTACACTTTGGATATGTGGGGACACTGGGCTGCACAAATGATTATTGATAAATGGGTGGATGATTTCACAAACTGTAGACACAGCGATAGCATGTATATTTATAGCAGGGAGAAGCTGTGGAGTCCCTTTGTAGACGGACACACAACTGCAATGTTGTTTGTGCTATCTGCGTTCTACTCCCAAGGACAGATTACAGTTACACAAATCGAGTAAAACTGCACATGTGGAAGGTAGAGACTATGTCCGAATAGCTCAAAAAGCTCTGAAATTAGACCTAAAGCTTTTGTTTCACTGTGGCAGGAAGTGATGGATAGGTTAATGAGTGATATATAATTCTAGTAATATTAACTAATTTTTATCAATGTTACTTGTGATTTTGGTTGTTTGACTGAGTTTAAACACATCCATCAGTTGTTTTGTTATGATAGTCTTCTCAGCTTTTTGCAGTCAGTGGTACTTATTTTGATATATCAGATAGATATAGGACTTTCTGTTATAGTTTTTTAAGGTTTTGTTAATTTACTTTAAAATATTTATTTATTGCCATTTTCTGTTGAAATAGTATTAATGTGAAGTGTGTGGATTTTTCCTAATTTGTTTCGTGACAGGTCTATATGGGTCCTGTATGTGAAAAATTGTGTGTCTTTTGAAAAGATAGTAACACAAATAAAAAGCTGAAAATCTGCTGAGATCCTTAGTGTAGCTTAAAGCATGCCACCTGTCTGTTAGTGCAGAGTGACTTTTTTTATTCCAGTGTGTCAACCAGGGAGCAGATGAGTAATTTTAAAACCAGAAGTGGCAAAAACCATGTAATAGGCATATTTGATTTCAGTTTTCATGTTAAGATGTAGTTTCTTTTCCCCAATTCATGCGGCAGATGGCAGCAGGTAGGACTGTTACAGAACAGAAGGTCACTGGTTCAAATTCTGCTGCTTCTGCAGTAGTGCCCTTGACAAAGGTACATGCCCTGTGTTCTTACAGTAACAATACCCTGTGTATAATAGAGCTGCCAGTTGGGCTCAGAATTTGACTTCAAAGTTTAAAAAAATAAACCGAATATATTCGAATTTGGAACTTTATTTTACACCGAGAAGAACTTGCAGTGTAATAAAATTGGTGTAATGCGCACTGCTTGCACACGAGGGCGCTAATCCTCAACCATTACACTGACAGCATACAAAAACGGTGCAGTAGTACATTTATTCGTTTTAGATAAATATGCACGGTTTCAACATAATAATTCAACTACAACAGATTATAAAGTTATTTCAACAAAAATGTTATTTCAAAGCATTTATTACATGGTTAGCAAAACTAACTAATGGAGCAATGCTTTATATCTTACTGGTGAAACCATCTTTCTAAGTGACCAAAAATATCTGCTATTTTTAATATTTATAAAAAATTATCTTTTAACTAAACACTTATTGTTACATATTATTGGCTAATCATACCTTCGGTTGGCCAAAAAGACTAAGCAATCTATGTCCATAGCCTCTAGTGCTGAAGGTTCTTTACTGATGATATTTTCTGCAGAGGAAAATCTGTGGTCAGCACTGACACAAGTGGCAGATATTATTAAATATTTCTTTGCTGACTGTGCGGTGTGTGGACATTATCCACATTCCACAGTTTTCCATTGTACTGGTAGGTTGTGTCAGCCAGTAACCTTCTCTTTCACGAGACGGAATGTTGTCTTGCAAGGTACTAGTGTTCTCCTCATCTACGTTGACTTGGCTGGATGCGTCAAAAAGAGCTCCTTCATTGCAGTGCTGCAGAATTGTACACCTAGCTTTGGTTTCATGCCCTCGCTCACTTGAAAATTAATTTTCTAAACTGGGATGGAAAACATACTTTGGCTGATTACTCAATTTTGTCTTGTATTAGAGTGTTCTTTTTGTCCATGCAAATGCCCAGGTTTTTGTCCATGTGCAAGGAAAATTTCAATGTTGAGCATTGGTTAACTGCCTTATTGTATAAATGGATAAAAAAGTTTAAGCTGTTTTGGATGAAGGTGTTGGCTAAAAAGAATAATATGCACTGCACACTTGTAGTATTGCTATTTATGGATTTTGGTTTAAAGGATTTTGCTCTTTGTGTTTGCAGATTCAGGATGGATTTTTCCAAGTTGCCCAAAATCCGTGATGAGGACCGAGAGAGCCAGTTTGGCTACGTGCATGGCGTGTCTGGACCTGGTCAGTTTTCCCTTCCGAAAAGTGTTGCCCTGTGTGATGATTAGCAGTGTCACCTATGTTTCTTCTGTCACCTGCATTACGTGTCACCTTTGTTCTCTGTACGGCAGTTGTGACAGCATCCAGCATGGCCGGAGCTGCCATGTACGAGCTGGTACGTGTGGGGCACAGTGAACTAGTTGGGGAGATTATTCGCCTGGAGGGAGACATGGCCACCATCCAGGTGTATGAGGAGACCTGTATCCTACCTGTGTGTCTACATACATTGCAGCCCACCAACTTGTTTGTGTTACATCAGTAGTTTTCCTGAGCCTTTTTCACAGCGGGAGTATCAGTTGGAGACCCAGTTCTGCGCACAGGCAAACCTCTCTCTGTAGAATTGGGACCTGGCATCATGGGTTCCATTTTTGATGGAATTCAGCGTCCACTGAAGGACATCAATGACCTGACAAAAAGCATTTACATCCCCAGAGGTGTCAATATTGGGGCTCTCAACCGGGACATCAAATGGGAGTTCTCCCCCTGCAAAACTCTTCGGGTAAGAGACCTGCTTGTCCCACTACACATCTGTCTATCACAGTGAACTATGTTATATGTGTGAATGTATTCAACAATACTGGCTGTATATGAGTTTATGCTGGCTTGTAGTAAATATGTTGCCCTTCCTCTTGCAGGTTGGTAGCCATATCACAGGGGGAGACATTTATGGCCTTGTATATGAGAACTCACTGATCAGGCACAAGATTATGCTTCCACCCAGGAACAGGGGCACTGTGACTTACCTGGCCCCTCCTGGGAACTATGATGTCTCTGTGAGTTTCCTGCCCTTGTGTGCAAGCTTGTTTGTCTGTGTTCATGTACACAAACAGTTACTGAATGAATGGAAAATCTAGCACAGATTCTGTCCTGTTCACTCACTAATTACAACTCCATGTGTGTAGGATGTAGTGCTGGAGCTGGAATTTGAGGGTGTGAAGGAGAAGTTCACCATGGTGCAGGTCTGGCCAGTGCGGCAGGTGCGGCCAGTCACGGAGAAGCTGCCTGCCAACCATCCGCTGTTGACAGGGCAGCGTGTGCTGGATGCCCTCTTCCCGTGAGTGCCAGTCTCCCCTGTTGTGTAGCTACTCACACTTAGATTCTTCATGAAATATTTAGTTGAAGTTTGAAGGGTGGGCTTGTGTGAGTGACCAATGTGTGCACATACTCGTATTCAGGTGTGTGCAGGGCGGGACCACAGCCATCCCTGGTGCCTTTGGATGTGGCAAAACAGTGATCTCGCAGTCACTGTCTAAATACTCCAACAGCGATGTCATCATCTATGTTGGGTGTGGAGAGCGTGGAAACGAAATGTCTGAAGTTCTGCGGGACTTCCCTGAGGTGGGTGACCCAAATCTCAACTATAATGCAGTGAAATTGTGAGGCCTCTGTTTAATGGAGAACCTACAAGAGTGAATATAACTTAGAGGAAACAACAGCAACAAGTTGAGGTCGAATGTGACTCTCGGTGTTCCTACCTTGCAGCTCACGATGGAGGTGGATGGAAAGGTGGAGAGCATCATGAAGAGAACAGCTCTAGTAGCTAACACTTCTAACATGCCTGTTGCTGCCCGAGAAGCCTCCATCTACACAGGTTTGTAAGCCAGTCTGCTTGACCATTATCATACATCAGGCCATACCCAGCAATCACATCCTCCAAGCCCTCCCTTCTGGGAAAGGGTACAGAGCAGTCAGGACTCCAAAAACAAGGTGTAAAAGCAGATTTTCCCCTAAAGCAGCATCCCTTACTAATCTCTTATGTGCATCATAATCCATATGATTCTACAAGGGATATGGAATCTTATGCTGGTATCCAGCTTTCTATACTGCGTACAATTAAGATGGTTCTGGTAGCATAATGTATGTCTGCACACCCTGAACTGGATTCTAGCACACATCTGAAGACACAGCTCAAGAATTGTGAGGCACCATTGCTGCCTGCTGCAAGCCATCAGACCAGATCCCTGGTTTAAATGTCCACCCCTGTTGTGATACCATTTATCCATAGCTGATATGACAAAATATTGTATGCTGTACAAATTAATTACTGTACAAGGTAATTAATTATAACTTTGTGTGCAAATCTAGTGTTGTGTGTAACCTCAGATAAAGTTATTAACATATACTATATGGCTAGAAATATGTGTACATCTGAGCATCACATGCACGTGTGCTTGTTGAACTTCCCATTCCAAACCTATGGGCATTAATATGGAGTTGTTGTCCCACCCCCCTTTGTTTGCTGCTATAATAGCCTCCACTTTTCTGGGAAGGCTTTCCACCAGATTTTGGAGTGTGGCTATGGGAATTTGTACCCATTTGACCACAAGAGCATCAGTGAGGTCAGGCACCAATGTCAGTGAGAAGACCTGTTCATCCCAAAGGTGTTCAGTGAGGTTGAGGTCAGGGCTCTGGGCAGCCACTAAAGATCTTCCACACTGACCTAGGCAAACCTTGTGTTTATGGAGCACGCTTTGTGCAATGGGGGGGGATACAGTCATGCTGGAGCAGGAAAGGAACTTCCCCAAACTTTGGCCACAAAGCTGGAACCACATGATTGCCTAGAATGTGTTTGCATGCTGTATGGGTGCAGATGAAACAGCTCAGCTCATTAGAAGGGAGGGGTCCACATGCTTTTGGTCATATAGTGTAAATGAAACTTTACAATACTATAAATGTCCACTTTATATAGTACATTTCTACATACAAAATATACTGTAGATGCTTTAGAAACTGTGCAAATCAGCTTGTAAGTTGAAATCACATAATTCAGAGATGTAAATACCATTACTACCAAATTCCCCCACGGTTAGCTCTTGTTACTCGTAAAAGTAAAAAATAAGCCTCATATTTAGGTATAACTCAGTAAAGGGTATTAAATAATCTCACTTGTAAGTCAAAGGCTTGTATCTCGTGGGATACCTGTGCTCATATTTTATACGATTTAAAATTAGGAGGAAACCGTATGTAGTATGAGCATTTCAGAAGCTGAATTCCTTTACTTATACTTTTGAAATGGTTAAGTGCTGTTAGCTTTATGTCTTTAATAGGTACAATTAGCAATTCTGTTGGAGTTTTATATGAAACATGCTGTTTCCTAGCAGTAGCCAGCATTTTAAAGACAGGCTTCAAACCATAGTCATGCTCCACCACTAGTCTTCAGCTGTCAGCTAAATCTCGGACCCCATAGTGTGACTGAGAGACCAGCTCCTCCTCCTGTGATCAAGAGCCAGTGTTTGTGTCTGTGCAGGGATCACGCTGTCTGAGTATTTCCGAGACATGGGCTACCACGTGAGCATGATGGCAGACTCCACATCTCGATGGGCTGAGGCACTGAGGGAGATCTCTGGGCGACTGGCAGAGATGCCTGCTGGTGAGTGCACCCCCAGTAGGAGAACATCACATCAGGGTGTTTCTTCCAAAACTGTAACAAAAGCCGATTTGTTGTGTGTGTGTGTGTGTGTGTGTGTGTGTGTGTGTGTGTGTGTGTGTCTGTCCACAGATAGTGGATACCCAGCCTACCTTGGGGCTCGGTTGGCATCCTTCTATGAGCGAGCAGGCCGTGTCAAGTGTCTAGGCAACCCTGAGAGGGAGGGGAGTGTCAGCATTGTGGGGGCGTGAGTACTATTTTATTACTCATTAATATAGTTACTGCAGCAGCATTAAACTAATTTCACCTTATTCTTATAATGGACAGTGTCATTATTTGTGAATATCCTTACTGTAGGCCTGTTTGTTATTCATTTTTATATATATATATATATATATATATATATATAAAATTTTCCTCTCACCTTTCCCTAATACGGGGGGTATTTGTGTGTGTGCGTGCGTGCCTTCCTCAATCCCGGGTCTCGACCTGGGAGATTGAGGGTTCTGCGCAGTATCTTGCTGTTCCTAGAACTGCACTTTTCTGGACAGAGACCTCAGTTGTTGTACCTGGAATCTGTTGGAGCCACTCTACAAGTTTGGGAGTCACAGCCCCCAGTGCTCCTATTACCATAGGAATCACTTTGACCTTCACTTTCCACATTTGTTCCAGTTGTTCCTTCAGGCAGGCGCACACATATATATATATATATATATATATATATATATATATATATATATATATATATATATAGTGTTTTTTGTGGGTGTATGTACAGTGTGTATAGAAAAGAATCACCCCCTTCAAAATATTCACATTTTGTTGCTTTGCAGCCTGAAATAGACACACACAAAAAATATTTCTCCAGCTGTATTTACTCAATGCAACCTATAACAGCTAAATGAAAGATATAATGGCAACAGTTCAGAAATAAATAAATAAATAAACTGAAACATTGAGATGGTTAAAGGATCATCCCTAACCTAAAAAATACTTGTAAATTCAATCAGGTATAACTAACCAGCTTCTCCATTGCACACTAAGCTAACTGGCTTTCACCTGTGATCAATTGTAATCATTCTCATGAGTTCAGCATAAAAACAGCTCTTTCTAGAGCGTTCCAGTGCTTGGAAGTGCAACTGAAAGCAAACTATCAACTATGGGTGGCAAGGCACTGTCAAAAGATCTCAGGGATAAAGTTGTGGACAGGCACAAGTCAGGAATGGATGCAAAAAAATTCAAAGGCTTTATCAATCCCTAAGAGCACAGTAAAGTCCATAATCAAGAAGTGGAAACTGTTTCGTACTACTAGGACCCTTCCCGCATCAGACCATCCCTCCAAACTGGATGGAAGAGTGAAGAGGAAACTGGTCAGAGAGGCTACCAAGAGGCCTATGGCAACTTTGAAGCAGTTACAGGAATTTCTGACAAAGAGTGGTCATTGTGTGCATGTAACAACAATATCACAAATGCTCCACAAATGTGGCTTTTATGGGAGGGTTGCAAGGAAAAAGCCACTCCTCAAGAAAGGCTACATTAAGTCTCATTTGAGCTTTGCCAAAACATACCTTGAAGATTCTGAGGCCAAATGGAAAAAGGTGTTATGGTCAGATGAGACCAAAATCAAACTATTTGGCCTCAACGCCAAATGGTATATCTGGCGAAAAGTCAATAAAGCTTACCATTCAAAGAACACCATACCTACAGTAAAGCATGGAGGTGGTAGCATCCTGTTGTGGGGGTGTTTCTCTGCAGCAGGGACTGGGGCACTTGTCAAGATAGAAGGAAAAATAGATGGGGGAAAAATACTGTCAAATTCTTAATGAAAACCTGCTGCCCTCATGACCCAAAACACACAACAAAGTTGACCACACAGTGGCTGAAGGAGAAAAAGGTGAATGTCTTTGCATGGTCTATTCAAAGCCCAGACTTAAACCCTATTGAAAATCTGTGGCAGGACTTGAAGATTGCAGTCTACCAACGGTCACCATCCAATTTGACTGAGCTTGAACAGTTCTGTAAAGAAGAGTGGGCAAATATTGCAGTCTAGATTTGCAAAGTTGGTAGAGAAGTATCCCAACAGACTCATGGCTGTCATCAAAGCAAAAGGTGGTTCCAAAAAGTACTCACATGGGGGGTGATCCTTTAACCATCTCAGTGATTTGGTTTTTTCTTTTCTTTTCCCCCTGAACTGTGGCTATTATATCTTTCACTTGGCTGTTATAAACTGCACTCAACAAATAGAGGTGAAGAAATATTTTTCTGTGTATCTTCATTGCAGGCTGCAAAGCAACAAAATGTAAATATTTTGAAGGGGGGGTGATTCTTTTCTATATATACTGTATATGTATTTTTTGTGTTTTGCTGTACATTTGAAGCCATAGTAAATCCTTTTATTATTACCATTATTAGCCGCATTATCTGGCTTTGCCTGGGTCAGAAAGTGGACATTTGGAAAGCTAAAAGTAGTAACAAATTATATCATCTATATTACCCTGACTGTCTTGTGGCCTCACCATCTGGAGGTTGAAGGGTGGAAATTGGGTGCAATGCCAGCCAAGGGGTATGTGTGAGTGGTGCAGACCTTGGAAAAGCTCTGATTGTTGTCTGTGCAAATGCACTGAATAGCAGACCTGAATATTCAATATGTGATTAGTTCTGCTGGAGAACTTTCATGATGACATTGGGAGTAATGGAGACGCATGGAGGGTCGGGATTAACAGGAATGGCATGTGAACTTGAGCAGTAAATTGTTCCTGGACTTCTGTGTTAGTCATAGACTGTCCATAACAAACATGATGATCAAACACAAGAAGATTCCTTAAATGTACTTTGTACCAGAGCACCTTGGGCCAAAAGCTGATAGACTTTCTGATCATATGATGTTATTTGAGGCCATATGTTCTGGATACATGTGATGTGTGGGGCAGAGCTGTTAACTGAACACCACTTGGTGATAAGTTGGATTTGAATCTTCACACAGAATGTTGAACAAATCTGCTCGTATTGGTGGAGTATATCAGGGTCAGGTTCATGAGTGATGGAAGAAGGGTGCAGGAGATTGAAAGGTGGATGGATGCAGTGTTGGCAGTTCTGCTGACACTGTACCAGTCTGTGGTGCTGAAGTGAGAGCTGTGTTTTGAAAGCTGTTGGAAATTTTAGCAAACTGACTAGTGGTACTGCAGAACATGATATATATGACATGAGAATGCCATCGCTGAAAAAGCTTGAAAGTCACTGGTGTAATCACTCTCTCTTCTCCAGTGTGTCACCCCCTGGAGGTGACTTCTCAGACCCCGTGACATCTGCCACCCTTGGAATAGTACAGGTAATCTGGAGTTTTTTCTTTGAAACAGGGGAGACAGTGGGCCAGGATAGTGCGTATGAGTGTCCTGTGTGTGTTTCACAGGTGTTCTGGGGCCTGGACAAGAAGCTGGCCCAAAGGAAGCACTTCCCTTCAGTGAACTGGCTCATCAGCTACAGCAAGTACATGAGGGCACTAGACGAGTACTACGACAAGCACTTCCCCGAGTTTGTGCCTCTGCGCACCAAGGCTAAAGAGATCTTACAGGAGGAGGAGGACCTGGCTGAGATCGTGCAACTCGTAGGCAAGGTGAGTTAAGGCCTTCCACTTCACATACTCTTTATAAGAATGTTAATTTTCATCAGGTTGCTAACATGACAATAAAAAAGGAAAAAAGGAGTTAGTTTGCTGTAGTGCTGTGCAGCTCTCATTTGGTTTTCATTTCCTAAGATACTAAGATACTGCGCAGAACCCTCATTTCATTAGATTTTAACAAGTTGATTTGTTTTTGGGGAAAAATTATGTTTGGATTTGAATACACTGGCAGTAATTTTAAGCATAGCAGGTTTTTGCAAAAATAGTTTCATACTAATTTTGGAGCTTGCATAAATGTGAAATTAGAGTAAAAAGTTTTGCCTGTTAGTATACACATTGTTGCTATGGAGCGTGATGTCATTAACCATGCTGCTACTATTATGCAGCCCAATTAAACCTTTGAATTCATTTAACTGTCTGTTCACGCAACACACTAAGCTGACAGCTTACTTTTCACTGTACGAGGTGGAAGTACTGTGGACATTGTTTATGATCAAACCTAGTTAAATGTTGCAATAACTAGTATTAATTAATTACTGAAGTTGTAAAAGTCTAGTGTAAGAAGAATATGATGACCAGAAGAACCATAGCTGGCTTGGTTGGCATCCTGACATTCTGATATTTTTTGAACAGTAGGTAATTTAGGTAACTAAGCTGATGCAAAAGTACTACAAACTTACGTCTATGTGGTGATGAAGTGAAGCATCACAGTGGGAGTTTGTTGAAAGGGATTACACGGTCACCTCTTGTCTCACTGAAAATTTAGGTTAACATATAGCAGTATACTCTGTACTGTAATCTGAGTAAAAGTTGGTACTGAGTAGTCCCACTTTGCTTGCTTGCTGTTTGTAATTGAAACTGAAGTTATAACAGTCCAAAAAGCATGGTTTAAAAATGATAGTATTTACAATAGTTCTGTAAGAATTTGCCACATTTTTTCAACAGTGACCACCTACTTGGATTTATGACATGGCGGGGAACAGAGTCTCATGTCTGAATGCATTCAGCAAACTCGATAAAGCATGAATTGAATCAGATCATTTTTTGCTGAATTAACAGCACTATTTTGCTGTTCACCTCTCTTTTGCCATGACGATAGGCATCTCTGGCTGAAACAGACAAGATCACCTTGGAAGTTGCAAAGCTGATCAAGGATGACTTCCTGCAGCAAAATGGCTACACGCCCTATGACAGGTGAGCAAGGTGACCTGTACACTGATAATCGTATCCTGCACTCAAATGTACTCACAGGTAACCTATTGCTGCCCCACCCTAGGTTCTGTCCTTTCTATAAAACGGTGGGCATCCTGTCCAATATGATTGCATTCTATGACATGGCACGCCACGCTGTGGAGACCACCGCCCAGAGTGACAACAAGATCACCTGGTCCATGATCCGCGAGCATATGGGCGAGATCCTCTACAGGATCAGCTCCATGAAATTCAAGGTAGGTTTGGTCAGCTCCAAACAGGGATCCAGTCTAGGCACGTTCTGTCCATTTTCGTGCATCCCTGACACCTGTCGGCTCTGTCCGCTTTCAGGACCCTGTGAAGGAGGGGGAGGCCAAGATCAAGGGGGACTATGCCCAGCTGCTGGAGGATATGCAGAACGGCTTCCGAAGCTTGGAGGACTGAACGCCGTTGTGACCCTTCAACCCTGAATCCCCGGGGCAGTGCAGTGTTCCAACCCATGCATCCATCTGTCTCTTTATTCTGCTGTGACCTGTACAGCGTATCCACATTCCACTCTGATGGGTTTCTTTGGTTTGTGTTGTGACTTGTGTCGTCATCAAAAGACATATATGGTCATGGGCTTCTTAACATCGCAGCGCTAGCTGTTTGTGCGTGTGCGCATGTGGGTGAGTGTGCGTTATTCCTTCCTGCTTGATTCATCAGTGACCCTTGACCTGATGACTCCCTGCTTTCATCACTGTACTGTCCCAGGTGACTTCCAGCCCTTGCTGTAGACATAATAAATTCAGTGGATGTACTTATTTTTGTTCTGTAAAGATGATCACTCAATGCGACTTTAGCACAAGGGACAAAGCGATTCTGTATTTATTACCAACAGGTTATGCGGCCTCCTGCATTTGCAATGTTATGTTTCTCATTGTATTTTGACTGTTGTCCTGTGTTTTCTGATGTGTGTAAGGGAACCTTTAATGTAACATGCAGATTTTGTTCTCCTTTTCCGTGGTATGTTTAAGTCCCAAAGAGAAAAAGAAATAAATAAATGTCCAAACTGTGTCCTCTCCACCCATAAATTCTAACTGCAGACATAAGAAATTGGCTTTCGCTGCAGAAACTGCAGACGTACTTTTGTCTGTTGCAGCATGCTGGGATGTGTGTACATGCGCACGCACACACATCAATGCAGTTTACAGTACTATAGTTGTGACACCAAGTTCCAGATTCTAGTGCCAAAAGGTTTTGCTTGCTGTTGCTGAACAAGATGTCACAGTAATGCACCAGACAAACAAAACATGAGAATGAGCAAGTCACTGGATCTGCAAGTCAAGGCTGGGGCTAACACCCAGGACAATTAGTCCGTCAACTGCAAATGTAGGACCTGGCAGGCCTGTTGGACAGTGACACCATGTTAACACCTCATTTGCCTTTACATGGGCAAGAAATGCTATCGATGACAAACTGGTTCTGATCTGGTGCAGCAACTTTCTTTGATTGCAGCGCCACATGTGAATGTGAAAACCCGTCTAGGGAAGTTCCAAGCATACCGTCCACCCGGCATGACATGGCAGCAGCTGTCACACTCATAACAAAGAAGCTCGGGGTGATACTAGGCTTGTGAAATGTAGGTTTATAGCACAGCCAGTATCTGATCCTCAAGTCTCAAAGTCCACCAGGAAACCACAGCTACATAGAGGCTCCATAGTCTGCCTGAAAAGGCACAAAAATGGAGGCTTTCCTATATTTGTTCAGATCCTAATCACAACAGTGATGTGTCACCCATTGATATTAGCAGCAAAATATTCAATAATACAAATATAGACTAAAGAGAAATAGCATATAAGCAATCCAAAGAAAAACAGCAAATGGGAAGGAAGCAAAGCAACACAAAAAGCCTGAAATATGAACACAAATCTTTGAAGCTGGCTATGAGATCATTATAATAAATATTGACACTGAATATTATGCTTTTTCATGCTTGATATCTACATGGAAAAGAACAGAGGTTTTTTACTAAAATTTTACAGGTGGAACAAGAGAAAGGATCACACAGGTGACCACTAATGAATCTACGGCTGATGCGCTCCTTCGTTGCCATGGCACCTGTCGTCGTTGCTGAAGATAGGCCTTTTCCCACTGGCACACCTGGATGAAAAAGCAGATTTGAATTTTATTAGACTACAGTTTCATTTTCATATGGACTCTTGACCAGGACTCACACCCACTGATATGGAAATGCTGGTGAGGAATCTTATTTTACACGCACCCGAGCTGGGAAAAACCGGAGCATCAGCCCAAATCTGTATCGCATCCGTGTACTATGAAAGCTGGTCTCGTTGCAGATTCTGCAACATTTATTTCTCCCTCGAAAAGTCGCATCGCAAAATACCAAACTTTTATTTAATCCCAAACCGGTGTATGGCACAGTTTCCCGCCCTTTCAGCCTCACCACATCTGCTCATACGTAAAGACACAGGTTCGTGGGCTGCAATATTTCACCACCGAGCGTGAAAACAACCGATTTTCTGTCATTTTACATAAAATAATGGTGTGAGTTTGCCTCATGAAGATGGCTTAAGAGACCTGCGCTGTGGCACGTTTGTGTGTTTTAAATATTTGCAAAGTCCTAATGTTTGTGCCAACATTTCGTGAGGTTTGCTGCCTTCCCCCCCCCCCCTTTAGCGGAGGAGCGCGCCGTGTGCATCACGCGGGGACGAGCGCGCGTGTGTGTGTGCGTGCGTGCATGCGTGCGTGCGTTTGGCTGGATTTCGGGGTGGGGGTTCGGGGAACGCACCCATGTGCATCTGCGGAGAAAACTGCACCTGTTGGTGTGGAGCGCTGATGCGACCTGAGAGCAACAGGTAAATGGGAAACTAAAGTCTGTTTTCGTCAAAGCTTCAGCTATTACGAATTTAGTATCTGCTCATGCTTATGATCCGGTCCCAAAAAAAAAAGTTTGTGTTGTATCGTCAGCGTTTTAGGCTACCGTGTGAAACAGCATAGGGGTCGGGGGGACTACGCGCGCCCCTGCGGATTAACGGTTTTCACGGAAAACCCGAATCGATCGGTTATTGTACATCCACAGTTTTTTTAAAAATAAAGTCAAACGGTGTTCGATGCCGGTGCAAAAGCCTCTTCTTGATGTTAGATCCCTTTTGAGGTGTAAAATAGCAGTTTAGGTGCCGAAACGAGGCGGCGCTTTTGCACAATGCATTCGTCCTCACCGGTATTTGTGTAAAAAAAAAAAAAAAAAGCGCCAAAAAGTGCAACGATCCCCCATATCGGTGTCGGTATTAAACTAAGCACTAAATGGTGAATTTCCGCAGCAAATAAAAGACACTAACAGATGTTGCTGATGTTCACTGAGAAGATCTTTCATAAATGGGATCACAAATTTCAGACGAACTGCAGAAAAGCAGCGCCCGATCACCTTTCAGTGTTCAACTCAGCCCAACTTTTTTTAAAATGTTGCCACGAGGCTTTTATGAAAATATGAGAATCTGAGCAGGGGAACCTGATGGATTCATTTTGCCCCGGCTTGGGAGCTGGATAAACCAGTTCTTGTGTGTTTCTTCGGGTGTTTGTGCTCCCGCTCACGCTTTACCTGCAAGGCAGGTTGGAAAAAGCTTTGCAGCCACTGCAGCCTCCCAATGGAGATGCAACAGGAGAATGAGTTTGAAAAGTAGCGGCACGCGCTGTGTAAACCATACAGCCCTTACTGATGTGGAACAGTCGGTGTGTTTCTCTCTGTGTACTGCAGACCCTCGGCATGGTGGCCCTGCTTCACGTGAAGCACAGCTCTACCTCGATCTTCTCCTGAGCCTCTTGGTACTCCTGTGAGACGGATGGCCCAGCCGTCTGACTCGGCTACAGGGAGCAAAGCCATGGAGGACACCACCTCGCCGGGTGACAACCAACAGAGCCCAGAGGAGTCTGAGGTTGGCATCCACACAAATCACACAAACACCCAGTCTACAAACACAACGATCATTCATCACAATCTGCGTTGTGTCATTCACCTGCTGCAGAGCTTCCTTGCCTCTAGTAGGCATCGCTGGTCTTAACACTGTAGACATCTGCTGTGCGATGTTTCTCAACAGTCTGCTTAGGGCTTCCTGTGTAGCCGCTTCATTCTTGTAAACTTGCTTTCATCAGGTTGTATGCATATCTAGTATTTGAACATAACATTGAAAATATTTCTTCTGGCATGGAAAAGTGATGTGATAGAACAAAAACAATAAATATGCTATAACAATAAATATACATTTCACACTATTTCAATGGAAAACTGGTTTATATTCTTTAACTATTTTCCACCTTGGCAAATACTGCCATCTCTCCACCTTCTCTGTCTAGGCTGCGGTCTCCTCTCAAGCTGCACTCACCTGCTACAAGCAAAGAAGTGAAGAGTTCAAGAAGTTATTCAAAGACCTGCCAGAATCAGAGTGGCTCATAATGGGTGAGCAAGAGAGAATTAAGGAAGGGAAGCATGCTGGGACATTTGGGAATTCATAGTTTGATGCTACGAGAGACTTAGAATGGGATAGAGTGACAGTTATATACTCATTCTTAGGTAAATCCATCCTTCATGTAACAGGGTTATGTATTGTACAATGCAGCTACAGTTACCTGTTAAAAAGACTGAATTAGGTTTATTTATCTGCACCTGTATCACTCACCTCTCTCCGTTTGTGTACCTCTCCAGACTTTGCCTGTGCCCTCCAGAGGGACTTCTTGCATCAAGGGCGCCTCTACGTCTCTGAGAACTGGCTGGGTTTCCACAGCAATGTCTTCTGGGGGACAACAGTGAGTAGAGGAAGCCATAGAGAAAAGGGGAGAGGCAGTGAGACACAGTCCCATTGGAGTCTCAGCCACCTTTCATGGTTCTGAAGTTAAATTTTTGGTGTATGTAGACAGCCTGGTTCTGTTGTCACAAACCAAAAAGGAACTGCTGTAGAATCTGCATTTGTTATCAAAGCACTGGTAGAGCTGTTCTCTGGTTTTTAAATTCACATCTTAGGGCACTAAATTTATCAGAAATGATCCATTAAAAATACAAATGAATTATTGGGCACATAATATTTAGATTTTAAATCAAGTCCCACATGGCAAATACTAAGGTGTGGTCTCCATTTATGTAGTTTAGGCCACATAACTCAGATTGTGGTTGAAATGCAAAGCCTCAGCTCTTTCTTCAGATCATGTCACACTGATCATCGGCATGTTCCAGACCTTTACAAAAACCCAATATTGATGCAACTTCCCACTTAGATAAAGTTCTGTAAAATGGCTGTGTAAAATGTGAAAAGAATCAGATAAGAAACATTTGAGTGCAACATAAAATAGAAAAAAATAAATAAATATTAAAATAGTAATAATAAATAGTAGCATTTTCAGTAAAACCAGGCATGGAAAGTGCAGGAAATATGGTTTGGAATAGAGAAGGGGAGCTGCAACTGCAACTGGGGGCAGCTGAATGAATACCGTGTTCGGTTACCCCTTCAGCAATAGACAATTTTGCACACTATGCCTACCACGAACCCAGGGGCTGAATAGAACAAAAATAAAATGTGTTCTAAATAATTTTCAATTATTTTGCTATTATACTTATTATTTTAGTTATTATATTTCACAAGGACTGGCTTGGTTCTTACGTGGTAATGCTCAACACTGTGTGCATTGGCTGTACCCGTTTTAATAAATTGTGGAAGATGTTTAAAGATGAGAAAGTGAGACAGAAACTCAGAGATAAAGAATGAGAAACACAGACTGAGAAAAAAGGAGAGACAGAGAAAAAGGCAAAGAGGCAGACAGAGAAAGACAGACAAAGAAATGAAGATGAGGCACAGAAAAAAACTACCATGTAGTAGCAAAGTGTGTCATTGTTCCTCCTTTAGCAAAGATCAGCGTGAAGAGTTGACCTGGCGCTGCTTTGTTTTCAGCTGAAGGTCCCCTTGAAAGACATCACTGCTATGTCCCGGGAGAAGACGGCCAGGATCATCCCCAACGCCATTCAGATCAACACTGACGTGGAAAAGGTGCTGGCCAACTCCTCCTGTGCCATCTTTCACACACACAGTAGTGAAGTGGTGAGGCGCAGATTTTTAGACATGTAACAAGGGAAAAGTAAATACACTTCACTCTTACATACAAAAAACAGCATAATAGCTTACAAAAGTATAGATCCTTTTTTCATGCAAAGGCCTTTTCGTTCTGTACGTCCGCATTTTCGCATTTATCTCAGTTTGCTTCCACAAAAGGTGTTTTATTCTCTACAATAGCAAGACCGCTTATATCAGAATATTTTTTGACAGAGATATGGTTGATGTTTCAAACCCAAAAGGTTTTGCCTGTCGTGGTGTCAGTCTAGCTGTGTTCTTGCTAAATATAGGGTACTGATCTGTAAATTACCGTGGAAACGACAGAAAATTTGGCAATCGCATGAAGATGATCTAATGTCAGACATTTGTTAGAAATCCTACGCTGCCCCTGTAATGCCACAGACACAGTGCCAATATGTTTTTCATACTGAAAGACAGACAGTGATAGTGTTAGTCTGTGTACAGGTCGTAGGTCACCGGTCGGTCATAAGGTAGTCGAAGTCTCACACACACTGCGGATAATTTAGAGTCCCTAGTTCATGTGAATCACATGTCTTTGGACTATGGGAGAAAAGCAGAGCAGCCAGGGCAAACCCAAGGAGACAGAACATGCAAACTCCACACCCTTTTGAGCTGGATTCAAATCTATGCCTAAACAGCACTGGTGCTGTGGGGCAGCAGTGCTACCAGCCATGCCCCATTTTTGCTACAAGCATCATAAAATATCTTGGTGTTATCATCATGCATAAAGTTGAATTTATTTTAGCATTTTAAATAACTTTTGATGATGCTTTTTGTTTGGTAACCCTTTTTCCACAAGAAAAGGCACATCACACACAGAAATTCACACACCAAAGTGATGTAATGGAAAAAATTAACCCCCTTATATAAGGAACGAGTGTACTGTGCTCCAAAATGGTTTGAAGGTGAAATTTTAACACATTTCTTACATGAAAGCAAGCAAACTGACAGGCATGAGGATCACCATCTCCACGATGATGTGTATCTGTCTCCTGCAGCTGTTTTTCACGTCCTTCTCGGCAAGAGAGAGGAGCTTCCAGTCCATCTTCAGGCTATGGCAGAACACGCTGATGAACAAGGTTATTCATCTTTTTTTTTTGGTAGCCTGTGCTGATTTACCAGGGTTGGCCAAGGGTGGTCAATTTTCAAGCTTTTTAATTCATGTACAGTTTAATACTTTTACATCCATAAATTTAATCGTTTCTGAAGCATGATTTGTTTTCTGGAGCAGAACCAGTTAAGCACAAGCATTTTTGTCGTAAGAAAATCTGGTTCCACTCGTGCCAGTACAACAGATCCCCTGTTGAGACCCACACCTGTCATTTACTGTGCGTTTGTTAAAGGCCATCTGTCCTGTCCTCGTCAACAAACATAATGTCACTTGCTTTCCGGGGCACAGAAGCCACGTGAAGCTCTGCTGCCCAGTACCTGGGTGGGCCCTCTTGTTCCCTTTACTGCTATGAGCACATCTTTATGGCACGATCCTTGTGTGCGATCCGTGCTATTCCTGGCATCCTGGAGCTGTGCCACAGTTCACAGGGTGTGTTTTACTCAACTGTATGCAAACTTCTGGGAGTCTTTGTCACACTCGGTGCACTCAGTGCGGTAAAAGGGCAGCAGGTTTACCTCAGCTGTACCTGAGTCTGGACCATGTTACCGGACTGCCGATGTGTTCGATGTGTCCACACCCTCAATGTCCACAAGGGTGTCAGTGTGAACCGCACTATAAACACTGTTTTGTCTACTGGGAGTTCAGCAGAAACAACCAACGCCATTTTACGTGACTACGTGCTGAAGATGACCGTGATATTTGCATTTTCCCAACTGCGGAAACACGGTTTATCGCTTCTACCTGAACTTATGGGCGGGGCCTCGGTAGGCTCCACAAGCCCCGCCCCTCGTCTAACCTGCATGGCGTCATCGGGGTCACTGTTGGTCGCCGGACCGGTGCCACAGGTAGAGAAAGCAGCACCTAAGGGAAACCCTGCGTTCGGGTTTGAGGACGCGATGGCTTCGTTTTTTTGTGCTTAGGTGAGAAGCGCCAGGTGCCGGGCGCGCTTCCGGAGTCCTCTCGCCGCTTCTGCGCCACGTTTGCTTGGTTTTGTCGAAGTCTCGCCGCGCTGGTGCTGCTGTGGCGCTCGGTGGCTTTGCGGCCGGTGCTGCAGTTACCTGTGCGCTCGTGCTGTTCGGACCGCGCGTGAGGTTTGACCCCCTTCGCGTGTGCGAAGCTCACTTCTGCTTTCGCCGTTTCGAAGCGACTCGCACGCAGTCTCACCGCCACCGGCGCCTCTTTCAGCCGCTGACCAGGCCCGACCTGTGGCACATGGTTCGGCACCACTATGGCAGCGAGGTGGACCTGAGCCACGAGGACATGGACAGCATCCAGGTGGCGGACAGCGCCGCGCACGCCAGGTAAGCGAAGCTCTCCGCTCCTCGCCCCAGTCCACCCTCACCTGCCCCGATACCGCCACCCACCCGCTTTCTCCCGTTGCTTTTGTGGTGAGGGTGGCGTTGCTAAAGACCCACAGATACTGTATATGCCAATGTATGATAAAAATATATATATATTAAATGCAACCACGTACATATATTGAAGGAAAGAAGTAAAATGTGATTTAAAAAAAAAAAAAAAAGATATTTTATATAATTATTTGTGATAAAAAGGTATGTGGACATTGTGCAGCATATATCCGGAACATAAATTTATGCTTTAACTGCTGAACACAGGCTGGAATTAAGAGAATGAGGACATAAATTTATTACTGCGTTGAGCAACAATTCATTTCATGATGTTAGAAAGTTGCAACATATCAGCCACCCCACAGCCTCAAAGGATATTTATAAGGTGAAAGATTATGTTTGGTTTTGTAATAAAAAAATCATTATTAAGCAGCTTTTGTAATTTTTTTTTAAAGATAAGGATACTAATTATTTTTTAGATAATTTACAACCCTCAATTTCAGCAAAAAAAAAAAAAAAAAAGCAGGGAACACTGAGCTAAGTTTCAAAATAAAATTTAAACAGATTGAAAGTAGTAATTGTCTCCAGGTAAAAGAATGTGTATATGTTTTAGTTGGACCACCTTAGTCTTAGACTCTGTATACATAAAGGTCTAGCATTTACTGGAGATCATGAGTGCTTCTTCAGGTACAGTTGCAGTGCTGATGTGAGCAGAGTTTCATCACTATTTGTGTCCTGCAGCATGTCCACAAGACCGGGTGGTGAGGAGCATCCTGGGAGAACAGAGAGGCCCTCCTCTCTCCGTCTCTTGCAGGTTGATACAATGCCGGGGGATAGGATCTCTCCCATTAGAGATGAGAAGCAGTCATCACCCTTGCTGCCCCGTGGAAACTCCCCGAACGTGGTAGGAGGCTCACACTCTGGGTGGGAGTGTTGGTCAAACTAGATCAGTCAAATAAGCCAAACAGGGTGGCATCTGTGTTCTTAAATTAGTGGCAGGATATATTTTTAAAGAAGGTTACTGATGTTTTTTTTGTGGCATCTGTGTTTGTTTTTGCAGGGGGACTCTTGTTCTCTGCCATCCCGTCACAGGACCCCAGAGGCACCATTGGATCGGACGGCCCCAGAAAGAGTTTCAAAAAGATGTGAACCAGCCCTGAATCGGAATATCTCAGAAAAGGGCTCCAAGGTGTCTGAAGCTTTTCTTGACCGGAATGTCCAGGAAAGGGGTTCAAAACGTTCTGAAGTGTCTTTCGAACGATCTGTCACAGAGAGGAGTTCCAAACGGTCTGAGGCATCTCTGGACCGTACTGTTGCTGAAAAGGGTTCCAATCGATGTGAACCATCTTTGGATCGGACCACCCCAGAAAGGGGCTCCAAACGATATGATGCATCTGTGGACCGTACTGCTTCAGACAGAGGCTCTAAAGTGCTTGAAATTTGTTTGGACCCTACTACCCAAGAAAGGCTCTCTAAGCGCTCTGAGCTTTCTCTTGATCTTAATGATAATGAGGACGTTTCGGACTGCAGCAGCTCAGAAGTTGCAGCAGAAGGTGATGTCCTGCTGCCTTTGAGTCGAAGTTGTGTAGTGTTTGTGTGTTTCTGAGAAATAATGGCTCTCCTCCTCTTTTTAAAACAGAGGAGCGTTTGTGTTTCTCCCAAGCCCAAGGCAGGGTTTTTGTGAATCGGGTGTTCCACATGAGTGCAGAGAAGATGTTTGAGGTGCTTTTCACAGACTCCCCCTTTGTCCGGAGGTTCATGGATGCTAGGAAGATCACAGGTAATTCTTGCTGAGCAACGCTGTGGCACCTGAGGTATAACATGGCTGTGTAAGTCTTACTTTGAGCTGAAGAAAATATGAAATGTGGGTATGTGTGTACTGTGTCTTCAGGTCACACTGCTACACCTTGGCAGAAAGATGGCTCTGGCTCTATGAAGAGGACACTGAGCTACACAATCACAATCACCAACCCTTTGATAGGCAAGTCCTCCAGAGCCACAGAGACCCAGGTAAAATCTCAGTCCAACATCTGAACATGTGTGTGTTTGCACATATGTCACCTCCACTCCATGTCCCTCAGATCCTGTACAAGGATATACAAGAGCAGGAGCACTACATGCTGGATTCAGAAGTATACACTCATGACGTTCCCTACCACGATTACTTCTACACCCTCAGCCGTTACTATATCACCCAAAACTCCAAGCGCAAATGTCGCCTCAGGTGGTGTGCTCGCTCAGCCTGTGTATGTTTTGTGTGTACTTGTCTCTGTTGGTCTGTGTTTTGAGTTAATCTGTTGATGTATTTTTCAATGCATGAATGCATGTGTGCTCTGCAATTTTTGATGGCTGAGTTTGATGTTCTCTCTTGGTCTGTTCAGGATATATACTGATGTGAAGTACAAGAAGCAGCCATGGGGTTTGACCAAGTCCTTCATCACTAAGAACTCCTGGAGTGGTCTTGAAGAGTACTTTAGACACCTTGGTATGTGCTGTTGCTGTGTACAAAGGTCTTACTCTGTCTTTAGAACAAGGGTTAAAGTACTGTTGGTCTCTTATATACAAATTTAGCTGGGACCGATAGTTGGTTTGTTACTCTAAAAGTGCAGGAGTCAAATGTGACAGAGAGTGGGCCAGGGTCAGAACATCATCAGTTCTATGTGCAACTACTCATGTAAGGAGCACCGGCAAAAACTGCAGTACTGGACTGTGACCATGTTTTGAGAATCCTGTATCCATATCTTTATTTCTCTGTCTGTTGTTGAAATGGACTTCTTTCCTCTGAGTAGTTTATTGCTTTAGATGCAAATGTCAGCAACACCAGAACTCTGTGCAGTAGGAGGCAAGAGTAGTGTTTTTTTTTTTTCCCCCAGACAAAAAATAGCACTGAGCAGCTCATTGAGACCAGACTGCCAGACAGCCCATCCCTCTAGTGAGCTGGAATGTTTTGTGCACACAAGTTTTCTGTGTCTCCTAGTGGTACTTTTTACGACAGGTTGTGAAAAAGAGAACACTGTGAAGGACTGCAGCCAGGGCTACAGTCAGGTGGAGAAAACAAAAGGAAGGGCTTACTATTTGCAGTTAGTGACTGTCAAGGCATTGGGTAAAGCTTTGGTATGAGGTTTGCATTGCAATGCTGGCTCTTTGGACGAGGAAGTAAATAGTTCTACAATTTATAACAAAATTTATATTTTGTTCAAAAATTCATAAGCTGGGGAACACCTTTACTGCATCTGAATGATGCTGCTGCCTGTGAGGTTTAAGAGACAAGGCTGAGCACCTTAAGCTGCTTAGAAACCACCCTAAAAATTGTCCAGTTTAACTGAGAGTAGAGATGTTCTCCCAGTGTATTATCTCTAGTACGTGATTATCTGTAGCTGTCTGCAGGGTCAGGTGGGACTTTAGTACAGCCTATTAGGCCCCAACCCTCATTTTTTCCACTTTGCTGTGTCATCACCCCACCCCCACCCTTCACCTCTGGAACAGGAGAAAAGTGCATGACTGCATCTCCACACCGATAATGGACTATTAAATGGGCTGATGGAGCTAGTCACCTTGTAAAAGCCAGTCTCTCGTTTTCACTTCCTGAAAGTCAGTCCCAGTTGTACGATGCTGTAGCAGAATAAGGAACATGGTGTGTGTGCCTGAGTCCATGTGTGTTTGGTGGGTGATGATACCGTGTATGAATGTTTCACCATGCCATGTTTTCTTTGCCTTTAATGGTACCTTTGCAGAGGCAGCGCTATTAGAGGAAGAGGCAGATCTAACACAGGGGCTTGGGGACCACAGTAAGGCAGGAGGTCTTCGTCGACGCAGAAGGGCCTACAGCCGGACACTCCCAGAACACTTCAAACCTGGCAAGCTCTACCCTGGAGATGTGGATCAACGTCAGGAGAGTCTTACAGGTTGGATTTGGTGGCTGTCATACTTAGTTGCACCCATGTTTACACACTATCTATGAGACATCCTCTTTCCCAATAGCAGGGGTCCTGAACACAAAGGGTCAAAAGAGGTGGAACATCAGCATTATTGTGGCTGCCATGAGTTTCTTGTAAGTACTGTGTACACTTGTCTTTTGTGTGTGTGTGTGTAGCTGAGGCAGCAGTTGGCAAAATGGTTCAACTGGTCACTATGGACCTAGAGATCACATGTTTCAATCCCATTTCTTTTAAGAAAAGTACTTATCCTGCATTGCTATAGTAAAAAAAAAACTTGTGTAAATCATAATAAGTAGCTTCACATTGTAAATTGTTTTGAGGGGGAAAAAGTTTTGGCTAAATGAATAAATGTAAATGTATGCCTGTTTGTGCATGTAATGTAAGTGAATAATGTCATCAATCCGTTCAGACTTCTGCTCCTGATATTACTGAATTTGGGACTTTTCTTCAAATTGTGTGCAATGGAGGATGTGGCCCAGCGAATGTACTTGAGCACCAAGCACCGGCTCCAAGAAAGGACAGAACCCAGGTGACCTAGAACATGGCATTATGTCAGCATTTAGCTGAAGGCCTCGCTTATGTGTGCTGAACCATGTTGTTTCTGTCTCCCACACTTGCAGTTTCAATCCAGACCTTGGCTCTCGCCCTCTTCCTCCACACAAAAGCAAAGAGGAGGTTCAACTGCTCAGGGCTGTATTAGAGGACTCCATTCAGCTACTTGAGCAGGTAAGTTTGGTGCTAGTTCTTTGTGTGATGCCCCCACCCTCCCCTTTGCAGTGTCAGGAGCAGAAGTAAATGACAGCATTCAGAATCATGTCAGACCTTTACTGTGATCTAACCTTGCTCAAATCACTACAGCTGCGCAGCTCTCTGGTGGTTCTGCAGCAGAGCTTCCAAGTGTACAACGAATCAGGTCCTCCTCAGTGATCCCACTTCCTCAGGGAGACCTACAACTACACCAACCGGACATCACCTTGAGAACCGAATGCTACCCAGATTCCAATGTGCGACAAGAGGCACCATTATTTTTACAGCTTTAGTGATTTTTTTGGTGTTCCATGACCGGGAGATTAGCTTGGTTACTAACCAACCTCACAGATCCATCATGGTGGTGATTTGCACTTTACTTTGATTTCTTTCAGCTTTTCCCATGCTCAGAACTCCCTGCTGGGATGCTGAAGCTGTGAAATGTACTGTAGATTTATGATGAATCACAGAAGTGCTGTGTCTGTATGCACTGTAATCCTGAGGGTGAGTGTATGTGTGAGAGACAGTGTGAACATGTACTGCTGGCAACCTCCCATAGTACAGGATACTCCAGAACTCTGTGTTACGGTGCTGCTGTGTCTAATTTTTAAATCTGAACTTTGTGTTTCTTTTCTTGCTTTTAAAAAAATAAATATTTTAATTTTTGTTTTATGTATACAGATGTTTATGCATAATATATTAAAGACAGGCTGCTTTTTTGTAAATTGGTTTCCTGAAGCCTCTGATTTGGTTTTATTGCCATCTGCTTGTTGTGTTATTAGAACTTAGTGGTTTCAGTGGTGAAATCTCTTATTAGTTGATTCCATTCTGTTTGCTCAGAAGTTAAGACTGCAGCCATAGTTTTATAAATGTTTACTGTTTATGTGCATAGATGGTAGCTGACCTAGATTGTTGTTGAACAGTTATATTTGCGTTGATCTCCGTTTCTGGTGTGTATTCAGTGCTGAGCCCCAAAAGCTCAGCTGCATCTCCTAGTGTCCTGGCCTGGTGCATGGTGCCTTCCAATCCATCTCAACACACATCTGCACACTTTGTCACATTGTTTACACTGTCTGAGAAAGAGAGAAGGACTAAAATATTTTGGGGAAGTGGATTCTCTTTGTGTTTAAGCTCATTTACTAAATGTAGATGTATGATTGTACCTGATTTATATATATTTTTTTTTACCTGAAAATATTCAGTATATTTCATTGGTTTCAAATAAAAAGGTTCTCTTCTGTAAGTGTGTATAGTCTTGAGCAGTGAATGGTAGCTGGAGAGAAGCAGAGGGTGTGACAGTTGTTTGTACTCAGAGCTCACATTCTATGTGTGCTTTGGTTTATTCATTTGGGATCAATTCCCTGGGCTGAATGTCATCTGATCCGCTCCTCGGTGTTCATATTTGGCCACTCTGATTGGTTCTAAGTTTGCACGGAGCACTCTGAGATGAGGCATGTGCAGATCCACATTATTCTCTTTTCACCAATGGACACTAATGGGTAATGTGATCTTTTAGTAGGATTTTTCCTTATTGACTTTGTCTGGGCTGCAGAACACTGTCTGGTGCTGTCATGTTACTCCTGGATCACAGCTACTCTTTGGTTTTAGCCATAAGAATTTCCCATGATTACAGTTACATCTTTTTATAACATAACTTACCTGTACAGTACTTCCACCCAGTAGTGTGTGTGTGTGTGTGTGTGTGTGTAACTGTTTCTGGACAGTGATAATAAAACAGAGTTATGACTTTTTCAGCGGCCTCAGAAGGGGCATGGTCGCATGTTTACATACAGGTTTTGTTTTTTTGAGATGTTTGCAGTTTGTAAGCTCTTTGTGTAATGAAGAACAGTGGACTGCAGGATAAAAAATTTTTACCACCGAGCCCCCCATCATGAAATTAGCAGGTGTTTTATCTTCAAGACAAGCACATTTACAACAATCTGCACACCTATACAGCACGTTCTTATTTAATTCAGTTTCAACACTTTTGTCGTGGCCGCTACAGCAGAAGCAATGCGGGATCACGCGTGGCACAGCAAACAAGACGGGGCCGGCACGTGGCTGGACGCTGGCCCGCGTTTTCTGCAATTCTGCGTCCGGAGCGTTCAAGGTGCTGCGCGGGGACAACGGTCGCAGTGGGACGCAGGTTCGAAGCCACTGGTGTGGCTGCTGCGGAAGTTCAGCCGCTTCCCGCAAGCCTTCCCGGGGGGGGGGGTGGATACTAAAGGGTTACTGTCTGTTGACGTCAGCGATCTGCTGGAGGAAGTGGCCGCAGCCGCCGCTCGGCACACAGCGCGTGCGGGCGAGCGCGCGCCAACGAGCCAGCCAGTCAGTCAGTCAGTCAGTGAGTGAGTGAGTGAGCGAGAGAGTGAGCGGCGCGACCCAGGGGCCACCGTCCAGCACTGTCGGCGGCGAAACATGCAACAAGTACGCGGCCGCCGCCGGTAATTACCTCAGGTACGTGGGCTCAACTTAGGAACCGTGTGCGTGGTGCGAAGGTCACCCTGTTCACTCGTCCCCCGGACACCGACTGACCGCTTCCCCCCTCCGGTTCTCCTTCACGGCGTTCGGCGGCTGCTGGTGGGGCGCGTGCCGCTCTCCGCGGCTTGTCCGCCTCATGTCGCCGCTCTTCAAATCCGCACGTTTCCGGGGCGAAGCGCGACGGATTCAGCCCTCCCGTGGAGTTTGGTTCTAATTCCGTTTCGTTTGCGAATGTCTTAAGGGCGCTTCTTTTCTTGACAGTAAGCAGCGGTGCTGATGATGCTGGGCTGGGGAATAAATATGCAGTTGGATGGGGGCAGACTTAGTGAAGTGGCGTGAATAGTTCTGAGGCCAGAAACGCAGGCAATAAGATAAAACTATGTGTAAAGGTTCCCATTAACTGTGTCGTTGTGCTCCTGACTGCAGGTCTGTGGACCCTATATGTCACTGGGCCCCCCCACCCCCCGTGGTCGTGGTCGTGGTCCTGCATCCTGTCCACAGCTGTCAGTGGACGCTGGCTGGACGCTCCACTACAGGGTGGGTGTGGAGTTGCGGGCGTCCGGCTTGACACTTTGGTTCATTCCAGGGTGTCATTTCAGGATGTTTACCAGCTCAGGGTGAACAAGCACCATATTTTTAGGAGATTAACCCCCCCCACCACCCCCTCCCGCCACATAGGATGTCCTGTGTCCTCTAGGGTCAGGATAGTTAACTTCTCGAAGGAACAAAACTAGTTGTCCTAGTTAGTAGGTCTCCGGAGACCTGCTGATCGTGTTTTTTTTTTTTTTTTTTTTAGGTCCAGACCGTGATTCTGTTGAGCACGTATGGTTGAGGAGCCCAGTGGGAACAGTATTGCCCTCATTTACCGCGGGACAACTTCCACACGGGAGAGTGCTGACAGAGTGCGCGCGCATCTTCTACGCTTTCCAGCCAGGGATTGGCTTGGATACAGCGTTCAAACTCGCCACCTCCCTGGGACAGGTGTGGGACTACACACAGGGTTGCTAGTTATTTTAACTTTATATTTAACAAAAGTAGAAAAATGAATTGGTCAAAGATTTGGGGAAAAAAAGAGAGATGCTGCCCTGTAGTGACATAACTAAAGTGTATGTGAGTGTGTGTCTGTGTGTGTTACATAGCATTCTGTGAACTTCAATACACTTTTGTAGTCAAGACCGCAAGTGTTGACTAAGATCATAATGATCACAGAGTTGAGTATAAATGTGTGGTATTTAAGTTGGAAAAGATAACTATGCAGATATTTGGGAAAAGAACCATCCCAACTACTCTACTGTTAATTGTGTGTTTTAATGTTCTCATATGCTTAAGAGGGCCAAAATATGTCTGGGTCTCATTTTCATGTTTGTGTCCACATTTTAATGGAGAAATACAGTCAGAGCTGTGAGTGCTGTTCTCAGCGCAGCATTCGGTGCTAGGAGCAAGGTGCCATCCTACATCCACGCAGCGGTGGGATCTCGTGGATTTTTTTGTTGTGCTGTCATAAAAGCAAGGTGACTTAAGCATTTTATTAAATACCTTTTAGGCTCACACGAACGTGTTTGTACGCTGTTCGTCGGTGTGTGCAGGTAACTGGTGGCAATCGCTTCTGTAATACCGCTGGCTCTCTCTGTCTGCAGGTGTGTCAGGCCTGCATATGTTTGACTGTGACTGGCTGAGGGGGTAACATGAGGAGGAGCAGGGCCAGCAGGCCTCCCGAGCCGAACGAGCCACTGTGCTGCTGTGAATACGTGAATCGGCAAGGGGAGCGCAGTCACCTGGTGGCCTGCTGCTGCGACTGCGAGGATCTGGACCAGGCCTGTGATCGGTGAGGGGGCAGGGCTGTTAGAAAGTCACAGATGGCCACACTGTTTATTGGAGCATCTGAAGTCGTATCTCACGGTAGATGTCCTAATGTTAGAATTTCAGATGAGACTTCCTGACAGCGCACCCACACACGTGTATTTGTGTGGAAAGTGCGCTGTGGGGTGGAAGTGGTCAACCCTTAGGACCACTTTACCACAGTTAGACTCGTATACCTTTCCCTGAATGCATAAACTTTTTTAGAATATGTTTGTTTCATATTTTAATTGCATTTGGTGTAGAATTTTCTGGGTTTTCTGTATGCTTATCACACAAATGCATGTTTCTTTACATTTACATGGTGTTAGTACGGTCCTAGACTTGTACAATGCTGGCACTTTATTAATATTAATATCATGATGCATTTTCATTAATCACTTGTCTGCACATTGACATCATGATGAACATGTGAGTGTGTGGTTTGGCTGCCTGTACATTTTTCACATTTAATTTTGCATTCAGACTGAGGAAAGCTGTGTTGAAAAATGCATGCAAAACACCAAATACCAGGCAATACCAAAGCAGTATTTTTTAAGAATTAAACTATTAACAATAACAGAGTTTCAACAGAAATGTGAATTGTGAAAAGTGAATAATGTGCTTTATTTTAGTTTTTTAAACAGTACTTGGTGTAGTTTTTGCATTACACTTTATTAAATTGTTTATCTGTCTTTGTATTTTTGTAGTATTTTTGCCCACATTCTCGCGACAACATAGGTGTGGCAACAGAAAATATCTGCTTCAATCTCATATTATTTATACATTCATAACACAAGATTTCTGCCCTTTCCTTTGGACCTTGAGTGGCACTGTATCCTTCTGCTGCTGGTGTCCACATATCCTACCCCAAACTTTAAGGTTTTTTTTTTGTCACAACACTGTTTTTAAAAATATTTTACCATATATTAAACTTTAAATTAGAATTTTTCAATATTTATGATTGTTTACATTCTTTTCTAGAGTATTTTTACAATGGTCTGTAAAATACAAGACCATAAAACTGAAGTCTATTAATTCAAGGAATGACTGCAGTGTAATTCTGAGATACAACCTTTTAAAATACCCTTAACAAAATAATACATGAAATCAAATAATTGCTGTCAGCAGTGAAGAGTTTTTGCTGGTGACAAGAAATTTACTTGAAGTAAATGTTAGTGTCTCAAAATTCTTGCTGTATATAAGGGTGAATTTACTTATCTCTGAAAATATTTTAACACACTTTGGAGTGTAAAAACCTAGTAATTAGAAAACACAAATTCATTACATTGATGAACAGATGATTATTTTGTCAAAGTAATTTGTTAACATAGTAAATTCCTTACATAAATCAACAGTTGGCTGAGTAATCAGATTATTTATTTTAGTTTGATTATTTTAACTTTAGCTTTTTTTTTTAGCTATTTTGATGTTCTGAAGTTAATGTTAGACAGTTTTAAAATTCCAGCTTCAGTTTTCATGGAAAAATAAATGTATGGTTTAAAAGCTGACTGAACATTTCTGTTAAACTTGGGTTTACAGCCTGACAAAACTGTTCTTAACTTTTGATAACTGGGCACAAAATAAAACTTTTAAGTTTGTGTATATTAAACTCTGTCTCTGTATCACATGTGCAGGTGGCTGAAACGGGAGCCTCAGAAGCCGGACTCCCTGGCTCGTGTGGCTGCCACAGTGAAAGACCGGCTGCGCATCCCATGGTTCTCAGGAGCAAGACAGGTGGACCTCTCTGTGGTCCCACCCCTCATATTGCTTCCTGTGCTCTTGCAGGTGGCTGCACTGCACTTCTTGTTGGGTGTGGTGGTCCTGACAGCATTACCTGGCCTGGTGCTCTGGTACTACTATGTCACACACCGTCACAAGGGCCGCACCCTCTTCTTCCTCAGCTTGGCACTCTTCTCCCTTGCCTATATGTACTACCTCTTCCTCACGGAGGTGTTGCCTCGGGGTGATGTAGGAACCGCACAGCTGGCTGCAGTTACGATGGGTGTAGCGCTCACCCTGCTCTCCCTTGCCAATACCAAGAGGGGGCCTGGATATGTGCAGTCCCATTCAGCTGATGCCCACAGCACTGTGACGTACCACGGGAAACTGCCCGAGCGAGACTTTGTTCCCTCCAACGGGACTTCTCAGCAGGTAGTGATTGCTAATCGGGCAAGTGCTTCAGGACAGGAGGGTGTGTCACAGAACAACAGTGTGAGGAAGAACTGGTGCCCTATGTGTGGGATTGTACGCCCCCCCCGGTCAGGGCATTGCCGCATCTGCAGCACCTGTGTCTACAGGATGGACCATCATTGTGTCTGGTGGGTCCTATTGAACACCTTGGGCCTCTGGGAGCTCATCCACCTCTTCTTAACCTATCTGTTCATCTGTTTTAAAGCCACTCTGTCTGAACCCTGCAGTGGCTGCCATTTAAGCGGTGACACATCACACTGTCTCAGCAGGACAGTTTCTGGGTCAAAGAGTGAACACACGTTCATACAGGTGTAAATTCAGATTAAATCCAAGCACCTGCACAAATTCTTCAAGGACACAAGCAGCATTATTAAGAACTTGAAAACTGACAGTTGCCAGTTCAAGTCCCCTTCACTACCATTGCTGTAAAACCCTTCAATAATGAGCTAGTTTTTTTCCAAAAATAACCTGCTCCATAAATAGGTCAAGTAGAGCCGGTTTCTGATAAAATCACAAGCTAAGCAATTAACTATTTATTTAAAGACAATAGTCAAGGGTCGTGGCTGTTCAGAGCCTATTCTGGAACCCTAGGATACAAGACAAGGGTACTGGAGGGGATGTCAGGTTTGAACTAATTTAGGAAAGTCAGATGCTATGTACTGGTATCTGGAAAGAAAAGGCTGAAACCAAGAGGAGTCAGCTGGATGGAAGTCATTGCCTTTTGCAATGCCTTGTTGGTTTGTTTATTTAAAACCAAATGGGACAGTAGTAGAAGCTATGTGAGGTAGTCAAGATGTATGTTTTCCTTGTGTTTGCATGGCTGTTCTTTGAGGTGCTCTGGTTTCCTCCCACATTCGAAAGACTTGTTTCAAGGGGAACTGGCTACTTTAAATTGCCAACAGCACGTGTGAATCTGTATGTGTGGGTGAGATAAACCAACGTCCCATCCATGACACTCCTCCTGGCTGACCATCCAGGGGTTCTGGGATAGGCTCCAGACCACTGCCACCCAAACTTTAACAAGAATGTGCAATTCAGTAGATGAGAGAAGCGCATGTTTTGTGTCAGCGAATGTGGGACTCAGTGCAGATCTTGTCTGTGCATGTTGTCGTGCCCGTCTCCATGGAACAGGATAAACAGCTGTGTGGGACAGGCCAATCACCGCAGTTTCCTGCTGACGCTTCTCCTCTTCCTGTTGACATCGCTGTACGGGATCAGCCTGGTGTTGCGTAGCGTGTGCCCACGACAGAACTTGCTCTTCGCATTGTTCTACTGCCCCGGAGTCTACAGCCAGTACAGGTAGGACGAGTGTTGGCCTTTATTTTACGTAGCACTTTTAAATGCCAGCTTCTTCCAGCACTTTAACCATGCAGAGGACGTTTACAATGAACTGTAAAAGACCAAAATGAAACGGAAAAGAATCGTTAAAACGAGCGGGAAAGGCCATACAAATGTTACGATGGCGTACAGGGGGTTGAATGGTGTGACCAAAGGTAGTTGTATAGTCGTTCTACCAGTATGGCACCTTGGATAGTGGTGTTGCTAAATGCTAATTATTACACACTGTGCATCACTTTGGAGAAATTAATAAATGTACAGGTTTTTTCATATGCATGTCTTTAGCCTGGAATATATAACAACATATATAAAAATCACTAGAGTACATCACTACATATTAAAAAAAAATATCTTCCTTAAGCAGGGACATTTTCAAAAATTCATAATAGAAAGGCTAACAAATAAAAGAGCAGGACTTTTAGAGCTGTCCACTGTAGTTAGGGCTGGACAAGAGCTGTAGCTAAACAAGTGGCAATGATGAAGGGTAATTTTGCAGCTCTTCACCTGGGTGCCGTAGTGACAGTGGTTGTGCTTCTTTACTTGTCCTCAGCACGGCACTGTGCTTCACCTGTGCCTGGTACAGCAGTGTGGTCACAGGGGGACTGCTGCACTTACTGGTGCTCCAGCTCATCAACATCAGCTACAACGTGACGGAGCGCGAGGCGCGACTCGCCCTGCGCGAGAAGGTGGGCAGGAGCCGCCTGTGGGGCCTCATCGTGGACACGGGCGTCTACTCGCGTGGCTTCTGCAACAACTGGGCAGAGTTTCTGACCATGGATGTGGTTCCCAAGCCCATCTCCTTCAGTTTGCCTGATCTAGTGTAGCACGTCCAGGTCCACTGTCCTGGTGCAGAGCATCATGAGGTGACACCATGGCCCCCTTCCGCACAGTGCTTACATCAGTGTGTTGTGTGGAGCAAACAACCGGCAAGGTGTGTGTGGGCGTTTTTTTAACTTTATAGCACTTTGGCCACATTTTTTGTGTGAAGGCCCACACATCCCCTTCCTGCAACTATCACCCGTTACACTTTGTCACACCAACATTAGCTTAAAGCAGGGAAAACACACTGCTGCTCACTAGATTCAAACGGTGCTAGAATGTCATTGTCATTTCTATTTTTGAGGACACACTTCTCGTTCTTTATGGAACTGGCATCCACAGGGCACCTCAGAAGTCTTCATCCACATCTCATTCCTTCATCAAGTTTATGTTCCAGCCTCCATCCTTAAGTTTAGTGCCTTTACTGAAATGATCTTGACGTGGTGACAAGACAGCAGTAGACATCAAGCTCAAAATGGGAACCTAAGCTTCTTCTGGTTCAGTGTTTGGACTGATTCTTCAGGACAGGATGAATCATGAATGAACTTGTTTAATTTGTTCATATTACTCTTTCTCTTGTAGTTAGGTGACAAAAAAAATGTAATTATTTATTCGACAGCGCCTTTAAGACACAAAACGCCTTTATATTAGAAACCAGGTCTTCCAGTCTGGCTTTGACAATAACATGTAGATGCATCACATGGTCAGCAGGAGCCCAAAGGCTGCGGAAGAGAACGTGCAGCCTACTGCTGAACCGTATCTGCTCTTTCTGCTTTGTGCTTCACAAGTTCAATAAATCTGCAGTGTTTACACATTCATGCTGTGTTGTTAATCAGGGACATCCAGTGGACTTGACTGTCACTCGTGATCCCAGACTGGAATTTTGTTAGTACTGTTCCTAGACTTTCGAATAATGAACTCTTCACCATTAGGAACATTCCTGGTAGTATTTTTCATAAAGAGAGACAGCATACTGATTCAAATCAGCAACTGTAAATATTGAGCACATCCTTGAGTTTTTTTAACACCCTGTTCTAGCTCTGGCCATAGTTCTTTATTGTGCTTTCTTATTTACAAAGTGTCATAAATCTCGCTACCAGGGAACTTAGAATGCGTAGGTTTGTGTTCAAGGTTCACCAGAGGGAGGGACTGTCTGCCAGCCAGGTCTCTGAGCTGCTCTTTTCCCCTCTGAGAAACTGTTGCTCTCATTTACATTTTCTCTCCATTCTCCAGATGCTTTTCTCCAAAATGACAACTCTGTAGACAAAAACGCATTCAACCAGCAGACAGACAGACAGACACATGTGATTCTCACAGTACAGTCACAGTCCAATACGGCAACTACATGAGCTGCCACAATTGAAACTGATGAAGAGCCCCTGTCCTTCTGGGTCACATTCGAACAAAATCGTTCCTAGACACAGACAAACCCACACTCCCAAATAAGCTTCTAAGGAGACCTACTGTGTGTAATTTCCAAACTGTAATTATAGCACAAGTATTGTGCAGTCCATCTCTGGAAAGAGTCCATCCCTGTTACTGTCCCTTGGAGGAGGACAGTTACCATAATGGTACTCGGGGAGAGGCTCGGAAATCGGGCAGGACTTCAGCAACCCGCCGGCGAAGGTGTTCCCGGCGTTCCTCCTTCTCCCTCTCTTGCTGCAAGATGAGCGGCAAAGCCTGCCACTCCCCGAAACATCTCTGCATGATTCTCCTGGAGAAAAGGGGAAACCATGCTAGAGTCCCACAGGGGGAGAAGCTCATGGTGATGAACTACAATGAATTACGGACAATGTGGGGACACAAAATGGGTAGCCTATAGCAACACCTCTCCCTCACCTGTCCCTGTGCTCCTTGGCCAGACGTTCCTTGTCCCATGCATCACATCTTTCCTGTGTCGCGTATTCTAGCAGTGCCACCAAGGTCCTCCTCAAGGTCCGTTCACAAAAGAACTGACGGGCTCGTTCCTCCTGGACTGAAGCCAGGTCCCTCAGCTAAGAAACACAAGAGATGCCATTTAGTTGTGGCATCTGCTCCCGTTTCCCCTTTGTGTGGATTTTTCTGTCTGTCAGTGTTTCTGTCAGTGTCAGTCACCTTTAGCCAGTGGCAGAGACTCCTCCTCAGCAGAATGTGCTTATAAAGCCTAGCAGCCTGGGCCTCTTTCTCTGCCAGGACCTTAGCTGCAAACTGCACCCAGCACACGAGGCATCGTCTCATCAGGCTGTGCCTGTAGTGCATGTAGGCCAGCTGGGAGAAACGTGGTAAGAGAAGTCTACTAAGATTCATGAACGTGCACTGTGGGAACTTGGGGGACAAAATGTGCAAGTTGCCACTGGGGGGAGCACTGGGACTCACATTTACATTGGCGTGTCCCTGTTCTATGAGTCGTTTCCATGGTGCCAGTCCACGGTGCCATAGCGCAGCTCGACGGTAGTGCTCCTGGGCTTGGGTTACTTTCTGGCGGTGCTGCTCCAACCTGTGCTGCTTCTCCAGCTCCCTCTTGAGTACACATACACACAGTACACATTATATACATGCACATATACCCACATACCAGCAAAATCAAACAGGAAAAAGTTATGCATATGTAGACCCAACCATTCTGTCCAGCCTCTTCTCTTCCTTCTTCCTTTTTGCTGCAGCCTGTCTCTCCTCCTCCTCCTCCCTGCATCTTGCCTCCTCTTCTGCTTTTAGCTGTGCCTAAGAGAGACACACGTGTCCCTAAGGCCAATGCAATGTGGGGCAAGTTCACAACCCTATGCTAACAGCGGCAGCACCAGCACTCACAATTCGCTCTTCCTCCCTTCTTCTCTTCATCTCCTCCACTTCCTTTCTCCGCTCTGCCCTCAGTTTCGCTCTCTCCTCCATGGCTGTCATGGGGCACACAAGCAGGACAGGCAAGCAACAAAAACGATGAATATGTACTGTTCATAAGTGTCTACCGTGCGCTGAAGTCCTTTTGTGGCGTGAAAAATAAAATACCTTTAACCATAGGGTGGGGACTGGGCGTCTGCACTGAGAAGGTTCTGGGCACTGTTTGACAAACAGCCCCTTCTCTCTGGGCCTTCTGCTGACTGCTGCTAGAATAAAGATAGCCTGAACTGATGACCAATCATTCATTGCTGTCTTCGGCGTGCTGGAAAAAAACACACCTGATGCTCTTTTGTGGCTTCATTCTACTGGGCCCAGTTGCTCTGAAACAGGCTTACCTCCAGTGTCTGGAGCCAGGCTCTTGGAGGAGAGTGCTGGGCTGCAGAGGCACCTGAATTTCTGCCTCCTGCTTCAATCCCAGCATCATCTGCATTTCATGTGACTTAGCAGTCTGGCTGGGCTGCTCCTTTGGGATGTCTTGCTGTGGTGTAGGACTGTGCTCTGACTCACTGCCATATGCATCCACACACTGGCACTCGGGGGGACCTCTGCTCTCCTGCGACTCTGCCAGTTCAGCCAAGCTAATCACTGTGTGCTGTTGCCTGATCTGCGAGGCCTGTGTGGGCAAGAGTGTAGTCCCTACAGCCAGGATCTCTACTTGATCTGCCTTCAAGAAAATATGGACAGCACCAGTTCTGGATTTATTCCCAAAATGTCTTTCCATAACTTGAAACAGTAAGAGAGGCATAAACTGCACATTTTTAAAATGCATATGTATGTGTGACATTAACCAGCTGCAGTACCAGATGAGAAACACTAATACTATGTGTGATGCCTGGTGACGGTGTACCTTTGTCTCACTTGTACTTTGGCACACCTGCTGCCACCCACATGTTTCTGGCAGGGGAAAATTCGGACCTGCCCTCAGCTTTCCTGCTGCTGCAGCGTCAATCAGGGCAACCATTTTGCGGCGCGTTTCCTCCCGCTGCAAGAGCATCTTCCTTCGGTCCTGTTCTGCACACCTCCATGCTTGCCAACTGGTCAAGCACTGCCTGAGCAGCCGCCTCCGGTTGCTCTCCAGCGCGATCTGCCACTGCCTGGAGTAATATGCACACAGCCCAAGCATGTTTTTTCCATCAGATGTGTGGCTCTTCTCCTCCCAGCTGTATTTATATTTTTGAATAATTGGGGCAGTACTTGTCAGTGCTTTACAGTAGTACTACATGTCAGGAACGGTAACACTCAGACTATAATCCCAGCTGTTGTGCCAGTGCCACTGTTATTCAGTGTCTCTAACATATGGGTCTCAGTCTTACTACTGCACTATACTCTTATTAGCTTAGCTTTTTATCCTGGCTGCCAGAGCAGTCGCCGGGGTGTCCTGCCTGTTCTCAGACCGCAAGTCCTCTTCTGTTTTCTCCACCTCTCTTTGTACACGTGTGGCCCACACCAGCGCCCTCCATGCCCGCCACACTCTCAGCTGATTCCTCCAATCAGCAAGAGCTGCTGCCTTGCCCATCTGTACTTGCCTCTTCAGTACAACAGAGTGCCACCTGGAAAAGTGCCTCTGCAGGCACTGACAACCGTATGGAGATCTTTATATATACACACACACACACACACACACACACCTTTTACTCTTACCCTTAGCTCCACCATGTGAATTTTGGCCTCAACCATCTGCATCTTGCACACTTCCTCTGTGTGCTGATGTTCTTGCTGTTGCTGGGTAATGGGTTGGTTGGGACCTGAGTCAGCTGCCATCTTGTCCTGCTTCTCCTTCTCCCTGCAGGAGTAGAGCCCAGCACAATACGTGCATCACTGTGACTGCGCACAAATAAAGGGATCGTCATTGTGAAAAAGCCATCTGAGAGGCTAGAAACTTGGCAGTTTGAAGGGCTATTGAGTATCCCCACACATTTCCAGAGCCTCTCATATGCAGTAATAAAATAATAGAGAGAGCAAGTACTCCTGGGGAAGAGGTCTGGTTCCAGGGCCAATACTGTATGTGGTGGTATGATCTGCTATATCTAACCTATAGTTATATCAGCCACATGCTTTGATACTTTTGTACTAGAGTGGTGTCCAAATTAAGTGTCCTATGGGTTGATCTTAGTCGCATAGATCTGTTTTCGCCAGCTGCCCATCAGCCATAAGAGCAGTCCCACAGCCCTCACTTTGCAGGTGGTGAACTGCTGTCTTTTCAGGCTGAACCTACTTGGGCTACACTTGTCAAGGATTCAGATAACATAGCTGTCAGAATCTCCGGTGCCCTCAAGCTACAAGGTTATATTCTCTGGTGTGTTTGCGTAATGTAATTGGTATCCCCCAGAGACAAGAGTTTTTTATGTATGAGTTCTCATAGATGAATGAAATCACTTAATACTTTTTACTGAGTTATGACCAAATATGAGGCCGACTCTGCCTTTACAAGTAATAACAGCTGGGCATGGGGTATTTTTCAAAGTTTTTCCCATAATGGTAACTGTGCCTCTTGCATAAGAATTCACTTTACAAGCCCATTTTCAGAACTACATTATACTTGTAAGTATGGGGGTACCTACATAACCCTAGTATAATTTAGGTGCCAGTTCAGAAGAGGCAATCGGGAGAGATGTGACCTCAGGCTGTGCTGCTGCGGTTTTGAACAAACGGACTGTAAAGTTGCTTCGACTGCCAATCAGCCGAGCTGAGCAACAGATCTGCTGTTTTTCGTATTGGATCTCTGTACCACACAGACACAAAGGTTGCTTGCAGCCAAAATTTATAAAGAAGCCAAGTCAGCAGGGGCTTAAGTGATTCACGGTCTCTCAAGTTGGAACAGAATCTTAACTGGTCAACTAATGATCATGTGTCAGTATGACACTGGGTTTCCATATTTTGAGGAAATATTTTCTAGTCTGTGACTAAACTGAAGACATGCATATGAGCCATACCAGTCAGACTCTGACATGTCTAGTTTATTGCTCTGAAACTTTGAATCTTTAATAAACTGTTTAAAACTCTTATAAACCTTTGTACAGCTTGAATGTTCTCCCTGTGTTTGGGATGAAGAAGCTCATGGTAACACATGTCCATATCCTTCACTAGCAAGAAAAACACCCAAGTGCTTCACTACATTATGTTTAGAAAATACAGAGTAGCAGAGCCCAGTGGCCTACTGATGTGTGCTTTTATGTTGTACAGTCTTTGTAGAGTAACACCCCACATGTATTTCTGGCAATCATCTTCAGAAATTAAAATGGCTTAAGTTGATTTTTAATTTGTGTTAATCTTATACTTCAGTTATGTAACTTGCAATGCCCTACATTTTTAGCGTATGGCGTATGATGGCTACGTTAGCTACGGTATTTCATAGGTCTGTAGCTTGTACTGCTAAGCATGCATGTAATTAATATTGAAAGTGAATTTTACTCCAGTCCTGGCAGGCACAGATGTGAGTGGGCTTGCAGGTGTAGCGCAGGTATGAGATGGTCACGTACATGAGCCGCACTTGCTTCTCTAGACTCCTCTTCTCCTCCATCTCTCTACGTAATCGCACCACCTCCTGTCGCAGCAGCTTTTCCTGTCGAAGTAGATCTTGTCTCCGCTTGTTCTGCTCCTGTTGCTCCTTTAGTCGCACCTCCCTCCATGCATCCCTCCGCAGCTCTTCCTCCCTGCGCTTCTGTGCCCGTTCTGCGTCCTTTTGTGCCCGTTTCTCACGAACCTGTTTATGCCGGATTTCCATGGCAATGCGAGGGTCTCTCTGCTTTTTTCCCTCTCTTTCGGTATCCAACTGAAGGTCCTCTTGCATTTCACAACCCATAACTTTTCTCTCCATTAGGTCCTGTAGGAAGTTATTCACTGCAGAGCTCTCAACTTCCTGGTCCAAGTATGAGTAGAGATCTAAATGAAACAGGTATGTAAGAAAAAGATAAGTGTGAGTGTGTGCAAGAGAGGCATACATGTTTGTACATCAGTGAAGTACAGTTGTGTGAGAGAGAAACCAGAATTTTTATAGAAGTGAAACAGATGGACATGGTGAGGTAGAAGCAGATGATAAGAGAGCAGTAAGTAAGTACAGAATGTTAACCATCAGATTCATAATGAATCAGTAACACTGTTGGGTGTGTGTAGTGGAGGGGGGTTAACATCACCTGCAAAATTGGAGAAATGCAGAAATTCTGACTCAGGGGATCTGTCATTCTCAGTGCCATCTCCTTCGCACTCCTGTTCTTCTGCTTCAAGTGTTAGTCTCAGTTTGCAGTTCATCCACTCACTCAGCAGGGCCTGGGCTTCAAAGTGTTATGGTTGTTAGAATTTTGCTTATATCATCACATAATATACAGCACTACCGATTAGCAGTATATCCTATAATTCACCATGTGAGTGATTAATCATAATAAGTTACCATCAATTTAAAAATAAAATGTTTTATGTGTTTATTCTCTATCATTAAAGGCATAACTAATCTGTTTAGCATTATGATGCACATTTGCAGTTTTCAAGCTCTATTTATGCAATACATTGTACTAATGATCAAAGGGTTTCTTTATGCTCCATTTCTCAGGAAAACACCTAAAGTGTGAATTAAGGTATTATTACACACACACACACACACACACACACACACACGATCATTATAAGTGTTGGTGTGTATGTATGCATGGAAGTATCTTCAGCTTACAGATTTAGATGTGCAAATACATCTGTTACGTCACTATAGGCATTTCTTTAGCACACTTTCTTGTACCTTCACTGTAGGCCTCCTCATGATCATGTAGTTGATTCTCAGTAAGCAACGTCATGGCCTGGCTGTGTTCACCAGAATATGGTACCTTCCTCCTCAAGTGGAATACTTTGGAAGCAGCTTGTTTTGAGGCAGCTTCCACCTGCTACAGAATTACAACCCCATCCCCCCAGTACAGTAGGACATCATACATGACAATGTTAAGGATCATCGGCATTATGTTTGAATGTATGTTTTGAAGGACTGTCCTGGATTTGAATTTATAACGTAACTGACACACGAACACACCTGATAATAACTGACACCCCCTTGTTTTCTCATGATTCTGCATCATTAGTCAAGGTAACTTCAGGGTTTCACCTAGCAGCTCTGGTGTTACTCTAAAGAACCACGAGCTCTAGTTCTTACCTTCATCCATGAGTCCATGTCATTACCATTCCTCTGCACCTGTGGGTTTGATCCAAGTTAGTAGAAATCATAATGAATTTGTGAAGGGCAAAATGGGAATCCTGATCACAATACCATGAATACACAGAGAATACATAAAGAATACACTAAACTGAAAAGAAATAATGAAATAGACTTAACCTTATTTCAATATGTACAAATAAACCCATCTAAAAAGTCCTGAAACAGATTCAGGTATTAGTCTTTCCATTTTCCCATTCACGTGGCTGTGGAAATACGGCAACAGAGCGTTTTAAATAAACGTTTCTCATCAATATTCACTATCAGTAAGACATTAAAAAAAAAAAATATATATATATATATATATATATTCCATTTAAATGTCATTTAAAGAAGGAAACAAAACGAGTTATGTCGATAATCGGGGAAAGAACTGTGGTGCACGGATGGGGAGAACTGACTTCTATCCACTGTTCCTTTACCTTAGTCCATCTTTTCACTCGAAAAAGATTCGGGGTGTGTCCAACGTATGCCATTTTTATCTTTTGTTCCGTTTTCTCGCCGTTCAATTAATGAAACGATTAAAAAACTAACATACAAAAGTGATAAAGTGTTGGTTAACAGTCCGCAGCCGTTCGACGCTACCGATGTTTGTTTATAAGGATTGTTTTGGTAGCGATGAGGGCGCATGCTGGGTATTGTAGTAAATGTGATCATATCGCTCAGTTATTCCCTCAGTTGGAAAAACAAAAGAACTACAAGTCCCATGTATACCCATGTCGAGTAGGGTTGCCATGTACCTGCTCTCCTAATTTGTGTGAAAAAGGTCACTTTAACAATCAAATGGGCCGCTGCGTTGTGCCAGAAACAATGTAATTGTACATTTTTATGTAACCAAGAATGTGAAATCCTGGCTTTAACTGCAAGTAAACCTAAGAAGGACTGGAATTAATTCATAAATATTTAACACAATTTATTTTTTGTTTCTGGGACCCTATAAAAACATCTTGCTGGGAATCAGTTCCCAAGAAAGATGGACCTTCAGCTGTTTTTGGTCCATGTATGTGTTGTCTCTTGCAGGTAGCCTTAAATATTTGTGTTTTATTGCTTGGTGCAGTATTCTTTACTGCAATATAAGTTAGTTTTATTTGCATGTTGGGTGTTAAAATTGTACTATTGTAATTTTGTTTTCCACTGGTGCTGCTTGTGTCTTTGTACAGGATAGCTCTGTAACCCTGTACTGTATTCTAATGTACTGTGTTGTGCTCTACTGTACATCTGTAATGAAGAGCACTTTCCGTAGTTATTCAGTAGCACCACAGGGGGATAGACTTTGGATGCGTAAGCTATCATTTTAACATCAAGTCAATATAAGTTTTCTTATCATTTAGAATGAGTATTTAAACCAGCGACCATGGCGAAGTGTAGTTCATTAAATGAGGTCATAATCCTGCGACGTGTTGCCTTACCGGGCATTGAGGTCATAATCTCGCGACGTGTAGCTTCCACGTGTGCTATGTTTGGTGAGTAGTGGTGATCTGAGAACCTGACAGTGAAAGTGCTGATTTATCATACGTTGGCTGTTTAGATTTTCCCGTTTCCACTTTTAATAAATGTGCAGTGTGAGCTGAATGCACCAAACGATCGCCCTTTTCTCTGTTAGCTAGGTAGGAACAAATCGCCACGATGGTTTTATTGTTTCATATATACGGTACCTATGTCTTGCGTATATTGAATTAGATACTTGCAAAATATCTTACTGTGTAAATGACTTTTTTTTTTTTTTTTTTTACTTTTTCTGTCTACTAGTCTGCATTTAACCTGATGATCGGTATTGATGGATGTGAAGTAACACATTTCTTTGTGTTTACTGCGGATCTTCCGCTAGTCATGAAGACTCCGATACACACAGTTTTACGTTGTCATGGTAAAGGAGAGTCACAACAAGTGAATGGCGAGAACTCCTCGGTTCTAGTGTGTACGCGCACGGGGCGACGGTAATGAATCGTAACTGAGCTCCATTCCATTTCAGAAAAATGAAGCTGGAGCTGAGTCGAGTGGCTCAGGGGACTCGGCTGGGGGTCCTGAGTGGGCTGGGCAGGTCACAGGGGTACAGCCTGGAAGTGCCTGGATGTCTTATGTACACACAATGTGGTTCTGTGCCACATCTAACCCATGACACACTGAACACACTGGGACGCCTGCCTGCTGTTACTCAGCTGCCACTGGCCACCATGTAAGGACCCAACACTGTACGCATGGATATTTCATTGTGTGTGTGTGCGTGCGCGCGCGCGCTTTATGTATTATGTGTATACCTGTACAAATATTGACATGTATTTGCAACTATACATAGACAAAGTTTTTTTTTTTTGGTTTTTTTTTTTTGTGTACATACAGTAAGCATTGAAGATCAGTGATGTGTAGACTGGCTCACAGTTTAAGCTTTTTCTTTGATTTTTAACTTGCACCTTCGGTTTCTTTTAGTGCAGAACATCGGGAAGTCCTTGAGGCTTTCAAAGAGGGAGCAGCAAAGTTTGCAGGTATCTGTCGTTCCTCCGGAATCGTCTGCGTCTTCAGCAGATGGCTGCCATTATTCAAATGTGATCATGTACTGTTGTGCTGCTAAAATGCAATTGTTGCTGCATACAAAGCCTGTTAGCAAAGCTAAGTTTTCAGTTTGACGTGTGAAGTGCTTCCACTTCAGTGTCAACAGACAGCATTTATGGTTTTTCTCCAGGTCTCCATGACACAGTTCTGTTCTGTTCGCTCCATGACCCTGCTGCCCCCTGCCCTGCTGGGTATAACACCAACAAGGTATGCGGTCAAGTTGAAAGCTGTTCTGCTGGTTAACTTCATGATGTTCACATGTAAAATGCATGTTTTTGTGTGCTTGTGTGTGGTACACAGACTGTGTCCCTGTGGAGCAGCGGTGGACGAATAGAGTTGACTGTACCAAGGTATATGGCAATGCAGGCAGCGGTTCGACCCGACTGGTACCAGAGCCTGGCAGATGGAGAGAACCAGCAAGGCAGCACTTCCCTCAAGAGAGTCCGCAAGTCTGTGGACCGCAGTCTGGCGCATCTAGATGAGTGCTTATTACTCCAACAGAAAACCCCAGTATGTCCATCACAAGTGTTAATACACATACATGTAGTTACGTGCACTTTGTTTTTATGTGCATCATGCCCAATTCTGTCTAGAACCTGTTATACAGGTATGCTGGATTTACCATTAGTGTCTTATGCCTACATATAAAACTGCTGTTTGTGTACATCACACACCAGCCTAAATGTGATGTGTTTGAGGTCCCCTCAATCCACTTGCTTCCATGCCTCTTCCTTCTAGGAGCTAGCAGGGGCAGAGCTTTTTGGTGTGGTGGAGGGGGGTGATGTGAGGGAGGAAAGAGTGCGGTCAGCCCGGGAGACCGCAAAACGCCCAGTGGGAGGCTTCATCCTGGATGGTTTTCAGTCAGGCACCATGGACCGGGAGTTGCGTGGTCAGTTGATCAGCGCTGTAACAGCAGAGCTACCCCAGGACAAACCCAGGTACAAGTCTTTGATCTGGTACACACTGATATCGCTCATGTTGAACGCCCCTCTAAAAATGTTTGCGGGGGCATAACGAAGGGACAGAGGTGCAGCTTCATCCACCGAAAAATCACAGGCATTTCTGGTTCAGGCCCAGGTTGAATTGCCGGGTTTGAGATGATCCAAAGCAAGTACTAGCTGGTACTGTAATGTGTAGTAACAATGAGGGCATTCCATCTTTCTTAAGCTTTGGGTCTCTGGCTGCCAAGGGAGATGCAACTTAGTAAGCAGGAGAGCGCTGCAAAGAGAGTGCAGAAGAACATGGGGGTTAAAGGTGAAAAGTACACAGTCTCAGTTGTAGGGGGTGTTTGTCACAGGCTTTTGAGTTGTGTATTGATTGAATCGCAGCTCAGTTAATCTCCCAGGTTCATGCTTTATGAAGAAGAGGTTACCTGGTTGCTGTGGTTGATTTGAGGCTGAATCTTCTTATGGAATGTTTGTCTCCCCCAGGCTTGTGCAAGGTGTTGGCCAGCCAGACGAAGTGCTGGCCTGTGTGGAGGCTGGTGTGGATCTCTTTGAGGGCTTCTTTCCTTTTGTGGTGACAGAGCGTGGCTGTGCCCTCTGCTTCAAGTTCTCCATCAACCCCGACCCTGAGAGCGCAGGTACAACACACCCTGCAGGTAGGATGTTCTTGCATGGATTTCAGGATCATAAGTCCTTCTGCAGCATTGGTGTGGGACCCTCAGTTACTGTTTTACATCAGTATAGATACAAATATGTAGTGTTTGGGTAGTGCTTGCTTAGTTTTTTAACAGCATTTTGACAGCGATCATCTTGGCTTTTGCACCATTTGTGGCAACTGTTCAGTGTTTGGATGGTGTTTAGATGAAAGGGTGAAGTCAGACAGTAGAACACGAATGACTGCACAGCCAAAAAAGAGTAAGGGCTGTCTGTGAGAACAGTTGTAGAATAATGAGGTAGTAACGGTAACAGGCGCTACAGTTGTTAGAGCTACTGCCTTTAGAGGTTGCAAGTTTGAATCCCACCCACTGTATGCAATACCCTTGAGTAAGGTACTTATAGTCGCTGAGATTGTCCTGAGGCAGAAGGTTGTAGCTACATCTTTCTTTAGTGCAGGAACAGAATGGGGTCATGGAGGATGACTGCAACAGGAGTGACAACCCTGAGGACCAGGACCAGATGACTCGTTTTGAGATGAATCTGAACGAAAAGAGGTACATCTGTGTGTGCATGTCCTGTGTGTTTTGTATGATGGACCTTTCTGTTTGTCTCTTGGTGACTTTACCCGTGTGGCATTGTGTGTGTTTGTCTCTGTGACTGCTTTTATGCAGGTACCAGGATGACTTCCGCCCCCTGGTGGCTGGGTGTGGATGCTATTGTTGCAAGAACCATAACAGGGCGTACCTTCACCACCTGCTGGTGACCAAAGAGCTGCTGGTCGGCGTCTTGTTAATGCTGCACAATGTGACACATTACAACAGCTTCTTTTCCAGCATTCGTGAGGCGCTGGCCACCAACCGGTTGCAGGCCTTGAGGAGTAGGGTGCTGGGAGGTGTGAGAACTGGCTAGGGAGTGAGAGTTTGATAGGGATGTGTTGGGATGGCAATGTTGTGTGAAATGGGAGCCAAGCATGGAGAAAACAAGCAACTTCCACACACACTAAGGACTGAACCCACATCCAGGTGCTATGAGCACTACATCATGACCCAGTTTGACCCCCATTTCTATGGCTATAAACGGATGAAGGTTAAAGGTTATTAGCATATTTGATCTGACAAACTGTTATCTGCCTTTTTTGCTTGTAAATTTTCTTTATTCAAGCCTTTATTTTAAACACCACTTAGAAGCAGATCAGTGAATTGCAGCCATGCATTACAACAGAATCAACTATTTAACATCCCTCTATGCAGAGATGGATTACATGGATTATTTTGTTCCACTTTGTCATTGTGTGCATTTGGCTTTAAGCGCCTTAGCATTTTTAACATATATTACATTACCACTATATTAATACAGTCAATATGTGTGATACCAACAAAATTAACCCTGCAATGAGATGATAAACTGTAATTCTGACTACTGGAGTGCATTTTGAAACAAATGGTCCTCATTTTCTTGTTATTAGGAAGGAAGGTAACAATAGCTGAATTGAGCCTAACTGCAGTGCCTGAGAATGTTCAGTCTTCTCTATGTAATTCAAAGCCGTTGATGTTCTTGCTCATCTGAGTCAGCTGCTTTGTAGAGCAGCAACACGGTTTGCGTTCGACTTACTGATGTCTGTCACTACAGTGGAATAAGATTGACCAAAATCACAACAAAGCACACGGTCCCCATCTGTAAACGCCCTCCTCATATTAATAACACACACATTGGGTCAACATACTATTTATTGAAAGATATTTGTTCGTTTGTGGTCAGCTTGTGTTTTAGTTGTGTTGGGTCCAGATCCAGCCAGTACAGACTCATCTTCCTTACAGTCATGTGCTAGAACATTCAAAGAACAGTAACTCACAGTAAATCAAAGTTGACCAGCACCGTTCATAGGATAGTTGCCGCCTTTCAGTGCCGATTAATGTTCAGCTGGTATCGGTAACAGTTGTCTTTCATTTTAATTTTAGCAAACATTACACTGAATTTAATTTGAATCAGGAGGAGCTGTAGTTTGCTGTGCTGAACTTTGTAGGTGGAGTACAAGTGTATGGTTAAGAGTCAGCTGGACTGCCCTTACAGCCCTTCCCGGGCAGCCCACTCACTGTACCCGCCTTCATAGTGCCGCGCCCTGCCAGAAATAAACACACACAGACACGTATACATTACACAGCAGGTGAAGGTGTGCTCCTACTTCAACTACTGCAGCAAGAATAAGAGGATTTTGTACAACTGCATCTGTATGTTATAGATGGGACTAAGAATATCAAAAAGACTCACTTGACCAAATTAAAGAGTTAAATGAGATTTAAAATTTTCTATTTTTCACTTATTTCAGTTATTGTCAACTTTGCTGTATTATTTCAACTCATGGTATTATTGTGCTGTCTTTGTTTTATACTTAATGTTTGATGGTTGCCATTCAGATACTGCTTTTAGCTGTTTGTTCAGCAGCTCTGGCATCATAATGTATGATGTCCTGTGCACTGGATACCTGTCCATTTTTACATAAGGTGCATGCATGATGCTGTAGGGGCTTAGCTGAAACATACTTGTTCAAATGAAATTGCTTCACAAAGTTCGAAAGTGCTGCCCCGTTCTTTTTTGTGGTCTGATATATGAGTCTCATTCGGCACAACTTGTACAACATACATGTACATCAGTAGAGCGTGTAGCTGTACAGGTGTAGGTCAGGGCCATGTGTACCTGGTGAAGCCCAGTCTGTGGGCAATTTCTACAGCTGTGGCGCTCCTCCGACCCCTCTGGCAGTGGAACACAATGCTATCATCGTCCTTCTTGGGTGTGTCCACCTTGAATTGCTTCTTGAAGTTCTCAGGAGTCATTTTGAGAGCCTCTTCAAGGATCCCCACTATTAGTAATGGAAGAAACCCATCAGACACATGAAGGGGTCCTATACAATGGAAAACTACTGTAACAGTTTGTGAATATATATTCAATTTTCTCATATGACATGCATTTTTGCCCTTTACATAATTTCCTTACATAGCTAACCTTCCTATGATCCTGACAGCCTCTGTAGCCACACACATACACACAGGTGATTCCCAACAACACAAATTGCATCTCAGTCATTCAGCACAACAGCAACAAAGTAAAGATGGAATAAACTGTCAAGGGAACATGCCACAAAATTATAGGACACAATAAATTAAACCATTTACGGAAACTTACTTTTCCTTACGCCAAGGCAGCATGGAAGAACAACATCCCAATATATTGAGAATTTCACCCAATCGCAACCTTTGATTAACATCAATCTAACATGGCAGCAGGTACAAAGCTAGTATTAGGGTTATCATAGGGAAGTGGGTAATTTGGTGTCTCAAACCGTCTCCCCTTTTCTTGTACCTTTGAGCAAGGTACTTATCTCAAACTGCTCAAGTAAAAATTACCCAGCTGTATAAATTGATATTATAATAATTGTATGTAGCCCAACACTGCTATGGAGAAAATCATCAGATAGATGTATTATTATTAATTCACTTACCTGATGCTCTTCTCCAAAGCAAACTACAGTGGCCAGGAGTTTACCATGATTTACCATTTATACAGCTGGGTAGTTTTTACTGAAGCCATTCAGGTTAAGCACCTTGACCAAGCAGCAGGAGGCAGGATTCAAACCTGTGTCCTGTGAATCCTTGTATAAGTAAGCTATAAACATGTAACTGTATACTCAATTAGTTTATTTTTCATTTAAATTATTGTGAAATACAAGTTTCTTTCAGGGAGCAGGACTGAGTACTAACTCAAGGTGTATGTGAAACTTAATGTTTGTTATTTCCAAAAACTGACTAAAACACAAACAGTCCATCTGAAACAAACATCTTTGGACTGAAAGAGGAAAGCAGAGCAGCTGGAGGAAACACACGCACACATGGGGAGAACATACGTTCTCCACACAGACTGAGCCCAGTTCCAAACGCACTGCTCAGGAGCTGTGACACCCCTACCGCGTAAATTTACTCTCGTTCTGGGATTTTTCACTCACACGGAATGTTAGTGGAATCAGGGATGCGTCCTTCCTGGAACTCATCTGGATTGCGCACGTCGAACAGCTGAACAGTGTGGCTGAACAGCATGCTCTTCAGCTGCTCATATGTTACCACTAAGTCTAAAAAAAAAATTCAGAAAGTTAAACATTGCACACACTGGCTTGAGTACACTGGAACTCCCAGCTATCCATCGACACCTGAGCTAATTTTGTCCCCAATCTAGACACAGTTAGCAAGAAGGAGCCGTTTTGGAGAAAGAGGACAGTTCCTGTGGGAGTCTACTATCTAGGTGGGTTAGCTAGTATGCGGGTAGTATGTGACACCCAACCACAGAACTGTAGAAAAGACCTGGACCATCACATAAAGATTACAAGGAGAACCCACAGAAAAGACAGTAAACTGCAAGTGCACGTTTTCGTTCATTTTAAGCTATAATAAAAGCTTAAAATGAATTTTAAGCTATAATAAAAAATAAATTGTTCATAATCTTGTGTTCACCATGTTGTGTTCTGATTTGCATCTGAGATGGGGTCATGTAGAGTAGAAAAAAAGGAGTGTAATTTGGAGAAAATATTAAAAAATGTTTCAATCTTAAATCCCCAGTGCATGTTATTGGTCACAAGGACGCAACAATTCATCACATAAACATGTTTTTCAGCATTTAATCAGCTGAAACAAAGAAATTTTAGAAAAGAGAAAGGTGATGAAAATGCAGTAAAATAAACAGACAAATAAATTCAGGCAGTGTTTGCTCAAGGAATTCCAACAATTTATGACAGAACAGGGATAAATATTCAGTAGTATTGATTTGTTTTCTTAATAGGGTTTAGTCTTGAATGCAAGTTTAGTTTCCTGTTTGTTGAAGTGAGTCTGCCATGATAAAATTAATGAAGACATCAGGATGGTTGAAGCAACTGTAATGGTAACTAGAACAACAGGCAACTTAACAGGTTACAGCCATGGAATAAAATGAAAATACTGCCCCTTCAGCTCAAGAAACTACAGTGTGAACTCAGCCAGAAGAGCCGAGGAGTTGTATGTTGTAGTAAGTTCCTCAAATACAAATTCAGTTTGTGTTCCTGTTCCTAAAAACACCACTGAGTAGCGGATGCTACAGAAAATACACAATACATGTATAATATTTTCATATATGCTCTCAAAAATAATATATTTCCCTTTCTTTACGTATAAAAGGTTATTATAAAGTCCAGTTAAAGTTCAAAGTATTAACGTCTGTCTGCTCAACAGGAATAAAAACGATCTGCAAATGACTTCAATAAAGCATTTTATTCAGCTTTGTTTCTGAAGAAAAACATTAATTCATTCTAATTTCCCCAACTATTTTCCAGATAACACTTGTTTTAAAAAACAAGCTGTTTTATTTACACATTTCAATTTTATTTCCCTTCTCTGACCAACTGTATGGTCACTAGAAAGTCCTTGTGCACTTTAAAATGAAAATCCAAACTGAGAGGGGAAAAAACTATCAGTAAAACAGTTTATTCATTTTTGGTTTTGAACGGAGATCAATTCTTTCTAACTGTTTCCCTTCTATTTTTCCCGACAGAACAGAATAAGATCTTTATAATGAGCGAGTGTATATATGTAAAATAAAATATGTGTATTATGTATGTGAAGCTGTACCTGTACACGGCTCCTGGAACACCACGGCCGAGGTCTTCACGCCGCACGTTCCGTCGAGCGACGAGTCGCAGCTCTCCGAGCCCCCGGCCGCCACCGGCGCGGCCACCCGCAGGAGCACCGTGAGCACCAGGGTCACTGCGATCGCTGGCCCCCGCATACCTGCCGGACAAACACACCTGAGGATCGCACATCGGAACACGAAACGGTGTTCGCCGGGAGAACAGCGCGTCTGCGCCCCCTGTCGTTTCCAAACCAAGTGGCACCGCATCCTGTAAAAGTTTCCCGTTTCCCCTTGACCCCGCTTCCCAAAACACACCTGTGAAAAGGTGAACAGCTGAATAAATAGGCATAAATATGTGCTTTTTTCTGAGCGCGACGTGAACAGGAACGACTGATGTTAATGGCCTTTCATAATCCAGGAAGTGTCAGTTCTCTGTGGGAGCGTGTGGTGTTCAAAGAACCGTTTGACACCGGTGAGCGGTGAGGCTCCCAACCAATCACTGCGGCCGGGAGCTCATCGTTGAATAGAGTGACGATGAGCAGCGCCGAAGGCTCACTTTGGACCGTACTAAGTGCCGGAGGAAAGGGGTGAAAGCAGGAAACAGTTTGTATGACATTTGTTCCCTTAGCAGATGCTGCTCCAGCAAAGTGATGCGCGGCGATTAACTGGTATTTAGCTGATGTCCAGCGTGGTTTAAGGTGACGGATACACTACACTGATCTCTTTACACTCCTTCTTCTGTCTATAAAGCAGAGCGATGTACCACACACGCAGTATGAGTCATTTCATTGTCACCGATTCACCTGAAACGCTTCAGCATGTGGGAGGAAACACGCGAACGCCGTGCAGGACGTGCGAACGAGACTGAGCTGGATTCAGACCCACGTTCAATCCCACACCCCAGGGGATGAAAAAGTCAGCCCCGCCTGCCAACTGTGTACATGGTTCACTTTCCCTATAACATAATACGTGTTATATATAATCTTCTATTTTTAGGTCATGTCATTTTATTTAGCGTTGGTTATGGAGATCGTTATCTTGAGTCCTAAAAAAAGTGACACGGGAAGTGCTCTGTGCTCCCCCTCCTCTGTGAATGGTTTGCACTTAAGCAACAAACAACACGGGACGTACAGGCAGCGCCAGGGTGTATCTGAAGCGCTCCCCTGTTGTTTCTAGTGAAGGCCTTCTTACAGTTTGTTCTTTTGTTTTCAGCTTTGAAAAGTTTGGTTGTGAACCAAAATGTCGCTCTGGGCCGCTACTACCGAGGCGCAGAGCATCTGCTGCCAAGTGAGAGTCGCACTTGCAACCGCGTCGCCGCGATCTGACACTCACGGAGACTTAAGATCGTTGGCTCGGAATGGGACGGTGACATCTTGCGCTCAACTAACTCTACAACTACCTGTGTAAGTAACTAGATGTGTAACTGCATGAACGAACTGTATAACTAGCTGTACAACGAGCTGTACCACTGTGTAACTGGGACTAACTGTTCAACTACCTGTGCAAGTAGCTGTATGAAGCAAGACCTTCATACACCTAAAGTTGTGTACCCGTGCAACAGTTATGTACCGTATACAGGTGAGAGATGAGATATTAAACTATATATTATACATTACAAATATGAAGATAAATGGGGAAAGGACAATGAGTGGTGTCAAAGGAAAGAACAAATCAAAACCAAACTGGCTAAGGTAGAGAAGGCTATGCTAACTAGCCAAACAAACACAGACAGAACAGCTTCTTCGGTGTCTGTTGATGGCCTAACTACCCTACACTAACTACCCAAAACCAAACATACACAGTTGACACCCACTCCTTGCTTAGTGTCATATAGACATCCAAAACAAGCCTAACTGTGCGTCGCGTCACGCTCTTACCTGTTCACTTTCCCCTTTCAAGTCACAGTTAACGCTAAGTTCATGTGAACAACACAGGTGACAGAGACTGAAACAGGCAACATCCTGACATGCAGGCAGAAAAGCACCGGCACACACACTAAAACAAGTATAAACAGTCAGGCAAAAATGAACACAAGAAAATAAGATCAGGAAAAAAAAAAACAGCAAAAAGCTCAAAGAAAGTTCTAGGGTCCAACACTTCCTGTCTTTTTCCACTTTGATTTTCATTGGCTGGGAGGTTAGTGGTGATGTCATTGTTAACGTTGATTGTCGGGACCCAATGGAGTAAAGAGCAGAAGGAGAAATACATTTTTAATTTTCTAGAAGTACAAAGTTTCTGAAATGCTATGGATATTTAGTCAACTCTTTCAAATGGTAATAATTAGAAGCTGAGAGTTATGAACTAAGATGGAGATTAGATGTCAATACTATACTGTTCATTGAAGTGGTATTGATCTCTGGTCACAAAGCCTCAAGGTCATCCACAGAATCTCCCTTTCTCACGTGTGTCATTATAGGTCCATTCCGGGAACATTGCAGATGTATTTTAAATGTAAAACTGTCCCTGGCACCTATACGTCTATTCTGGGACTGTGATAAAATACCCACTTATTGGAAGGGAGTTTAGTCAACCATTCAAAAGATCTTTCATATAAAGTTTGATCTGTCACCATGTATTTTGCAGTTAAACCACAACCCAAGCTCTGTATTTGATGTAGTCATGGAATCTATGTGTTCACACTAACATACTTGGGACAAAAATGTAATTTATTTGCTTTGTTCTACAACTGAACTTTCCTCTGTAAATATGTGAATGTTTGAAGTGCTTAATTTCCTCCCACTTGAAAAATTAAAATTTGATCTGAATAATAACACAAAACAATTTTGGAATTTGTGGATGCTCTTCTGGAACTTGCTAGGCAGTGTTGTATGTTTATACCAGTGATGTACTGCAGTCACTCATTGTCTCTATCTGTATGTTACTGTGGCCTAATGCTGCTCATAACCCTAAAAAGACCCGGAGATGTTGACCGCTCTCGTTTGGTGCAGGTCCACATGGGTAATGAGTACATTCATCCGTGGGGCTACCAAATGCTGCACTGTGCTGGTGAGAACTTTGAACTGGATGGTGTACAGACTGTGAAGACCTAGCCTGACCTCATTTAATAATTCTAATTCCCCAAAATCCTCTGCAGGCCGAGACCTTCAAGTTTACAGTGCTTTGTTTTGCATTCCAAACACCTTTTTGCCAGGTTTTCATTCATGACTTTTAGTGAAAGTGAAAATTGAAAACCAAAGCATTTAAAAATGAACAATAAAATATTATTGAATATTTGTTTGGTAATATTTAAGTGTTTAATGCCTGGAAATCTGAGAGCACAAAATATTGCAGGTGTGTTGCAAGGATGTGGACTTATTTCACTTGAAGGGAACAGTCTTGTCTTCATGCCAGATAGCATGTAAAGGCATGAACCAAACAACCTGTAGTTTTGAGTGCTGGAGCAGACTAGACTGCTGCTTGGGTATGAAGTCTCCATAGTTCTTATACACTGAAACAATGCAGCCTTTGCTGTTGTCACACGTGACCTGTAACTGAACTTGTAAAGCAAACACTGTCATGGACTCTCAATTCTGCTTCCACTGGCAATGCGAAAGAAGCTCATCCCAGCACAGCGTCACTGCTTTATTGGCCAAGGGAATGCTTGGCACCGCACCACCTGCAAATACTGAACAGCCAGCTTTGCCAAACCCACAATGTGCAATGTTTTGTATAAGAGAATCCAGCACCAGTGTGCTTCCCCAGCGGGTGGCACAAGGGAATGTAGAGTATAGCATCAAAGCAAAGATGAACAGCATTATAGGAACAGGCAACAACTGGGTGTTTAGGTCACAGGAGGAAATGTAAGGCATAGAGTGGATAGCACTGTAATACACGATGCTACCAGTGAGCTGCATCAGGCAGCACATTAGTCAATAATTAACTTAATTCACATTTTAATAAACTACAAATGATCAATTTCTCAAAACCCAAGTACATCGCAGTACCAAATACTACAAGAGTGACCTACAACTTTGTGCTGGTTCACGGTTACAGTTTTCACACTGCACTGGAAGCTGACTGGGGTCTTACAAGTACAAGTGGGAGGTGGAAAAAAGTCACTTCTACAGTCATGACATTGGGTCAGAATCTCCATAACCACACCAACTCTCTACACCTTTGGAAAACACTTCATTGTTAAAAATTTTTACTTTTGTATAATGTTTTTGTCTTTATAAGACAAGACATGAAACAGATCAATCATGGAGACTACAGCTTTTCTGGCACAATACAGATGCTGAACTGTGGGTGGGACAGGATGCAGCACAGTGGACTTCCAGCTGGTGATGGTCCAAAGATTCAGGGTCACAGCTCACTTCCAGTTCTGGAGCAGATGCTACTTGGACTTGCACAACGTCTCACTGGACCATGTGGAGCACTCACTGGACCTTCGGGGGCATGTAGTGAATTCGGCACCTTTCCCAGAACACCTGCGGGAGGAATCGCCCAAAAAGTAACCACAAGGAGAGCTTATGGTGAGTCAAAGGTTAGATGAGCTATGAAATCAAACACTGAAACGTTTACCTTTAGGCTTCGATCTTTGACCACTTCTTCAACATTCAGTTCTGACTGCATAAGTTTTAACTGAAACAAGAAAGACACACCAGTTAGAAACCACAGATGGTTTCACAGGGCAGACCAGGTTTTACTTTGTGGTGTATGACTTCAGAGCCAGATATGCATATATACTGTACATACATAAGCACTCCTTGAAAACGCCTTTATTTGTTTTATAGTTTGTGGTGCAGAAGACTCAGATGTGGGTTCGAATCCACTCAGTCTGTGTGGAGTTCTATGTTCTCTAGATGCTGGTGTAGGTTTTGTCACAAGGTCCAAAGACATGCGTCACATCAACCGGGGAATCTAAATTGCTCTAGTGTGTCACACTGCTCTGCTGCATGAACATGTGAATGAATATAGGTTGTTTAGACTGTCTAGCACTCTAAATCACCTTGGATAAAGGAGTCAGTTACTACTTAATTATCACTACTTTGCTTAGGAGAAAAGTAAACAAAACGCAAGGGCCAACTTCCTGGAGTGCCTGAGTCATCTTGCGCCCTCTAGCGGCGAATCAATACTTTACCTTCGTTTGTTCCTTCCTGAGTTGCTTGATAAGTGTCAAGTTGTCACTGTTCTTCGCCCTCTCCTCTCGCAGCTTGCTGACTGCAGCTGATGTCTGGGCTATACAAGTTTTGATCGCCTTATCCCTGCTCATGTGGGCTTCTATAAGCTGCAGTGGAGAAACAGCACAAGATCTTAGCTGGCTCATCTGAAGAAGCCACACACACTTCAGCTTCTCCCTGTATGCAGCTGACACACGAAAAGCCAGCACACATTCCACCTTTGTGCATCTGGGTTTAAAAAAAAAAAAAAAACTCAAAACAGGCATATTTCACAGTGATTATAGCACAAAGGCACAGCGAGTCTTTCTGGACCTCTCTTGTGAGGGACAGACCTGTCTACAAACCATCCTGTCATATATGGGTCTGGATGCCTCTTTGCACATTGTTGATCTCAGCCAGCTACAACAAACACACAAATAAACATGGAAAGTCACTCACCGACTTGTAGAGCTCTTTGCAGGTCTCTCCGGCATCAACCTTCCCTTTGAAAGAGGCAGTGGGAACAGTGGTATTTAGAGCATGGACGATGCGGTCATCGATGGTACGCATCACCTTTAGCACCTCCTGATAAACACACAGATGGGGGAATCAAGTGGTTATACAATGGTTATACACTGCAGATGAACCACAAACAGAACATGTCATGAAGCTCTGTCATCGACAGGTCACGCTGAAGAACGGAGGGCAGGAAAGGGCATCGCTGCTGGATCCGCAGCCACACCTAAACTTGGCAGTAAGTGACCCAGTAATGAGGCAGAATGCTATGAGTAAAGAGCCACAGGCCTGAAGGCCACAAGTGGACCCACTGCTGTTTTAATAAACAAGCAACTGAACAGGAACTGCTTTTCAGGTGTTGTCACAATCTGACAAAAAGAGCAAAGTTTTTCACAAAAGCACCTACTAGCGCTGGACAGTGGAATGTATTAAACTGTTATATTCAACATTCACAACAGGCTGAAAATGCTGCACATAAGCAGCTTTTTATGGACGCACTGGGGGATTTTAACACTCTAAAAAACATAATGCTTTTGATTTTATCTAGATGCAGTGGCAGTCATCTGGAAGGACCTGTGTATGTTTACTGCTGGACCTTTTTGCAATGCTTTTACACGCAAACACACAATCGCGACCTCACACTTAAAACACTGCAGTTCTGTGTGGCTTCACATTGTACGTGTCACTGTTTCGAGGTGACCCCTGCCCTCTTTTTGTCCCGTGTTACCCACATGACCATTTCTTACAAGTTTAGCGGACTTCACGCTAAGAAGAAGACATTTCTCTATTTTGACCAGCCAATAGCTACTAGTAATATGTAAACGACAGAACGTCTTCAAACCCCAGCGGGTCGCCGAGACGTGAACGTTGAACCCCGTGCGGAGGGGCACTAATCCTTATATTTAAAAGATTCTTGTTAAAACCTAACCGCCGATTTCCTGTTCCCCGTTTTTAGAACCAAGTCGACTGTTCGCCTCCAAAACCAGGGCACCGCTTCAGTTGAACTCTTTCCTGTACCTGAAACATCGAAAAGTCCTCACAGGTTAGACTCTCCCCGGGTGCCGCCATGCTGCACGTGCGGGGTCCTCACGCAGGGCACACAGCAACAGGAGACCGGCGTGAGTCCTGCGCAAAAAAGCCACTGCGAGCGTAAAAATACACGTCTTATTATAACAGAATGTCACAGCGCAAAGTGAAACTGATGCTCGACAGCAGAGCGCAAATTATAATAATAATAATAAGAAGAATAGTTGCATCTTTACACATTATGATTGCACCAAGGTTAATCCACTACACGAGCAGTTATCCAAGGTACTGGGGGACAAAAAAAACAGTGATGTATAAGCAAGTGAAGATGTGTCGTTAAGAAGCTTACTCTGCTTTATGAAACTGACCTCGAGCGGCGTAAAACACCGTTTCTGTGCTAAATGCGAGTGTTCGCGAAAGGCAGTTCTCGGACAGTTTTCAGACAGGCGGTCGCCTCGGCCTCCTAAGCGGGGCAGCTGGGTCCGTCGCTGACAGCCGCTTCATGCCTTATGTTCCCCATAGCGGCCGAGACGCGGTGCAAGTTAGTGTCTACACTGCGTGGGCAAAGGTCGGTCACCTTCCAGCTGCCAGCGCCACTTTTGGAGATGATGCTCAGCGCGTTGACCAGATCCCGGCGTGCCGGCGAGGCCTTGCTTGGTCAGTGTGGCTGCTTCCTAACGGATGTTCGCTGTGTTTATTTAGCGTTTTGATGCTGCGTTTCATGGCGAACTTACAAGGGGGGGGGGCTGATTTCGTGCGACATACGGACCTGTCGCTCGACTTTCACTTCGGTTCCATTCCTTCTGATGGCCTCTGACTGCCTTCACGGATTGTGGATGTGTTATCGTCTTGAGGTCCGTTTTCATGACGCCATGCATCATGCGTGATAGTTTTTACAGCGCGCCCCAAAACACAGAGAATGATACGAGAGTGACAGACGTTGGCTGTTGTGACGGAGCGATACAATTTGCCAGTGCGTGAGGGTGAGTGACAGTGTGCGACAGTTATGTAATGTGACTCAGTGGTTTAGTGTCAGCGTTGTGTGAGACGGATATAAGAGAGTGACACGGTGATACATGACACTTTGTGAAAGTGTGGTAGTGTGCGACACAGTGGCACTTTCTGGAGCTTCGTTGTCGATCTCGCAGGGAGGCGATCGGTATGATGAGCTCAGCACTAAATGCTCTCTGTTTGAAATGCTTTCATGTCCCAATTTTTCTGTTTTCCTTTAAAAAAAAAAAGAAAGTCTGGTGTGCCAGGCTTTCCCCGCATGAAAAGCAGCGCAGCTGAACTCTTGTTAGTTTGTTAAGCTTTCCCTCGTCACCTGTCCTCTTTGTTTACAGTCTTGGCGACACCCTCGGGCCGGGTGTGTCCTCCTGAACATTTTGCGCTGCATCATAGTGACTCGGGTCCCCAATAGGGGGCGTGGCCATGACAGGGGGCGTGGCCATCGCAGGCCGCCGCACGCATGGAGTTCCCAGCGCTGAGAAGGATGGCCTTTGTTGTTTGGTGTGACGTTGTTGCTGCCGAGCCCTGCTGCTCAGACTACAGCAGAAAAATAATAAAGTGCTACACCTGTGTTGCAGGGAAACATGAAACAAATGCGTTCTGGTACACAGATCAGTGGCAGAAAAAGTATTCGTTTGCATTTATTCAGCATAGGTGCTTTGGGAAATATTTTAAATAGAAAGAAGCCTGATAAAATGTGTGCGATTGGAGGGTTTGTGTTTGTGCGTGTGTGTATGCAGTGCAGTGCAGGCTCTGACACACCCTCTCCCACGCAGGTATGTGGCGTCTCCGAGCCCCTCAGGCAGGTGGACGGAGGCAACTGTGCATCAAGCCACAAGAGGAGGGGTCTAAGCAGATGCAGCCCAGCATACCACCATCCAAAGCTTCTGGTAACAGCAATCTTTACCTGGCATACCGTGGTACCCTACCCAGTCCACAGTCCACCAACACAGTAGGGTCTCCAGCACCTGATTTGTAGCACATTTTACCTACCTGGGAACAGTGTGTCCAAATGCCACCTTATTATAATTGGGTGTTATTTTCTCCCAGCCTTTTTAGTTTTCTCCCGTGTTACCCTGGAGACAATTTTTTAATTTACTTTCATTGCAGTCCCAGAGGATTGCAATCAAAGTAAATTTAAGATTTTTCCTTATTTTCTTCCATTCTGTCATACTGGAAGGGACACAGTATGCACTGTCCTCATCCCATCTTTTGAGGCTACCTTGTTATGCAATAGTTTGTTAGACATTTCCATAGCATTATAATACCTCAGTTTATATTGTGGCTCAGCTATAACCTTTAGTCCATCATCTACTTCCTTAAGCGATTCTTATTGTTAGGCGGGTCACTGCAACTGTTTGACTTTGTACCTTGTTAGCAAACCTCTGGGCGTCTTTTACCTTGTTGCTGAGCATCTGTTGCTTGTGTACATTTAACCTGCAGCACATTCTATACACCGTCTGACTGGCTACAAACCCTCAGAGTTTGACAGGAAGATCCTCATCTGGTCTGGCCGCTTCAAGTCAGTGGATCAGATTCCAGAGATGGTGTCGTAAGTTCCAGCATCCTGCTTACCCCAAATAACTTTGATTACTTTGACCTCACTGGTTCCGGTGGTCTTGTGATTCTCTACACACATCACCCCCCCCCCGTGTTATCAGGTTGATGTGGGCTTTGTTCTTGAGCAGCTACAGATTTGCACAGTGTTAGCTTATGCAACAAAACAGAGGGTAATTGTGTGACAGAGAACAGAGCAACGGCACATTGTGTCTATGTGACCAAGCTTTGTGTCAGCAGTTAGAGCTGAACACGGGGCCTTTACACCCTCTGCTCTGTTGGGCAGGATGGAGATGATGGACATGGCCAGGAACAGGGTAAGGGTGAAGACATGCTACATCATGATGGGTGCAACCCTCATTGCTTGTGTAGCCATGGTCATCTTGGGCAAACAGGTATGTCACACAGCTCATTCTCAGAACTCTTTGTGTATTATGCACTGTGTTGTTTACATTTTAAGTTACACTAATTTGCTTAACCAGGTCATAGTATGGTTGCGACAGGAGTTTAATTTAAACTGGTCACAAATGCAAAGCACCCTCAGTACCTTGTGCCTTAATGGACATTTTGTGTGTGTGTGTGTGTGTGTGTGTGTGTGTGTGTGTGTGTGTGTGTGTGTGTGTGTGTGTGTGTGTGTGTACACCAGGCAGCAGCAAGGCATGAGTCTCTGACAAGTTGGAACATGGAGAAGAAAGCTCGCTGGCGTGGGGAAGCTCAGCAGCAGGCTGACGTAGCCCTGACTAGCGGGAAGCCACACTGAAAATCCCACCTCTGCTCTCGAAAACAGAAGGAATCTTCCTTTCTGTGGTCATGTTACCAGGATAGTGTGTCCCCCTTTTGGGGCCTGCAGCAGGCAGATGCACAGGAACACCTTTCTGCTAGTATTAACATCTAAAAAAACAAGAAAATATCACAGCAACTGTAGATAGAATAGCAAGTGAACTGTCAGATGTTTTATATAAAATGTCAATTGTCAGTTATGTATTTAGTAAAAATTTTCTCACTTGAATGATTGTGAGAGTTGTTATTCCTACACATTTAAGTTCTGGTGATGGCACAGTAAAAACCAGGTTCAGCATACTCTGGCTTACCTTACAGTAATATGTATTACTATTTATGCTTGTATGTAGGAAATTCTTTTGACATTTGTTTAAAATTACAGTTCTCAGTAGATTTAAAAAAAAAAAAGCTCAACTTCTACTTTTGAAATGCCAATTTATCATGTTCAGTTTAAGTCTTACTCAATAAACAATGGTTTTTTTAATTTGTTGTATCAAATTCTTACCACATGTTAAATACAGGGTCTACAGAACATATGGTTATGGTTGAGGGTTGTGCATTCTGTCCAGATTCATGCAGGTTATAAGCTGATTCATTCTGGAATTTACCATACAAAGCATCTGGCGCCTGAAAAAAAATTATAAGGCAAGAGACTGAACAGAAGGGATAGTCGGAGCCCTGCTTAGAGAACACAGTGCCATGTCCCATGCTGGCTGCATGTTGCCAAGTGCAGCTCATTCAACATCTGCAAAGTAGACCACAGTGTTGACTGCAGAAGTTCAAACGCCAAAGTATTATTCGAGTCATTCAGTGTACCTTAAAGTGTATTAAACCTGACTCAATTTAGTGCAAAATTAAACACAGCGCTTTCAAGGCATAACTACTAAAAAGTAGAAACAGTCTTATACATGCAAATGTTCTGATTCCTTTTGGACTTGGTTATTTTTTGACAGGTTATGATCAAGGTCCAGTAATATAATCCACCTGCTATGGCTTCATTTAAAAATTCTGGTTAATCTACTACAGGGATCCATGATGAGTTATCCAAGGTACTGGGAGACAAAAAAAAAGTGATGTATAAAACAGGTGAAGGCTGTTAAGAACTCTAAACAACTCCAGCCAGCCATGTTCATCTCTGAAAAATTATCAAGAAAGTTTTGATGAATAGAAGTCAAAGTCTAAAAAACTTAAACATCTGGTGGACTCAAACTATTCAAACACGAAAGGGTTACAGATAACAGGCAAACACACAAATGTATAAAACCAAAGTCTTTTCTACAACTTGGTAGGCACTGGGTTAAGGATGAGAAAAAAAAAAAAAACTTGGAAGCTTTCTGGTACCAATTGCTTTGAACTGACAAAAATGTCTCTAAAAAAGGGTATGAACACCAAAGATACTTAAAGGAAAGTGAATTATTAGAAGAACACAGCTCACCTTTACCAACACCTTGCTCCTGCATGACAGGAAATGTTAAATGAATAAAAAAATCAAACTTGTAGATTTGAAAATGCTACTGTGTTAGATCCAGCCAAAAATTTGATCCCAAAAAGGCCATGCATTTCAACAGGACTATGATCCAAAACACACCTTAAAATTAGCAATGAAGTATTTAAAGAGGAAAAATGCTTCAGTCACCACAGCCTTCTTGTGAAAGTTTGTGGGGAGACCTCAAACATGCAGATCACGTGAGGATCACTGAACACTTCTGCAAGGAACAAACAAACAACCTCTGAAGAAAAGAATAACCCTCAGCTGGATATAGGAAACATTCGAAAATGGTGATGCCTGCTGCTCGAGTCAGCTCAAAATGACCCAAGAGCACATGCCCTGGCATTTGAACAGTTTATAGCAAGAGATTTTATGATCTTAAGACAAGGAAAGGTGCTGTCAGTAATGGCGCTCACTCTTTCCAGTCACAACTTTGACCACTGACAGGCCCTGTTACAACACTGTAATGGTCCGGGTTTCTTTGCTTCTCTCACCAGTGGTCTGGCTCTCCGTTGATCGGAGGACCAATTGTTTGTTAGAAAAGTACCCCCAAACAGGTGTGCCATTTCTTAAATACATACTGCACCATGTTGCTGTGGTTCCACACTGGAATCTGACAGTGTTTTCACATCATCATGACTGTGCACTTCAGAGCTGCAAAGTCACAGTCCTTGACTGTTTTTTCCTCTCATTACCATGGCCCTGCCTGCACCACCATTCAGGTAAAACCAAAAGTACATTCCTTACCTGTTGAGGCTTGTGATGCCAAGTAGCATGAGGGTTGGGAGGGTGTGCGGCATGGGGAGAGGTTGGGGATAAATGACCAAAGCACTTTCAGCTTCATGAAACAGCATTTATGCAAATGGCGTAACGGATTACATTAACACAGTCTCAATACAGCAAGAGTACTGAACATAAAGAGTCAGTTGTTTTTTTGGAAGAAATTGATGTAAAAAATTAAGTTGGTAAATAATTTTGTACTTTAACATTAGTTAACAAAATTACTTTTACTTTCAAGTTTAATTGGAATTTTCCCACCTTGATTTCTAAATGAGAATATGGCACCTTCAGTATTCACAGATCCAACCCAAAAAGACAAATAAAACAAGCTAATCGAGGTCCTGGATTCCTGAGCCTGTTCCTCTCTCAAAGGTGCATGCACATGTAACCCTGGCATAGGGGAGACACTGCTTCTCCACTCACCAACTGGATCCTTTGCCTCATATGTAGGCCTGAGTGCATGTGGCCAATGTGGCTACCTCACCCTGGTAGAGGTGGAGCACTGGCAGCCTCCTTTCACCCATGTCTGCAGCTACCTTAAGTGTCCTGACATCCATTATCATTATTCCAACAGGTTTTACAGTGACCCAGATGTAACTGGGCTTAATACAGACACCTTTCAGTAGTTATCAGTTTTCCGGTGAAGCCCCTGCTCTTTTCTTCTGAAGCATGGGATGATGATATCTGGTATCCCATGTGAAACTGAGCTTGTGGCCTTTGCTCAGGTAGCAGGTCAAAGTGTTGAGAAGGCAGAGCAATGAGGAGCCACTTGTGAGGGACTGGGATGAGGAATTCCGTGAGCAGTCTCTCTGCCTGGAGGAATGCGCTTTCAGTTCAAATTTTTATATCATTCAGCTCCGTGACTTGATCAGTCTCATGTTCCCAAGAAAAGCTACCAAAATAAAATGAACATGTTTCGGGAATCTCTGAGCTTGCTGGCTTCACCTGTAGCTGCCTACATTCTTGTCTTCACTTAGTGGTGCTGAGGCAGACAATTCCCAGCTTTTCCCAGTGGGGGTTGGGCACACATAGAAGGAATCTCATAAATGGAAGAATTCCCTGCATGAACGAGGGAGGTGATGATTCATTCAATCCTGCAAGCCCCTCCTACAGCTCTCATTCCATCATTGATTCGGAAAGAGCCTCCTTCACTCTGGCCAATAGCAGTGGGCCTTGGAATACTAAAGGGGCAAAAAAAAAAAATCTAATAAAAAATAAGTCCATATATGGAAATGTATAAAGATACAAGTGCGTTTAACTTCAGTAGACTGTCCAATAACCAGACAGAAAATATGTCCTTGGGCATCATAGTCAGGTCAGCAATTACATCTGCTAATAAAAGGGAAGTCACTGAAAGGCAGTCTGTTCAACAGCAAGTATGGATGATGCCTGGTGGTTCCATTAGGCAGACGGAAGGTCTGCAGTTCCATTGTCTGGAAAGAGATGGGGACAGGAAGGGAACCATGCATGTGCCAGCAGCCCGTCTCAGGTGGACTTAAATGTGGCGATGCAGCTCAGATCAGGAGAAGATGAATGACAAGCTTTCGTATTGATGTTGAGACTGCGTGCGATGAGTTTATGAACATCTTCCTATAATTAGCAGTTTTTAATAATTACAATAATCTTTAAATCTCTTTTTCCAGGAGTGGCTGGGGTCCTTCCTTGGCTCCCTTCAGCACTGGGGTCTATGCTGGGGGAATGACAATATGATAGAGGGGGGCTGACATCATAGCTGGAAGCCCTCCATGGGGGCTTCACACTGGGAAAAGAGGAACTGCTGCTGTTGCAGATCAACAGGTGGAGCTAGAACAGGGTCCTCATCGTCAGGACTGAAGTAACGTTCAATCAGGTCAAATGCCTTCTGATATATTTCCTGGTTTTCATGGCCTTGCAGGAACTCCATTTTGTCCAGACCTGGAGGAACAAGAACATACTGGATCAAAACACACAAACACAGCAGCAGGTTACCAGGATTTGGTTTGTTTCACTGTAGGTCAGTGATGGCAGGGCAAAATACGTGAGACCAAAAGGTGTTTAGGCCTGAAGGGTAAGTATGTTGAGACTGTACCGTAAGCCTCCTCAATATAGGCACAATATGGATTGATGCCCCCAGTCCGCTTAGCTTCTTGCTCGCCCTGACGTAGTATATTCTCTAGCCCATTCAGAGCCACCTGCACAATCTTGGCATCCATAACTGTAAGCAGGTCACACAAGGGCTTGATGCAACCCAGATCGACCAGGTACCTGCAGAGAATAATGCAGGCATACGTGATCACTTAAGCACCATGACACCAGCAAAGCAGTAAAACGCTACATGCTGCTTTGCTGACAAACTCCTCCAGCAAAAAAAAAAAAAAAAAACTTTAATTTCCATTTTGTTACATAAATCTGATATTAAGAGAGAAGAGGGGAAAAAAAATCAGTAGAAGACAAGTGTCCCAGTGGATTTCATACAGACAAGCACCAAGGGATTAAGGACACCAGACCTGACACCTGGACCCTACCTGATCTGTTCGCCCGAACCTCCAGAGGTGGCATTGGTGACAGCCCAGGCCGCCTCCTTCCTAGTTCGGAACTCTGCCACCTGCAGGATGTGAATGAGACTAGGCAGCAGATTGGCATCAATCACCATCTGTGGAAAAATCATTAAAGCCATTACATTGCTTTTTAATGTGAACAGTAACTCTACAGTCCCATGCAAACATGCTAATTCCACACGTGCATGCACACATTCATGCATAGGACAACCACACACAGCTTTCAAGAGAATTAACTTGAGACCCCTGGTTTAAAACGTAGTGTCAAACAGATTTATAGTTAATACAAGATACATACTGACCTGTATTTGAGCACGGTTGCCTGCTGTGATGTTAGAGATAGTCCAGCAGGCCTCTTTCTTGATTGACTCCTTGGGGCTATTCAACAAGTGCAGGAGACTTTGGAGGGCAGAGCAATTCAGGATCACCTGCAGATCATACAAACAAATGACGCAACTGAAAAAGGTAAGGAAATGTGTGTATGCACCTGGAAGCTTTAAGAGTGTCAGTACCTGAGTCTGTACGTCATCTCCAGTGACAATGTTGCCAACAGCTCGCAGGGCAGGTGAGACTACCTTGTAGTCCGTGTGCCTGCAGTAACAAAATGCAGACACACTGAAGTATAGAAATAAACAGGTGTTTACCCTCACCTAACAGAGGTTTAGCTCGCAGCTCATGTAACCCATCCCCAGAAAAAAAACCCACTTACATGAGCAGCTCCACCAGCCTGCGACACACCCCTGAGTCAATTACAGCCTGGATCTTGTCATTGGGACCGTCTGATAGGTAGGACAGAGCCCAGCAGGCATCAGCGAGGATGTCCGTGTCGTTGACAAAAAGTAGCCAAGAGAGTACACTAAGACACGGGGACACCTGAGGGGGGAGAAAAAAAAGGGGGGAAGCCGTCTTCACCTAGTACTGCCTCAAATACCTGTATACACAAACAAGGTGATGACAGGTGATTTATGCAAAGCCTTTTTGTTAGTGAAAGGTGTAGCACTGCGTGCTAATAAGCCTATACTAACTTCATGCGATACACCACTTTTGTAGACTGTTAGAAACAGTAACATACATTCAGTTTGCAAAAATAGCTGCCCTGCTTTGTTCTTGTGGGTTGAAGCAATAAAAATGTTGACTCTGTCACTGAAATTATGGACTTAATGAGTGCTATATCTGTGGTATATTCAGCACAGTGCACAAGAGTGATGTTTGTTACCTTGGCAAAGTCTGGAGGTGGGTTCTTTCCTCTGCACAGGTTAGACAGAGCCCACACTGCATTTCTCATCATCGTCAAACGGTTCTGTTTGGCCAGTAACCTGCAGTGAGAAATGTAGTTCACACGCACAGGACAGATATGCCTCACAAACCCTTACAGTGAATACACACAGAGCACTCACAACACCCAAGCGGGTAACAACTCACTGTAAGAGGGATGGAAGGATGTTGCAGTCCACCACATAATCTCGACACTCTGTACTGTCACCCGCAATATTTCCAAGAGCCCAGACTGCCTGCAACACACACAATACAGTCGTGCTTTAAAAAACACTTCACAGACTTTGAGAGTCTGCATGAATTCATTTATTTTCTATTTATTTGGACAAGTGGCCCCTGTGTTCTCTCAAGAGAGCTGCTTTTTTCATCCTTATCAAATTACAACGAAAATGGCCCAGTTCCTTGTGGATGCTGTGCCAGGAGCTTTGTGGAAGTGAAAGATGAAAGCAGATCACAGGGGGTTATCAGCCACAAAAGGTAGCTAACTATCATTAATGAGCCGCATGTTAGGAAACAGAGAAGCTCAACGTGCTTTAAATTGTGTGAGCAGTGAGTGAAATATATCAGGGCACAGTGCTAAAGTACAGAAGGAAAGAGAGGGGCCTTTAAAGTGGATCACAGATCCTGCTCAAGGTCACAGAAGCAGGATACTGAACTTTCCCCTTCCCCTCCCCCTCACAACGGCTTATTCAGATGTTGCCCTACCAGTATCCAGCACCACTATTGCTGGCATGAATTTTTGTTTTTGCAACTGAACAAGAACAGCTCCTCTGTGGCATTCTGAGCAATGTGTGGCAGAGGAAACTCATATCACCACAATAAGACTGGGGTCATTGTTACAGTGGGCAGCAGCGGGAGTCACACCTGTTCTTGAACATCCTCAAAATCAGAGCAGAGCAGCTCGATGAAGATGGGAACAGCACCAGCCTGGATGACCACTCGGGTCTGGTGGGATGTCCCTGATGCAATGTTGGTCAAGACCCATGCTGCTTCAAACTTCAGAAGGGAAAAAAAAATGCTAATAATCTGGGGGCATGACACTGAACATCCCCTATAATTTATAGGCAAAGACAAGGGTTGGGGTTCTAGAGGTTATGCAAGATTTGGCATTGACAAAGTTGTCAAATCCTTCTTGAGTTTTAAGACTCATAGGACGAGTTTCATTTGTGTGTCTGATGGGTGTGTCTGCGATTCATAGAGCAAGAGCAACATGGTACAGCATCAGCAGGCAGATGGTCTACAGCTACCTGAAGAGTGCAGTTCTCACGCCTCTTCAGGAACTCCACAAAGCGCTCCACCACACCTGGTGTGGCGATGACCTCATCAATAGGAGGGTTGGGCTCTATTAGAAAGATACAAGCGCCAGTGAGCTACTGCCATAGCCGTGCCCCCCCTGTGCTTATGATGGAATCATATTTCTCATTCCCATATGCTATAAAACTCTAATGACACACAACAGAAGGAAAAAGATATGACTGCCTGGGGAGACAATGGTGAATGAGATGGTGTGCGAGACCCTTACCTTTAGATAGGAGCTTCCGGAAGCGCTGGGTCCCCATCAGCTGCTGCTCAGGTGCAGCAGAGAAGATCATCTGAATCATGTCCTCAGAGATCACACCGGACTTGTGGGAGATAATATGAATAACATTGGTGTGTAATGACTTGTGCAGCAGCTATGAATGTACATTTGTATAAACAGGTTTGAGTGCTTGTGCCTCCTCACCGCTATTAGGTCCATATTATTGGCCTGGCACTCGAGGTATCCACTGTCTGACATCTCATCTTCATCTGGAACTCCCTCTTCTGCCACTCCAACATTCCTCCGCTTGAACAACTGACGAGGAAAAAATTACAGACTAAGCAACATCAGAATTTACAATTAGGATTTCAGATGGTAATGTTTCAGAGTGACAGCACCACTGACCAGTCTCTATAAAAAAAATTAAAGGAAATAAATATAATTACTGAGGTACCCCAAGCCACACCTACTCACCTCAGGCCTGTTAACCAAATGCAAGCAAATCCAAGGAATGGATGAAATTATGGAAACACCACAAAATATACACTTGCACTTATGTTATAAACATTTGGGCTATTAATTTTCAATGGCACAAACAGCTTCTGGTCCATTTAAACTTTTTAATTTTCTTAACTGTGCTATTTTCTAAAAATTCTGTCTGTTGTGGAGCAAAAGCAATCTGTGTTTCTGTGTCCAGTCATTAGGGATTTAAAATAAGAGCATGGAGATAACGTCATTCAACTTGCTTCCTCAAGATTTACAGCTCATGACTGGCGTTCCTGAGTGCTCGCAATAAATAACAAGAACCAGAACGCTGCACATGTTTATGAAAAGAACAGCTGGCACTGAATAAATTTTTGTGCATATAATTATTTTCATTTTCAGTCATTCTAAATGTTTTAATTTTAAGATAGCATGAAGTTTACAGAAATGTTAAAGTGAAGTTTTACGCCACAATTTCTTGTTTATTCTGACCTGGAAATAAATCAGAATGGGTGATTGTGGGTTGAATGGGTGGTTGTGGATGTGACATATTTATTTTCAGTAACTTTAAATCAATTTTAACTGTAATGTAAGGTGAAGTTAGTTTAAAAAATTTAAAAAACAGCACCCAACTGCTATGTAATGGTATCTCAGGCCCCATGCTTCTAGGTTAAGCTCAGGATACACTGACCCTTGACTGGAGCAACAGTTATTAATACTGGATGGATAAATGTGTTCAAGTATTTTTGTTTGACTTTACTACACTTTTGTCTTACAGTTTTCACAGAACCCTTAACTGAATGACACTTCAGAGTCATACAAACAGCGTTAAAAACAGACCTCCAGTCCTAAATACATTTCCATTGAGGACCCAGTGCAAGAGTATTAACTCATAACAAATACATCCCCTGCCTTTAGAACAGCTGCATTTGTCACTTGAATTCCTGAACTGTGGACAGTAATACCTGGAAACCTTACTGAGAAGAAAAGGCTAGAGGCATGTGAAGGATAAGGAAGGTGAACTCAAAATCTGCTCTGCAAGACAATTAAAAAAATACAGAGTTATCTGTTGAATAGGAAAACCACCACAGGCACTTGACTTCACCCTGGTGCTCATGACACCACTCCTCAGCAGGATGATGGGGAAATTTGGAAAGAATCTTGAGAGGATTCACAATGACTTCTCCCAATGCAATGACTTCCAAGAATTATTTAACACTTAATTGACTCGAGCGCCAGTTGTCCTCGTGGGCACCATCCTTGTTGGAAAGGCCATCCTCTCCTTACCTGTTCATCCTTCTTCTGTTTTCGCAGCTGCACACCTTCCTCCTCCCTTCTTCTCCGCATCTCGTCCGTGTTCAGAGATTTGTTCTTGTAGCTTTTCAGCCGAACATGGTCCTTCGCCAGACTCATCTTCCAATCTGCCCAACATACAAACCCAGAGAGAAAGGGGTTAGTGGTCCAGCAGTCATCTGACACATAAATCAATGTAGCCGTTTTCACTGTTCCACCAAAATGGACAGAAAATAGACACACACTGAGGTTTCAACACACACACACACACACACACACACACACACACACACACACACACACACACACAGAGCCCTAACTTGCTCCGAACGAGCAGCTAACAAGCAACCTTGCTGACTTTATCAACACTTTCCAACCTGTCATAAGTGACTCGTTACACTAAATTGTGATATATTAACGAAAATTAAAGATATGGAGCGACATTCGTCCTAGACAGCTAGCAGTACGGAGCGGCTCAGCTGTTAGTCAGCGCTCGCCAAGCTCGCTGGCCGGCAGCCCACTTGCCCGCCCGCCGTCAACCTCATTGTTCTTATGTACCGCATATGTACCATCGGCACAACGTTATGTCTCCAAAAACGACAACCACAGCAAGGCCAGCTGCTGACCTGTCCAACTGTCCTCGCTTCAACGTCCCTTGTCCACTTCGGTTTAGGCCACGGCCACCTCAGTCGCCGCCGGTGTGTGACTGCGCATGCGCGCACGTCCTCGCCCGCCGTAAGTGCGTCACTGCGCAGTCCCCAGTTGAAACACCGCGCCAGCGCATGCGCCCTCGCCACTTCCGACGCCCGTGCGGCGTGCGCCGCCCTGTGTGCGGAATGAGTATGTAATCGACAATTAATTTGAAAAAGCGTTTCGTACCAATACCTTAACTATAATAGTTAAATAAAATATTTAACACGTATGTTTTTGCACCCTGTGCGTAGTTTCATTTGCAGCAGTAATAAAACTAGCTGGTGAGGACCCCCCGTCGTGTTCTTCCTATGCCCAGGTACAAGGCTATCAGTCTCTGACCACATGCTGTTACTTATAACAGCCCCTCATTTTTCAGGTGAGACTAGTATTAAGACCAAAGTAAATAAAAAACAAATAGTCCATAGGGTCCTAGATAAAACAGTCAAGCAGTTTATCAGTCACTCTTTCAGTCTTCCAATGTCTGCAACTACAAGCAGTGCTGGGTTTAGGCCCTGAAGGCACAGTTACCAGGACCTCCAGGAAGGAGGGAAAAATTGAAAAGGTTAAAAAAATTAGGAAAATGACTGAGGGATAAATTTAATACAACTGAAACTTCACATATCAATTTCATGTAAAATTCCCAAGGATTTTCTAAGAAATCTTCCTTCTTTGGTTTCCCTTTTGGGCAAAGTCTTCAATACCATCCTAATAATATCACTTTAAATACACATAAGAGCCAAATCGTTTAAGTAGTCTCACCAGCCACTTTACTAGGTTAACTTAGCTGGTACCAAGTGTTGGTGGTGTAATGGGGTTGGGAATGTTTTTTTGGTCCATAATAGTCTTTTTTTTTCTGTTTTATTTCACCATCGGAGTATCATTTGAATGCCACAGAGTACCAACGTTCCATTGACTTGGTGAGGTCGGGATGTTAGAAGAATAAACGTGTCAGTAAAACAATCAGAAGAAACTCTGTGAAGCTGTCAATCCAACATGGAGCAAGAAAACTGCTGAATTCATGCTGCACCGGACACAAAAGAGGGTCTTACCCTCTACTTGTAAAGTGTATCTAATAAAGTGGCCAGTGAGTGCAGTGTGAAGGCCATCATATCAACAAGCGTAATTCAGTCGGCATTCACCACTGCTTTTGCACTTTTTGAACGAAAGAGCTTATGAGCACCCAAATGCAACCCTAGGTACAGGGGTGGGGGTGGGGGTGGGGGGGTCTGTGGTTAATGTTGTCCATATGTGTGTATGCGTGTGTGTGAGATATCTTTTTATTGCACACCAGGTCTATCTGATGTATTCCTCAGTTTCACTGTAAAACACTGATAAACACAACATTTCAACGTAAAACACTGTTCAATGGTGGTGAAACTGGGACATTTCTCCACACTGTGCTAAACTCTGTACTCACCTGTCTCAACCCTTTTCCACATTGCCAACCACTTTCCAGTAATCGTGTGTGTTAATGATAAACTCACTGGATGCATGTAAGCTGTGTCAACACAGTGGTCTATCCTAACAGGCTGAGGGTCAATTTTTCAGACAGGTATTGAGAGCAGAGAGAAGACAAAACAACCACAGAAGGATTGACCCAAAGTTCCGAACAGCAGTAAAGAAGAGTGACACATTAGAAAGAGGAGAGAAAAGGATCCCCAGTCTAGACAGGGAAGTGTGTGCAGCAGAAGACATAGGGGAAGTGAACCCAAAATAAGGTTGCTGGACTTTGAGAAAAGCGTGAGATCAATATGAAAGTCCTTCAGCTGTCTGTATCTGTGCTAATAGTACTAGGGTTATTTCTGGAGCTCATGGAGGCTGCCAGGGGACGGGGACGTGGCCGACGTCCATCGAAAGAGCAGCCCATTGACAAGATTCGTGCTGTGCAAAATCTTAACATGGAGCAGGTTGGTAGCATAACCTCTAAAATATACTATGGGAAACAGCTTCATGCTTATAATTCTCCTTTTTACAAGTTAACTGTACAATTTGACAGATCTTTCTCTTTGTTCTCCTTCCTTCTGCATAGTTAAATGGGAAGTGGTTCTTGATCAGCGTTGCATCAAAGTGTCAGTATCTCCGGGAAAACAACTTCAGAGTTGAAAGCACCACTGTGACGCTGACATCTCCCACATCTCCTAACTCTCCTCTGATTGTGGACACCCTAAGGAAGCTGTGAGTGCAGCCGTGCCTTAGCTGCTTAAGGGACCATGTGCAGAGCCACACACATCCCAGATTAACAAAGCTGAGACGGTTTCACTCGTGCGATGTGATGAGAACTGTAGATATATTTATCTTGTCTAGCGGACATTTGATCACTGCCATTCCACTACGGTATGTTAAGCAATAATGTTAAGCAATAATTTGTAGATTGGTGTGTAGCTGTTGCCAAGCATGTTACAGATCTGTAGCTTGTCTCTAGTTGCCATTCCTACAGCACAATACCTTGCTTATGTCCCAACCTTCTACAACGTGAACCTGCCACTCTTTGTCCTCTCCTGTTGTTGACCAATGTCCTGCATATGTTTGTGTTAATCCACTATGGCCAACCTTCTCAGCTGGGGACATATTCACTGTTTGCTTGACTATCCTGCTGTCTGTGTCCCCTTCTCCCAGGAACCAGCAGTGCTGGAACATCAGACAGGAATACCAACTGACTGGTACCAGCGGCCGTTTTGTGCTGAAAGGTCCGATTAACGTTTTGCCATCCAACCCACTCAGAGGCTGTTAAGACCATCAAGGGACCACCTAGTCAGATGTTAGCCCAGCTCTGTCCAAGATGTAAATGTTCACTTTCATCATGATCCGGACTTATACACAATTCTGGGGGATTCATACTAGAAAAGTAGCTAAGGGTCACAAATGAGGGTCCCTCAAGGCTAGTTGCATCACAGTAGAATTTAGCTACATTTCTACCTCCTCTAAGCATGTTAACTGTTACTAAGCTCAGATTTACAGTATAGGAACTTAATCGTTCAGTAGACCTTCTAAAAGCTTGACATGTCCCCATTTACGTTCATGTTAATCCGTAATAGAAATTCTCTTTTTGAGGAAGTTGTGGAATGTAGGCTGACACAATGACACACATGACAAAGAAATACATTTCGGCTAACACCTCAAGTTACCTCTGTAAATGTGTGATTGTCTAAAGTGCTTAATTTCTTCCACTTGAAAAATGTACATTCAATGTACACAATAATTCAGAGTAATTTTGGAATGTATGCCCCCCCCTTGGGTATCCTATTGGACCATGCCGTATGGTCATAACCTGTGACGCACTGTAATAATCCGACCCTCAGCCCCTGTTCTGTGTAGATGGATGAGCAAGATCTTGATTTTGCATCTATGTGCATGTTGAAATCATCTAATGCTGCTCACAAATCGAATGAAAAAAGAAACAAAGGATAAAAAAAAATGCTGTAAGGCTTTTCATTCTATCATTTTTATTGACTTTGCACTAAATTAAAACAAAACAACTAATTTAAAAATTAATGAAATAAAAATACATCCTTATTTAAAAAAAAAGAATAAGCCGTGGTCATTAGGCTGCTGGTCTTGCTAACCTGTGGTATAATCCTCTCTCCTCCAGAGCATTCAAAAGATATACATATTGTGGTTGCAGAGACTGACTACAACTCCTATGCTATTGTGTATTATCAGAAAGGAGACCAGATCACCATGAAGCTTTATGGTGGGTATTAAAGACCTGGATAGATGGGAAGTGATCTTTTTTTAAAGATCATCTGAGGGCTTACAGTTAATATTTAACAACTGAAGATAATAATAATAATAGTAATAATAATAATAATAATAATAATAATAATAATAATAATAGTGCTCTTAATGCAAAGCAACAGTCTTGGTCACAGCAAGATCATCAGCAGCAACTCGCAAAGTTAATTTTGTGGGTTTTCAGAATCATAACCTGTGAAATTTCTTTGGCATCAAAAAACCCCAAGAAGAGAATAGATTGCACATTTGGAGACAGTAGGAATAGTACACATAAGATTTCAGGGGGAGGGTGGATTGCTAAAAATTCCATCATAATCAAACAATATGAAGCTTCAGTTGGTGATCCCCATCATAGCCCCCTGTTTTGTTGTTGTTGTTGATCTTGTCACTATAAATTAAAATGCACTGCAAAGTAATACAAGCCTAGAGAGAAAAAAAATCATCATTGTTTTACTCTAGGTCCACAACTTTTTCCCATTCATCTTTCAACTTGCCATCATTTTCATGTGGTTTTTGCTTTTCCAGGGAGGTCCACCCAGCTGTCTGACACCATCATGGATAACTTTGAACAGCTTGCTGAAAAGCAGAATATAAATATTGACCACGTGTACCCTTTCCCCAAATACGGTGGGTTACTGGTTTCCATATTAATAACCCACAATCACAAATACTTTTGCTATATACAGCAGAAAACATTTCCTGTATTTAATGTGCTAAGTCAATCACACTGCTATAAATCAAGACCTTTCTCATTGTTCTGTATTTTAACTAATGTACATGACAGACAAAATTGAATACACAGTGCAAATTAAATTTTGAATTTTTACATTCTTTACTAAATAAGAAGGAACATTTTGATGCTCTAGTAAAGGTGAAAAAAACAAAACCAATTTGACATGTGGTTTGTTTTGAACTTCACTTGTAGGGTTCTGCACATCAGCGGATAAAAACCTGTAGCTTGGTAAGGAACACTCCTCTGGGCTGATATTTACTTCTAGTTTACGGTATTGTCCGGTCTTCATAATCAGGTGTACTGTGACATTCACGTCCATGTGAAATATAAATTGTGTTAATATATTTTTTACTGTTTTTCTACTGTATCACTAAAATTCTCTTCCCTTCTTATTTTCCAGGCTTTTAACTAGGTGGCTCATGGGAGAAGAATCAGCAGTACATTTGTGTGCCGATCACACAGTTCAAATTTTCCAGTATTTACATGTAAATTTACATTTACTTGTATGAATTTATTTGACTGTCTGTGATTTACAGGGACATCCAGGCTAGGACTCATTTAGGAGCACTGAACCTGTTATGTGTATAATAAAAACTAAAGGAACAACCACAGAGACACTGGAAAAAGTTTCTTAGCAAGATGCTGTACAAAACTCAACCACGCACAGTGGAAAATACTGCAGAGACTAACATAAGGACATATCTTCATAAATGTCCCTTCATTTTCTCTGATGGCTATAGCTGGTGTTTCCCAGGGGAAAGCAGGGATGTCTGTAGCGAAAACTTGTTCTGCTGTTACCATGGCAATCATGCTGATGAAACTGAAGAGATCTCTGCTCTACATCACGGTGAGCAATGCCAAGGTCATATTTGGAAGGACTTCCTGTTACAAAAGATAATTCAGTTTCAGTTCAATTCAATTTGGTTGTTAGTTCCCAAAAGACTGCTGCAGGTGAGTTAGCAGACAACAGACACGACTCAGAAAGCAGACACATACAGTCATTGGCATGAGAAACAAAAGCCAAGATTTCAAGTGCGGAAGAAAAGACAAAAGGCAGCAAAGGAGAGCAAAACATTTTTTTGCATATGCTTTCATGTACAACCAAAATAAAATATTAACATTTCACAAGCAGTTTCTGACAGATCAAATAATCACATCATCTCCCTGTCTGGTCCACAGATCTCACCGATGAGCCAGGTTTGCCATTTCAAAGAGGTGTCTGACGGGAGATCAGATAAATACACCTAAAACGTGTGATGAATCGTAGCAAATGTGCACACCCTACAGGCCACAAGACAGTGTGGACAGCAGTGCACACAGCTTCCACCAGAGCACGTTGCCAAAAGCTAGTAGGGTTTCAGCCTACAGTGAAAAGGCACAGACACAGAAAAGGCAACCATGACATCTGGTTGTGTACTGTACTGCACTGCTCAAGGGGGGCTGCTGTACACTGAAAAGCACCCACCTCCCTTAGGTACTTCTTACTCTTCATCGATATACTAATGAGCCCTTCACTCAGATTTACCTTCCCGTGCCCACCTAAATAGTAGAGCTCAAGGGCTGTCTGGTTCAAAAGAGGACAAAAGGGCACATTTAAAAGGAATTTAAGTTTATGTGACATCAAAACTTAAGTTAATAATTAAAATATGAAAATATTCTGCTGTTTAACCCCCTTTATAAAATGTAACAGCATAAAGATATCAATAAGAAAATCAACTTTAGTACACTTGCCAGGGAAAAAAGAAAAGACTGACTTCGTATGCCCCTGTTATTTAACACAGGCTTCAGGTGGTTTGGTTTTTTCCAGCCTGGGGGGGGGGGGACAGTGAAAGCACTGGAATGGCAGCTTGGAGACCAAGGGCCTTCACTCATTTGACATTTTCATACAAGCATTCAGATGGAAGCAAGTTCAACCAGGAAAAAATACTGTCTTTATTAATCTTTCTTTACAAATATATCATGGACACCTACAACATGATTGACTGCTGCACCTTCATGGGGCCAGTGTCAACACCTATAGACATGGATTTGAAATATGTGCTCAAAATAATTTAATTATTAAAGGTCTGTATCACAGAGCTATGCAACACACTTGCACAATGGTGAAATAAAAGAATCAACAAGTACAGGGCAAGGCTTAAGAGGAAATGACTGACAACATCTATGAGCAAAAATGGGTGGCAAACTCTATATCTGAACTACAGGATACATTCTGACACCTACTGCTGCTTAACTACATTTCTGACTCCCAGTAGGTGTCCTGGTCATACACAGTGTACATTGTTTGTTGTCCCCAAAACATACCTGTAATAATGAAAGGTAAGGATTTGGATTAGTATTGTTTTCTTGCTTAGTTTGTTCCACACCATCTAAAGCAGCCCTAACCCTTTCCCATGTATACCTCAGCATAGCAGGGGCCCTGCTGGAGCTCGAAGCAGCAACCTTGATGTTAGAAGTTCACACCCGTAACCCCTATACCATTATTATTTATGCTTTGTAAAAATTAACACTTCGTCCTTATTTAAATCACAACACAGAGTTGACTGACATGTTCATTAAAGTCTATTTAAAGCTCCAAAGTTAAAGAGTTTTGCTGGAACACTAATGTGCCTACCTAGTTGGTGCTCAGGAGTAACAAAGAGAAACTGTGATCCAGAGACCACTGTCTGGTTCTATTTCTGTTCTGCAAGCAAATGAGATTCAGGAAATACACCACATTCAGACACTACAATTTTTTTTAATCCAAATGAATAGGAAATTTAAGAGCTAGCAACTGACACAAAACCACCTGCTTGTTTTCCATTTAAATACTTTAAAATGTTTATACCTTCACAAACCTATCATAAATATTTGTATAGCCAGTATGTGACCTCATTTTGGTTACATAATTCTTTCATACTCAGGTCTTGACACAGTTAGTGCTGAAGAACAGTGAAAGTGGCACAAAGGGAACACAGAACAGCCAAGGAGAAGGTGGAGGTTTGACACTTGGCAGCGTTAGAAGGTCCACTGTGTGACAGGAAGAAAACCAAACCTCCACACTCCACCCACTTTAACAGTCCTGAAGACCGATGAATACACTGGCTCCTGTTTTTATTTTGAGAATTTCCACCATTTTATTTTTAGTTGCATTTTCTTCCCTTACCTACTTTTTAAATTTTCAGGTGTGAACACCACTTGTATTTTCACATCTGGCCAATAAATACTGGTAAAACACAGTAACACAGAAGGGTGAACCACCTCAGCACAACTTCCTTCCAGTGCTTACAGCACCTGCTGGGTCTTCTGAGTGCAGATAATAGGGTGATAACAGAAGTTGCACATTTATGGAATGAACTGACCCAGAACTGGAAGTGAGCAGGAGTTTGGGGAGATGTATTTTAATTTCAGTCATACTGAATTTTTTCATAAATTAAAACAGAATTACTTCATGCTGAGAAGCAATAAATCTAAACCATGTCCTTACCTTTTGCCCATATATTAGAGTAACTTTACTTTTTACAAATGAACTGTGACTCTGCAAATGAGACCTTGGAGTTACAAAAAAAATTTTAAAAAAATCAAATTACAGAGTCATTTGGTCCCAACTGGGTCTGTAAGATGAGAAGCCAGTGTATACAAATGTACATATTTAACAATTCTTTAAAATTTTCTTTTGGCTGAAAATCAACTTAAGTGAATACAAGCGCCATTGCACATTGGTTGACACCTTATACCAGGAAGATCAGGGATGTGAAATCATGCACAGTGATGCACTTCAGAACCAAGTCACACTGAACCGCTGAGGATCAAAATGTCACTCTTCCTTTTTTGAACACAGACCGCCACTTTCAGAACATTAGTGAATGTAAACAACTGGAATGGATTACTCTGGGACTTACTGTGAACGTAATAAGTGCTTTAAAATAACTGCAGTGTAAACAAAACAGAAAAACAAACATTTACAAACGGTACACTGCAATTATCAAATGTCAGAGTCTCCGTAACTTAATCACTTTAGTATGCTAAAAAGGTTTTAGGCAGTTTTGCTCTTCAAGATAAAGTGAAAATTAAGATATGAATTTAGTGCAAACTGTATGGAACAGGACTTGATCCCTCTATTAATCCATTCATTCATTCATTTTCAGACAACTACTCCAGAAGGTTAAAACTGAATTTTTTCATCCCATTGCAAAGGTTGCTCCATGGACATGAACCAAAATTGGCAAGACAGTAAAACCTAACATGATGCAATCGCTAGTTTTGAATCACTTGCTGATGATTTTAAAAGGCAAGGCTTCAGATCTCAATCCAACCAACATGGAGAGCCATCAGAACCTTGAAAAGCCGTTGCAACACTTGAACTCACAATTTTCTCAATGCATACAGGCATGGAGGACTAGACTGGACTAGAGTGTCTACAGGAAAAAGTGAAGCAAAACAAACCCTATTAGGACTGACTGAACTAGGGACACAACACTGACCATGTCACAGAGAGGCTGCAGACCTGCCACCATGCACACAGATTAGGAGAACCTAGTTGCAGCAGTTCACCCCATGTCCCCTGGTCCTGCATGAAAGCTACAGAAGGGTCACTCATTCTGCACCATATCCTTGTGGTGACGCATGATGTGCTGGTTCTTCTCGGAGGGTCTACGGAAACCTTTGCTGCAGAACTGGCAGCGATGGGGGTAGTCTTTTGTGTGGATGGAGATAACGTGACGTTTGAAGCCTGAGGCGTCACCAGTGCTGTAGTCACAATATTGGCACTGGTAAACCCGCCGTTCCCGATGTGCCTTGGGCCCTCCCTTCTTGCCAACAGCACCTGAAGCTACCCCCCCAAAGGTCCTCTTCCCACGTTTCTCCGGAATGGCCTGTTGCTCCTTGGTGTGAACAGATAGGATGTGACGGCTAAGAACAAAGGGGTCCGCAATCTTAAAGCTGCAGTGCCGGCACTGGTGCAGCTTCTTGGTACGGTGGGATGCAGCATGCTTCTTCAGCTCAGATGGCCGGTGGAAGCCCTTACTGCACACTCCACATTTGTGAGGGTAGTCCTTGGTGTGCACTGAGATCACATGACGCTTGAGGTCACTGGAGTTGGAGCTTTTGTGCTCACAATGAGCACATTGGTGGGATTTGGCCTCATCATGTGTCAGGGCATGCTGCAGAAGCTCCTCCCTTTCAGGGAAGCTTTGAAAGCACCGGTCACACTTATATGGCATCTCCTTGCTGTGTTTTGTCTTGACATGAGTCTTCAGGTTGGAGGAGTCAGCAGACTTATAGTCACAGTACAAGCAGCTGTAGGGTTTCTCCCCTGTATGTGTCCGCATGTGTTTCTTTAGCTCGGAGGGGTGTCGAAAGCCTTTGCCACACTCAACACAAATATGAGGAAAGTTCTTGCTATGGACAGCCAGCAGGTGTCGGTTGAGCAGTCCTTGTTCAGCCGTCTCATAGTCACAGAACTTGCACTTATGCATTTTAGTGGCTGGACTTGCTGCTTGGACCTTGGAATTACAATGCTGCAGCCTATGGGTGTACAGTGCCGCCTGCTGGTGAAACTCTTTGCCGCATTCCTCACACTCCAGTGAGGCTTTGCTACTCAGTGTGTGCACCTCCATGTGGTTGTGCAGGCTGGCCTTCTTATTAGTGGTGAAATCACAGTCCGTGCACTGGTACTTCTTCCTGTTCAGCACATCTTGGTGATTGTTCCTAATGTGCCGCTTCAGGAAACCTCGTGACTTGAACTTTTTGCCGCAGAGCATGCACGGGTAGACAGTGAGAGGCTGTCCATAGGGCCCAATTATGATAGCTGCAGACAAAGAATGAGAAATCACAGAACGGCATTAACAAAATTACACATCGAAGAACCAACACAGCCATCTCAAGCTAAGATCAATATATAACGACAAGCTTAATATCCTCTAAATGAAACAAAGGACCTCCCAATTCACAACACACTTCAGACAGTATAGACAACAGTACCTTTAACGGTAAGATGGATATGTTAAAAATAATGCCTTTTGTGGGAAAAGACCCACAAGGATTCTATTAGCATAGGAGATTAAACATGTCTAAGAATAATTCTTTGGTTAAAGCAAGTATAACCATAAGAGAATGAGTTGACGCAGTAGAATAGGTACCAGTTTGAATCTGCCGTGGCTCAACCCTTTTCCTGTTTTTGTTATGTTCCCTGGTAACCTTTTCAGGTTCACCAGATTCCATGCCTGTCTCATCAATGTGGAGCAGAGCACTGGCTGCCCCATTTCGGGTCTCGTGGGCCTCGGTCCTGTCTGCTCCTGCTGGATACACAGACATGAGACGCTGCTAAACATAACTACAACAAAACAGATAAGCCACACAAAGCTAAAACATTATACAGAAAGAGAACCAAACTATCACAATGAATTAGTTATTGCATATGAGGAACGAACACACACACACACACACACACACACACACACACACACACACACACACAGAGCATGCGAAGGAAGGGTTCCTGACCATAGGCAGCAGCCCAGGCTACAGGCATGAAATCCTTCCTCAGGGTGGTATTGTCATATGAACGGTCATGAGCCACTGCCTCATCACCGCCCACCACCACTTCCATGTATACTTCATCAGCCATCTTTCCCACACCTGCAATAATAGGCACACCTGTTAAGGCACAAAAACCTGAGCACAGATACATATGCACGCGCGCGCGCACGCACACACACACACACACACACACACACACACACACACACACACACACACACACACACACACACACACACACACACTAGAAACAGAGTAAAGGCCTGTCAATGGACAGAAAATTCAAGACAGAAGCTCTTACCAAGCTCAGCTTCAGCATGATGTGCATCATCTACAGACATGTACACCATCTTTTCTTGGACAGGACGTCTTGTACCACCCAGTAGCTCCATCCCCACCTCGCCTTCAATCTGGCCCTCAGCTATGTCCACAGTGCCCCCTGGAGGCAAATTATGATAAGCATATCATTCTTTAGTAAGGGTTTTTTTTTTTTTTTTTTTAAACTGTGAAGGATGGGGGTCTCCATCTCAGGCTGGAATATGAAAGTTACACAAAGGCAGTGATCATCAGGTTAGCTTAAATTTTAAAACAATGTCAGAGAAGGCAGAGACAAGCTAACCAGCAGACTATACTCAAACTGAAATGTGACTCCAGCACCTGATGGACAGGCCCTTACCCAAGTCATCCTCTCCAGAGTCAGCCTTGAAGATGTACACCTTGATGACCTCCTTTCCCTCAGCTTGGTCCTCCACTGCCCCTTCCATGGTCATCTCTGCCCCATCAGCAGGAACAATCTTCCCTGCTTCATCCACTAGAAGAGATCAGAAACAGTCTGTTCAGATAGATCAGTTTTAACTCTGCTTATTTCAAAAATACATTTTTCACTTTATTTAGCATTTTTATTCCCTTATCAATTTCTTTAAAAAAAATCAGTGTATAACAGAGCAAATGTAACCTGATTCCAGTTGCCCAATCAATACATTTCAGGATAACCCCCAAAAAGGAAGTGTGGGACTGTCTTAATTCTGCTTTTTTGCGCTGTTTACAGCTCATGTCCAGTGCTCCTCAGTATTAGTGTTCAGAGACAAGATTAACATACAAATACGGCTCCTGACTGACTGACTTACAATCTTTTCACTACAAACCTTTTTAAGCATTTATTTTTTCTCCTTAAGAAAAATGTTCTGGAATACAAACTCAAATCTCACATCAGAGCTTCACTCAATCCACGAAACAAATGGCAGTAAATTGTGAAGCACTAACTTCAGGGGATTAAAAATTTGATTGCTTTCATGTTTAAAAAAAAAACAACTATTTACAAAAACAGCTTTTTTATGCCTTCAAATGTAGTGTAAACTGTGCAGATCACTGCATGCTCACTGATCCAGGCATGAGTTAGAGCCATACTAGTTCACCACAGAGAAGGCCTGTCTTACCTCCAAGGTTTAGGATCTACTGAATGGGAAAGACACACAGCTTGCTGTCCTGCTGTATTCCCATTTAGAAAAAACCCCACTGTTGCTTCCTCCTTCAGTTTCTCTGCACAGTTAGCCCACCATTTACACAAGTTGCTGCATACATACTATAATAGACAAGACCCTTTCATGCTCCATGTCAAACGACTTATGATAACCATGTCACTCTTCTTCAGTAAGCTGGTTTTGTTACAGAACCAGCTTACTGAAGAAGAGTGGCAGTTAAGTTTTGAAGCTGAAGGATGAATCACCCAACCATCAGGATTAAATGGAAAACTGTGGAAAGAAGGCATTTTATTTTCATTCATTTTAAACTGGTTTTAATTTTCTTGCTGCTGAAGTTAGATAGTATTACAGTAAAGTTTTAGTTTTTATTTAAAACAGCTACAGTAAAGATTTGAACAAAACCTATTCATCTTTATTATTAAACTTTAAGAGATGACTTGATAAATGACAATGGATTTACTAAGAGACTTCCAATAAGAACTGTGTTTGTCAGTTGAAATGCCTGTGTACTTACAAGAGATCATCAGGTAATCTTCACAGGTTCCTTGCCCATCTTGCACAGGGCTATCTGCTTCCAGCACCTCCTCTGGAACGACATCCACTCGAAGCCCCTCTTCGACAGCCATGCCTTCGGGGGACATAAGGCAGGTCTCCACAGCAACAGCTGCCCCCAGTCCCACGCCATCGTCCTCTTCATCTGCACACTGCACGTACTCAGCCACCACATCCTCTGTTGCATCCTGGATCACTACTGACCCCAGCTCTTCTGGGCTAAGGCCTTGTAAAGCCTCCTCCTGCCCATCTCCATCGGACACGAAGACTGTTTCTTGTAGCTCAACAACAATCTCCTCCCCCTCTGCACTGCCGTCACCTGGAGCACCACAAACACAGAACTTAGATTTAGAAAGGATTTTTTTGAAAGCTTCAGGTATTAAATAAAACATCTGGAAGTCTCCCAAAGCCTTACTGCAGTGCCTGACAGTAGCACTCAGAAACAAATGGGGTGTGGAAAGAGCACTGCATGTTAGAAAATTCAGTTGCAACTTTACTGTCATGTATTCATAGTACAATTGAATTATTGCTTGCATGTGTCCCACATACTACCAAAATAAATGCAAGAAATAAATACAAACAACCAACACCACCATTAAATACAACAAAGAATATTTACAAGAAAGATGCATTAAAAGTTACTACTGCACAGCCTAACTGTGGACGGACGTTAAAAATTATCCAGTCAGTAGAATTTTACACATACCTGACCCATGGAATATGATCTTTGGCTCCTCAGAATGGAGAGTAAGCCCCGTCATATCTTCATCCATTGTCCTTAAACCTCATCTGTGTCAGACCTAATAACACACGCACATAAATATGCGAATGACATTAATTACAGGGTTCAATCTTACTTCTTATACATGGTTTCCATGACACCAAATGCACTAACAACATACAACTTATGTCAACCACGTACAGGTGTATAAAAGCTAAACCCACTTCCACGCATTGCTGCGAGCTCTTTCTGTGTGCGTGCGTGCGCTCCATTACCACATAGAGAGCACCTCGGTGCTCCTGCAGTTTCTATTCAAAACTAGACAAACTGTTGACTACACAAAAAGTGGCACTACGGTCAGTGTCACCGGCCCCATAAATATGAAAAGCGACTTTTGACACGCAAGTGAACCTGAAATACAGCATTTAGAAAGCCTTCATATCAAAAGTACTCCGTGTGTGAAAAACTGGACCCGTTAAACTGTCACTTGGAAAAGCACAACAAACGTTTCGGAAGGAATTTATGCTACTATTCAAAGTGCTGTACGGCACGTGTTTAATACATGGAATTATTACAAGTTCGCAGGGGGTGCGCTGAGAGCCGTGCCCCCGCCCCCCCCGCTGAGCTCCGTCCGTGTGGCGCGAGCGGCGCGCGGCTGAGCGCGAGGCCAACATGGCGGCCATCCCTTCCTCCTTCCGGAGCGCCGCCACACAGCGCGAGCCCCGCCGGCCGCCATCTTGCTCCTCACACACACTCGCTTTATCGTCGTTTTCGGTGGCGAGAACTCAAAGCGCGGCAATAACACGCTCGAGTGGGACTTATGGAAGCAGAAAGGGATAAAGAACCGTTTTTAAAATCGGCCCGCTGCTTCACCGGACTCCGCCCGCTCCCCTGAGGCCTAACTGCGGCCTTTTGCGGCCTGGGCCCATCCACCCGCTCAGGCCTGGTAATCGAAGCCGCTTAATCGCCTCTCGGTAAACGCGGGGCGAAAAAGCGGACACGTTTCGCGACGCGTGGGTTGCCGCCGGGGGCCCACGGTCGCATCACGCCCCACCGAATGGCGCGTCTTACCAGCTAAGGGCTGCCGACTGCCTCTCGTCGTTCGGGTGCAGCCACAGGCCGTGCGAGTTCCCCCAGACTCGGGCAGAGCGCGAGCGGCAGCTGGTGCGCGCGGGGCGGGCCGCCGGAGCGCAGGGAGGGAGGGGCTGAGCGTCTCCGGGCTCCGCGCGCACGGCCGAGCTCGAGCAGCGCGGTCCCGCCGTCAGCGGCCACGTCACAGCGCGAGAGCCGCAGGAAACCGCGGAAGGGAAGGAGAGGGCGAAGGCGGCCAGGCCGGAGCGCTGCTAATTAGCATTAAAATACGCCACTTTAAACCCGTTGGCAACTTTAAACACCGACATGGTGTCTAGCAAACATTTCCGGAAGTGTTATTTCGATATTTTCCTATTCCGTCTATTTTCAATTCTCCAGAGGAACATCTTCTTTCGGTTAGTTCAGTGTTTTACGGGAATTACGCAAACAACTTTATTTTCAGAGTTTTTTTCCCCCCACCTCAATTGAATATTTTTTAAACAATTTCATTTATGTATTTGTCTTGCTTGTTCCGTTTATGAGCAGCTTTTCGACAGCGTGCGTGTGTGTGTGTGAAAGCACCCCGCTAGCTGGTTAGCTCCCGGACAAGTTAGCTCACCTGTTTCATTTCGCCGCAGGTCGCGGTCGTTTTCAAAACAGGTAAATAGTTGTCCCGTTTAGGTGGTTGTTCGTGTTTTGCGCCTGGCGAGAAGTGACTTCTGACCAGCAAACTAACTGCGTCAGCACCATGGACAGTGAAAAGTATGATCTATGATCATAAACACATAAACTGCACCCATTTATCATGAATTACTTAATAGACGATAGTTGGATCTATATGTACAGTTGAAGGGTATTTTACTGGAGTAATTCAGAGTAAGAATCTTGATCAGTGGTAATATGGCAGACTGGACTCTAGGTCTTTGTCTGCAGAAGTCAATATGGAAATACCATTTAATTATGGGTTATACAATGGACTGATTTGTGCAGCATCCTCAGCTGGAGTCACTGTACATTAGGCTGAACCTGTATCTGCAGCACTTCATATGAACAGTAGTCTACACTCTGACCGGTTTCAGTCCGTTTTCTAATGTTATTTACAACTGCTCTTACCTCCTCTGCTACTGGATTAGGTGTCCTTCTAAAAAAACACACTTTCAGTACTTAATGTTTCTTTTATTTCACACTTTATGAGCCACAGTGCTTCGGTCGCTGTCCCGAATCATCTCATCCGCATTTCGAAAAGCTTTCAGCAGTAAATGAGCTCCGAGTTCACAAAATTAACAGCTGTAAAAGTTACACATTTGTAGACAAAGCTGAAAAAAATCAGCACCGTACAGTTACATTGGCAGAAACCATAATCAGAGTTGCTTTTGTAGAACAGCTGTTGTAATACTGCCTTTAAAGTGGAAGCTTTATAAGTTACCTCCATCTTCAGCATTCAGTTGTCTTTCTACCTTTACTCAGACAGCCAAGCTTGATATATTTAGTCTCTACCCAGCAGTACAGTACTAGCTAGTTATGTATCAGAAACGGTGTCAATCCAAAAGTGGTGCAAAAAAGCCCCACTACTCTGTCTTGATGTTATGAACCACATGTCAAGGTGACAGTTGAAGAAACAGCAAGTTCTGAAGCCTGTGGGCAATCCAGCTGTACACAGAGCAAAGGATGTCCCAGAGTACAGTTTCATCAAAACATTTTATTGATATCTTTGACAGTTGCTGGCAATACTGCACTATTAAACTTGCACGGAACCACTGATATCAGCCCCCCATGGTGTGTATAAATAAGGCAAGTCCTGCCATTGAGGATATAGAATTCCTTTTAAAATATAGAACCCACCCCCTCGCCCATCCCCACAGCAGGACACACCAACCCTGTGCATTACTGAATGCTGTGTAGGATGAGTGGCAGGTGTTTTACAGGGGTTCTGGGTGCAGTGGGCATGTCCAGCAGTCAGGACGTCCGTGTGCTTCTTCAGTCATCGTCCACTGTGGGTGTGATGGTGACGCCCCTCCTGATCTGCCCCCATCCAATGAGACTAGAAAGAAACTCCAATTAGTCTATCAGGTACACTCTAATCACAAACAGGGTATTCGCTCATATTTGGGACATTTACCTGTACACAGAAATCATCTGCGATAACACTAGTGGTAGGAAAATGACATGTAGAATATGGTAAAGACCTGAAGGTGTGAGATGGGACCATCATCATACAGTAAAGGAAGCTACTCACCGCCAATGTTTCTCCACCCTTCTGCTCAAAGCAATCTTCTCGCCCACCTCTGTGCACACTGGATTAGTCAGGACAATCTTGGCCAGATCAGCCTTTACTGCACTGACACGACCTCCAGTTGACAAGGACCCAATATTCACCATCAGAACTTCATTCTTTGATAGCTTCTGGACCTAAAGGCAAACAACAAATTTACCACAGTTAGGGCAAGGTTCCATGTCAGGCCAGGTAACATCAAACCAAAGCACTAAGCTGCCAGAGGGATGAAGCTACTTTTCCCTACAGTGTTAACACAGACTTCAGACTTTTATTTAAAAACAACTTCTCAACCATATGGCCCCAATGGAGGGGGAAAAAAAAAACATTTTTGTTGATAATGTCAACATTTAATGTATGCATTCAACACATGGTTTAAAAAAAAAAAAAAGAAAAAAAAAAGTTGATTTTCTTTCCATTCATACAAATGCAGTTAAAATATTTCCGTCTACTCTCTGTCTGAAACAGAGATTTCAAGATCGGTCCTCGCCATGCTCTGTACAGGGATTCTTATTCCAGATCTACTTAAATATTTTGCCGCAATACTAGCTGTTGAATAAATTGCACAATTCATACAATTTTAAACCATGCCAGCAATGCACCATCTAGAAACAGGTTTATACAAGAAGCAGCTGTATTAAACACTTTTTTTGTTGACTTGAGAAAATAGTTGGTATTGTAATGATTTACTGATAGTATTTTCCTCAACGGATCACTTTGTCACAGGACCTTAGTGCTTACCTTGGCTGCCTTTTTGTCTCCCTCGGTACGGACCCCCAGCAACCTCCTCAACAAAAAGTAAGAAATCTCAAGCTCTGTGAAGATCTCAGGCAGTGCACCCACTGCGCCCAGGACCTGGCCAACCATACGGTCAGCTCGACACAGTGTTGGATCTATCTTTGTTCCCACACCTGCATCACAAAGGGGGGGGGGCATGATCACACCCAGCTATTAGCACACATGCACACACTCAAACTTCACACGTGCATAACTTGCATCTTAGTCCTAGAATGAAGAAATGCACAAATGATCCCCATACCACTGGCACTAGCCCTGAACTGGTGGTTGCTGCTTCTTCACAGATGAAAACAGATGATTATAGCAGAGTTAAGCAATGGGTACAAACAGCAGGGAAGCGGTAACATACCAATGAGGCCCCCAGGTGCAGCATACTGCAAGTCATTGTGCTCTGCGAATAGTGAGACAATCTTGGAGAAGATGGGCTTGCACATGAGCTTTCCCTCGTTGTCCTTTGACACAATGCCTGGCCGTACTTCTACCTCTTGTCCCACCTGAAAGGCAAAACAAGATCCTGTGAACAAAGACGTTGCCTAGAGTACACTTGGTTAACAGGAAATGAAACATTTTCTGCCAATAGGAGTCTTTGTTCCACCTGCACATTTTCAAAAGCAGAGTCAGTAAGTCAGCAAGCAGGTCTCACCTTGAGCACTCCTTTCAGAATGCTGCCTCCCGCAACACCCCCTTTCAGATCATCTACCTCGCAGCCTGGCTTGTTCACATCAAAGGAGCGGATAACTGAAGAGCAGAGAATATTTGTCAAAGGCTGATACTATACTAACAGATGCACTGAAGCAACAACAACTGTCAAAGGACTAACCAATGAGACGTGGCTCCGAAGTAAAGTCACGGATGGGCACTGGTATCTTCTTGACGATGTACTCACACACCACCTCAATATTGTATTTCAGCTGGGCTGAGATGGGAATGATGGGGGCACCCTCTGCCACGGTACCTATAGATTTGTCAAACAAATCAAAATTGAACATATTAAATCAGCAAATTTCTTTCAAATCAAACATCGCCAAAGTTCAAAACTTGTCTATGAGCCCCTGTAACAATGTAATATATATATATATTTTTTTTTTTTTATGTGTCTCATGATACACTAGGAGGACTGCAGTGCTACCCACCTTGCACAAAGGCCAAGATCTGTTCATATTGCTCCTTGGCTTGGCTCTCCTTCACCAGGTCAATCTTGTTCTGCAGAATGAGGATGTGCTTCAGCTTCATGATCTCGATGGCAGCCAGGTGCTCAGAAGTCTGTGGCTGTGGGCAAGACTCATTCCCCGCTGGAGAAAGAAAGTGAGATCAATAAAGCTTGAAAAAACAAAAATACAATTAATTCAACTGGGGATAAAGTGGGTCTGATAAGTAAATGACTGACTTGTAATTTGCATGTGTGCGTGTGTGTGTGGGGGGGGGGCAGCAAAGTTTTTAACTACCAATGAGCAGGAGAGCAGCATCCATCACAGCGGCTCCATTCAGCATAGTAGCCATCAAGATGTCATGTCCCGGGCAGTCCACAAAAGAGACATGTCTGTGGGAAAAAGCTGGAGTCAATGCTTGCAGCTGCGAGACAATTGTAAATGTTTGTGGCTGCACTTCTGAATCATTATTGGTGATGCCTGGGAATTAATGTAATCTGTGTTCAATAATTAATCCTAACAATCCTTGTGAGCCCCCTAAAGCAGTACCACTTGTGTGCTACAGGAAAACACAACAAACCTTTTCCTTAAACTATCTTGTATATACATGCTAGAAATGAAAACAGAATAATGGGGGGGGGGAGTCAATGAACAAGAACATTATTCAGACTGCATGATGAAACCCCCTACCTGACAAGCTTGAAGTTGCCCTTGGTGCCAGGGATGTCTGTGGGGAACTCATCTGGTGTACTGCTCCCGCACGACCGGTAGCATTCTGGCCGAGGACAACTGGGATCATCCAGTTTGTACACCTGGGCACAGGGATGTCATAATCAGGGACACAGGCTGTAGTGGTGGACAATGTGAGCTAATCCCACTATGTGGGCAGGAGTGAACAATGCAACACAAAGCTTTTGTGGAATCACTGTTTTACCATTTGATAGTTTTCTCCTTTCAGCATAATAAACTGAAATACTCTGGAGGCACTGCATCACAGCTGAAGGGAACAAGCAAATCCAGACCATCCTACCTTCGCATTGGCATAGCCCAGCTTGATGGTGATGTTCCTCTCCAACTCATTTTTGAACCTGACTGTGTGCACACCCGAAATGGCTTTCACCACTGTGGACTTGCCGTGAGCCACATGGCCAATGGTGCCTGGGGGTGAGAACCACACATAAATATTCTTTACTGACCAATACGTTCCTCCCCGGTCAAAAGTGGTACCACCCATGTCTAGTAACTACAGTCATGCTGGAATACCACGTATGGTATAAGCTGATAGATAAGGTGACAGAAGGCCTGTAATCAGCCTCAAACAGCACCACTTACTCTGCCAGTAAACTCATGGGAACCAAACCCCACTGTGTCACTTACCAATATTGATGGTGGCTTGTCGGCTGATAATTTCTGGAGAAAGAGGGGTCAGTTTGCTGACATCCTAGAGAGAAACCAAAAAAAAAAAAAAAAAATCTGAAATGCAGTCAGAGTCGCACACACATCAGCATTTACGCATCCCACACAATGAAATTCACCAGCATTGATGCCTGGAAGCAACACTTTTCATGGTCACAACACTGCTATGCTGCTGTTAGTGTACCCATGACAAATAAACCCTTGAAACTTGAAATAGTACAAGTAGTTTACCTCCACGCAGGATTTACCACAAGGCAAATATAAGCCCTTTGGCTAACTACTAGTGCTGTATTAACCAGAGCAGGTCCAATGGGTCTTCAAAATGCAGATACAGAGGTTTTATCCAGAGGGTGGCCACTGGCCAGTGGTCACAAGGGGTCACAAGGGGTCATTTCACAAGAATGTTGCCAACTCCATTCAGAGAACCACATTACTGTGTGTGAATTATAAGCATTTCAAGATTTAAATTATTTTCTATGCTGTTCAAAATAAGTTGTTCATCTGTTTTACTTTTACAATATTTACACCACAGCAGTGCAAGATGGTGCATAAAAGTGTTGCATATCTCGAACGCAAAATGAACCTGCAGTATAAAACACACGCAAAACAAAAACGATTTGCAGGAGACGTGCCTTTGTCAGTTTATTATTACAGGTGCTCATGTCTTAAAACGTTCACAAATCCGTATATGTTTAACTGGATGTCACGGAGGTGTTGGGAAATAGAACCTGGATGTCCAGGCGGTTTTAAAGGGAGCCGTTGTGCTGTGTCGGACCCGGATTCGAACATCCCAGACGCATGGGACTCCTCGCGAACTGCAGTCAACCGGGGACAGGAGGTCATGTAGAGCTCGGGTGATCGGGGGAAATCTCACTGCTTTTTCGGCTTCATTTACAGTTAGGCCACCATCCCCGCATTATTTCCCCGCTCCCTACCGCCATGTGGCTCCAGCACGGACCCACGGGCGCCCCTCAACCGGCCCTCCCGGGCGCCCTCCGCCGGTACCTACAGCGGAGACCCTCGCCCGCCCTCGCCTCCCGCAGAACCGTGAAAAGAAAAGCGTTGCTCACCAAGGTGCTCAGATCCTGCCGGTAAAGGTGCGGCTGGCCCAGCGTCACTCCCGACTCGTCGCCCGCCATCTTAAACCGAAAAGGGGGTCAGGACCGCCGGCCCCGCCTGAGTGCGCGTATTAAAGCGCCTTAATGTCGAAACGAACAGATGTACCTGATATTTTGTGTCCAAGTACTTTTTTAATTGCTATGGGAAATAACAGAAGCTATCGATAAAACGGAATAAGCCACATACACATTAAAAATGCGAATTGCTGGTAAGGAGACAGGCAAGGCGCGGCCTCTTACGTAGGGTGATGCAATGGGCTCTCCTGCCGAGTTTTACTTTAGTTCCTTCGGCACCTTTTTTAAATAAATAAAACAAAAATGTAGACTTAAAATACAGTACGGATGCGGTAACTGAGAACACTTCGCCTGATGTAATAATGTTAACCTTTACGTTATTATTTCTCGTTTGTAAACTTGCGAAAAACGTTCGGGTCCTTCTTCTTTTGATGACGTCATTTCCGGTGTCAGTTGTAGTTTTCCTAGGGATTGTGATAACGAACTGAATTTATGTGATTTAAGTGTGTACAGTTTTCACTCGCTTTAAATATGCAGTCTGTTTTTAAAGCATTTTAATTAAGATGGAGTATGTCCTTTTAAATCCAGTTTTATTAATGTAAGTGCCAAGGAAACGGGAAATGTAATGAAGAATCGAAAATGAATGCATTTTCTCTGTGATTTTAATTCAGGCTACAGTGACATGCCACCATTCTTGTTTTCGGCACACACAGTCAGTCATCTTGTTTATACTTCCTGTGTAAGATTTGTGACCGATGAGGATTCTAATATCTCCAGAGAGAGAGAGGAAGAGAGACAGGAAGAGAGACGTCCTGTTACCATGGAGATCAAAGAGAGGTCAATAAATGTAAGTTTTCTATATACGTGTATTACGCATTTGTAATACGTACTGTATTTCCATAGGCAAAATGTCAAAAGGGAGAATATATAGTTTAGCTAAAGAAGCAGTAACAATAAGTGTTCACTCAACCCTCATATAACAGGCTCCTGTGAAAAAAAATACTCCTTCAATGCCTTATGAAAACATATACCGTATACCCTTCTTCAAACGATTCCTAACTTGCGATGTCCCTAAATCCAGCCACTACGTCATAATGTATAAAATATTTAAAACAGAAATTCATCAGTTTATTCAGAACTTTTGGTTTTGAATTTCCTATAATCTATTAGCACGTTTTTATCTGAACCCAGTAAACCCTTCACAAAGTTTATTTTGCACAGTATTTGAAACGCACGTTAAATCTCATGCACATTTGACGTCAACCCCAGTCCATTACGCCAATCCGCCGGTACATTGTTAACACTTCCGGTAGAACAGCTGACCCACAGGAAGTGACGTCAGTGCAGTGAAGAATATGGTGTCTGTGTCAATGATGTGAACTGGGAGAAGAATCGGTACAGAAGGAAATCGCTTGCGATGGTTCTTTAAGTTGCGGCCCACGGGTCCTGGATATACCGACCGACTCCATGTCCGACGGGGCCAGAGCTTCCTGGTCGAAGCGGGGCTGCGTGGAGTCGCATCGCCGGGGTGAGGGTGAGGGCAGCCCAGAGGTGTTCCCATGTCAACAACGGGGCCGGGGAGCTCGCACCGCCAGCGCACGCCCGTGTCCCGTGGAACCTCGCATCCCAGACCCACCGTGGGTCTGGGCCCGCGGTCTCCGGGTTCTTTTGTGGAGTGGGGATCGCCGTTAAACCTTCGAGAAGGAACTTCGTAAAAAGATGAGGGGGTGGGGGAGCGGGACACCACGCGCTTGTTGTCACATTATGTGCACCGTTGATCTCCAACAGTGCATTTTATGCTTCAGTTTACAGCGGAACTGACACATTTCGTCAGTTAACCACAGAAAAGTTACAGCTGATCAAATTCAGCGAGACTGAGGGACAAATACGTTCCTTAATTTATCAGTTAGTGCTGCACGGGATATGATAGGAAAACCCACTTCTGATCGCTTGTTCGTTGGAAACCGAACAAATCACTTCAGAAGGTTTAACTGTTCGGCAAAGTGTGAAAGAACGATTCATTTTAACAGTTATAACTGTTAAAAACTATTTCTGCTCTGCTCCTGCTGTGATCCCGAGCGTGTGAGACTTGAAGCCTTGGCAGTAGGGGGCAGTAACGAGTCTCCAGGTCGGCTTGCAGCTGTTCAAGGTGTCCAGTCTGGTTTTGCATTGAACTCCCAGTGTGCAGAGGTTTCCTTTCTTTCTTTACATGAATGACCTTTTTGGTTGTTACCTGGTGAGGCAGTTGAATGCAGGAGTGCCATTGCAGCACCTGACTGCCCTCAAGGTCACTGATTTGATCTTTCCACTCTCCACAGAGCAGGGCAAGTTCAAACAGAGGAAATGTGAGCTCACACCCAGCACGCCATCAGCTAAACCCACGTTTGGCCCAGAGGGACCCAAGAGGTAAAAGCTTGTGTTCCTAGTCTTGAGGGGCTTCGCACAACCTCCAGGGAGACACCTGTACCCCTCTGATATTCCTTGTGTGTTTTATCGTAGTTACTTCGTCTTATAGTAAACAAGTAAACAAATCCATAAGTATGAAATGGAGGAACATTTAAGCGTTCACTATTACATAAAGTATATGCTACAGCTAATAAGCTGCTGCATGCATGCAACTATGACTAGTAACTGCAGTAGCAGCAGACGGTGGAAGGTTTTTAAACTTTTTGACCATATCTCATACCTGTTTTATCTGTAGGAAGGCACAGATGGGTAAAATCCACACTAGATGGTTGAAAGTGTTTTATGTGTTTGAAAAGACTCAGAAATTCACTATGTTTACCACATAGAAGTGTCCCCTGAGGAGCCATCTGTTGTGCAGTAAATAGAACCTCACCCTCACTCTTTTAGCAGGGACTTGTGCAACAGCGTGATAGGGAGTGTGGTGACTCCCTGTCACAGAGCTGCAGGTTGATCACTACTGCTTTTATCACAGGTGTCAAATGGCAGGTGACGTGGAGGTCTACCTGTCACAGGTACATGATGGCAGTGTGTCTTCGGGGTTCCGTGCACTGTATGAGGAACGCCTCCTCCTGGATGTCACGCTGCTTATCGAGGAGCACCACTTCCAGGCACACAAAGCTCTGCTGGCCACGCAGAGCGACTACTTCCGGGTCATGTTTACGGCTGACATGCGGGAACGTGACCAGGATAAGATCCACATGAAGGGGCTGACAGCCACAGGCTTCGGACACGTGCTGCAATTCATGTACTATGGCACGCTAGAGCTGAGCATGCTCACGGTTCAGGAAATCCTGCAGGCTGCCATGTATGTCCAGCTCACCGAGGTGGTGGAGTTCTGCTGTTCCTTCCTGCTTGCCAAGATCTGTCTGGAGAACTGTGCTGAGGTCATGCGGCTGCTGGAAGATTTCAGTGTGGGTGTTGAGGGTGTACAGGAGCAGCTGGACGCCTTCCTCTTAGACAACTTTGTGCCGCTTATGGCACGGTCAGACTTCCTGTCTTACCTGAGCCTAGAGAAGCTGCTGACGTACCTGGAGAGCGATCGGCTGAGCCGATTCCCCGAGATCGAGTTGTACGAGGCAGTGCAGGCGTGGTTACGGCACGATCGCCGTCGTTGGAGACATGCAGACACCGTGGTCCAGAATGTGCGGTTCTGCCTCATGACCCCCGCCCACATCTTTGAGAAGGTAGGTTTGGCCAGGCTGCTTCAGGTTTGGTGATGGTTCATGGCACAGACCAAGAATCATTCCTTACTGGGCCTGAAAACATTTGCTATTGAGTTGTGTGCTGTGCTGTGTCATGACCAAGATTCTCCTTGCATATCAGGTGAAGACCTCAGAGTTCTACCGGTACTCACGGCAGCTGCGGCAGGAAGTGGACCAAGCCCTGAACTATTTTCATCATGTGAACGAGCAGCCACTCCTTGACACCAAGTCAAACTGCATCCGTTCAGTCCGACCACAGACCGCCGTCTTCCGTGGGATGATCGGCCACAGCATGGTCAACAGCAAGGTGCTGTTGCTTCACAAGCCCAAGGTGTGGTGGGAGCTCGAGGGCCCGCAGGTGCCACTGAGACCAGACTGCCTGGCTGTCCTTAACAACTTTGTCTTCCTTCTGGGTGGAGAGGAGCTGGGACCCGATGGAGAGTTTCATGCCTCTTCTAAGGTGTATCGCTACGATCCACGGCAAAACTCCTGGCTGCGCATGGCTGACATGTCAGTTCCACGTTCAGAGTTTGCAGTGGGTGTTATTGGCAAGTTCATCTACGCCGTGGCTGGCCGCACGCGAGACGAGACCTTCTACTCCACTGAGCGCTACAACATTGTGGAGGACAAATGGGAGTTTGTGGACCCCTACCCTGTCAACAAATATGGGCACGAGGGCACCGTTCTCAATGGGAAGCTCTACATTACAGGCGGCATCACCTCCTCCTCCACCTCCAAGCAGGTGTGTGTTTTCGACCCCAGCAGGGAGGGAGCATCGGAGCCTCGCACGCGACGCACACCTGTCCTCACCAGCTGCTGGGAGAACAAGTCCAAGATGAACTATGCTCGCTGTTTCCACAAGATGATCTCGCACAATGGAAAGCTATATGTGTTCGGGGGTGTGTGCGTCATCTTGCGTGCCTCCTTCGAGTCGCAGGGTTGTCCCTCCACTGAGGTGTACAACCCCGAAACAGACGAGTGGACCATCCTGGCGTCCATGCCTATTGGGCGCAGCGGGCATGGCGTGGCAGTTCTTGACAAGCAGATTATGGTGCTCGGGGGCTTGTGCTACAACGGCCACTACAGCGACTCTATCCTGACGTTTGACCCAGAGGAGAACAAGTGGAAAGAAGATGAGTATCCCAGGATGCCTTGCAAACTGGATGGGCTGCAGGTGTGCAGCCTTCACTTCCCAGAGTATGTGCTGGAGCAGGTGAGGCGCTGCAGCTGAGACTGGGTGTAACCCCCTACGGCCTCACTCCAGACTTGCACCCCGACTGCACAGTTAATGAGACAGGTAGAGTCTGCTCAGTATGGACAAAAAAATGTCTGTGGCTGTTGAAATAAAATTGCAACAAAACAGTGCTTTTTTTCTTTGGAAAAAATAGACCAGTGTCTACTTGAGCATAGACTGTTGTGTTGTTGTTGGGGTTGGAAGGAGGGACTCCATGGGATGGTCATTTTAGATGATTTTTAAAATGACAAATTTTTCATAAAAAGAAAAAAGGAGAAAAAAATCTGCAAATGTTTGGAATTATCATCTTTCTGTTTTATGCTAGATTATAAGCAACAGGCATCTAAACTTTTTTTTTAGTTTTGTATGTAAATTTGTTTTCAGATTCAGTATTTCATGTAGTTCTTGTCACAGGCATACAAAAATGCAGTAGCTGCAGTTTTCACCCGCAACCCAGAAACGTGCGTCCACGGTTGGTGTGCTGGCAGGCATGCAGCAGGACTACTATGATGGTCTGCTCTGACTGTCAGGTTCACTGACCCGTGCTTGGAGCGGTGCTTTGAGTTTGCTGCAAAAACACTAAAGCTTTGCATACAAGCCACCCCCAAGGTTAAACCCCTGATGGTGGATTTGTAACAGGGGCACTGCACAGTGTCTTAGGAAGAAGGGTTTTAGGAAGCCACACCTGAGTCTTGCTAAATCCTCAATCTTCTCTTCTAATTGCTTTATTTATTTATTTTTTAATTTATTTTGTGTTATGGCCTCTGTCCAATTTTGAGTGCATACTAAAATTTAAAACTGTGCAGCAGAGTTTGTCATGTGTCATATTTTTTGTTTCCCAAATAACATGAAAAGGGCTAGTGCTCATTACTCCTGACCGCCTTTAGAAAGAAGCCCTCAGAGGGACCTTTGTCTTAATACCCACTTAGGAGTACAAAATTATGACCATTTGGGCTCCAGTCATTGGTTATGTGTGACTTTAGATGGTTCACCTTCTCCCACTGCTGCTGTTTCATCCATTCTGTCACAGCATGGACGCTTGCAGTCTTGACCCCAGACATCGTCGACTGGGTTACAAGTGTTTAGTTTCACTATTCTGAGAGCCAAGGTGTATGGCAGCACGTTGAGCAGTATGGGGAAGAGACCCTTTCAGATCTTTTTTCAATGTCATTGTTCTGTTTAAATTTTTGCATATTAAAGGAGCTGGAACTCGGTAGGGGAACAATGGGGCATAACTGGTATTTAGTGTGTATAGCTACCTTATGAGGGGTAGAGAGAACTGTAGAGCCACCTGTGTCGCCTGCAGCTCGGTCCTCCAGCTGCATACAATAAGGGCCACAACGAGACAGTCCAGTGCACCCGTTTCTTGGAACACAAAGTGTGCGCACTGCTCCTTGTTCTTGCCATAGCCTCCTTGTCGGTGTGATGTTTGTCTTTCTGCACACTTTTACACACACTGTCAATCTGACCACTTCCAGAAACACATGCTGAGCTCAATGTTAACGGTTGTCTGGTAATTTGCTTAAATGTTCATAGGCTGACTCGTTCTCATATCTGTCTGATGGACAAATGCACAAAAAAATCATATTACAGTATTAAGAAATTGAATTCAGTGGATCATCTACATGTTTGTTTTTGAGATTCACTAGGAAGCACCCAAAAGTGTCAAAAATAAAGTAAAATAGCTCACATATCTCGCTATTTTGCGCGAGTTAATCAAATGCTGTTAGTATTACCACCTGAACTATATTTTAGTGCTTCATTTGAATATATTTGGCCATTTAAATTTGTTCTCAGTGAAATTTATTTTTGGATTAAAATTGTACTTTGTTCAGAAATGTAATTGGTAAACTTAAGATAAATCTTTGTGTTGAGCTCCTGCCTATTAAAGCATATTTTAAGCCTAGACATTTGTTTAGTTTTGTTCAAAAATTGGAAAGGTGCAAATTTTTGAGGCACGGGTAAAACTAATATGTACCTGAGCCATGATATGCTGACCTGACTGAGGGTGCACACCTGTGGCTCTCTTGTCATATCAGGTGAGCTGTGTCTGACTCATTTGCATCCCTTTGGGACAAGAATGGTCATTTTATCCTTGCAGTCACCACATACAATGTCCATTTCTATTTTATTTATATCAATATAATGCAGAAAGTAACCTCCTAAACTGGTCGTTGTGCAAACGTTTATTTCCTGTGCATTTTGAAGTGTCATTTTTCTCCAGTACACAATCTTTTATTGCTGCCATAATGTCTTCTACCAAAAATGAAGTTCGCTTGTAGGTTGAAGAAAGTTTGCAAAAACCTAAAAAAATTATGGACAATATATTTAATACAAGCTGGTTGATCACTACTCTTTGAACACTTTATAATTTCTATCTAGAAATAAATGTTCATATTGTACAACTTTGCTGATGGTATTTTATGTGAGTTTTGGTCATTTTTTTGAATACAGTACAAGTAACCTGAGTACAGTCTCTGCACAGAATAAGTGACTACAGGAGATGTACTTGTTGCTTAGTAGAAGAACTACACCAGGCTCTGGTGTTCTGTGCTGGGTATGCATTTTATGAGTGTATGTATGTATGCATTTCTAGTTTAAAAGATCCATTCATATGTGTGTTTTGTGTACAAGTGTATACTCTGCTTATTCATTTCCTGGTGTAAAGGTGTTTTTCATATGCACACAGAATGTGGTACAGAGGTGTGTATCTGTGCACTGTGTGTGTGTGTGTATTAATTTACAAGCTTGATGGGAGAAGCACGAGAAGCCACGAAAAGATGCAGTTGGTGAAACACCATTCTGTCTGTTGCTCTATGCCGACCAGGCGACCATAACATGACAGGGAAAAAAAACCTGAGCACATTCACTAATCCTGAGAGCAAACTTGTGTGACCACAATATTGAAAGTTTATCATTATTAATCATTTTTACTAATAATGCTTACTTGTTTTTCACTTTAATATGGTTTGATTACAAAATCCTATTGACGGTGAAAAAGTTCTGACTTGAGCCTTTGCTGTCCACCATGCACATTCATGTCAGGCCAGTTTGATGAACTATGACAGACCAAAACGCACATAACAATAACAGACATTTTTCCTGCATATTTTCCTAGCAGATGCATGCCAGTCTGCATATTTAAGTGTTTTGGAGGAACTTTTGTGTTGCTACAATAAAACCGAGTGTGTTTGTACAGACTTGCGGACACCAACTGAAAGGCCATGCTGAAAGCCACCGTGCTGAATCTTTTTCCACCAGGGGTCAGGACACACACACATCCTGGAACAGGACTTGCAAAAATTACACATCCAACTTTTGCGGCTATTTTTATATAGGTATTTAGGGGAGAGTTTAATTTTTAAAAGTGTGTGACTCTAAGCCAACATTCATAGTCCAACAGAAGAGTGCCAGTGGTTGTTTTTTGTTCTATAAATAATCTCAAAAGATAATAGTGACCTTAAGACAGAACATCACATATATCACAAAAACATGTAATATTTATTCTGCTGTACATGTAGTGGAAAGCTAAAGTGAAGCTAAAGTAAGGCATGATCTCTTCACAACAAGCCTCACTTACAACTGCCCTGCAATTTAAGAGCACCACAGGTGTAAAATGTGTGTGGACAGGGGCATTTGCCCCTCAACTGTTCAAGAAACCCTACGCCCCCTCCCAAGCATAAGTTCAGATATTAATTTATATGCCGTACACATGCACGTTGTTGTTAAGTGACGTCGAGTCAGTGTTGACTCATGACGGCTCTATGGATAGCTGTCCCGAAAAGCATCCAGTCACACACATGCATACAATTTTTGATAATAATGATTTAGCTGTCTATATTTTCCTGTTCCTCCACCATCATCTTCCTTTCTGTAAGCAGAATTCCTGCCAGTGGCAGAAGCAAGTGTAGATCAATTTCCTCATAGGCTGACTTGATTGAAACACTACTTTCCATTAAAATTCCTGTAGTTTTATCACTTTTCTAAAAGTATTTTTCCATTTTGCTTCTGCTTTTTTCTCTAAATTGACTTATCAGCTCAACTTGATTTTTTTTACCCATTTATACAGCCGGGTAATTTCCCCTTGAAGCGCTACATTACAACAGGAGGTAGGATTAAGACTTAGGTCTTCTTGTTAGAGGTAGCAGCTTTCAGTGTTTTATAAATATTACTTAAATGACACTGCAGTGTGTTTTGAAGGGTTAAAAACAAAGCTCACCATCATGAACTGCTTGTTCAGTCAGGGCCCAAGTGGTCTTAGAGCAAAAACACAGGGCAAAGGAGGGTACTCCGAGGACAGATGCCAGTCCATCAATGAGCAGCCACATGGATTCATACACTATAGGCACTTTAGAGTCACTGATCTACCTGAATTATGTGTTGAAGTGCGCGAGCAAACCAGATCAGCCTGCACAAACATGGGGAGACTAAGCTGTATTTGAGGTACACCTGAATAGCAGTGTCCACCAGCAAACTTGCACACTGCAGTTCTCAGCAGGGCTCTGGCTCAGTGAAGAGATTTGCCCTTTGGGGGGCTCTGTGCGTGACTGTGAAATGCAGCATACAGATAAAATAGAATAACAGTGCAATAACCTGGATCCTTTTAAGCGTTTTTCCCTCTGACATTTTTAAGCTGGACAATGGCCATTTGTCAACTCTACTATGTGTGTATTCACCAGACTGCACAGCACTGATGCCCCCTCCAGACCCACCTCCGCTGCTTGGCCTCCTGGGAAAGAGGCGATGGTTTCCTCCGGAAACTGCTGGCTGTGAGCACTGTCTGGGCCAGGCGTGCAATAGCATATCCTCCCACACCCCTGAGGGAGGAAGGATCAGAATATTTCTAAACTTTCCATCAGCATTTTGGCCAATGCTGGCTGTAAAATATAGCAACACCCTGCTACACCTGCTCACTATACCTCAGGGCAGGAGGCAATGAGTGGTAACGTGTGGGAGCAGAACACAAAAGCATAAATGCTTTAGATCATAAAATGTCTTCATGACACATGCTGTTTTGGTGCTTTTCAGGAATGCAGTTTTGATTTATACTGTATGTTCAATTACATAGAGTGTATTTTAAAAGCAAGTTCACACATGACGCTTTATCAGAAATTTTCTGAGAACTTAACGTACTGGTCTCATGGAAAAGCATTCTCTAAGTCTCATTGTGGAAAGGTTATCACCACAATTAGAAAGGTCTTGTGGGATGGGGTGGGGCAATGCTCCTTGAGTTCTTGTCTAATGTGGGGTTCAGGTTCAGCTCAGAATATATGTGGAATTTGCAGGTTCTCCTCCCTGTTTGCATCCCTCTAAGGAAAAAATATGCTGAAAGAAGATAATAGCAAACCACTTCTGTCCACCCTTCCTTTGAAAACCATGCCAGTGGTCATCTAGGAGTCAGACATGATCTGATGGCACTTTCCAGAAGAAATGTGAATGCAGCTGATCCTGACTAGGAGAAGATCAATTTGCAGCCTGCTGTAGTAACCCAGACAGGACTCACTATACCAAGCTGTTTTATTCAGATGCTACTCCGTGATAGACAGTAGTGGTGCCTTTCTACTCTACACCTTCACCAAAATAAATATCCTTTACCCTTTTAGAACCAAAAAGAAACCCATTCAATCCAAACCACACACCCCATCCATAAACCTTAACAAAAACTTGCACAAAGGGAAACGAGATAAAAAATAAGATACAATGATGCACAAACAAACAACTGGAACAGGATTAGTCCTGTCATGTGAGTGAATATCATTCAGTACAGTAGTGGTCTGTGCTAGATAATAAACAGAACAACACCCACACCATGTACTGTATACATGTGTTAACTATACAAAATAAACTGAGCAGGCTTTATTTGCATGGTGAACATAACCCACATGAATTTCCACATGTTCCTCAAGCTCAAAGCCAACCCTTACTTCTCACCCTATGGCAAAAACATTACAAATGACTGTTTAAAACAATTAACCTATATACTGCAAACACACAAAATCTTATCACTAACCTTGCAAAAGTAAAGAAGGTGTTTTATACTAGCAAACCCACTGTGATCTGACAAACTGATTTTTAACACAAACCCACTGAGAAATAAACACAACTGGCTGATACTTCACCTTAACAAATGATTTGCAGGGACTTCACTGTGGCATTGAAATAAAACATCATTTTCTCTTTAATTACCACAGAACTGATGCTCTGAACCTCCCCAGGTCGTATGAAGATCTTTCTGGAGAAACACCTTGATCATTTCAGGGACTCTAGGTGCACTCTTAAAGGGGAAACACCTTAAAATATCCACACCTTCCAGACTCCTTTCACCATCTTGCTACACACAAGCCTTGAAGCCAAAACACCTTAAGTAGGAGGCAGCGGAGAGAGAAAGACTGTTTCATATTCACAATTAATATTTGGAACAGGCTAACAAAAGCTGCTCAGCGCAGTACAAAATGGCATAGAAGGATGATGTAAGGCAAATGATATTCGGTACAAACTACTAGGGAGATCGAAAATAGTCAACACCCAGTTATCACACGGCAGAGGCAAAAAAATGAACGTTCTTACACTGTAAAATAGTTATGGTACAACAGAGGCTGCTTGGAACAGCTCTACGATCAGGACCCATCCTACCTTTGGCCCATTTAGCTTTAAGAAAGTTTTCCCTGTTAAAGATTGACAGTTGTAATGACTCACCTGGTTTTTATGTTGTTTCCTAGAGTCTCATGCTGGATAAGAGTTTGTGTGTTACAGTGACATGGGTCAGGGATGAATATAACACAAGATTTTTTTTAAGCTATCACTTTTGTCAGGAGGAACTTGGAGTGATTTGCAAAATAATTGAGCCTGGCAATTTTTACAGCAGCAATTTAGGGTCAGTATTTTGCTCAAGGGTACTACAGCAGAAGGTGGGATTCACAGCTCAGACCTTCAGGTGGTAAGCAGTAGCTCCAGCCACTATGTTATATGCTAACTGATTGTATATTATCAAGCACAGTAGATACATATTGCTATGGCAGGCAACACTGCTGCAGAAAGTGCCTGTTGGTAAGATGGTTAAATCTTATCAATGCAGTGTACTATTGAATGTCACCTCACATAAGCTTAGTCCTCTGATAGAATCCCTGGACATATTGGTCTCACACTATCCAAACACCAACTTACATTGCCTCATAAAACTTTGTGCCACTCACATCTCCTCACCTCACCACCTGTTCTTCTACCTGTCACTCACACAAACGTGTTGTTTTCTACACACCTATCCACTCTCCGTAGCTTTCTACATACTTGCTACTCGCTCTACACCTGGTTACTCCAGCTGTTCCTACTGTTACTGGAAGGAATGGAATCAATTTTACATTCCCCCTTTGTAACACTGGCTTGCTCGAAATGTTTCCCTTTTTCTGCAATTGCCTCTGCTGCTTTACTATCAAATCTAACAGTGAATGGTGGAAACCACAGCTCTGTCCATACTGTCAAAGCTCACTGGCATTTGATAACACAGAAGGAATGGAGCAACAATAATGCAGCTTTCTGACCACCTAAGTTTGCCATTTATTGCATGTTTATCACTTTATTGATACTTTACTAATAACATGTTTTTGTTCATTCTCAGTTGGTTTTTTCATTTGCCCAACTGTCCTCACCCAGTTCCTCCTTTAAAACAGGAGTATTTCTGTTAACCTGTTAATGGTGCCACCTGTGTGTATCATGCAGTGCACTGCATGCTTTTGGTGAAACTAGAATAGAAAAATTCTGATTTACTCAGAAGTTCATGTCCTTTGTGATGGGGGGAGTGTAGTACACAGAAACCCACTTTTCCCCATTTACATCCTACACATTGCAACTGACAGACTCCTCACACAGGGAAGTTCCATGTCTGAACCTGCTAGTCCCTGCATTCTGGGCAATAGGATGTTTGATTATCAGACAGAAGTGGTAAGAACTTCTTGTGCTGCACTTGTGTATTGTGACAACTTTAGGAAATCAGTGAAAATCTCTCATATTCTTTTAATGGCACCAAAGTGTTGAAATAATTTTCTTATATTACAGAGAACAAATGTGGAAGACACCCTGTTACTGCTAAGCAACTAGAGCTAATAAGATGACATTGCAGGCAGCATTTTCAAGAGTCTGTGGTTGAGGAAAAATGTTTTTATTCCTCTTTTATGAAAATTAATTTCAAAGAGTTAAACAAACATAACTTTGTAGATAAACATGAGCAGATAAACGTACTTTAGCTACATATGATATGGCTGATTATCACAATAAATATGAATTGAATAAACTGAATGAATTGAATGTCACTTGGAAGAAAAAAAAAATTGTCAAAAGGATACACATTAAGAATACCTCTTTTCATTCTTTACAGGCAAAGTTAGACTTTGCATCATGATCATAAAGCTGGATAAAAACAGCCCCCCAGTCAAAAGTCTGTACACTTACTTGAGCCATTAACCCTCTTCTACTACACCGATGCTTGAAAGTGACTATGGTAATGTAGCTTTCTTGTAGGAAACCCGCTCTATTTGAACCATTTAGTTGAACAAGTTGAGAAAATACAGAAATGTCATGCTCTATGTTGACCATTAATTACAGTAAAAAAAAAGTTTATCTTACAGAAATGCCCTCTGCACTGCAGGCCAGGAATGTTCTAGTTTAGGAAACAAAGACCATGGTCAATGTCAAGCTTCAACATTTTTACTACATTTGGTGAGCAGAAATTACTAATGGCATTAAAATTCACAGAATTATACTTAAATAAAGGGAACTGCAGAATTGCAAAAATATTCTTATGAAGTACAGTACCTAAAGCCAATAAGCACATGCATGCTTTTCTAAAACTGCTATATTTGACAAGCTTATAAAACAAAAGTGAAATGCAGGACAAGTTGGTAGACAACCACGGGCGCTGGGTTTGTTCATTCCTCAGCAGACATCTTGAGGAGGTTCTCCTTATTGATTTTGAAGAGCCGCCAGCCCTCCTCGTGTGAGAGGTCAGAGGCACCTCGGCGCTTGTAGAACTCGATGGATGGTTTGTTCCACTCTGCCACAATGAAGTGCATGCTGTTGCAGCGCGTCTTCACCGCCGTCTGGAGTGCACACCATATAATAACAATAATTTAACAGCTATATACTGTGTGTGTGTGTATGTATATATATATATATGTATATATATGTATATATATATATATATATATATATATATATATATATAAATAAAATAAAAATACACACAGTATATACACATACACTCAACTATCATAATACTCCACAAGCAAGAAAAATTGCTAAATGATCTAGGCACTCACATGACTCAGGTACTTGAGGATCTCAGACCCGATTCCAAAACCTGTTGCAGGAGGGGGAAAATTAATAAATAATAATAGCATCAGATACAGTTGAAAGGAATGGCACACAAACTAGGAACAATGCACACCTCTGTATTCTTGCATCACGTAGAAGTCTTCCAGGTACAGCAGTTTGCCAATCCAGGGGTCATATGTGAAGTAGTACATGGCAAATCCTATCACAGTATGACCTGAAAATAAGAACGCAAGATCATTGTTATTAAGCTGTGCGACTAGAAATCTTAAAAACAGCAGTTATTTATTATAAAGATTACATCTGAGCCCTGTGGCTGCAGGACTTTTAATTTCAAAGGGATGAAAGGAGTTAAGTTTAGGGTTTTAGGAGTTAAGTTTTAGGGTTCTACTAGAGTCACAAGGAGGGGATGAGACATTTAGGCAGCTGCCCTCTGCCTAGACAACACAGGACAAAGATGATGACGGATGTGAAGGCACAGACCCTGGTTGGGATCCGTACCCTCAGCATCATGGTGGTTCTTGGGAAGCTCAGCAATGACACAGTGGTAGAAGGGGTGCTCGCCAAAGCCATCCTCCAGCAGTTCTGCGTAAAGCAACACAGCGGTTACATCACTGGGCGAACGGAGGAGACCCGACCCAACAACCACACACCTCACCTTTCTCCGTCAGAACAACCTGATCCTCCATTTCTTCATATTTAGCCAGTTCCTGAAAAACGATCACACGTTAGCGGGTGGCTGTTGAGAAATGACACGTGACACAGTTTTAACGCTCCCCCCCACCACCACTACTTCTTAAACATCGCACAACTTCCGCACAAACCTGTTCGACAACAGAGAACCGCGATCATTAGTCAGCCGGGGTTTAAAACGACACAAATAAACTCTAGACTGGAAAGTAGCCCGACAACTTTTTAAAAAGTAGAAACATGGCAGTGGAGAGGTGGATGCTGCTGCTATACAGGGCGAGTGTGGCGCGCACCAGGGAGGTCATAAACACCACCCCCCCTCCCAAAAAAAACAACCTCAGGAACGGTTTCTCCTGTTCCCCCAGATCGACGCAATAAGTTTGCACCAAAGTTGAGTAAATACTGACTTTGCTCCGGACCGTTTTACCTTTATGAGTCGCAATATGTCAGGCACGTCTTTGGCTTCTGCTTTGCGCAATATAAAATTGGCCATTTTCTTCTTTTGCTCTTTTTCCCTTTCCTTACTAGTCCTCGGTATGCGAAGAGAAGCAGGAGGTGTTTCTTCATTCGCTTCCCAAGAGTTTGCCTCCCTCAGTCAGTTTGGGATCCTGACCCTTTTGGGAAACGATCACATGAAGCCCCTCCGCCGTTGCGATCAGCTGTGCCGCTGCTCTTTTGTTTTCTCCCCCTTTTATATGCGACACGCCTCATTTGCATATACATCGTGGTGCGTCCAATGATCACCGAGGCACGAGAGCGGCTCCGCCCCCTCAGCTGTTTACGGCGTGTAGATTCCCATACAAGGGTCTCAACCCCATACTGTACTGGGTCCCACTATACTGCAATCTTACAAATATACATGTTTTTAAGTTGTTCCTTTTCATTATAGCTGATGGAGGAAAAGGTGTTGGTTTGGATAGTGACATAAATGCTAAAAAGCAGGCGCTCGGTGGCTGACGAGTCGAACAAAGCAGGGGCTCGTTTCCATGTCTCTTAGGATCATGCAGCTACGCAGAAAGTTTTCTGTACAATTTGTCAATCGTAACAGGTTGTTGGATATATGGGATCAAAAATATGAGTACAATGTCGATGCACACCTGCAATATGCTATTTATTTACTTACTTACTTATCTATTTGTTGCTTGTTTGTTGTCTTCTCGATGTTTGGTTATTTGGTTGTTTGTTTTACTCGTGGAATGGAACCACACAGCCTCCTGTTGAACCAGGGCACATTTCACTACATGGTATACTCGGTAACCATGTATGTGACAAATAAATTCTTTTGATCCGTTTTTGATATGTGACTAGCTTCGTTCATTCTCTGACACTGATAATTCATAGAAATGAAAGCTTTTTGAGATTCGACACATCGGTCCCCAGGAAGACAAAAGTAAGAAAAACAAAGGCTGTGTTGTACAAAATAAAATACTAGACGATATATTAGCTGACAAGTTAACATTCATAGTATTTACACCGGATGCATGTTGAAGGGCTTCCTAGGCTACTGGATTATTATCATTACATTTTTTTATTATTTTGGCAATATTTTTACATACTGTTCATGGTATATTTAAAATTACCTGGCAATAAAATGAGGTAGCACATCAGTTTGGAGGAAAAATGACACACTGACAGCAATAGCAATAAGAACTAATGCACAAAAGAACAAGCAAGTATTGAATTAGGATTAAAAAACATATTTTATATGAGAAATTCTTTACAGAATGTATCATTTTTTAACCCTTTAAACCAAATACGCTTTACGTGGTAAAGTAGGTGCGCGTTTATTCTACACAGTAAGGCAATGAAGCGACGTCAGATGTGTCGAACGCAGCAGCGCAAGCTCAGGGTGGAGGACCAGACAGGTTTTCTGGTACCGGCAGAGAGTTCGCTGGTTCGTTATTCGGCCTAGGACTAGTTAGTACCCAAGAAGATGTTGTTAACCAGGTAAATACACGAGACTGACGCGTATATTTAATTGTTAAGAGAATGTGAAATTCCGGTTTGATGAATGACTTAAGTGGTTTGTTTGTTTCGGTTAACTAGGTCCATTTACGCGTCGAAGGAGTGTAAAATTGGCACAGAAACATTGGGAAGTTTGCATCTGAACATTTTAAAAAGAATTTTTCATGCCCATTTACCCACAGATGGCCCCGCTAAACTTGAAACGTGAGATTTTTTGAGAAACGCGATGCTTCTTTACTGGGTGGGGCTTGTTGTTAACTGAAGAAGTTGCGTGGCTGCAAATTATTCCATGTGCTGGACCAGCATGTTTAAAATATTTTAATACAGTCAAATATGTATGCCATATAGTTTGTTCTGTGCTGCTTATTTTTATTCTACAAAGAGCATATTCACTTTCTTGTATTATATACATATTCATATTCTTGTATTATAGTGTACCTTGGGCCTTGTTAACTGCATCCATGTACTGTCAGTTCCCAATTTATGGAATGTACAGTCTTTCCACAAATATTTAGTACTTTTTTTTTTAAAGTACAACTGGAGCACCAAATCGAGTTCAGTGCCAAAGCTTCTGCTTGTTTGCTATCAGATACCTGCTGTTAGTAGGAAATTTTGGCTTAAGTTTCAAAACACCCCCCATGTGAAAAAGTCATTGTTCCCTTAAACTTAGTAGCTGGTTATACCTCCTTCAGCAGCAATAAATGCGACCAAACCGTTCCTGTTATTTAATATCAGTCTTTCACACTGCGGTTGGGGAATTTTATGCCCGCTCTTATTTGCCAAACTGCTTTAATTCAGACACATCGGGTGGGTTTTTGAGCACAAACTCCTTGTTCAGGTCCCGCAACAGGATCTTTGTTGGGCTCAGGTCAGGACTTTTACCAGGCAACTCCAAAATTCTAATTTTGTTTCTTTCCAGCCTTTTAGATGTTGCTTTTTCACAGCACAGTGCTGAGATTCCCTGCCCTGCTGTCTTCCCACAGATTTCAGGTACTGAGGGCAGCTGCCTCCTTCACTATCAGGGCTGCTTCATCGACAACCACGTCCTCCCAAGGCAGGGCTCCTGACATGGCAGAAGGTAAATGCAACATAGTAATGCAATGGACAAGGATACTAGACATGGGTTTGATCCTCACTTGGTCTGAGTGGAGTTTGCATTTTCTCCCCATGTTTGCATGATTTTCCTTTAGTTGCTCTTATTTTATCCCATAGTCCAAATATATGTTTTCAAGTGAATTGATGACCCTAAAAACTCCTCTTAGTGTGTGTGTGTGTGTATCTTTTTATTTTTCAGTCTTTAAGGTAATTACTTGAGGTAGGAGCGCAGACCGCTGTCCTTTTACACACCATAGTGTGTTGTCACTTTTGTACAATTTTGGTATTGCTATTGTAGCATATTACATTCCTCCATCAATTACCTTCTTTTGTGTCTTTACAGGAAATCCAGAGTTACTTGTGAGCAATGGTGTGTTGGTAAACAAATAATGCTCATAGTTTGGTTTAATCTTTATTTTGATACATGACCAAGATGCAGCAAATAAGCTTTTCTTTTAACTGCATGATGGCTCAATGCTTCACTAACACTGTGCAGCTCTGTTATTAATATTAGGCTATATCCTTCTTTTATAATCTGCCTGTTGAACAAAGACTGCATGGACTGGCTGAAAACAAGTCACTGAGTTGATAAACTGTGAGATCCTTTCTTAGTGCACAGGGGAGCTCGATAATGCATATTAAAAAGTACTTCTGCTGGGAAACCTGCTCAAAACCCCTAGCAGCTTATCTAACCCATTTCTGGCACTAGATGGATTAAGGCCCTTCCACTTGTTAAGATGCTGAGATGCCACATAGTCTGCAAGGTGGAAGAAAGCCATCAGCAAGAAGGAACATAACTGTTAAACAGCTTTTACAGCAAATTGGCATTTGCTCCTCAGTTATTGGTGTGGATTTCAAACCATGCTTTTGCCAAAAGCCTGATCTCATCCAGTGCCTAAAACATGAAAAGACTATGAAAGATGTGAATAGATAAACTGGCAGGACAAGTTTTTGTGGAGTCTCCTCCTGGTGGGGTACGGTCTGGGTTTTCAGTCCTGTTGTTTTAATCCTCTGTTAGTCCACTTGGCTTAGCTGGGGGTCAATGAAAGGTCCTAGAGAAGACCTGGAGGCCAGCTGACACTGATTCCTTTGTGTTTTTCCTTCAGTCAGGAACCGTTTGAGGGAGATCGTTGGAGCATCCACCAACTGGAGGTATAGCAGTATCTTCTGACAAAATTTTTGAATTTTGTATCTAATATTTGATTGAGTAACTTTTTTCATTTCCCAAAACACAGCAGTGTTTAGTTATTTGTTTTTTATTTTGAAGGGCTGGCATATTATCCACTTATTAGGTCCCAGAGTGTCCCAAAGCGTACATCCGTCATCCAATTCCTAGTAGTGACAGCTATGATCTTTCCTCACTTACTGCACAGGTTTAGCATTACAGTACAGGTATACACCGCATAATGATGAACCGCAAATACGACGATGGTCCCATAAGGTTATATACAGTACCTAACACTTGATAATAATAATAATAAAAATAACTATGTTACTGATTTATGTATTTACCACACTGTACTTTTTATTGTTATTTTAGAGTGTACTTTTTCTACTTGTACAAAAATTTTATTGTAAAACAGTATGCTGTATTACCTTGGCAGCAGTCTCATACATCTTGTGTTTACCACGTCTGCTGTATATGCTGTACAGGTTTGTAGCCTAGGAGCAATATGCTATATCAGATACAACAACAACAATAATAATAATAATAATAATAATAATAATAATAATAATTAATAAAAGTAAAAACAGATGTGATGTGGTGCTTGTACTGTGCATGCTGTTATGTTTGCGCAACGACAAAGTCACCCAACAAAGCATTTCTTGGAACGTATCCCCGATGTTAAGTGGCGCATACCTGTATCTACCACTCCCGTCTACAGTTTTAGCCTTGGATCATCTGCTGGAGAGCTGCAGCCCTTTCCTGTTCTACTGTATAATCTCATTATGACTTGAGGCTGTTGTGTTACCCCAGGGACCACAAACAAATGATGGCAGAACGAGTGTCACTAAGTTCCCTGCTGGCCAGCTGCCAGGAAGACCTACCTGTGTGCAGCATGAAAGACAGTTATGTTGAGGCACATCTCCCACTGGGGACTCAGCCATCCCTGAGGGAAAAGTACCTCACCTTCCACAACACTGTCAGGTACCATGACACCTTTACACCTCTTGCACCTTTACACAACCCGATCTGGGTGATAGCACCAGAAATTATCTCAGACACCCCTACACTGTCAAACAGCAGTTAGACTTTGCTGTAACAACAGGTTTCTAACAACAGAGATAGAAATTCTGTTCACTGAACTCCACTTCCTTGATGACTGTTTCTTCGCAGGTTTGGCCGAATCCTAGAAGACCTGGACAGCTTGGCAGGTGCCGCAGCCACTTTTTTAAGGAGTCAGCATTTATTATTTGCAAAGAGAGAATGCTCCTTATCTCTTGCTACAGTTCAAACTAAACCCCAGCCCACCTCTCTTCCACAGTGCTGATCTGTTACTCCCATACAAGAAACAAGGCACTGCAAAGGTCCCCGCTGTCCATTGTCACTGCCCTAGTGGATAAGATTGGTAATGTGTAGGGGTACAGCCCTCTTTCTCAATTGGTTTCCTTGTTATTGCTGTTAAAAGTGTTACACATTACAGTTTATATGAACCACATCTTAGTGACAGGTGGAGCTGTAGTTTTATTGTCTTTGGTTTTCTTGGTTTACAGATATGAGAAAGAACATCATCTACCCGGACTGTGACATTAAGTTTACAGGCCATGTAACATGGGTTGGCAAGACCTCGATTGAAGCTAAGATGCACATGTCACAGGTATTTTGTCACTCCCAAAGGCACAAGCTGCATCAGAAGCTAGACTAGACATCATTCAGGACAGGATGTCACAGTCACAACTATGTCGTCCTTGATCCAGTTCCACGATGGGGTCTACAGTCCTGTTTTGGATGCAACGTTTGTCATGGTTGCACGGGATCCTGAAAATAAGAGGTACAGCAGAGTTTGAAGCATTGAGAAGATTTTTTAAAGCTTTATGGATGAAGATAAAAAGGTACCTTGCCTGGTTTCCTTCCTCAGGGCTGCATATGTCAACCCGCTGAAGCCAGAAGGCCCAGAGGAAGAAAAGCACTTTCAGGAAGGAGAAGGTATTTTTAAAGTAAATGACTCTACCAATACCAGAGATTCTTCAGCAAGTTGAGCACATGGTTTTACCTGCAGTTTTGGTTCTTCCTCAGTAAATAAGAAGCGTCGTATAGAGTTGAGTACAGCTTCCCTGCTGAAGGTGGCACCCACTGATGAGGAAAGGAAGTTCATCCACAGCATCTTTCTGAACACGCTGGACTCAAAGTGAGAATCACAGTTACTGTCATAAATACATTCATTGATGGGGGGGTAAAAAGTTGTTTACACAGTGCAGTTATCAATTTTCCATGTAATATATATGCATAGACACTCAGGTCAGCTCTATGAATGAGTATCTCTTACTACAGATAGATTTGTTTCTCTTTACAGAGATATTTGTTGAAATCTTGCATAGTTTGTTAAATAGGCCTACAGCAAACATCCCACAACTATTTCACCGATTCCCAGTGTTCATCTACCAGTTGCATAACTGCAACTCAGCTTAGATCTGAGTCCAGCAGGTTCCCGACACATTCCTGTTAAATTGTACGAATCTGAGCTACTGCTGGCCACCTTTTGCAGGACAGTGAGCTTCCGCAGCCGAGTCCTTCCCCTTAATTCTGTGTGGATGGAGGATGCAAAGCTGAAAGGCCTGGAGATATGTCACCCACAGGTATCAACTTCACAGTGGCCTATAGATGTTTACTAGGGAGCTAGTCAGCTCCAGGTTTGGCTGAGAACATGTCATTGATGGGCCCTTATTCTGTTGTTTTGGTTATATTACAGGAGAGAAACATCTTTAACAGAATCTTCGGGGGGTTCTTGATGAGGAAGGCCTATGAATTGGGCTGGGCCAACGCCTGCTCCTATGGGTAAGATGAAGTGGCACCCCTGTGTATTTATCTTGTACATTCTTGTAGTCCTTGTCTGCCAGCTGTACGATTAGATCACTGCTGGTGTCATTTATGCATATACAGCTTGTGAGCAAAGCCCTTTATAGTCTGGTCCCCAGGTTTTTATGTGGATGAATACTGACAAAGCTGTTGCAGAAGGATATTGGATCAGGAATAACTGAAACACCAGTCACTTAAATTTGGCTGCATATCATGGATGGAGGGAAGCATGTATAATACAAGTGATCAGTATTTTTATCTGCTACAGAGGCTGCCGACCGAATTTGGTTGCCGTGGATGATATCCTTTTTCAGAAGCCTGTGGAGATTGGTTCACTGCTGCTCCTGTCTTCACAGGTGAGACAGATGGAGCACTGATCTCTGTCCCCTGAATCACCTTAAGATTACAACACCAAAATGTAATGTGCTGAACTTTTGGTGTTGCAGGTGTGCTACACAGAGAGCAAGTATATCCAGGTCAGAGTTCATAGCGAAGTGTTAGATCCGCTGACAAGACAGCACAGCACCACAAATGTGTTTCACTTCACCTTCAGTTCCCCAGAGGAAGTGCCAGCTGTCATACCAAAGACATACGGAGGTTTGATCAAACTTGTTTCTTTCAGTTGTTGTTCCTACTTGTAGCTGTGAAGCAAGCACCACGTTATTGTCACATCTGTTTCCACAGAATCCATGCTGTACCTGGATGGAAAAAGACACTTTGATGTGACCATGAAGAGTCACTGATCACCTGAATAATCCCCACTAGGAGAGAGCTTCTTGCCAAAGCTTTAAAATGGCCTCTTCCTTTGATATATAAATGTATATGTATGCATGATAATTTTATTTAAGACTTGTTTTAGCCATTTGTATGGTGAGGTCTCAATAGGTGAAGAGCAACACAAACAAGTTTTTTTTTTGTTTAAGCAGTACAACAAAAGTTTTTGCTTGGGTGTCAAAGATGCAATGTTTCAATCTCCAACCTTGTTTTGCGCACAGTATGTTTATAGATTAGTTTCTTTGCAGAATGGATGTTTCTGTGTGCTGTGTTGGTGTATGGCAGCTGTATTCAGACTAAACAGGACAGGGACGGACTCCAGCTCGATGTTGAACAGATGCTGTAATGTGTTGCAGTTTTGTGTACACTCCACAGTCGTCCAGTATTATCATCACCTTAATATCTGCTGAACTCTGAAGGTAATAACTATATTCTGAATTTTTAATTGTCTGGAAATTGACCCTAAAGCCAAGTTTTTTAAAGTCATGTTATTTTGCACATTTTGTCAATCCTTTTACATAAACTTTATCTTGTATTTGTTACATTGTCACCTGTGTGTGGCTTTCCTGATGTAACAACACAAACTGATAGGAAAGATGTTTCCTGAATCCTTTTCCTCCAGTGTAACCATAGAGTAAGAACAGGTGGCTGTGGAGGAGTACAGTATCGCCTCCCACTGGAAGCTATGACAGATGTGGACAAGTGCACAAGGACACAAACATGGCTGTCATACATAACAGGTCTGTGTTGTTAGGAAATGTTTTATTTTTTCACTGGACGGGTAACCGCAAATAAGAAACAGCACCTGCACAGGTGCGCACAACATGGTTTAGTGGAGCTTATCAAAATACTTCAGCTTGCCTGAGGGATCAGGGATTATCTGTAGAGAGAGAGACAAAATTAAATGTTACTTACTGGACCCATCCAGTCCACGTTACTACACCCAATATACATGTAATCTGAATACCAAAGTAAGAAGGTAAATTAGTTGTAGCCACCCCCCCTTTCCTGCTACAGGTGGCCTTATGCTGACTGGCTGCTCTGTGTGGCCAGTGGCTTTGGAGAGTACTACTCACAACTCCTGCCTTGGCCACCAAGCTTTCATGGCTTCGTTGGGCTTAATCTGGTTGGGCCAAGATGGGAGGAACAAGATTTAGGCACTTGTCCATAAACTCAACGATCCCCTTTTGTGAAATTATGCCATTTATATAGTTTTCAACAGACGTACAACATCAGCTAGTCATCTCTGCCTCTTAACTACAGCCCTTCTGTTTGGGGTTACTGGGAGAAGTACTGCCGGAACTCTGGTTCCAACATGGAAATGCCTGCCAAGGCAAGATAGGCCTGGCCCGAGCAGACACATCCACTGGCCGAACGACAGCACCAGGATGCTACAGCAAACCGATAACTCACCGTGTCACTGCCTGGTTTCCAACCCGCTGGACACACTGCAGTAGGAGAAACCAACATAGTTATTCAACACAATTGCAATAGTTAGTGCCGTGACAAGAGGAACACACACTCTGTATGCGCGACACTTACCCTCCCCGTGTTTGTCTGTGTACTGGAAGGCCTGCACCAGCCGCAGTGTCTCGTCTACAGACCGACCGACTGGGAGGTCGTTCATGGTGATCTGCCTCAGTACACCTTTGTCATCAATGATAAAGAGGCCCCTGTGGCCAAACAAAGGGAAGCCGAGAACGGTCAGAAAGCAAACTTTATAAAGGGGCATAAATGTCTAAGTCTAGATGGTGCTTCAGCTCTCATTAAGTTCAGTAGCGAAGGAGAAGTTCATGAAGTTAAACTTTTATCAATAATAGTAGTCCAGCAAGTGCTCTACTGGAATACACACATACATACAGTACACACCATCTCTTCCAGAGTACATTTAGTTATATCTGCCCTGAACTGCAGTAGTATTGTGATGTTTTCCAACATTACTGATAACCAAGTGGACACCATTATGGTCAGTCAGATGACCAGCAGATTGTAATGCTTCAGTTTTATACCTGAGCGTATGACCCTGGTCCTCCAGGAAGACTCCATAGTCCTTAGCGATTTGGTGGGTGAGATCTGACAGCAAGGGGATTTTCAGTGGCCCCAGCCCACCCTGCTTTCTAGGCGTGTTGATCCTGGCACCATGGAAACAGGTGTTACACTCCTACAACACTAGAGCAGCAGCCACCAGAGAAAGTGACAGTGTTATGCTCAGTGGCGAAAAGCAACATTGGCGTTTGACAGTACTGGTTGTTACCATGCCAGATGGGTAAACTGAGAATCTACCGAGCAGGCAACGACCTCGGCGTTGATATCACGGAACTCCTGTATGCGGTCGCTAAATGCGATGATCTCTGTGGGACACACAAATGTGCTGCAAGAGATCAAACAGTCACAAGTCACATGCGCTTATATCTAAAGCTGTGCACCCAGCCTTCACCTGCACCTTGTGGGAGGTTCAGTACTCACAAGTCCAGTGGATAGAAGAAGAACACCAGGTATTTTCCCCGATAGTCTGTCAGTTTGAGCTCCTTAAACTCGCCGTTGATGACAGCTGTGCCCTCCCAGTGTGGCGCTGCCTTTGAAACTGCAGAGAAACACGGGTGAAAACAGCACAAAGTGCAGTGTTTAGTGCTGCCACCTAGCAGATGGAAGGTTCCCAGGTGAAACCCCACCTCCCGCAATGCACTTTACCTGAATTTTTCAGACATCCCCGTTGTATTACACGTAAAATTAACAAATCAAAGAACAAGGTGAGAATTTAACAGTATTGGAAGCGGACGGTGCTCGGTAGCCGTTTCACTCTTTGCAGAACCAGGACTTTTGCTTGTGTACGAGCACTTCTCTTAAACACCACCAGATTCTCTGGCTGAGATGATCTAACAGCAAAATGGAGTAACTTTACTACATGGTCAACAGCCTCATAGCTACTTGGTATGACCCAGCGTGCACTAAGTTACACTGCAAGTCGGCTCACGCTGCTTCCCTACACCTCCTTCGAAATTTGCGTCCCTTTTATTGAAGGCATGAATTATTAACATTTAGAATAGCTCCTAGCACCTCTTATTCGCCGCAGAAAGGCAGCGTTTAATAGTTAACAGCCGGTGGCACTCACTCTTGGCCTTGCTCAGGTGGAGCGAGTGATCGGCGCCGGGCAAGCGGAAAGCTTCGCCCGGGTACACGTGGCCGCCCGCGTAGTTGTAGCACTCCTGCTCCTTCCCGGGACCGTCGTGCACGGCGGCCGCTACCCACAGCAGCTTCAGCAGCAGAGAGGCGACGAACACGGCGCTGTTCCGGGCGGGCGGGGTCCTGTAGCTACGGCTGCGACTGCACTCCATCCTTGTGGCCTGCGCACGTAGCACTGCGCGCTCCCGGGGAAGACTTCACACGGGAGCGCGCACGGAGGGCGGCGCCGGCTCCGCTTAAAGACACAGGCGCCCCGCAGCCGCCGCTGGAAACGCTGTATTTCCAAAGACAGTGAACATATTTAATCGATCGTCTCGCAAAGATGCGTTGAAAGGACCGAACCAGACATTTGTTAGCATGTATAATAAAAGTCAGCACCTGGATTTAACTTAGTGTCATGATCTGGGGTTGCTTCAGTTGGTCAGGTCTAGGTTCAGAAATGTTATGTGACGAAAAAGTGAGGGAAGCTGAGCACCTGAATAGACTGAATGAGCAGGTTTTTCCATCAATGGATTTTTTCTTCATATTCCAAGATGACAATGCCAGGATTCATGGGGCTCAGATTGTGAAAGAGTGCTGCAGGGAGCATGAGAGAGACATCATTTTCACACATGGATTGGCCACCACAGAGTCCAGACCTTAGCCCCACTGAGAATCTTTGGGATTTTGTGCCGGAGAAGACTTTACGCGGCGGTCCGACTCTCCCGTCATCAATACAAGAAAAATGAATGCAACTCTGGACGGAAATAAATGCTGTGACATTGCATAAGCTTATCGAGACGATGCCACGGCGAATGCGTGCCGGAATCGAAGCTGAAGGCGGTCCAACGAAATATTAGAGTATGTGACTGTTTTTTTGGCCGGGCAGCGTATTTTTATTTGCATTTTTGTGCTAATCGTCATATTTTAAATGACTGCTTTCTGCTGGCACAAATGTTGGTGTAATGTCTGAGCGTCACTCTGTGTAACATTAAAGAGAAAACCCCGAACAGATCCGAACGTTATAATTATTAGTTAGTGATCAGTTCGTAGTTAGTTACCGCTAACCGGTAACTAGTTAGTAGTAAGATGCGGACTAGGACAGATGGGGTTACCAACTCCGCGCAATTTGCTGTCGGCCACCTTCGCCACACTTGGTTTTCCCGGAGAGCCACGTACACCGTAAGACCGGGACATCAACTCCCTGTATTTTATTTTCGGCCACCACGTTGGTCGCGCTGTCAGAATCCACCTTGAGCGGAGCATCAACCGCGGCACCCGGCGCCCTGTGTTGTGATGAGAAATTTGCTCGCCATGATCTCGACGGTGCTCAGAGGTGCTCTTGGTACAAAAGTACGTGCGCTGTCTTCGTGCTGTGACTGTCCGGTTGGAAGGATAACCAGCGCGCCGCCACCAGTCCTGCTGACCGTTAGAGGAGAAACAGTGTTGACCATCGCAGGGCCATCGCTGCTGGTCAGGAGGTGAAACCATTTAGTCAGCAGACAAATAAACTGCTAACCGTGAAATTAACTGTTTCGGTTTATAGTGCTCATGAGATAACAAACGCCGGTTTAACATGTTTAGTCAGCAGGAAAATTGGATGTTGGCGGTGAGGAAAGTGTTAGTTTGTAGACTTAGTTCACAAACGAACCCCTTCACCGGCTGTTTAAGAACTGCGCATGCGCGGAATCCCTTTATAAACACAGCGGCAAAATGAACAGGAAAAATGGACAAACGTTTCCTGTGACCATGGCGCTCTCACTCCCTTCCCCCAAGCAACCCTGCTTTGGAGCTGATCCTCTCGCTGTGTCCTTTAGGGCTTATTCTGCTGGTGACGTTGACCATCCCTTTGCATCCAGGTCACTGTCCTCTGCTAATAACCCTGTGCCTGGCCTACCATCTCTGTCCCTATCCTTCAATCTTTCCTGTGTTTCTCTTGCTCTGTGATGCTGGCTGTGGAGCACAGGCTGCTTCAGAGGTAAGGAGTTTGTGAGACCACGTTGCAGTCTGAGCCAACACACTGGCTGACGTGCGCTGCGCTTTGGTTGTGTTCTTTCAATAACCAAACGTGATTCAAAGGAAATTCCCTGCAACCCAAACGAAAGGATGTGCACTGGTCAGCATACACACACTTGGAAGTCCTGCTAATTCTTAACCGAACCATTGCAAAATGAAGAATAAACTGTTCAGTTCCAGTATGTATGGCTACATACTGTATCATAAAATTGTGGCTCATGACAACACAATTTTCTTGTAGCCTTGGTTGTAGATTGAATAATGTAAATGCAATATCATTCACCACCCTGACTGTGAGCTGCCCGTCAGCAGTCCCAAAAGAGTATGCAGTTAGTTCTCCACTTGCAAACTTTCGAGTAATTCATTTTTGAATGGTACATACTTTTCAAATTTAATTAGCATTTATTTTTTTATCATATGAATTCAGATTGTAGAACAAACCATCAATTGGTTTGCTGACATAGCTATTACGAATAGTAAGCACTGCCTTAAGTTATTAAATGCCATGCTTTAGCTGTTTATTGTACTTTCTTATTTACAAAATGTAATAATTCTGCTGTCAGGGAACTCAGCTCACACAGGCATGTGCATGTTTGTCAGCCTGGTTTCCGTACGGTGATCAGTGAGAGAGCGTGAAAGCTTGTTGTTCTGTCTCCAAGGCTGCAGAACTGTTATGGTACTGACATTTTACATTTAATCCTTCAGCAGATGCTGTCCTTCAAAGCGACAACTCAGAGTAACCAGGAGTCACCAACAGAGATACACACACGTGATTCTCAAAAAACGTTATCATTTTGTACAGTACCACAGTTTGCACCAGTGCACATTCCCCACTAACTGCTTGTAGAAATGATGAGGAGCCCATGGCCACTTTGTGTCACATGTGACCATGCTGAGTCAGTATAAATCTGTGACTCAGCTGGTTGTCTGGTGACTGCTGCTTTTTTTGTTAATAGACTATTTAACCACCTGTCCTGAGTGTTGCAATATGTGTGTAATTCCAATGTCTCATTCCCCATCTAGTCCCGTAGCTGCAGTTTGGCTGTCTGTGCACTGAGCTTAAGCTTCCTTCATGCTTTATTTTCCCATGGTTCTGACCTCTGAAGTGACAGGCTTTTGCACTCCTTGGGCTGATGGGCTGTTCTTTCCTCAGTCATTTCCACAGAAAGCTATTTTTCAGCTGCTGGCGACCATGTACGAATATGCTGACATAACCTCACCCAGAGAAGTGGCTCTGCTGCCTAACAGGCCTCCACTGCCAGTCAGTACCTTTCCTTCCCCGTTAATGCTGACCTGGCCTCCCCAGAAGTATCACTTGTAGACCTCCTACCCTGCTCTTAAGGCTAGGGTTTTTCCCCACCCCCTGTCACTTCCCCACTTCCTTTGTCTTCAGCCTGAGCACTGAACAAACAAATGTTCTAGCTGCTGAACTCTGCCTGTCATCAGCAAGTTTATGTTGGTTGTCTCCCAGAGATGCATTTCATCCTTTCCCCAAAGTCTGCTCTCATGGTAGACCACAATGTGTGTGAAAGGGCAGCAGCAGTGAGGAGCATCCACGAAGGATCTGCACTTCTAGCCACAAAGCCCATGGAGCTGTAGCTTTATCACATAACTCTTTTAGTGAGATACATGAATTTATCAATTCTTGACCTCACTGTGTCTGATGCATTCTTGACTGCCCTGAAGTGTTATAGTTGTCCCTGTTTGTAGTTATAACTGCTTGGTCTCTTTGATTCTTCCCTAGGGAGTCAAGGTGTCAGCACGCACCTATGCGGACTTCACGCCTCAGGCTTCCTTTGACATCAAGGTTGGTCACTGTCAGTGTGTGCATACAGTATGTGTGTTGATGACTAACTGGTCAGTGGATGAAACTTATTAGTGACCTGAGTGGTCCTTGTGCCACCTGTTTTGGCAAAAGAAGTGTGACCTGCATCGTCTGGAGGAAGGACCTCCCCAGCAAGCTCTTCTGACCCGGGAGGAGGGCCTCAAGTACTACCGCACAATGCAGACCATGAGGCGTATGGAGCTGAAAGCAGATCAGCTCTACAAACAGAAGGTCATCCGGGGCTTCTGCCACCTGTATGATGGCCAGGTAAAAAAATGCACCGTCTTACAATCATATAGCACCACCCAAATGCTGAACTTGAAACGTACACAGATACATACAACTCCACATCGACACATGGCTGCCTTGTCGCTGGATAATCGTGTAAAACCACACTGCTCTGCAACACTGCTTTTGACTGTGACATATTATTATGTGACAGGAAGCATGTGCTGTGGGGATTGAGGCGGGCATCAATCCCACTGACCACCTGATCACGGCATACCGGGCCCATGGATACACCTTCACCAGGGGTGTGCCTGTCAAGGAGATCTTGGCTGAGCTCACAGGTCTGTGTTTACATGTTGGGTTTGACAATGTACACAGAGATTTTCTGTTAAGTTTGACGGTGTTTTTATGGTTCTGACTAAAGGTCAAAGCCTGTCTTCTCTTTCTGTCTTTCACAGGGAGGAAGGGAGGTGTAGTAAAAGGAAAGGGTGGCTCCATGCACATGTATGCAAAGAACTTCTATGGTGGCAATGGTATTGTGGGTGCTCAGGTATGAGCACAACCTCCCAAAGTTGCTGTATCTCAAGGTTTGGAGGGATGCCCCTTATGTGGCTACATTTCCACGTGTGTTCAGCTCATACTGGTGTTTTCCAGGTGCCACTGGGGGCAGGCGTGGCTCTGGCGTGCCAGTATCTAGGAAATAATGAGGTGTGTGTTACACTATATGGAGATGGAGCTGCAAACCAGGTAATATTGCTTCCTCCTTCAAAGACACAGATGATGCATTTTGGTCACAGTTTTGGTTGTGCAGCTGCAGATGATCTGTAATACTGGCTTGTCCGCTCCTACAGGGCCAGATCTTTGAGTCCTTCAACATGGCATCTCTGTGGAAGCTGCCCTGCATCTTCATTTGCGAGAACAACAAGTATGGCATGGGCACATCTGTGGAGCGTGCTTCCGCCAGCACTGACTACTACAAGAGGGGCGATTTTATCCCTGGTCTCAGGGTAGGGGGACCTACCCAGCTGCCCCCAAGCGCGCTCAGTTTTACCATACTTAAGATTTACCATACTTAGATGCAGTTTAAATGGGTGATTGCTTTACCTCTGTGCAAAGACTCACATTCAGCCTATGTCTTGATCCCCTTCAGGTGGACGGCATGGACGTCTTGTGTGTGAGAGAAGCCACAAAGTTTGCTGCAGACCACTGTCGAGCCGGGAAGGTATGTTTTTTTTTTTTTTAAATGGTCACAGCAATATATACAAGCAGAGGCAGAAAACCGAGACATTGCACCTCCATCTGCATACAGCAGGAGCTGAGGATCATATAATTATAATGCATCATGGGTATGATCACACCACACTGTCTAATAAGTTCCTGAAGGGTGTCCAAACATTTCAAACTTGATTTGAATTGGTGAATTTTGTTTTGTTTGGCTTCTTGTTGATCACTCCCCAGTGGGGCCCTAGGGGTCGGAGGGTACATAAGCAATAAAGTTGTAGTGAAAATGTGGTACAGGTGCCAACAGGAGCCTGTAACCAGTTTCGTACCAATTTGCTTCAGGGACCCATTCTAATGGAACTACAAACCTACCGTTACCATGGACACAGCATGAGTGATCCTGGGGTCAGGTGAGAATGGCCTTTGTCCTTGGCCACCTGTGTCGTAGCAAGTGAAGTGTAACCCCACGGCCCCAGACTACTAGTACTTTTCCCTGAGCTGTATGTTCTGTTTGTCACTTGTGTGCTGTACCCTTTCTCCTGAATTGTATTTCCTACTCCCGATCAGTCACCTTAGTTGCCACGACTCCTGCCCAAGGATATTCCCGGTCACTCCCTTTAGCACTTAACCAGTTTTCTTCTTTGCAGCTACCGGACTCGTGAGGAGATCCAGGAGGTTCGCAGCAAGAATGACCCCATCTCTTTGCTGAAGGAGCGCATACTGAGCAGCGCCATGGCCAGTGTAGATGAGCTTAAGGTGAGGCACGCCTGAATCAACATGTAGGAGCACACAGATATCTGTGTATACACCTATTTTGCTTTTGATGGAGGTGAACACTGCCAAACCACGTCTTCAGAGTTTGCGCTGTCTCGTGTGTACCCAGGATATTGATGTAGATGTACGGAAGGAGATTGAGGATGCAGCCCAATTTGCCACCACAGACCCAGAACCACCCCTGGAGGAGCTCTGCAATCACATCTTCCATAATGATACCACTCTGGAGGTCCGTGGTACCAACCCATGGAGCAAGCTCAAGTCAGTCAGCTAAGCTGTGGAATGGTGAAAGATCACACTACGCACTCCTCAAGTCCTACCCCCTAAATGGTACCCCCCCCCCCCCATGCTGCCAGTAGTGCATGTAACATGGGAAGTTGGGAAGTTAGATGGCTCCTGAACCTCTATCCCTTTTACTGTAAAATTTTGTATTAGTGTCAATGCAACGTAAAGTTGCAGTACTCCTTAGTCTTAACTGACACAAGATACTCATCAGAAAGTAAAGGGGAAAGTATTTAATGTAAATCAGATTAGATAGTTTGATTGTCCATTCTGCTTTATTACCCATCTTAGACAAGTGTAATATTGTTTCTTTAGCTGACTGTTCTGTGTACATTTAAACAAAGTAACATGGAGAACAAGGCTGTCATGTGATCAACAGGGGGTTAGTGAATTTCTCCCTGCTGCCTACAGTCTAATTTATATGATGTCAAGATGTTTTAACTCCATCATCACTGCATATGTATTTCAGCTGCGGTGAAAAACACTTGCAACACAGTAGCCCATTGCGCAGACAGCCGGTAAAAAATCAGAAGGAACACGGCTTGTATCTTTGTGGTTCTGTGTCCAGTTTGATAGTGCAGGAGTTAATGTGAAATAACTGCAGTCTTTATTTTTAGGACTGAGAATTTTCCTTAGACTCTCCTCCATTGCTGGAATGACCTGAGACACGGTCATGGAGTCTTTAGTGTTTTTCTCCATATTGTGTGATGGACATAATAAAGACCTTCAGTCAGAACTGTGTATGCCTTTCGTTGGGTATTTATAAGCCTGTCGATTTGGAGACACCTTGCTACGTGTAGTGCTGTACTTGGAGATCAGCATATTAAATTTATTTTTTGAAATGAGATGGGATACAAGTAAGTGTGAGTGTCAGGAGTTCCACCAGAGGGAGTGCGTTATTACACATCGTTACACATCTCCATCCCACTCTGGAGAACTTACAGTCAACAGGAGCCACAGGAAATAAGGCCTTGATGTGGGAGACAGAACTAGAGAGTAGCTTGGTCTGTTCTGTTGTCCATCTGTCTGTCTCTCACTGACAGTCAGATGGTGGACCATGTTTTTGTGGCTGTTAAATCTTTTTCTGACAGTGTTTCTGCATGTCAGTAAGTGTGATAAGTGATAGAAAGACTGATGGCAAAAACCTAACTGTCTGGCTGACTGACTTACAGAGAGACTGAGTGACACAAAAACAGACTAGCTGACAAAGGGACGGACAGACACAAAAATATGACTGAATCCTTCTGTCACTGACTGACTAAAGCAGACCAGGGTGTGCCAGGGTCAGAGAGTGACCAGGCAAGGGAAAAAAATTGAACAGATTTACAAACAATTTTATATTTCTTCCCCTTAATCTGAAATGAATGGAAGCAAATAAGATTTTTAATAAAAAAACAAATAACTACTAAGATCCTAATAATATTTAAAGTCAAACAATGTAAATTAGCACAACTTGAGTCCCACTTTCAGCACAAACTCATGCAGTCTAGAGGGACCTAAAGTATACACTTTACTCGCAAAGCAGCCCTCTCAGAAAAAGAAACCCTTCAGGTGATTCTTCCATTTTGGCCACTCCTTGTGTTCACTTCCTCTTAATAAGTGGCTGAATCCATATGGCTTCTGTCTGAGATATTGAGATGGATCAACCGACAAGACAGCAACTCTTCTCAGGATGATTGATAATATTTTTACCCTGCCAACCAGCTGTAACACCCCCCCACCCCACAAACAAACACAAACACACACACACAGATTTTATAATGACATCTATCATTTATTAGGGCTTCTGAAAATATCATACATAGAATTATTCAGCAGGGATGTCTGACCTTTTCTGACCAAGCCATGCAGTTGTTACTGTAATCGGCACAAACTACATTAGCTAACAAACTCAATATTTAGTGTCCAAACTGATAAATTATGAATTTTCCTATATTTCATTTAGGCATTTAAGTGTGTGCGCCCAGCGTTACTTTGTTAATCTGAGATGCAATGCAATTTAAAGCCTTTATCGCAGTTACAGTAAACTGCACAGCTAAATTTAAGAGATAAAAAATCGAAATGTCGGTACTGGGCTGCTTCCCGTTTCCCGGTTCAGATGTTCAAAATATAATTCAAAACATATCGTGTTACCTGAAGGACATCTGGTTTCATAAAGACGCTATTTCGCGGACGCAAGCCGGACATCCAGGCAAATCAATCCATTAAATGGACAATATTCTGTATTGATTATTCTGGCAGGTTCCACCGCTCTGGAGGCTACAGTAATAACTGGAGGTAAGCGGAAGGTCTGTACTGTCCGTACTGCGCTGTGCTGCGCTTTACTGTAGCGCACAGCACGGAGCCGCCGCCTCGGGGCTCACCTGTGCGTGCCGGCGCGAGTCTCCGGGTTCCGCCCACGGGCTGTGACGCAGCAGCGGGCACGCGCCCGTCACTTCGTGATGGACAGGTGAGATTAGTCGCGGCGCCATATTGTGGAAAACGGAAGTGAGCGAGTGAGTGAGTGAGAGAGAGAGAGAGAGAGAGGGAGAGGGAGGGAGGGAGAGAGAGAGAGAACGCTTGAGCGCGAGCGAGTGAAAGAGTGTGAGCGGAGCGCGGCGGGCGCAATCGCAATCGCATTTTCCTGTCTGTGAAGGATCTTCGGGGAGGACGTTTATGTGCGCTGCTATGTAAGGGGGGGGTCTCGTTTCTCAAGCTCCTCTCTCAAACCCAGACATTCACGCACTTTTACCCCCCTCTTTTTTTTGTAAGTGTGCCGTGAACTGAGGCAAAGTTGGACCGGAGAAGATGCCGCTGCCGCAGCTGGCGGACCCCTGGCGGAAGATGACGCTGGAGGAGCAGCTCGGCCAGGTGAGTTTGCGGCTGTCTTTGTTTACTCGAAGATCTTTTAAAAGTTTCGGGCGGTTTGTAGCGGTCGCGGTCGGATTGAACTGTACGTGGAGTTGTGCGGAGAGTAACCACACACACACACACACACACACTGCGCTACTTCTTCACTGAGTTACGGGCTGCGGCTGAGCGGTGTGTGTGTGTTCCATGGTGTCAGCTGTGTTCTTGCGCTGTCACTCTGGACACACGCTTTCCTGTGACACCACCAACTTCCTCAGCCAAAGTATTTTGTTATAAATATTTTTCAAAGTTTTTTGAATGATTCTATAAATATGGCTCCTTGTAATATTGTTTATGGAATGTCATCCAAATTGTAAGATACATTTATTATTATTATTATTATTATTAATAATATTAATATTAATGCTTATGATAAGTTTGACACTTATTCCAAGCACAAACTCTTAATCCTTTTGCAATTACAAATCAAAAAGTGCAGCAAAAAACATGGGCAGTGGAAGATGACAGGAAACAACATGTACTTAATGCAATGCATATATTAAGCATGAATGAAATAACACGTTTACAAAAGAGATGAATGAAACCTGCCACTAAAGCACTGTTACTTACTATTGAAAAAGAGCTTAAATGAACAGGAAGGTCTCGTGCACAAGAGGTCAGTTACACTGGTGCCGGCGTGCATGGATGGCTGTGGAGCAGTGAGATGAAATCAGGGCCTCCAGGGTACTTGGAAAATTACTTTTTAACCTTTTAAGTGTACTTTTCTCACGATACAGGCAGCAGAGTGCTGGTTACAGAGTGGAGTGCAGGAGCTGTGTGGCCCTTGAACTGTACAGCATGACTGTCTCGCGTGCGGGGTCTGAGCGAAAATCAGAGCTCCGACAGGGAGATTAAGTGCAAGAAGGTCATCATAATCCTCAAAAAATTTATAATTTGCATTTGAAAGAAGGTTCAGCAGGAGTTGTATGTTTGGGAGAGATCTGCACAGGGTTCGCTGAGGTTTTATGCTGGGTCCTGTGCTGTCTGTCATGTTTCTTTCAGTAGTGTTTGTCGGACTGGGAGTAGGTGCCTGCTCTGTTTCTTCGCGCATCGCCCTGAAATCGCAGAACTTCAAGGAACAGCATAAAAGAAAAAACTATTTTGGTCACAAACAGTCGAAATAAACGCTTTCCCGAATTCCCTGTTTAAGAACCAAATCTGCAGTCTGCTATAGCCTGCACTTAAACACTTAGTATAACATTATGTATTGAGTATCAGTTCAATTTCATTCCAGTAAAGACAAAATAGTTGATAATAAATACACGCTCAATAAATCAAAATTATAGTAAGTAAAAGTAACGAATGAGTGTTTATGGTGCTTCAGAACTTAATACACCGTGAAGATGATCGGAAGACAAGCAAAATCAAAGCTTTGGTCTAAATAAATACAGAGAAATGCCTTTTATGTTATGTCTTTGTGGGCAGGTTCAAAATCAGGGAAATGGAGATGTATTGCTGGTGATATTCCACCAAAAATGAGTGGAACATGTGTAGTTCTTGATGAGGGTGATGAGACTTCCAACTGATGTTGCTGGCTGTATACTGACAGCTGCTTCACTGCCTCCCTTTTAGCCATTCTGTCCAGCTTTATCTCAACTAGCCAGCTTGGATGTCAATAAGGTGCTTGTGTGTATTCCTGTTATTTTGTTGTCAGTGATGGGTAAGACTTTTTGTGAATAGGGATGAAAGCAGTCCTGATGTGGCTTTTTATGCAGCAGAAGTGCTGTTTCTAACCTGCTCAGTTATGGTCCAGCAGGAATGGAGATCCAGGCTTGCTGCCTGTCTACACCAAGACCCACCTCAGCAAGCCCTGCATATGTTTGGTTGTAAGCAGGTGCTTGTGGTTATGTACAGTTTTATTTTGGTTAACATCTGTGTGTAATGCAATGCACATTTCAGAACGTTCAGCCTGTTGTGTACTGATGTCTGGTTGTGTCTCTACAGGATACCCTCCATGCTGCAGATGATGCCGTTGATGATGATGGTGACCCTGACATTTTGTCTGAAGTAAGACCTTACTACCATGTAAAGTTCTCTCTTACCACCTCCTTGTTTCTTTTGTTGTGTGTGTGCGCGCGCATGTGTATGTGTCTTCTCATTTGTATGTACAGTTCTTCTGGTTTTGCTTTATATCTTACCTCTCTGCTGAGGCATCTTTGCCTTGCAGTGTGAGAAAGAGGCATCCCTTCTGCATGTAGTCTGTGTTTGTTTGTGTTCCAGGCTGCTGTGTAGCTTTTTTGTGGGTTTCTGTAGTGGGTCTGTTAGGTCCCTCATAGAGGACCAGATTGAGCATCCTAACTAAAACTGGTTGCAATTCATAACCCACTTTAGTTCCTGCTGAAGGATGAAGTTTGTTCTAGGTATCATATCACTTCTCTAGGTGACGATTTCTGTGCGCGGAGCCACAACACGTCTATGCTCAAGAAATATTCAAGAAAGAAAGGTTCTTTTTCACTTCAGCATGGCTCTAGTATGACTGATAAAGGGGGAAATGGGTTCAACAGTTAATGTTTTATTTTTGCTACACATTCAGGAATACAAGGCTTGGGATTGTTGAAGTTAAGGGTAGCCTACTATTTTCTGTAATTTTTTTGAAATGCAGTGTTGGTTCATTCATTATCAGTAACTATTGGTTTGGTGCAATGGAAACGTCTTGGTGTTATTAGTCAGTTATCTTCCACTACCCAAAATTGATCAGTCATCAACTTGTTAGTGGCAGTATTGTGGTGTTTATGTGTAAATATCATGCAAAGAGATTAGTATAGGAGTTGTTCACCTGGATCAGTCTCTCCCTCTCTCAATGTGCTGCTTCTTTCTCTCTTGGCTTTGAGCACCTAGTGTTTGTCCTGCCTGTCTGAGCCCATCTGGTGTAAACAGCTGTTTTCTCAGTGGCCACCGTGGCAAGGTTGCTTATGTGAACCTCTTCATAAACTGTGAGCAGACACAAGTTTACAAACAAGGAGCAGTTAGTCAAAGGGGACGTGGTGCTCCCGATGGTAGACTAGCAAGGTTGTGTCATTTCATCACGTGAAATAGAGTGATGTGGGCTGTTGTTGAGCGGAACAGTCTTGTCCACCAGTCACAGCTAACAGACATACTAATCATGTTAATCACAACCTTGGCAAGAGGAGTATTTCTGGCCAGAACTCTGCAGTTTGTATACATACATTTACTTGTATGTGTGTGTGGTGAGCTAAACGGATAGTGAGGCAGGTACTTACAGCTCACATCTGTTATTGTGAGAGTTTGGGGATATAAAGAGGTCTGTGTAAGCTTGTTGCTCGCGAAAATGTGTGTGGCAAGAATAAACCATAAAGCAAAGAAACTATAAACAAGTTGTTGTACTGCAGTGTCATAATTTCTGTGAGGCTTCTGATGTCCTGAGCAGATCTGGAGGCTCTGTGATTATTGACTTGGAGTGCCATGTGCATGTCAGCTTCTTTTTTTGCATCTAAGGAGTGGAAAAATTCTCCCAACCCATCCCCTTGGCAAGTATTGGTCACCACTTCCTGCTCCAAACAGATTGGCGTTTAATCTCCAGTGAGCCATCTGTTATCAACGAATGCATTCCGATAATCTGCCATGCTTGTGGTTAGGTTGCTGGATTTTCAGCCTTGGTATTCACTATGAAACGTGTTAAAGGGTTTGAATCTTCGCTTTGCCATCGATGAGCCTCATTCAACCCCAGCTGGGATTCCAAGAGTAGGGATGTCTAAGTGCAGAAGAGGAAGAACAGACACAGATTATCACACTCCAAGGTGTTCCAAAAAAAGATCATGAGACCAGCAATTTAGGTAGAAATTCTTTAGATTGGACTTTCAGATATCTGGTTCTTCATTCCTGTGAAGCAGGTGACTGGTTAAAGTGTCGAAGAATAAAGACATGACTAATTTTACATAATCAGATGGGTTAAAGGGATGTAGTATGTCATGAAATGCTTGTGGATATTCCCTGAGATCACCAGCTGGCATCGCTGTCTACAGGAAGGCAAACTAACAAAGGAAATGTAGAAATAAATCACAGCACCATCTGCTGTCTGATGAGAACAAGATCAAACCAGTGCCTTTGATACTAAAGCCTTCAGTGAAGTCAGGGCCTTAATGCAAGAACTGTCAGGATTTTAGAAATTCTGAAACCACTTCCAAAGTCATTGTAACATTCAGGCTTCGGTAACTCTATACATACTTGGAAGCCATGTGTATCTACGTTAGGTTGGCGTAGGTATGCATAATATAATGCATAATAATATGCATTTCAAAATGTCTATCAGTCAGCCTCATGTCATATTATACAATCTTTTCTCTGCATCTTGTATTACTGAAGGGCTATTCTATCTGTGTATTGGCTTCCATTTGGTTGCATTTATGGCATAAATTTTGTACCATACATAGAAAATGACTTATAAAAATGTATCATATTGGTGTCCTTCTCTGTAGTTTCCCTTAGAACCAATAAGCTTTTGATTTAATTTCACTTTCATTTTCCATTAATCTGTTGGAAAATTAACTTTTCTTCTCAGGATGCAACCTTTTAAAATTAGCATGAATATGTGTAGTACAGTTTCCGTTCTTATGAATGTAATATGTTCCTAGCAGACCTGTTGATTAGGTGAATTCTCATAACTAATTCCTGTTAATGTCAATGAATTTTTATAGATTCTTGGATCACAGTACAGTAGAGTTCAGATTATTTGGCATAAATGGGACCAGCAGGCGATCAAATAAACAAAAATGTCAGAACACAGAAATGGAAAATGTGGAATGAAAGAAACAGATATAATGGAATCCATGAAAAATTAGACGTTCCTTGTTAGTACAGTAACCATTGTACAACTACAGTACTTGTGATGTAATAACTTTTTATAGACATAGATTCATAATTATCTTTGAAGGAATAGATTTATTTAGTTAACTGAACAACACGTTTTACTTGTGTCACATGGTCATGACAGTTCAGGGAGTTGCATAATTGGAACGTTTCTGCATTGTCGTATATTTATAAAATACCACCAAATCGCATTAAAATGAACACAGTTGCCAAAGTAATTATCATTACATAATATAACAAGGCAGTTTCCCTTTATTAATTATTCTCTAGTACTATATGACTGTCCAACTGTTCTCATTCAGCTCTTTTGCATTTATTGCCTACATTACACTTTACAATTACAAAACACACATTCATGTGATACTCAGTGTTTGTTTATCATGTATATTAGTGTTTATTATTATTCAACTTTTAATAAAAAAAAAAATACAGATAAGTGAACACAAAAGAGATTTGTGAAAACAGTGTAAATAAATTCACTCTTGTGGAGCAAGTTGATGTGTTGTTTCACAGATCCTGGACAATGAGACTTGGTGTGGGTTTGATCCCTGCTCCGTCTGTGCAAAGTTCTCATGTTTGTGCCATTTTCGTGTTGATTTCCTCCCATACGCCAAAGTCCTGTTTTTATAACAGACTGTATGTAGGATGGGGAGTGCAGGAAGTCATTATTGGGGTTTTGAACTTGTTCCAGGCTTCGTTTGGTAACTAGTGAAAAGAAAGCAGCATGTCAGAAGTATTCATGCTAGAATTGTCAGATGGCGGTTGCTGGTAATCGGGCTATGAGGTAGCGCTACAGTCAAGCAGAGGCTAAACTAGTGCTGGGTATATGGTGCGATGAGCTTGAGCCACATCCTCCAGACATTGAACAGAAGAAATCAGCAGTGTCTGAAGGCTGAAGTTGTATGATAGGAGAAGTTAAGGTTTGTATTGGCCATGTTGATAGTGTGTTTGTAATGAGATTAAACATAGGCAGCGAGATGAAGTATGTGCCTTTCTGATGGCTTACATGCATTGTTTGGTCATAAATCCAGTAATTTCAGCTTTGCCTGCACAGATGCGGGTGTGATACAAACAGGTGTCCAGAGGAAAGAGCAGGATAGCTGAGATACAGATACAGTTCAGCAGCTGACTTAATTCTGTTTAGTGGCTTCTGAGAAATGCTGTTATATGAGGTTACTCACATGGTCAAGAAAGGTTCTTTTTCACTTCAGCATGGCTCTTGTATGACATAACTGTTGAACCCATTCCCCCTTTAAATGGCCTTAATCAGAACTTCATAGGATGGCTGCACATACACACAGTCTCACACACACACACACACACACACACACACACACACACACACACACACACACAGTGGGCAATTTAGGGCTTATGACCTATTAACTTGAGATACATGTGTTTGGACTGTGGGAGGAAGCCAGAGCATCTGGAGGAAATCCACACAGACATGGGGAGAACATGCACAGCCAGATTCCAACTGGCGCCCAAATAGGTGCTGTGTGCGCTTACATCCTCTGTAATTCCAATTCTGCATCATGTTTACTGTCAGGATTACCATTCTGATGCTTTTAAGGTAGAAATATGTAATACTGAGGAAAATGTATTGTTAGGAAAATTGAAAGAAAGTGGAGTCTGTGGATTTTAGAAAACACGGTAGCAGAATTGCCCTCCAAGAGGTATGTGGATCCCAGATATCAAAAGGCAGCCATATCCACTTAGTCTTGTGGGGGTGTTGTTTTTGCTAGCGCAGCTGCTGATGTTTGTGAAGTTGTTTTGGCTTTGACAGTCGCAAGGCTCGGCATGAGTACCCGGACATTAAGGGAAAAAGAAACTACTGCACAGCTTGACTTTTAATGGCCATTAGTCACTAATGTTTGTAATCTGCCAGGGACAGCTGGCCATATCAGGCTGGTAGGGTAAAGGAGATGTTTCCATACTGACAATGGGAGGCCATCCATCATTATTCAGGGGCATTCTAGGAAATCAATACCTGAGTACAGAGCCGGCCTAATGGACACTATGGCCCTTTGGGGACAGAGTTGGCCATAAAATTGGTGTGTGCAGGGGTCATAGTGCTCCTCAGCAGTGACGCACATCTAGGGTTCAGTGTCATCTTTCATGTGGGTGGCTATGGCATTGAGGGAGCAGTAGGTATGGCAACAGTTAAATAGTTTAAATATTTTGCATGTGAATCAATCCCACTGATGTTAAATACTATAAGCGATGAGTTTGCTTGTGAGGCACACCAATGCTAAATTTTATTGATGCAGTCTTGTTTTTACCAGTGGCAATGTCACTTTGCCAGGTAGGTGCAGTTATGAGTCAGCTGATTTATGCTTTTGTTGTCTGTATGAACTACTGTACATGACAGGATGAGCCAATTTCACTCACTGGTTGGAGGGAACATGTTTGGTGTGACAAGAACAATTTGGCTAGATTGTGAATTGCAGAACTGACATTGCAGTCTTGGAACCAAGCTAAATAATGGGAATGTGTGGATCAGTACTGGGATGCGCATTAGCCCAGCATAGGTTGGCTTGTCTTGGGGCTTTTAGCCTTATTCGGGGGATTCAACTCGTAAGGCTAAAAAGCCAATATTTCCATGTATCTTTCCTGGCTGTACCCTCTGGATTCCTTGTATTTGAATAAATTCTGCACCAAGGAAACCACACTTGTGTCTTCATTCTCCTATTGTCACAAATCACTATTGTGTAATATGAGCTTAAGGTGCTCCGATGGGAAGGTGACAAAGGACTGGTTCTTTCCAGTTGTTGCTAGGGAAATAGGTACTGGCTGGTTTGTGTCCAGTCAGCAGAATTCCTTAAGACGGGAAGTGCATGTCAGGGCAGCGCACACCACTCGCTAAAAGATAACCAGAATGCAGTGCTAGCTGCTGGCTGTAGGCCACACAGGAAGCCGTGACTGGACTAGTAGGGTTTGGGCTCGAGGGGTTTTCCAGTTTTGCTTTGTAGCCATGAAGGTCCGACTCACATGGAAAACTCACACATTTGCCACTTTGTGTTTTGTATGTCTTTGTGTGTATGTTTTTTGACATGTATAGCTTCCCGTGCACATGTTGCCAAGGGAACCAGCACAGGACATGGTCTAATCGCTGATGTCAAAAGCAGCTGCAGGGTCTTTCCTGGGCTGGGCCTTCCTGCATTCTATGCAACACTCATAGCTGCCCTTCCCTGGCCTAAACTTCAGCACACAGGCGTTTGTCTCCTGCCCAACTGACATGCTGAAGGTGCTGCTTCTGAGGATCCTGCAAACCAGCTCACAGGTAGGCAGGGGATCAAGATCCCAGTTTAGTCCTAGTGGGTTTGGTTCAAATATAGACCATAGCTTTGGCTGCAGCAGGAAACTTGGCTTTGTCCTTGGAATATGTAGCCCAGTGCTCTCTTGTGTGGGTGGATCAACCTGGGGCCTTGGTTGTGTCACAGATACAGTGGGGGGGACATGGTTTCAGGCTTCAGCGTGCATTGTCACAATTGAAGTGTGGAAGTGGCTGTTTTGGGTCAGTTATTGTCATTAGAGTTTGTACATTGAAAGTCATATTTTTCACAGTGATAAACATTCGTGTAGACTGTAATGACTACATAGTAATTTCTTACATGATGTGTAACTTCTCATTGACTGTGTAGATATTCCACTGTTTTGGTTATTTCAGTTAGCATCTTAGTAGGTATTTTAATGATTATTCTGCTAACAGTTGTGTCCGACAGTATTTGCAGTACTAGATGAACTGTAGCAAACTACCTGCACTCATTCACAAGTTCATACTGCGAAGTGTATGTAAGACCCTTGCTCAAAATGCACCCAATAAAGGCAATTTGGAGTCACCAGTTTATTTGAAATACATGTCTCTGGACTGTGGGAGGAAATTGTAGCCCCAGGAGGAAACCCATTCAAACATGGGAAGGACATGTAAACTCTGCACAGCCCAGGACCTGTGAGGTGGCAGTGTGATTTGTATGTCAGTGTGTTGGAGCACACGGTACTCTATAAAACACCAAGAATATTGTTTCAGGGGAGTATCTATAAATAGTTTCTGCTCACTAAATTGTGTCATCCATGGCCTGAGGTCTTTTTTTTGTTAGTTTTCTTTTACGTTGAGGCTCATTGAACTTTCCAATGTGCAGGGCTTTGGAGTGTGGCTCAGATAACTCTTTGACCATGAAAAGGGCTTTGTCTGCATGTGGTCCTCAGACAGGGAACCACAGCTGGTTCGTGAATTGTTGGGTTCTCCTCTGGAGCTGTATCATTGGGATGCTGCTCTGAAGTTTTCTCTGCATTACTGTTGCGGATGTGGCGTAGTCTTACTGAGACTAACCCTAATACACACATTCTCACATATAAACTAACACACAGTGGATAGGCTAGACGATGGGCTGAGGTCATTATTTGATTTCTCAGTCTTAACTGTGCTGGTTTTCATAACAAGGGTGGGCTGGGCAACAAGAGAGATGATGCTGCTGTTTGCCTTCACCCCAGTAATGAGCAGGGAAACAATGGGTGCATTGTGAGGGGCAGAGGCAGGGACTGTAAGAATGCCTGCAGTGTGGAACCTCAACAAAAGCTGCAGTGTGAAGAGATGAGAGGGGTCTTCAGAACAGCCATCATTATGACTTGAACTAGTGATGAATGGACATGACAACACTCCTCTTCCTGCTGGTGACTATTCAGCCAGCTCATGTGTGATTACACACTGTACCGCACTGTATGAGTACGCTATCGTGTACCTGGTCGTATAATTCGTTTTCTTAGGCAGTGCCCGTTTCTGGAGTCTGAGTTCATACGACCGCACGACTGTACTCAGCATGAATGGTCAGCACCTTTTTCTCCCATAATCTGCACATGGCTTTTCGGGTCATTGCCACCCACCCGAACTATGGGGAGGAAGGAAGTTGGTGCTGGGATGTGGCGTGTGAAGGAAAGAGGAAGCTGGGGTATAAAAATACCACAGGTCCCTTCTTCAAACAGATTAACCTTTTAGAACAGGCCAGGAAGCTGTGTGTGTGTGAATGTGAGTGAGAGAGACAGACAGCCAGACAGAACACACAAATGAAGGGAATAATTTTGGAAGAAAATACACTATGAGGCAGACAGCATATTTTTTAATAATATTTAAAAGGAGCAGTAGTGGGATAGTATTACTGGTTAGTATGTGAATGCTGTTAACTCACAATGGATTACATTCTACTGATCGATTGATTAAACTGGATTTTGGGGGGGGAAAACATGTTGTATTAAAGTATCAGCAGGTGCCTCTGTAAACCAAATTTGTGAAAATTCTCAGAGGCCCAAAAATATTATGTTTAATTCCTTTTATTCTTTTATGAAAAAATAAAATAAAGGAATAATTAGGAAGGAATTTAGCGTTGAACATCATTTGACTTAAGTGATTAACTCTTATTAAAATGTTATGAGCAAATAAGTACCGTATTCAGGGGTTACACCTGTGGTGGGAGTGGGGTTCGGATTAACTACGCTGAGGTTATGTGACTATTGTGTCTCCAACCATTCTTCGGCCTTATTGGTATGTTATGTTGCTTTATAATGTACGGATGATGTAACCGCCTGCTGGCTTTTGCGCTTTAAACTCTGAATTGTGCTGAGCTAGACACCTTCTGGACCCTATTCCAGGCCCCCCTTCATTGCAGAACAACACCTCTGCAATCCTCTGCATCGTTCACCTTGAAAATTATTGATGGGTGCAATGTGAGCTGAAAGACCTTGCAGCTGTGCTGTGTGTTCCTGGAGTGTCCGTTTCCCCTTTGTTACATAACCATCCGCTGCCTCTCTTCCACATATTTCACTGTTACACGCAATATCTCTGCTTTCTCAGATTCGTCAGTTCATTTGAATGTCCCTGCTTTTGGGAAATAAATTGCTTCACACATAAAAGCAAATGACCCTGGAAAACCAAATGGGACTTATAATTTACAATGACTGTACTCCTTTGTGGTGTGAAATGACCCAGTTCCCCTTGTTGGAGTAGCTTGGCATCTTCTCCTGTTCTGCCTGGTCTGTTCTCCAGTGTGCCAGGGTGTGTAGTCCTGCCTGCCACTCCTGCCAGAAATGTGTCTGAGAACTGGCCATGTTAATGTCTGGAGGCTCAGGAGGACATTAAGCTGACAGTCTGACTTCTCTTCCTCTTCTTCGTGCTGCTGTGTTTCTGACTCAATGGCTTTCTTCTTCAAGGCCAGCTGTCAGTATTTACAGCGACAAAGTTCTGTGTCCCCCAAGGCTGTGGAGGTGTTTATTTCATTATATAAGTGACTTAGGAAACACTGTCTCAACAGGGGGAACAGCTTAGAACTTGGTGGTTGTCTGGGTTACTGTAGAAATGCATCTGTCCATGTAATTTGTTCATGTACTTTCACCCTCTTACTAGCTTAGCCGCTTCACTCTCAGCACATCACTGTGAAGACTATGGTTTTAATTTAGTTTGTTTGTTTGTTTTTTTTTTCAATTTGTTCTTTCCTTGCATGGCTGTCATTTAGTGCTCTTGTGTTAGAGCTTTTGTAATGCCCAGTGATGCTACGATGCAATAAACTGACTCGGAGGATTTGGCAGCTGGACCCTGTGTGACCCTAGGGGTTGCTCTCGTTTTTTTATTTTGAGGGAGTCCCGGGTTGCTGGATGGTGTGTATTTTGAAGGACAATATGTGTGACACTTGCATGGGGAAAGGTAATAGGCCACAAGTAACAGGTGGTATTAAGTCCAGAGGCCCCAAGGCTTCTACTTCTGACAGGCTGAAAACCAGCAGTGTATGTGTGTTGAGATTCTCTTCAGGGTCCAGGAGACGTGTCAGTTTGTAAAAGGCATGCATGCGTGTGTGTCTGTGACCATGTGGGTTCTGCTGAATGGTTCATCAACAACATGTGATCCTCCTTATTTGGGGATGTGGGACTTTCCAGCATCTCACCTTCAGGAGATTCCCCTAGTTGCTTCCCTGCTTTGCCAGTCTCTGGGAGGTGCTGTCCCAGTAGGAACAGTCACAGGGACAGATATGAAGACCTGCAAAGCATGGCAGTCTGCACTGTGGGGTCTGTTGTGTTGGCAGCTGCAAGTCACTTTAAAGGCTTTTTGGGGGGTCCTGAGGGTGCACCACGTGAGTAACTCAGCCTAGAGACCCCAACATGTATCTGGTGCCATTCAAAAGATGTTCCCATGGTTACAGAACCTTTTTTGTTTTGTATGAGTGCATGTTTGTATGTTTATGGAATAAGTTATTGTATTTGAAGTGATAACATTTCTGAAACACAGTTCATTTGTTTCTGATGACCATTATTGTATCCATAGCTATACTTAACTTTAAACATGTTATTTACACAACTATGTTCTCCAGAGTGTTCCGGTAGGTTCCAGTCAACTCAGTTGTGCCCAGTAATCTTTCACAACATCTGATTTCCCACCACTATGGCTGGTGTGAGACATCCATTCATGCGGTACAAAACAGTCTTTCCTGGTCTGCCCAGTAGTGCTGTGTCCGATCCGCTATCTGACGGTAGTTGTGACAATGTGTGTGTTTGCGTACATGAAGGCTCAGGAAGGTGCTGTTGTTCCCCCGAGATTAACTTGTTTCAGAGCTGTTACTGACAGATGGTGTCTTTGAGTCTCGAACCTCAGTCTGAACTCTAGGGCTGTGTGTACTTGGGAAGTGAGAGCGGAGGAGGTCAACAGCGAGGAGCCAAAGAGCATACATCCAGGTCTATGGTGAGCACAGGTGTTACGAATGAACGACACATGCAGAGGTGGATGACCTTGGTAATTCTGCGAAGTAAAACAAGAGGAGGCCAGCTGAATCAGAACATCTCTCTCCCTCTAGCCTCCCCCTGACACCATCTGTGCTCTGAGTCACACAGATCTTGCCCCAGGATGTCATGTGCACTTAGGCAGGATCCCTCTACCTCCAGACCTCTTACAGAGACCTTTAGTAGGAGTGGAGCGGGGGCAGAGTATGTCTCTATAGAGCCCTGTGAAACCTGACCTTAATCCCAAACTCCTCCTACTCCTGGTCTCCTTCTGCTGTTTGATGAGGTTTACTATACGTAGTAAAGCTGTCTGTGTTTGTCTGCACTCTGCTAATATGTGATCTACAGTGTATGTGCTTTGATTTACAGCCTAAGAAAAGTTTAATTCTGGTGTTTTCTGCCTGTCATGTCTGAACCACTAGAACTTGGTTTTGCCTCACTAGCCTAATGCTGGCAGAGTGGCTGTGGACCCACATTGGTTTTAGGGCTTATTTAGGAAGAGAATCTCCAGATTAAAAAGATATCTGCACACACCCCCTTACTGTGTCTCTTTCACCCATTCCTCAGGATGAAGGGTCAGTGAAGGAGATCAACATCACACAGCACGTGAAGGAGGGGTCTGAGAAGGCTGACCCACGGCAGTTTGAGCTTCGCAAGGTTTTGGGCCAGGGCTCCTTTGGAAAGGTAAGGGTATGCCAACACCTGTTGATCTGTATGCACAAATGGTGGGCTGGTCAGGCTGCGTGCATGATTATGGTTCCAGTCTGTTTCAGTGTAGACAGTCCAGGTGCCAGATGGGACTCAGCTCTGGAGGAAGCACAGGGGTCTCTGGTACATGTAGGGAGGATCACTTCATCCCAGTAGCTGTCAGACACTCTCCTTGGTTGTCATAGTTACTACATTTTAGCAAACACTCACATTCTTACACACAATTATGCTTGACTAAACATACAGAAACATATAAAAAATATAGACAGACACTGAATAACCAGCTGCACACACAACACCCTCTGTGTCTTCATACGCACATCTAACTTGACTGTGAGACTCGATGGGGCTTAGTGAATAATAAATGAACTGCAGAATCATTAATTATTTACCACACCATTCTTTTTTCACGGAAGCAGCAGTCAAGAATTTTGTGGAACATCCCAAGTCCCATTCTCAGACTGCAAGATTTTTAAATGTTAATAATGCCCAGCAGTCTGTAAGAGTTAAGCCAAAAGCAACGTAACAGCAGAGTGTGTTGGACCATGTTTTTTTTTTTTTTTTTTGTGCGTATGTGTATGTGAGAGTCAGTCTGCATTGACTAAAATGCTTATGATCACTTAATGTGCAGTTTCCAAGCTGGAGAGTACTCAACCATAACTGCTGTACTACATGGTCTGTGTCTAAGTACAGTAAAATTGTTTTTTTTACCTTGTTAGTGTCCCAGTGGATTATTTTCTTTAAAAATGAACATGTTTTAATGTCATGTGACATAGTCCATAATTTTTACTGTTTTAACATTTGTTTCCTAGTACAGTATTTACCTCATGATACAGGATAAATATCATGTTCCTGTTCTGTTTCATTACCCACCTGTCTCTCACCTGTAGGTCTTTCTTGTGAAGAAGATAACAGGGCCTGATGCTGGTCAGCTTTATGCCATGAAAGTTCTGAAGAAAGCCACGCTGAAAGGTAGAGTTCACACACCAGAAGCCAGTCTGGTAGTGGAACTTCAGAGATTGGGGGGCTGAAGCACCCCCTGGTGGTGATGGCAAAACCATTGTGGCATCTCTTGTCACTGCAGCGATCACTCTGCTTCTTCTGGTCACAGCTGTATTTATTCAAGCAGATCAGCATGTCTTGGTGCCGGGGGCAACAAGACTTATGCAGAGGTACACTTACAGGCATCTTCACCAGACTGTATGTTTTTTTGTGCTCATTCCAGTGAGAGATCGGGTTCGGACCAAAATGGAGAGGGACATCTTGGTGGAAGTGAACCACCCCTTCATAGTAAAGCTGCACTATGGTAAATTCATGTGCCTCTAATTTTAAGTAGTCTTAAAATAAAACAGTTGTACAATCCTCATGAATACAAGATGACAAAGTTTTTGGATTGTATAGCTGGGATACTGAACCTGTGAGGAGTGTACTATGCTTGAATGTACTGAGTCATTGTTATACTGACTATGGCCATTGCTTCATGGCAGCATTCCAGACAGAGGGGAAACTGTACCTCATCCTGGATTTCCTTCGAGGAGGAGACCTTTTCACCCGCCTTTCTAAAGAGGTGAACATCCTGTGTGTGTGTGTGTGTGTGTGTGTGTGTGTGTGTGTGTGTGTGTGAGAGAGAGAGAGAGAGGGGGAGAGAGAAAGAGTTCCACCAAGTAGAAGCTGAGTACACATCCTACCTTATTCAGGTGATGTTCACTGAAGAAGATGTCAAATTCTACCTGGCTGAGCTCGCTCTGGCCCTGGACCACCTGCACAGTCTTGGCATCATCTACAGAGACCTGAAGCCTGAGAAGTACCTGTTGCTCATTGCTGCTACTGCTGTTTTTGCTGCTGCTGTCACCCTTAGTGTTAGACCACAGGAAAGGCACTTGCATGAAGGGTCATGAGGATACCTTGCATCACTGAAGCTTTTACTGTAATAAATGGGAAGCTCTGAGGTCACACCAGTGCTTTATTTTGATGGCAGGTGGTTTTGATTTTCTGACTAAAGGTTTCTATTCCTGTAATTTCAGCATCCTCCTGGATGAAGATGGTCATATCAAGCTGACAGGTGTGAAATTTCATATTGATATTCAGTGGCGGTGACCTGGCGTGGAGATATTCTTATATCATCCTAAAACAAATCTATTCTATCTATTCTGTCATACTAAAACAAATGGCTCAGTGTACTGAAGTGGTTCTGATTTTCTGCTTTTTTTGTACTTAATATCCAAGAGATTTACAGATTCTTGTTGTGATGTGTAACTTTTATGAGGATGGAAAAATAGTCACCATGGGAATATTCCTGCTAGTTAAAGATAGATGAGAATTTCATCAATTTTCAAGGAACTCACACAAGTTACAGACCCTTTCTTTATGATTTGCTGGCTTCTTAAAGAAACCATTCAGGAAAATAATAATAATCTATTTTGCATTTTATTGATGTGTGATGTGAGATAACATTGTTTCTCCATTTAAAATGATTAAGTCCCACACTGATTTGTAGCTAAATGTATGTGTTGCAGACTTTGGCCTAAGCAAGGAATCTATTGATCATGAGAACAAGGCCTACTCCTTCTGCGGGACAGTGGAGTACATGGCCCCGGAGGTAGTAAACCGCAGAGGACATACCCACAGCGCAGACTGGTGGTCATATGGCGTGCTGATGGTGAGAGGGATAGGCTTTCCAGTACCCCCTGACTTTGGTTCCACATTTTCTTGTTACCCTGCTCTGTCTCTCTGTTCCCATTCAGCCTCTCGCTCTGTCTGAGGTCCTTGGTGACTGCATTGTGCTTCCACAGTTTAGGATGCAAATAGTTGTTTTTTTTCCTGTAGTATGAGATGCTGACTGGGACGCTGCCATTCCAGGGGAAGGACCGAAAGGAAACCATGACCATGATCCTCAAGTGGGTATTGCTGCTTTCTCTGTCAGGTCCCATCATGGGTGATAGGGTTCCAAGGTGAACACTAGCCACCCTTCTTGCTGACAAAACAGCTAGGCATTTCTGACTGCAGATAGCCAGCTGGACATTTTGACAGCTTGCCTGCTCTCTTTACAGAGCCAAGCTGGGGATGCCTCAGTTCCTGAGCATGGAAGCACAGAGTCTCCTGCGTAACCTGTTCAAGCGAAACCCAGCTAACAGGCTAGGTAAGAAAAGTTTATGTCTTTGTGTGTGCTCTTATTTATGTTTTTGGTCTGCTGAACTGAGATTCATAAGGCTGTCTCCCCTTATTCACAGGAGCTGGTCCAGATGGAGTTGAGGAGATCAAGAGACACCAATTCTTTTCAAGTATAGACTGGAATGTAAGTGTGTGCTGTCCATGAGTTAATGTTCTGTCCAACATGCAAGTGGTCAGATTTATGTCTGTGGTTTAATTTGGATGTATGTATACAGAAATTATTCAGGAGAGAAATTCACCCTCCATTCAAACCTGCAACCGCCAGGCCAGATGACACCTTCTACTTTGACCCAGAGTTCACTGCAAAAACCCCCAAAGGTATCACAGTGGTTTTTCCCCTTGACAGATGCCAAAAGCTGCTCTTGCCCTTGTGAAGTCTGTTTATGACTGGTTTATATGTGTTGATGCTCAAGACTCACCAGGTGTGCCCCCAAGTGCCAATGCCCACCAGCTCTTCAGGGGCTTTAGTTTTGTAGCCAACAGCTGTGACGAGGAGAGTGAACCGCTGCCCAGCGTGGGTGTGCACTCCATTGTCCAGGTAGAAAGACACATATCATACACTATTTTATGTGTGTGTGTGTGTGTGTGTGTGTGTGTGTGTGTGTGTGTGTGTGTACAAAGTAAAGAAAGTGGCTGATGTTGTTCCTCCCCCTGTTTGTAACTGCAGCAGCTTCACAGGAGCACAGTACAATTCACTGATGTTTATGACATGAAAGAGGACATTGGCGTGGGCTCCTACTCCATTTGCAAACGTTGCATTCATAAGAGCTCCAACATGGAATTTGCTGTCAAGGTGAGGGTCACACTGGGGACACACACTCCATTTGTAATCAGCATCAATAACTTCTCACTCAGGAAACACTGAATCACTCAATGTGTAATTTTATGTTGCATCTTGCTTTCACGGTTCCACGAATCCTAGTTGGAGCTGTAGGCTATGGCTGTTAAAGCTGGGCAAGGGCCACGAGGTAGATGTGTATATCAGGGTATCATTTCAGGATAAGTACCTTACTCAAGGGTACAAAGGGTGAAGTTTTCACCTTGCAGAAGAATGGTTCTTGATTTTCAAGCCACTCTTACTAAAGTCTTCTTAAACAAGGTACTCACCTTTAGCTGAGAAAGCAAGAATACCCTGCTATTTAAATATCTAAATAACTCTAAAGCTGCTTTTTTGACATTGTCAGCAGACTTGGACAAAGCTGTCAGCTAAACAAAGGTTAATAGAGAAAAATTTTTACCTTTACAGTCTTTCTCTCTAACCCTCACTAGACTAAAATCTGATTTACCTATGTTTAATTTTAGATCATCAACAAGGCCAAAAGGGACCCAACAGAAGAAGTGGAAATTCTGTTGCGATATGGACAGCACCCCAACATCATCACTCTCAAGGACGTGAGTAGAAGGAGATATAAACCATGTCCACAGGGCTAGATTCCTGCATACTTTCAAACAGACAGACCTCACCCTCTTCCTGGAAAGAAAACTTCCTTTACAGTCAGGGTGTGGCTCTGCTGACAACACGGGGACCCTAGTGCGTGTTTCCTTTGTTAATGTCCAGGTGTACGATGATGGACGCTCTGTGTACCTGGTGACGGAACTGATGAAGGGAGGAGAGCTGCTAGACAAGATTCTCCGTCAGAAATTCTTTTCTGAAAGGGAAGCCAGTGCAGTTCTCCACACCATCACCAAGACTGTGGAGTATCTGCATGCACAAGGGGTAAGAAAGCTCCATATGCTGAATGGCACTGGTGAATGTCATCTCTTAGATGGGTTAATTGGTTTAGAAATAGGATCTGATATGTCCTTATGCATTTGTTTTGGTAGTAAAACCAGTTTCACCCCCACTGAGTAGTTTGATAAAATGTTACACGTCTCTTCTCTGCTGTCCAGGTGGTCCACAGGGATCTGAAACCCAGTAACATCCTGTATGTAGATGAGTCAGGAAATCCAGAGTCTATCCGCATTTGTGACTTTGGCTTTGCCAAGCAACTGCGTGCAGAAAATGGGCTCCTCATGACTCCCTGCTACACAGCGAACTTTGTTGCGCCAGAGGTGGTCTTTTTCTTGTTTGCTGTGTTTCTTTTTCAGAAATACTACACTATGTTTCACTCTCAACATATTTTTAGTCTCATATGCAAAAGGTTCATGTTGCAGGTTTTAAAGAAACAAGGCTATGATGCGGCCTGTGACATCTGGAGCCTGGGAGTGCTGCTGTACACCATGCTGACAGGGTAGGGATCCTGGAGGTTTAACAGTAAGAGTGTATAAAAACAGCATAAAATAAAAATAGAAGTAGTGAACATCAAACTTAAAATACGTGTGTGCACGAGTGCTCGCCCATGCACTATAACTTTCATTCTGTGATAAGGTGACATATTGATTTTTTTTGCATTCAATGCCTTAATATTTGCTTTACTCACCATCATTGTCATAATTCCTATGTACACTAAAGCTAATTTCATATGGGTTGTATAGCGCTGCCAAATTGGTGCACGATGATGCCACAGGCTTTACAACAGACTGTCACAACTCGAAATAAATTTTATATATGCGTTGGCCAACCATCATAAGTTGCGCAGGTCGTAAGTCTGATCCCAGCTGTATAATAGTTCCTGATTTATATTCCTACGGTTTACAACTTGTGTCTGGTGCACACAGATTTACACCTTTTGCCAATGGACCAGATGACACACCAGAAGAAATTCTAGCTCGAATTGGAAGTGGGAAATTTTCTTTGACTGGAGGGTACTGGAACTCTGTTTCAGTGGAGGCAAAGGTGGGTTCAGCTAGCATTTAATTGACAGGCTCACTGATCTTTGATCAATCCTGACTGAATCAGAAAGTGATTTTACAAACAAAGAAACCCTTGTTCAAGCAACCAGTCTACAGCTGTCTGTGTCTGCCTGGAAAGAACAAAATAAATATTTAATTCTAATTCAATATAAATGTTCTCATTTTAGCTGTTTGATATGCAGTGTGTAGCTGATGCATTTTAAAAAGGTTGTGTTGAATCTGAGTGGTCTCTAATCCCAGGATCTGGTATGGAACATGCTGCATGTTGACCCCCACCAGAGGCTTACAGCTGCACAGGTCCTGCGGCACCCATGGATTGTCCACAAGGATCAGCTGCCAAAGTACCAGCTCAATAGACAAGATGCCCCCCATCTGGTGAAGGTATTGCAGTATCTCAGTTGTCTACTTGTTTCCTTCACTTCTCCTTACAAGTCACACTCCTGTTGTCGTGGAGTCTGTTTTCTAGGTGTTTCTCTGTAGACCATGTTGTTGTTGTGACTACCAAAAGTCCTGTCTTCTAGGGAGCGATGGCAGCCACCTATTCAGCTCTGAACAGGAATGTGACCCCAGTGCTAGAACCAGTGGGGTGCTCTATACTTGCACAGCGAAGAGGCATGAAGAAATTGACCTCTACTGCATTGTGACCTCTGACCTCTGAACTACGTAAGGCAATCAAACTGGACTTACCACTGTCCATAGCCAGATTTTGGCTTCTGCCAATGGTAAATGGGACATACACTCCAACAGCATGGATGCTTGCCATTGCTGGATTATTTTCAGAACCTGCGACCAAGAAAATCATAGAAGTCTGACTGTTCAATCATTTCTGCCTCCAGAAGTATTGTTTCCTAGGAAAGTACTTATAGATCTATTTTTTCTTCTTTTGAATAATTACAGATATTTACATGTATAGGAGCATGGAAGCTACAGTATGTAAATGATTTCTTTAGATGTGTATTTAAAATTTTTATTCATTTATTGTAGACAAGAGTTGTTCTGTGGAAGTGGTGGCTCTGAAATCGTCTGAGATTATATGGTGCCACAGGACTGGCATCTGAAGAGGAGCCTCCCCTTTCATTGACATAACTCTGCCTCCCAGAGACTGTGTAATGGCGATGCTGTAAAAGTGGACAGGTGTTGCAAGTTGTTTCTGTGCCCACTGGCCAACAGAATCTGTTCATTCTGCTTTTTATTGCCTAATTTGTGTTGTATTGTATGGATCCAAAACAGGATTACAAAAAGGCACAGGCAAAGTGAGTGGGTCCTCTTTAAGAGGACAGCATAAGTAAAAATCTGCAGCCTGGCACCTTTGACTGGACGAACAACTTCAAAAAACTCAAAAAGTTTTACTGCAGGGTATTTTTTTATATTACTGCAGTATTTAAAACTACTGCAGCAGATGTGATTTGAATCAGGGACTTGTCAGATTAGAAAGGAAACAGCTCTACTCATTCCCCCGATTCCCACAAACCAAATCTCCTAACAGAAACATGTATGCTGCAGAAGTTGGAAAGCCTGGTGACTTAAAGGGAGAAATGAATATATGGCAGCAAGATACACAACAAATTCTGCTCTTCATATTGTTAGAAAGGCACAATCCATTTCTCTGTGCCAATTGACAGCCACCTGAGTCAGCATCATTACTTTATGATTAGAATTTCCTGCTGTGGATCCCGTTAAATCTTCCAGAAAATGACCTGCATCTTTAAAGCACAGTGAACAGCAGGCTGAATGTCTTCTGCAGGGGCACTGTGTAATTCACGAATCTCAGCTTTTAACCTCTTCTTCCCATCTTCTTGGGGATGAATTCAATATGCTGCAGTACTGTAAATGCTGTTAGAGATCTCAGGTTTATATAGACAAGTGTCGCCCACTGCGTGTGCTAATATAAAGTAAAAGCAAATGTGTGAATGAACTAGTGTATCCAAGACTGAAAAGGTTATATGTGGTTACCTCTCTGATCATCATTAGAGCAGTGTGATGAGGCTTAATCTTGCTCACCCACCATGGTCATCACACGCAGATGCCTCTGTCTGACAAGACAGATGCAGATTATTTGGAGATGTGTACACCCCTCAGTCTATCATTTCAGACCATTTATATACAGATATAAACACTGCAAACAAGGGATTAATAAAATAAAAGTATGTTTATGTATGACACTGCAGACTGAGTACTCAGGATGCTCGTGCTAGAGTTAGATAAAAAGCCTTTTTTTTTTTTTAAACATGGTTTCTATTTTAATTTTTGACAGAGATATATGTTCAAACAATTCAGACCACTGTTAATATTGCTGTCTTTTTAATCAAATTTTAATCTTATTAAATCAGACCACTGTTACTTTAATTGAAGATAGTTAATACTTTTAAAAGTGCTACTTTAAATGGATTTAAATGAAGGGCAGTTTTTCACAGAAATAGCATCTTATTTATTGTAACAAGTCCTTTATTCATTTCTTGCCTGTGTTCAGAAGAAAAAATATCTAAATGAGATACCCCCAGCCCCAAAAAATACAGTCCAAAAATGGAGCAGGGAAACCGTAGAAATGTAACAGTGGTCATATATGCTAATTTGTTTTCTGAATAAAGGTAATGATTCTTATGAACTGTAAAGATGTGGAATTCTATCTGTGTGTAAAGCTTTAAAAATGAAATCATTGCATAAATCACTACAAAAACAAGCATTTAACTGCACATAAATGGGTGATGTTTCTGGCTTTTGTGTACACTTGTACATGGATGTAAAATATGATGTTGCCTGGGTAACAGTTCCAAGCTGTTCGTCATGCAGCTGCTGTCTGCCATTCACACTGAGACCGTGTCCACTGCAACATCTGGGTATCCATATATTGATTAATTTATGAGATTAAATCATTTTACATTTAGATTTGTGAATTTGGCAGATGCTTTTCTCCAAAGCAACACACAACTCAGCATAAACAAAGTTGCACTGACAATAGATAAACTTTAAAGAAATTAGTAACTTAAGAGCAGCTTGTTTGCCATTTTGATTGTACTTGACATATTACTCCACTGCCTGTAGATGTAAAATTCAAATACATACATGACAATAGGAAGACATGGGGCTGCACTTATTAACAAAGCTCTTCAGAGATCCAGAGAAATGGGTTTGAAGATTCTTGAGGAGATTCAGTTCTGAGGGATACAAGAGTTTTTTCCACCACATTGGAGTAAAACAATCAATGGGCTCTCAATTTTGAAGCCCTTGTGAGCTGGATGAGAAATGGAGGAGTACAATGTAGTGCCTTTTCTGGGGAGCTCTGATTAATCTGGTCTTGTATGAGAATGCAGATCCTTTGTTCATCTTGCAGGTCATTATCAAAATCTTGAACTGTCAGCCACAGGAAGCTACATCGGACCGTACCTTGTACAGTGAACATTAGAAAGATTTTTTCCAAGGGAAGTCACTCAAATCTATTTAAGCCACACAAGCTATGAGATTCCAGTATGACTAAACTGAATCTACAACTAGCTGAGTTGACTTGTTAAATATGAAAAGCACAAAGGAGTCAAGAAACTTTTAAAGATCTTAATGTATTACAAAAGCCATTTACCTTTTCTTGTTGAAAGTACAATTCTGAAATGATATTAAGTTCCAGATGTGGAAATCAACATGAAGAAAACCTTTTCAAATATCTCCACAGCTGGAGAGTGACCCTTTAAAACAAGATCAGTGTCACTCATGTTATTACATTTCTAAAATTAATGTGAGTAAGGAGGTGGTTTGAGTGGTTCACTGGTCTTAGGGGGGAAGCTAAAACTGCCACCCTTCCAAGTGCCATTCCCCATTGCCACCTTCTGCTCTTGATTGTTATAAATAAAGGCTGTGCTATGGAAGCAGTCTCAGGGTCCTCATTCCTTCCATCGGAGCTCAAATCCACACTTGGTTCAATATAACCAATGGTGTACCTAAGGTATTTGGCACACAGGACAGATTCTTTCTTTGCACCCCATGCCAATACACTGTGGTGCAGAACACCAACTACACTTTTTTTTTGCAGCCAGAAGGCCAAGTAGTGAACACCAGCGCCAACTCACCTACACCTGAAACTGTTAAGCAATGAAGGGGGTTAGTAATCCCTATAACTTTCTTCCACGGTTAAACACAATTATTGACAGATACACAGCAGCAATGGCTGCTGTCATGAGTTTAAGTAGTTAAGTCTCTAACCAGTGTGGTAAGTTAAACGAAGATTGTGGATCCCCCATTCTTAGTGAGGCATTAAATATGATTAAGCTCAAGACAGCTATGTAGAAACAGTAAGGTGTATATTTTCCCAGATCATACATTAAGAGAGCATCTAAACTGTTCATGCATGGGGAAGGAGCAATACGGCCGAATCGCAGAGACGCTTAACGCGTTGCTCTCGCGTCACTGAATGTTCTTCTCGACCTGCTGTCAATAAAGTTTCAGTGGGACGCATGAGTGCGCATGCGCGTTTGGTTGCGGGGTGGCGCGCGCTCGGCAGGCGGCTCTGAGTTACAGACACGGGTTAACACCCGGGCCGCATTTATCTTGAGGAAGAACCCAGTATCGAGACAGGTTAGCGGCCTTCGAGCCACATTATGCCGAAGAATAAAGGTGAGTTAGTACTCGTTATCTTTTTCGTTTGGCTCGTGTGTTTCTGTGAGAAATCCTACGCAGGCACTCGGTTTCCGGCGGAAAAGCGCGACTCGCACACCCGAGGGCGGCCTCCTGTCCTCCACGGCGATAAACACATGCGATGGCTGTCTTATTGGTCGCAGCAGGGTTAGTGGCGGCCGCCGATTGCCGGGGCCTTGTTCCGTCCTTAGCATGGATGGACAGCATCGCTCCTCGACCTCAGATTGTCGGTACAGACGGGTTCGCCAGTGGGAAACGTGGTTCATGGTATCGATGAGCCGGTAACCATCGTCGTACTTATCTGTCGGTTCATAACTTTTTCGTTGTCGCCGCCCTTTCGTTTGGTTCTTTATCAGCTGCTGTTTTAGGACCCGAGTAACAGCTGTCTGTGTTGTTACTTGAATGTTGAAATAATGGATGTATCGAAGGGAGAGTAATTCCATCGTGGAAAGTGGGTTAAAGGGACATTGCGACACTCAGGTATCCCACGTGTGTCGCTGTATTGAAGCACAAAACGCTGAAGTGGCAACTTTGGAACTCAATGAGTCCAGGAATTGTCTGGAATTGTCTCGTAGTAATGTTACATTTGCTCCCTTAAGTTCATTTCTGTAAAAAAAATATTCTTATTAAATTTTGCTTTTTACTTTTGCTTTAATACACGTGTAAAGAAAACTACTGTGGCCTTTTTCCATTCCCATCTTTGCTTGTGAATATTTAACACTTCATGTTTCAGTGTTTCTTCTTAAAAGCAGTTGTCTCTCACACCAGGAGCCCAGTAGTGAAACCTCTTGACTGTCTACTGTGGATTTCCTTGATCAGTCAGCTTACTGCCATATTTTGTTTTGCTGTCACTGACAGCCTGGTTCACTCAAGTTCAGAAGTCATAGATGCACTGAAGGGGGGGTAACCCATATTGGGAGAGTTGAATTTAAATGTTTTTTTTCTAAATCACTCTTAGTTATTTAGTCTTCCTTTTTTTATTAACTGAAACTTATGGAGTGTAGTAACAGAAAAAGCTGAAAAGAACATTAATTTTACCACCGAGTTAGACATTTTGCAAAGGTACTGTCATGGAAACACGGAAGACAGGGAGATGTAGGCTTTTGCGGAGGCTTTAATACGAGCAACTGCATGGCTAAAAGTCATGATTTTGAAGAGGTCTCTAAAGACATGTTTGGATTGTCTTATATAGGGACTCAAGCTGCCTGTGTTAGCTTGGAAAACCATCTTTTGATCAGTAATCCTGACTTTCATATTAACATAACTACTGAGACTTTGTGATAAACACACCAGGTCATGAAAATTCCTTTATGGCTCATGTGCATGAGATGTCCTGGTGGTTGGCATACTTATTCCTGAGCCCCCCTTCTCACCTAATTCACACCTCATATCAAACCATAAAGGGAGGTCAGGAGACTGCCGGCACTCAGGCTGTTGGTATCGGACCATCTGTGACATCCACTGTATGTTAATATTTATTAATAAGTTAAGTATAACGGCAGTTGGCATGCTAATTCCATATATCTTTTTAAGGTGAGACTATGGTTCTCAGGTTGTTTTTTTTTTTTTATTTTTATTGTAGTGAGCAAGGGTGTAGCTAGGAATTGTGGGGTGTCTGTCAGAGATGAGTATGGCTAAAAGTATTTAGACCTTTGACAAAATCACACATTGTATTGGATGAGAAATAATATTCCTTTTTGTGTCATATTTTAATTCAAAATTATAATGGTCAAAATTAATTTTTGTAAATCAACATGAGTTTAACATGGGAGCCATAATTTTTGTGTATACGTATACTTCATTTGCTTTGTCATCTTTGTCTACCAAAGAATGTCGCACTTTGTGTACACAAGCTGCATATCCTGCATAAAAAGTTAGTCTTTTTTTTTTTTTTTTTTTTTTTGCTGTTTTCTCATTTTATAGCCAGCTTTGTAACTGTTTACTAATTAAGGAACAAATTGTACTTTACAAAAAGATCAGTATCCATATTAGCAATGGAAGAGCACTGAAATAGCCATTTTGGACCATATTTTGCTTGCAGTATAACTCGCATTAAAGCCAAAGCTGCTGTCTTATTCTGATGTCCTGATTGAGGAAACTGCCCTGGAGATTACCCAGCTTTTAGAGATGTGGGTGATGTGATGTCTTTTGATTTTTCACAGGTAAGGGAGGTAAGAACCGGCGAAGGGGTAAGAATGAGAATGAGTCAGAGAAGCGAGAGCTGGTCTTCAAGGAGGATGGACAAGGTGAGTGGTGGCTTTTGATTTAATAGTTGAAGTTTTAGCCAAATGAATAAAGATTACAATATACCATTTGAGTGCAATTGGTAACAAGTTTGTTCAATCTTATTCTTTGTAGAATATGCCCAGGTGATCAAGATGTTGGGAAATGGGCGGCTGGAAGCCATGTGTTTTGATGGTGTTAAGAGGCTCTGCCACATTCGGGGGAAACTCAGGAAAAAGGTTTGTTCTTGAAACTCTCTCTATCCTTCAAGTATTTCCAAGGCTGCAGTACGGATATTTGCAGAAATCTGTTTTAAGACAGCCACAGGATGAACTTTTTAGTTCAGAGTGGGACAATAATATTGGCTTCTTTTAGGCTATTTCCTTCTCATTGGTATCGGTCTTTTAGTACTGAGTACAGCAAATTTCTTATACCTTAGGTTGAAAATACAAATGGATCAGTGTGTTTTTAGCATAATTCCTGTTGGCAGTGGAAAAAGGCCTGTTTTTGTCTTCTGTCTTTTGTCACCCTTGCTAGGTGTGGATAAACACATCTGACATAATATTGGTGGGACTCAGAGATTACCAGGTGGGTTGGCTCCCTTCTTCAAAAGTCATATAATGTGTGATATGTATTTATCTTTTGGGAAATGTTTTGACATATTTTGATCATTAAAATGTATAGCATTATTAGAGACTGATAGTATGTGTAGTTGCTGTGCTGGGAGTTTTGATTGTTGTTTTGTTCATGGCAGTAATAAGTATTCATGTACTTCTCAGTATACCCAACCTTCACACATTTCCTTGTGCAGTGAAATATTGGTAGAATGGCTTATTAAGAGCCAGTAACCTTGTCATTTTAGGCGGTGTATATATATATATTTGTTATTTCATATAAAGATTTATATTCTTATTTATACTATGCTAGATAGAAGCTTGAAATGACTGCTTTTGTGATGCATTTTGCTGTGCCCTCCCCTCAGGACAACAAGGCTGATGTCATCCTGAAGTACAATGCTGATGAGGCCAGGAGTCTGAAGGCTTACGGAGAGCTGCCAGAGCATGGTGAGCTCCAGCTGTTTGGCAGTAGTTTTGTCAGCTGTCAAGTACAGTTAGAGCAAAAATTGAGTACATTTTGCAAGTTGGATAGAACCTGAGTGACATTTGAGGTAAAGTTGCATTGTTTCAGTTTGCTGTTCCACTGTCTGAATGTCCAAATGATCGTCTTCCCACCTCTCAGCTAAAATCAACGAGACTGACACGTTTGGCCCTGGAGATGATGATGAAATTCAGTTTGATGACATTGGTGATGATGACGATGACATTGACGATGTAAGTGTTCCTCATCTGGTTGTTTTCATGGTGCTTTGTTGGAAAGATAGTAGAGGAAGGCAATTTGTATGTACTGTGTTAAAAAGTTTACTTATGCCCCTTTTTTTAGATCTGAAGCAGATTCGAATCTACGCTGCCTCCTAGAAATCACAGCCAGTGAGGAAGAAAATCCATCTCCAAAGAGATCAGAGCATCTCTGCCCAAGAAACTCCTCCACCTTCCAAATTCAACCACCTAAGTCATAGTAGGTGGTATGACAAGGATTCAGTAACTTGTAGTCATGCACACTATTTTTTGTTATGTTTTAGTGTATTTATATTAATTTCACATTAAGTGAAATTTAGGATTGAATAAAAAAAAACATCTGGATTTACAATAAAGGTGAATCATTTTATGTTTTGGTTGTCATTTTGTGTTATTGGTCATTTTAGATTTCATTGATAGTGTAGGTGATGGCTCCACTAACTTTATTGTAATTTTTATTTTATTTTGTAAATGTATTTAGTTGTGCCACTAATCAGTATCCATCCAGTCTTGTCCTGCACTTTTTGTCCTTTTTGTGTATACAATTTCTGAGGCAACAAACAGTTGTGGAAAAAAATTGTTTACACTATAAAATAACTATGTCTGAACTCAAGCTGAAATGGTAGTGTCAATATTTGATCACAATGGTAATCGTTGTACATCAATTTGATGTACAAGGAATCACGAGGGGAAGCACCATTTAATAAAATGGTCTTTTTCAGTGTATTGTAGCCATTAGCCATTTTTCACTTGGGTAACTGCCAGCAGATGTTATTGTAAGTCACTGCTTTTTTGCCCAGACTCTTTATGTCTTTAACATTATGGAAATGACACTGGCATTACTAACATCTCTCTAGTTCTGCAGTTTTTATGTGAATGTGAATTTCTAAAATCCAACGGATTTTGCAATAATAACCAGGCTTTAAAACCGTTGATTTAGTACGTACCGTTAATTCTACTGGCTGTGTTGGAAGTGTAAAGAGAATCTTATTAAAAACTGAATAGTACTAAATTCATGCGAGGACAATGGTATGAAAAGATTTTCAGCCGGCATGTAGCATTTTTGCAGGCTGCCAAACTAATCCCGCCTGCTAACCGTAACCTGCTGAAGACAGCTGAAAGGTGTGGGCCGAGAACTGAACCACGTGGCACTTGAGTTGGAACTGCAGGGAAGTAAAAAAAAAAAAAAATCCATCTGTCAGAGATGAATATGGCTAAAAAGATTGTGGTGGAAATTGTGTGCCTTTCAATTTTGTTAAAAAGCACCTTCAGATCTGACTTCTGTAAGAGCAGCTACAGTTGACTATGAGCGAAAAAGGAAAATGCTATCAAGTCAACATTTGTCAAAATTCAACTCTTGTAAGCTAATAAAAGTTTTTTTTCCCTAAATGATTAAATTGTGACCACTTTGGGGAGTTATAGCGGTGTCATGAGAGTCTGTGGCTATACACCAAAATAAACATTTATAATATATAATCGCCAGCTTATACACACAGCTCTGTGATATGCGTCTGAGCAGGTAGATCGGTTTCTTGCTACAGGTGCAGAAATTTGACCGCAGATCTCGTGAAGTTACCCTCCAAAAATGTCAACTAAGCAAGGACCTGCCCATATAATGGGGCAAAGTGGAGTATTTGTTGGTTTTCTGTCTACATTTCTCACGCCTCTTATGAAAATGCATTTTTAACTTTTCATAACTTATTAGGAGTATTTTGATATTCACACACACAATGGGCAATTTACAGAGACAAATTAACCTGAAATGCACATTTTTGGGACTGCGGGAGGAAGCCCACACGGACAAGGGGAACGTAAAATAGACACAAATGGGTCTGTTGCCAATAATGTTAGGTTTTCAGTTTCACAGAGACAATAAGTGTTCGGTTTAATCTTCAGAACCTGTCAACTTGTGAAGGATTTATTTCTATATCTATATATAGATACGTGGAGATAAATATAACTTGCAACATGCAAATGAGGCCGATGAAAGAGCTGTCAGTAACACCGACAGAACAGCTGAATAAACTTCGACTGTGACCTCTGACCCCTTCAGCTCCCCTATGTCTTTCTTGCAAAGCCATGGCTAACTAACTTAACTCCTGCTCCATGATTTCGCCCTTTTTACACAGTTTCCTAAAAGACCTCTTCTGAACAGGAGCCTTGAGTCTGTGATGGCTCCCTGTTTTCTCCCTCAGCTCTTTGCTATGTGGTGTTTTGCTGAAAAGTATTTACCAAATGTACATATACTGTAAATATAAATAAATAGGCCCTGAATTAGACCTGGCTGACAAATGTGCAAATGTATGTATGACATTGTTTGTGTTTTTAAAGTTCTGTAGAAATTAGGAGAGGACCTGAAAAGGGAGACTGATCATTGGCAAGAAGGTAAGGGAGGAGGCCGTGTTGGATAGGACTGGTGCGGAGGTGGGGTATGTGCTGTGACTGCACTCCTTTGTCTGCAGATTGGCATTATGAGGGGCTGTGGAAGTGCAATACTTAGAGGCCCCCTCTCATACTCAGGCAGCCCACTGCCCACCTAGCAGTATGTGTGCCTCTGTGTGAGAAAACGTGTATGTAGGTGTGTACGTCCGTACCCGTGAATGCAGAACGTGAGGGGGACTTGCCTGGCTGCTTCTGCATAAAGGCGTGGTGTGTTGAGGTGGGACAAGTAAGGGTTAAACAGTGGGAAGAGGAGAACCCAGGGTCACGGCAGATGATGTCAGAGCAGAAGATAGGGGGAGGAGCTACCAGAGAGGGAGGGGGAGAGAGAGAGCGAGAGAGAGAGAGAGAGAGTCAGAGTGATGCATGTTGTGTCAAACAGTGTAGCCGTGTGTACGATTGTGTTGGGCCCCCACAGAGGTTCAGGGTGAAGTGATTCAGTTGGAGAGAGAGAGGGGAGGGAGGAAAGCCGGCCTTGTCTCAGACGTCGGCACCAGAAGGTGAGTGCAGCAAGGCAAGGTGCCCATGGAGCAACCGGGACCTGCATCTCGTCGCCGTAGCGATGGTTCAGTGAGAGAGTGTCTCTTCTTCCCTGTGCTGGAGCGAAACGAGACACAGCGGCTGGAGGCACAGACACAGGTGGTGCTGGAGGGCAGTCCACGGCATGAACTACGGCCCAAACGCTGGACCTGGGGCGGTGAGTCGGGGCAAGGCGTTACCCCCAGGAAAGGAGAGGATGGTGCAGGGTGTGGAGTCTGCAATGCAGGGCAGTGGCTGGGTGATGAGAGGGGTGATGCTCTGCAGCAGCAGCATTGTGAGACGCCACAGAGTTTCGCATTTCGCAGTGTGCTGATGGTACTGTGGGGTGTGGGGACCCCCACTGCAGAGGGTGTTTTTATCCCCTTCCCTTCCAGGCGGCATCACTCAGCTGCGATGCTGCAGAACACAAGGTGTAGCTGTCGCTCATTGCAGCACAACCAGTGTTGGGTGTGTGAGGTGGGGTGTCCACAGGGGTAGGAGGACTGCACAGGGCTGTGGATGTACGTGACTCGTGGAGCTCAGCCTGTACTTCAAAGCCCAAGTACATTAACACAGACCGCACAGCAGTGTATACAATGAAGGAAAAACACATTGTTATCAGGAAATGGCAGTCAAATATGTAGTTTTACACAGCATATTTGTTGCTGTACCTGTGTGTAACCTGAACAGACACCAAACATGTATGTGCATAGTGTATTTGTGTGTCTGTGCATGTCTGCGTGTGTGACCATCTCCTGCTCCTTCTGAACAGGTGACTATGAGAACATCCTCACCCAGGATACTATAGCCGCAAAGTTGGCCACAGGTGAATCCAGGAACGGTAAGTGGTATAGGTACATGCGTGGTATGTGACGTTAAAACAAAACCAAAACACGGTACACAGCAGACAGCAGACAGCGACGGAGGTTAGGAACTGTGTATACGCCTTGCTCCTTTGTTTGTAAATGGGTGGGGCCTGTGCTTTCTGAGCTCTGTATTTCACATGTGCAGGTGGCCTATCAGAATGACAATTTCATTGTGTACATGCACGCACGCATGCACACACACATACGCAAACACAAACACACATGCAGAGGAGCATTCAGGCTAGCCTAAGAAGCAACCTGCAGTTCTGGGCTTCTCAGGAGGCTGGGGGAAGGGCAGTGCAGTGATGTCTGCTCTGCCTGCAGATCCCCACTGAGCACCACAGGGAATCCCACACACCCTAAAGGACAAACTGTTAGGCCCTGCCCTTTCCTATCCCCCACTCTGCTGTGGAGAAAAACCCGGACCCCTAAGAGATGCACCCCTGTTCCAGACTGGATACACAGCCCTTCCAGGCTGCTGACACAGTACCTCCCAGTTTTTTGGCACTAGGGGGCAGCATACAATAAGAACCAGGGTCTCACCTGCGTCACTACCTCAAATGTGCCCTTACATGTATGTGCACCCCAGTACCTATGAGGTGATCTTGTCCGTATCTTTTCGCAGCGTCACCTGGTCCCCACCGAGTCCTCAGCAGGACCCCTGCATCTCCTGCCGACCAGGGGCAGAGCAGAGCCGAACCATCAGCTGCACCCACTAGAACCCCAGCGGTGAGTGTGTGATGCGTCCAGGTCCCCCATTTCTCCTTGTGTCCTTTGAACATGAGAATGCTATGTGGCATCATCCACTGCAGTGACCCCCCCAGGACACACAGAAGAAGGGGAAAAGCAGTTTTAGTGGACAAAGTTGCTACCTTTCAGTCTGAGGGTTTCCCCTTCACTACTGAACAATATACATGATTGATGCTGTAAGAATACCCTACTGTATAAATGGGTAATTCATGGATAAGGTGACTATCTCAGGCACTAACAGATTTTGGACAAAGGTGATGCCAGGTGGAAGATGATGATGATGGTGATGATGATGATGATTATTATTATTATTATTATTGTTGTTGTTGTTGTTGTTGTTGTTGTTTGTTGTTGTTGTTGTTGTAGACTTACATGCTATCCTATTCATTGTAAATATGAGAGGGATACACAGTACAGCTCTCATAACAGCCGACAATGAGAATCTTCTTGCTGGTTCCTCAGAGTGACATGCTGAGCGCAGACAAGGGACACGGCTCCTTGGTCAGAAGCTCTCCGGTGAGGCGCCCCGAGTCTCCTGCCATGGCTAGCCGGCGCTCCTCCCCTCGGCCAGCGAGCCAGAGTCTGGGCACCCCCAGAAGGTCTCCTCTCCTCACATACCGTGCAGTTTGCCCATTCCAATTCAACCCTGTACTCATTTTGCAGCTGTATCTATGCCTTTTTTGTTCAGCTGTAGATTAAAAATGTTGACTTACAGAAAATAATAACCCATCTCATCCAGCGTTATACTGGGGACACTGGTTGAACCTGCAGGCCAACATTGACTAATGTCTCATGGTATGACTGGGGTCCACACCTCATTGTGTTCTGGGTTCAGGTCTTCTAAGAGCGGCAACCAGTCACCCAGTGCTACTGGGCTTCCCCCCTCATCGCCCCTGAAGAATGGCTCTGGCTGCTCCGCAGCTGACCTGAACAGAATGCTGGTGGGGGAGGGGAGGGAAGCCAAAGGTCATAGCTCGTTGGAGAGGAAACCGGCAAAGACCGAGGGCACCGAGAAGAAGATTCTCAAGTCTGTGAGCAGAGAGAGAGGAACGGCTGCAGAAAAGAATGGAGGTGGGCTTTGTATTTGTGTGCCCTGGCTTAGGACACTGCTCTGCTCTCTGTCTGCAATTGTCTCCTCGGCAACCATATCCCTGTTCCTTTTGGTGACAGATGCATCCCCAGTGACACCAACAGGGAAGCCTGTTGCTGGGACAACAGATGCAGAGGAGGCATCCAGGCTGCTGGCGGAACGACGCCGTCAGGCTCGTCAGCAGAAGGAGCAAGAGGAGCGACAGCAGCGAGAGAAGGAGGAGGAGGAGAGGTGTGTATGTGTGTGTGTGTGTGGGGTGGAGGGATCATACATTCGCTCTCATCGTGCTTCTTTTGAAGGCTGAGAGCGGAGGAACAGCAACGGAGACAGAAAGAAGAGAGGGCGCGTCAGGAGGAGGAGGCACGGCAGGCAGAGGAACAGAGACAAAGGGAAGAGCTCCAGAGAAGAGCAGCAGAGGAAGAGGAACAGCGCCTGAAGGAACAACGATGGAAGGAACTGCAGGCTCACCTGGAGAGAGAGGTCAGGGCTCGGTTCATAATTGGAACACCTCGTACGTGTTTGTCTGTGAATATATTGTAATGTAGCCTTGTCCTTAATAGAAGAAAGAAATGGAGTTTCGGGCCCAGAAGGATGCGGAGCGCTACCAACAAGAGAGAGAGATGTTGAGGCTCCAGGAAGATGAGGAGAGACTCCAGAGGAAGAAGGTGCTGAGATTCAATGTACATTAAAGACTTAATTTTCAGCATAAATGTTCTAAATTCATTGTTCAACACCTGGTGTTCAACACTCAGTGTTCAGTGTTGAGTGCTCAACTTTCATATTCAACCCTTGGAATAAAGGGAAGTGAACATGTTGAGAAGGTAGTGAAATTTCAAGTGGTTAGTAACCTAAAATCCCTGTAAAGTAGCACTCAGCCCTGTGTGTCTCTATCCACAGAGGATTGAGGAGATCATGAGAAGAACGAGGAAGACCACTCCTGAGACAAAGGTCAGAACCCATTCAGCAGTCAATCTCATTTATTGGTGCACACTTTCATCTTGCAGTTGAAACTTGATGTATCTTCTGATCTCTTTCTCTCTCTCTCTCTCACACACACACACACACACACACACACACACACACACACACACACACAAAGTCTTTGTATGTTGTAGTTTCTGCTGAAGACTTGCTTCTCTTCCAGTTCAGCCATGTATGGCTGTTGACTGTGTACCCTGGTAACTTGCACTGCTTGTGTGTTCATGCCTGCTGTGCTGTATTGGGACAGAAGGATACTACCTGGGCAGAGCCTCCATCCCCTGTCTCCCATGCTCAGTCTGTCTCATCTCCTCTCCTGGGCCTTAGAGGTATGTCTACTTTCCAACATGCACCCGCTCACCCCACTCCTGCACAGCTGTGCCCACTTGGCTTCCACTGTATTCCAGCTACACAAAACCTTACACATGCAGCAGTTACAAGTGGGCTGGTGGTTGCTGAGGACCATCACTACTGTGCCAACCCTGATCCACTGCAGCCTGGTTGGGCTCCCAGTGGTGGTGTCTCTCTGAGGGTCAGACTGATGACAGTGCAGATGCGGAGGTGTCCCTCACATAATGCTGACTTGGATATAAATTCCAGCAGCTGCTGTGTCACTGCACCCTACTGCATTGCACTACACTGTGGGAAGCATCACTGAACTTTCCCTTCAGACTAAAGAAGGAAGTGCACTAAATGTAATTCCTGGCAATGCCTCACCATGGGCCAGAGTACCACATCACAAAAGACCCTCAGCCATTCAGAATAACTACTTCAAGGGGTATGAATTTCAGAAAATCCTGGCACCATTAGAAGAGTATCCATAGCAACAGTGTGGTGCAACCTGCGCTGCTCAGCTTACTCCCAGCGACATCTCTCTGTATCTGTGTCCAGCAGGTACTGGTCCAGTCATTACACAGGTGAGTGGACAAAACCTGGAGCAACTGCCCCCCTCCTTTGGCTTGGGGCTGCTGGGAGTGCAGAGCTGTGGGGCAAATGAGCTTGCTGATGAAGTCCAGGCTATGGATGTTAGGTGAGCTCCGATACTGATGGGATATCTCAGAGCGACTTGTGTAAAATCCCAGAGCATTACTGCAAGTCTGTAGTGTCCCAAACACAGTTTTCAGAAAATGCACAATGCATCCACCGTAATATTGTTCTTCTCATCATTGTGCAAGAAATCATGCCTTCAACATTCACCTTGTAAGCAAATTTTCAGGAGCGCATTATACGCATAAGCAAGGAAATTCTTGTATTGGAATAAAATTTAAATTGTTACTGCTTTGTTTCAAGCAGCAAAGTAAAGATTTGAAGTCCAGACTGTAGATTTATAGTGTAAGACATGCTGTTAACTACATAGTGAAAATCAGTGTTTGAAGTGGTTGGTACACATGGGGACTCTGTAGCTGCTGGCACTTTTCTTGTGTACCAGCATTTCCTATAATCCCCCATGCTCTTTTCTTCCCCATGGCCGACCAGATTCTCTAGCTGAGCTGCTCTCCCAGCAAAAGGCAGTAACTGTACCACATGGTCATCCTTCATAACAGCCTCATAGCTACATGGCGTTACACAGTGTGCACTAAGTTATACTGCAAGTTGGCTCACACAGTTTTCTATTGTTCATTTGAAATTTGTGTCCCCTTTATTAAAGGCATAAATACTGCAAACATCAGCTCTATCTCTTAGTATGTTTTATTCATTGCAGAAATTCAATATTTAATACTTAAAAGTTTGCTGATACCAACTAGTAGGCAGCCAGCATGCCAATAATTTTTTATCTTAAGCACCGGAAACAAGGAAGGTTTCCATAATGATTCCACAGTTAAAACTCGTCCTTGCTCCTCTCCATGTAGCCCTGTTGCCAAGGAAGAGCTCAACTCCATCTCACCTGTCATCAATGTCCACAACAATGGCACAAACAATGCTAGCACCCTGGAGCATCTGCTGGACATGACAGGCCAGGTGTCCTGCTCAAAGCTCTCTCCTGGGGAGGCCCTGGGGGACTGCAACAAGAACCTGATCAAGGACTTATGCCCCAGTGCTGAGCACCAACTGATCCACAGCTTTATCTCTTCTGCTGACAAGCTTAACCTGCAGTGACCAGCTGGTAAACCCGCAGGCATCTGCAAAGGCAACGATGACCATGTTTGTGTTGTGTTGTGGCTGATCGTGTCTCTTTTGTTAGTGACCAGTGTCTTCTCTGTTAGCGGCCAGAGGCTAGCCAGCCCGCATGGAAACATCTACTGAGGAGCACACGGATGGCTTTTTGGCAGTGCAGTGCCGACCTCTCCTCTTCGAGTGCAATTCTTGCTGCTATGGAAACGAGAGCGCAAACACTGGATGCAGCGTTTTGTCTGTGATCATTTTTTCTTCTATCAAAATGTGCCTCACAATCCACAATCTTGTCTTTCTTATTGCTGGGAATGAGAGCTACATGATCTTCTCCCCAGGGACAAGTCTATGCTGGCCTGTTAACCCCATGTACTTATAAATAGATGCCAGTGCAGCTTTAGCTCTATCTTGGGAACACTTTATTGTTGATTTTATGTAGCATTCAGAACAAAAACCTTGTTGATGCGAATTAACAGATAAATTTCTGTACTTGCCGTTTTGTTTTGGGTGTGGCACACAGTGCATAATAACACTGTAAACCCACGTGTTTGGGCACATTTTCCTGGATTATTGGTACAAGGCAGTATATCATTCCCAAACTCACTTGCGGCACCAACCTCTCAGCAATCTTTACAGCCAAGAAAACACTGTACTTGTTATGCAAAGTAAGCTTTGACCCCACATCTGGGTAGTGTTATGAAGTGGTGAATGCTCCAGCTCTCAGTATGCAGGTTTCACTTTATCTACATGTAGCTACTATTATATAGTGATCACTCCAAGCAACTTCATTTGCTGTAGAAATGTACAAAACCCAACACAAACCATTGTAAAAGTATATAACTTATCTATGGATGTTATGATTGGTAACTGTAGAGTACCTATCCCTCACCAAGGATCCTTGAGCAATGTAGGGTAACATTCCTAGGCAAAAGTGACATCAAAAATTCAGATTGAACTGAAATGTCCAGGCACCTGACCAGGTGTCCCAACAATATTGAATGTGTATGTGGACAACATGATGGTTAACAGCCTGACTTGCAGCAGACATCTTAGAGGAGCATCCAGTCACTGTTGAGTAATTTGGGGTGGTTGACAATGTAGTCTATGAGGTGTGTACTTCCTTTCCATTTTGTGCATTACATTGTTGTTTGAGGTCGTAAGTTATTCTTCAGCAGTTTTACCCCGAGCATTTGGGGGTGAGCGGGTGAAGATGCTCCAGTGGTTGAGATGCTGTGTCTTTCTACCTTTCCAGTGGTTCACAGCAATGTGGTTATCTTCAGAGGGACAGACTGGGTGAATCAGGCCTTGGAAATAGAAACTGTTAATGTGTGGATATATGGTCATCATTTTAAAGTTGGGATTTGATGATTTACAAATTGGTACAAAAATGTGTGTGAAGTTCAAGTGCTACAAGGGTTTAACCAGCCAGGCTGCAGGGGGCTAGTACTTGTAGAAATGGAGCAAAATACAGTACGACCTCTTGTCAAGAGGAGAAGGCAACGGTTACGTAAATGCATAATCACTGTAGACATAATGCATGAATGTTTACCTTCAAAAATAATTAAAAAGCTTTAAATTAGACTTCCCTCTGTGTTTTGTTTCATTGCTTTTCTTGTACAAATCTTTCTCTTAAGGAAGCCCATCTCAGAGCTCTTTTCCAACTGGTACTGTGACCTTCTGATAATCACTTACAAAACTGGGGATGTGGTGGTCCCCAGTCTGTCCACGCAAAACTGTCAATATCCCGGGAAACGTGGTGTAGGACTGAATACATGGATGTGAAAATCATACATGAAAATCGTCTCAAACACCTTGAATGAGTATGTGGAATGACACAAGACACTAAAGATCAAACTATCCAAATAAAAATAAAATTGTTCTAGGTATCTACCCACTGTTAAGTCTAACTCCACCACGTAAGTAAACCTATGTAGCTGGCTGTAGAAAAGATGGACAGAAACTCACGTGTTGCCAGTAGCATGCTGGTCAGTTAAAACTTAAATATCCATTAACGTCTCAGCTGAAAATGTAAAATTGTACACGTAGCTCTGCAACACAACACAGTTTGCACAGAAAATGAGCATTGATAAGTTTGCTGGAAAGAAACTCTGCCCCCTTTAATGATCAGATGACTATTAAAATGTAGGCTTGTCTTTACTCCAAAAATTTAGGAAGGAGGCAATTACTGATTTTAATATTTCTTGTTAAAATACCAGTACCGAAGGGGGGGAGGCAAGTTTTATAACTGCCAACAAACTTTTGCCGTTGTGCTTATCATGGTAAACTGCAGCGTTATCATTTAGTGGCAGAATGCTGCCCAGCCTTCTTTTGGTGTCTGTGGTGTTAAATAAGCTTTATTAAAAAGCCCAGTGCTTGAAGTGCAATAATGTTCAAGAGTACACAGAAGCTGGTGATACTATGTTTTGCTTTTTCAAGAACAAGGACTTTTTTGAGCAGCGTTGGCAATTCTTATAGGCTCCTGGTTCTCTTTTCTACCCCCAGCCATTCAGATTTTCTAGCTGAGCTGCTCTCCCAGCAACAGACAGAAACTGTACTACACGGTCATCTTTCATAACAGCCTCATAACTACACATCATTGCCCAGGATGCACTGCAAGTCGGCTCGTGCTGCTTTCCAACTGTTTGTTTGAAATTTGTGTCCCCTTTATTATATATTGTAAACATCAGCAATATCTTCTACTCTCTTTTATTCACCGCAGGAAAAAAAATACTTTGCTGACACCAGCAGCATACCTATGGTACCTATTTAGTACCAGGAGCGGTTCCTTTCATTGACACCCCTCACCCCCAAGTACACTGCAACACAAGTTTAAAGGAACAACATGTACCACATAATTTAATGAATGTTACTGAGCAGAAAAGAGATGCAGTCAGCCACTAAATTTTAACATCACGTGATGCAAATTTTATTCAAAATTTCTGTACTACCTAAGTGATTATAAAAATAGTACTTAGCAGGGGTTAAATGAGCCAGTGATGTTTTAATAAAAAATATCTCCTGTTTTGGCTTTGAGGGATAAAAAAAACATATTGTAGTATACTATAAAATATTATAAAAAATATATACAGTATCTTCCTCTGAGAAATATTGCCTTTCTATAACATCTTACAGCAGCTGGACTGTGGACCCTTCTCTTCATCCCTTGCAATATAATGTTTGTGGGGTATTTTGGCTACATTTAATAAGTATTTGGTTTATTTTTCCCCCAGCATCATGTATGACTTAATAACTGGGCTGGGTGAATATTTACATTTGTAATATTTCCCACCCCCAGCGTAACTTGTACTGCATTTTGTGGTTGCATCCGATCGAATGGAAAGCTGAGGGTTTTTGCTTGTGCTGCACTTTAGGCCCATGAATAAAAGAGCACATTTTGGTAAAATGCTGCTTCACTGAGTCATTCAGTATCCCAAGGTACACACCCACAAACCAAACTCTTGCTGCAGTACAGCTTTTTACAGCACCTTTGCATCAACCTAACCTGCACCCTGGTGTCTTTAGTGACTCAAAAGCACACTGAGGAAAGGGCCAGAATAATTATTTTATTTTCACTTGTTTCTGTCCCCCTTTTAAATTTTCTGCAAACATTCACTTCTTTACAACTCTGGAACCCCCTTTCTGCCTGGCACCTGGGGTGGACTGTACCATCCTTCCCCCTTTGTACATGAATGGCTGATACAAACATGCCAATAAGGGAAGTATTGGCTCTGATTTTGTTTTTCTTCCAGCACCGACTGAGCTTGTAACATCTCCTTTGGTGAGAAGGTTCTTTGAAGCCTTTCCCCAAAGTTTGTCCCAATTTGGATTAATGCCCGACTATCTCTCCTCATAGTGTCAGAACATGTTTACCGTAGACAGAGCAAAACATTCCCTCATAGGATCTGTTTGACTATTCTTGGAGCAGAGAACTACACAGATATCCAGAACAGCTGTTAACTTTAAATTCTGAAACAATCCTTCCTCTTTCAAAGCCAGAGAAGTCTAAAATGTGTTTTTGCACAAGGTGTTCCCCAAAATGTGCATGATTAGTCCAACTACCAAATTGCTAGACCCTATTATGACTTCTTATCTTTGCTGATACACCACAAAAGGTGTAAACTACGTAATGTAATTGTGGTGCAACACCTCAGACAGGGGCACCCTCTGTATGGTGGTGGTGGGGCATGAGCAATATTACATAGAAGACAAAACCCTAATGAAAACAATGGTTTTTAGAAGTATAAATACCCAGCTACACCACCCTGGGAGTTACACTCAGGAAAGTAGTTGCAACCTGAGCACACTAAGGCCCCAATGAATTGGGGTTGAGTTCTCATCCCTAAAAATCAAAGGTGTGACTGCTAATTGAAATAAAAGTGACAGGTATAAAGAGGGAGGAAAAGAAAAAAAAAGCCATAAGAAACACAGCCAAACCCCACTTAAAACAATGTCTAACCATCCATAGTCACTGGAGTCACCACAGGCAACAAGGAAAGACCACCTGGGTTGAGGATTTCCTACTGCATGGAATTAACACCATGTGACTTCAGTCCGATCCACAGCAAACAGTGCAGGAATACCATTAGAGAGCACACATAAAACAGTGCATCACACAGAAACACCTCTACCAAAATGGAACCTTGCTGTTAGGTGGCCACCAAAAGTCTGTGGGGTCTGTGGGATCTCTATCTATCTATCTATCTATCTATGATCTCACACACACGAGGTGCAGGTGGCATTCATCAATTTAGCCATAGGAAGGCTGTGCTGAAATTGTCACCCTGCCACACAGATGTTCCCCAAAGTGCGCATACTTTGCACAAATCCCAAATTGCTTGACTACATTATGACTTTTTATCTTTATTATCCTTACTAACACTGCTGCTGTGGTGTAAATTTAGTAAATGTGCCGAACTTAACAGCAGGTCCAAATACAGAACGGGCGCGTCTTTCATTGCGATCCGCTCTGTGGCATTTGGACATCGGGAATGGGGGGACTTTAATTTTGAAAGGTAGCTGACACCGGAAGGCGACCTTTATTCGCGCTCGGCGCACGCGACTGAAATGGGTTCTTCCGTCTTGTGCGGAAGTGCGGGCTCGTGGCACAGTTCGGCGAAGTGTTTGCGAACACAGGAGAAAATAACCAGGCGCTTTCATTTGCAAAATAAAAAAAAAAAAAAGCCATTCTGCTGTCCGCCACATTTTAACATGAGAATGTAAATGTTGTGGACTGTGCCGCTGTAATTTTGCGGTCAGCAGCGACTGTTTCAGTGTGTTTATCGAGGTATAAAGGAGGGGTAAGTAACGAGTGGGCACAGTAAACTCTCCGATGAGGAGTTTAACTAGAATATCGTTTGCGCCGTATTGTGTAGGCGTCCTTACTGTATGTGACCGTGCCCTTTAATATCCTATTTAATGTATGCGAGTTGGTGCTCCTGCTTCTTCCGTCTGTATTTGTACAAAATAGTTACTCTGTGAGGAATACAGCAGCTGTAATCAGGATGAAGCTATAACGACATTACAAGATGGTTCGTTCTTTTAGTTCTGTGCCGTATTCATATTTAGACTACAGGCACCCAGGTATGGTGTCTGAGTCTGGGAAGGTGAGCTGTGTATGTGCTGGTGTGTGATGTGATGTGCAGTAAAAGTGTGTCACGATAAGGTAAAAAAAAAAAAGAAATTCAACTTTTAATCCCCTGCTATTTTCACATAGAAGAATACTCCTGACTGTGCACATCTGTTGCCAAACCACACCTTTTTTTTTGTAAAATGTTTTATTGGAATTTGACCGTAAAGTGGGATTTGTGTCCGTGATTAAATGTACGCAAGACAGTGGTTTTCACCACTCCATAACTTGTTCTGTAACCTTCCAAGGTGAGCGTAATGTCAAGACCACGTTCAAGGTCTCCTCTGCATCCATACAGGTAAGTCACATTGGTGGTGGGACGAAAAGGACCTGGAATGTGGATTAACTCTTTGTGTGAGTAATGTATGATCTGCAATATTCAGACTGGGTAATACCTGTATGTTGAAACAGGTCACCTGGGTCGCACAGGAGGAGTCCTGGTCATTTTAACTACCGTCGTTATGGCCCTAACCACCCCCTGGAATCAATGGACTTTGGGTTTCAAAGGGACTGTGGCAAGAAAAGCAGATCAATGTACAGGGAAGATGAGTGGCATTGTGAGGACAGGCTGAGGACAGGGCATTTGGAGGAGCACAGGGCTGAAGTGTGGAGACGAGCTCATTTGCCCAATGTCGCTCAATCGCAGAGATGCTCCCCTCCTGTAGGAGTAGATGACCGTCGGGGAAGATATGGGTCTGAAGTGGATTACGCTGAGCGCAGGAGGTTGTCCCCCAGGAGGTGGCCACACAGCCCTGGAACTAGCAGCAGTGGCAGAAGGAGGACTGAAGACCAGGATGATTTTCAGAGGTACTCTGGTGAAAGGGGAGTGCCGCAGGAGAGGCTGGCCATTCGTCATGACTCTAAGCCTGGCAGAAGAACCTCACAACCTGTATGGGACCGAGATAGTCATGGCAAAGATTTTGAAGAGCAACAGTGGATATCAGACAGGAATTCCAGGGACTCCAACCAAAAGGAAAGGAGCTTTGTCCATCCTGGATGGAGAAAGAGGTGTGTCGATGTAGTACGTCAGGTGGAGCAACATAGGTCTTATTCTAAATTGAAAGTTGTGGGAAGAGCTGATACTCGGAGAACCAAAGGGGTGAAGTCGCCCTGCTTGGGTAAAACTGTAAACAAATTCAAGGCAGTGAGCAGAACAACCCAGAGTTTTGCATATACATGTCACACCACCAGGTGTTTTGTAGTGTGACGTAAGACATTACTGGATGTGCATTTATTTGTGATTATCACTAAATATGCTTGTTTGCTGTTAGTAACTGACAATGTTGAGCATTTTTTCTGGCATGTCACCAAAATCAGCATATCAGGTGCATACTGGAAATGGGTATGAGGACAAGGACGTGGTGAGCTGTACCCCTGCTCTGCTGTATGTTGAATGCTGTTACTTGCTTTATGTTGATACAGGTGTGCAGAGGATTCTGGCTTTCTGAATAGCCGACATTCGCTGGAATGGTCAGCACAACGGGGGCCAGGAGGCTGCAAAAAGAGGGCCCCTATCATTGTGGAACATGATCACGGAATTTCAGACCATGGACAGGGCAAGGAGGATGCACACATGAAGCAGGATTATGTTTACCACCACAGTCGTGACCAGTGGCATTTTCGTGAAGGGCGACCAAAGGGAGAACCCCGCAAAGGTTTTGACCTCAACCAAGAGGATCCCAGAGCTAAGCCTTCACAGGCCAGAAGAAAAAGCCCTGCCAATGTGAGAAGGAGCCCTGTTCATGAAACAAGAATCCCTGCTCATGCAAAGCGAAGCCCCGTTCAAGAAATTAGAAGCTCTGGAAAAAAAAGTCCCTCTCCAAACAGGATAAAACGACAGGAAGTGGCAAAAACCCTGGAGTTCCTCACAAACTTAGCTTTGGATGCCAATGGGGACATTGACCTCCGTCATATTGAGTCTAACTTATCTAAGAAGAGTGTGGCTTCTGCACACAATCCAGGTACAGTGGGTGTGAAACAGGAATGCAAAGTGGAGAAGGTGCCCCACCGAATTGGGCAGGGAGCCCCCAGGGCAGCTACAAACAGAAGTCACTCCCAGGAGACCCTCACCATCAAAGTGGACATGGGGAGTTCTGCAGGCCAGCACAGGTATAGTATTGCAGATAGTGCCACAGTCTGGGCACATGTGGTGGAAAGTTCATGCTTCCAGTTAGTGTTTGCTGCGAGCTAACACTGTTGACCTCTTGCAAAATGTCTGAGCTACGTATAAAGTCTCAGCAGCAGCACTGTTTGGTGTCTTCTGTTGGAATACATTGTGGCATATCGTGTACACGGCCTTTCTCTCCAGGGAATTGTTCTGTCTACTGTCTGCAAAAATTCATGCTCTAATTTTTCATTATCAACATGCTGGACTAGGATCTCTCCTGGCGCGGAAATATTTAAAAGATCTGGAAGTACATGAAGAGTATTATGAGGAAGTGGAAGGATGAAAGAAGGACTGAACCTTACAGCGGTCTCTCCATCTTCTCTGAAAATGAAGCCTGACATTAACCTTATCAGTTTTGGCTTTTGTTTTTTTTTTTGCGCTATTGAAGACCATCGGTTCAAGAGAGGGGTGCATTCTCTAAACCAGGCATGGAAGTATGAAGACATGGATTTTCCAATCATACAAATCTTGCTTGATGTCATTTGTACAGGAAAATGTCAGTGCCATGCACAGTGAGATGTTCACAGGAGTTACATGTGGAGATGAAAGGCAGCGATACCCCCTGCTTAGTATTGACCCAACTGAAGATGACGTTAAGACCTGGCTGCACAAATCCAAGACATACTGTTAACCACTGATTCAAAGATGTGTCCTTGAAATGGCAGCTCATGTCATTGCTCTACAGTTTTCAAAGGAATAGGTTTTCTTAAGACTATTTTGTGTTTTTAAACTCTTAAGTTTCTAACAAATATATGCAAGGAGACTGATCACTTTTTTTTTTTTTCTTTCTCCCCATCCTTTTTCTTCTCAGTGTTGTTAACTGTGCTTGTTCCATTACAGGGACATTGAAAACACCACTGCAGTAGAAAAGACATTATCATATTGCTGTGGAATTCTTATGGGTTCAGTGGTTCTATCGGAGTACTTTGTGACATCAGTTGTATGTGAAACAACATTCAGAGGCACTGTTGAAGACTGAAGAGTTTCATGGATTGATTGGACTGCCAGGGCCAACAGAGTATTTGGCTGTGTTTTCCTTGAAGAACATCTGAGCCTTTGCTGGAAGACAAAGTGAAGCAAAATGTGATTCTATGAATTGCTGTAACTGAAATGAAACTTCTGCTTTTTAAAGTACCCATTTGTTGTGTCATAGGGATTGTGACTGGTTATCCCTGGTATGTAACTAGGGATCATGACTCATGTTGAAAGGAAGATTTATTCAAAATAATTGAATTTGTACAAAATGCTGAGGATTGCAACAGCAGCCCCTACACGTGACGATATTCTTTGTTATGTCCAGAGTGTGTTGATCATATTGAAATGTTCAACATGCAGATTAATGATCACATCACCTTGATGAACTTCATTAGGCCCTCAACAAAAAAACTGACCTGAACACCAGGAAAGCATCTGATGACCTCAGTGGCATGTTATAAATGTTGGCACAGCACTTACTGCAACAAAGGCGCAACTGGCGTTATACTCTGATGTGGATTTTCTGCTTCAGATTTTATCAAAATGGAGCAAAATTCTGTGGTACAGTGATATGCTGTTTGGGTTCCTCATGCTGTGTGACACACCAGTTTCATGGGGAAAATTACAAGAGTCGTTCCCCTTGCTCAGAAGACTCCATGGAAACGGGATGCCAGTCCACTAATACCAAGTTTACCTCAGTCATTTTTTATTTTGCAAAGTTTTGGTGCTTTTGAGATTATTTTAAATTCAGTCCTGTTAAGTTTTTTTTTTTTTGCCTACAGGCTGATGAATGGCAATAAGAAGCTGGAGAACTGGCTTCAATTGGACAGCACATTTGGATTTGTGTTGGAGTTCTGTGATGTCTAATGTCTGCTATCAGTGGTACACCATGAGAATTGTCCACTTTTTTTCAAGCAGCACATGCCTTTTGTGATGGTCAGTGGGATATGTCATCTTTTGGGGAGTTCATGCAGTGTTGACTTGTTCACTAATTTTTGCATTTTTATTCCAAGCATCAAAAGGACAGTTGGCACCCCATTGCTGGTGAAATAACAGATACAGATTTTATGCTGGAAAATACATGGAGCTTAAGATTCTCGGAAAGGATTATGATCTTAAAGTCAGGAAATCATCTGGATTTAAACCCTAATTCTATTTTATTTGTTTGAATGGAGAAGAGTGATTTGTCACTTGTTCTGGTGAAGTAGATATGCTTGGAGCCCCAGAATTGCCTTCAGGTCCTAAGAAGAGGTGATAAAGGGTGAAAAAGCACTGCTAAACAAGGGAAATGCACTGGAAGGAAACCCAAAGACAAATATGAATGAATTAAGTATATGAAGAGAACTGCTGCAATTGCATGTCACATCTGTTCCTAGAGCTCGCAGGACAGAGCTTCTTTTCACTGGAGGATTTTGAGGAACAGCAGTAGTGGATGGGAAGCATGAACTTTCGCTTGCGTTGTATGATGGTCCTTACAGTATTTCTATTGGGGGTACCAGCTGGTGACACAACGGAGGCCAGTGGATGGTTGTTGCTGACTGCTGTTTCCCTGGTGAATTAGGAATGTTATATCTATCTCTTCCCCTAATCCTGACACTATGGCTGTGGCTTTTTTGTGATTTTTTTCAAATTACTCTTCTAAATGCATTTAATGACGTAAGCTTAATGAATGATACTGCAATATCACATTGCTGCCATGAAGGGACTCATTGTTTGATGCTGTATGTAGGAAAAAACCTGATTGAATTGAATGAAGGATTGAAAGATGACTGCCCGGTAGAAACCACTTTCTCCTTTTCCCTCAGCGCATCCCTGCCTTCAGACCGACAGTTGTCTATGGACTTGATTAGCGTGGGCCGTCAGCGCTTGGACTTCCTGTCTACGCTGGAGCATTCTGAGGCACATGGGGAGGGTGCAGTGCATTCTGGGACCTTTGCTCAGGAGATCATCACGCTGGTGCACCAGGTCAAAGGTTGGCTGCTTTTGGTACAATTTTGTTCTACTAATCAAAAAATTAAACTGTATATAGCCCACCTTAACATTTAATGAGTGAAAATTCATCCATTAAACCTTTTTTCCCCCCAAATTTTTATTTAGGAATTTTTCTTACAAACAGAACAACTGGAGACCTTTCCCTACCAGGCCTTCAGACTTGCGCACGCAACATTTTAATGTATATCTTTTTAATTTTCTGACAGAACATTATTTTAAGAAAATGACCCTGACCTTAAATGAGAGGTTCTCAGCTGTTCAGAGTAAACTCTTAAATGAGGAGACTGAGAAGGAAAAGAAGCCTGGACCAGCTGGCAGCCCGCGTATAAACCGGTTGGTTAACGTCCTGATCTGTGTGTGAGGTTATAACATTACCTGCCATTTCTGATTTGATGTTTAACTCACACCAACTTTGTTCTTCCTCTGCAGACGGATTGACATGTCCCTGTCAGAGCTGAAAGCATACAGAGAAAATGGGTATAAGCAGGTAAATAACACAGTCAGCCTGCTGAACAGATAATTTCAGCATTAAAAATGAACAGCCTTAATTTATAGTGCTGGATTATAGCAGTAAGTTGTCTTGAGCTAATTTGAACCAAGTATAAATAATTTCAATTTTCATTTAATTCTCACCATGATAGAAGCATAAGCGCCGGCTAGCTGTTGACCCCAGTGACCTCCGGCATGACCTTGAGCGTAGGAGGCAGGAGCGCCTGGAAGAAGTGAAGGTCACTATTCCAGGTGTTGGTTTCCAACAGTGCCCTCAACAGCCTGGAAGGTCAGTGTCCCTGGTTTCTGCCAAGCATGGTGAATGAGACAATCTGGGGCTGTTGCACTGTTCGTAAATGTGTCGCTGGCTTCCTGTGAGTGAACTTTGCCAGTGCAATGGGGGGAAAAAAACTTGTTTTTTGAATAAAAACAATACTGATGATAACAGTATAACCTTAATAGTGACAATAACAGTATTGGTGGTTAAAAATGGCAATAAGTTACAGATGGCAGTGATGATTAATGATGCATTATGCACTTCCATTCATTCTTGACAAGCCTGCACAGTGAGAAGGAGTTTTGCAGCCAGGATGTGGAGCACTTCTCTGGCCCTGCCAGGTCAGAGAATTCATCATCAACTGGACGCTGGGGACATGTAAGATACATGCCTATGTTTACCTTTACATTTTATTTCTTTTGAATGACACTAATGATAATCAACCATGTTTATGCCAGAATCACCCCAAATAATGTCTAATACAGGGAGAAGGCTGTGTAATGCATTAAAAGGAAATGTAACAATTAGTAACATTGTTTATATACGATGTGTATATGTATATGTGTGTATAATATACTGTTAAGTCATCAGATATAATTGTATAAAACAAATTATATATAAATGTGTAAAATTAATTTTATATAATGATTTTATAAAGAAAGCTTATGATGGAATTAGATAGTCTCCTCCACCAGCCACCTTCTATCATAGCAAGATCACATCTTCAGCTCTTGCTTTTGTTTAATCTGTCAAACTAAATTGTTTACACTGTTTTTTTTTGGCAATGGAAATTGCCAAATGGAATTGGAAATATTTTTTTTCACAAGGCTGTATACACTTTAACACATCCAGTTTTTTTTTTCCCCAAAACTGTGAGCCACTCGTGTACACTGCCGCCTTCTCCATGTTAAGTACACTTTCTTTAACTATCTTCTTAAGGAGCCTTTTTTTTCAAATACAGCACAGAAATAATTAGACAATGAAGCAACAAAACAAGATGCAATCACAAACAGGTGGATGTGGAAGCAAGTCCAGAGTGCAACACCACAAGTGAGAGTAGGGGTACCCTGTTCTTACAGTCTCTCTCACATAGCTTTCAGCAGTTTTCACATACTGTTGCACTCTATTGCACCAGCCTGAATACTGCTGGCCTGATGGAACATCTGGACTGATGAATGATAGCCTGGATACATTAAAAATCACCAGATAAAGAAACATAGGCATAAATAATACATTTATTAATTTAAAATGAATATTATAATATTTATTAGTATTATTTATTTATAATAATAATAATAATAATAGTAAAACCTTTGTACCTCTTTAAGCAGCTTAAGAAATTAACTAACTCTCCACCTTGTGCTTCTAGCCCTTGACTACTATACAACTTGCTGTTAGCCAGGTGTGTAACTGAAGTGTTGGATTTTGTGCGAGTGCTGACGTAACGAGTCCTGGTGGGATAGGCAACTTAGAACTGTTGGCACAGTCCTCACAAGCTGCTGGAGAATTGCTAGTAGCAAGCCACCACCTCTACCAGCTAGCCTCCTGCTATAGAAGGTCCTGTATTTCTTTTCCCTGCAGAGACGGATGAATCAATCAAGGCCTGGAGCCACCAGACTGGGCTTCAGTGTACAGAAGAAGCCAAACCGGCCTCAGAACCGTACAGGCCCATCTTGGCATCAGGACAGCAGCAACGCCAATGGTCAGTGTGCACATTAAGCTGAGTTCTTGTAATCTTCTTAGTCACTTTAACACTGGGTCAGTTTCATTCATTTTTTTTTTGTTCTGCATATAAATTTTGAATAGGGTGCCAATGAAAAATTAAAACATGATTTTCACTAGTGGTAGTCTGTCACCTCATGACTCAATAGTTTATATTGTTCCCATAAAAACACTATTTAGATGTCACTTGCAATGCACAAATAACTGAAAACTTATCACCACATTTGCTTTGCCATGTTTTCTAAACTTTATTCCAATAATCAAATAACTATCTTGAAAACACAAGTACATTTTGCTAAGACATTAACATGATAAATATATCATCTGCTGTATTATTTTCAATTAATTTTTATTCAAAACTTAAATATAAACTAAGTAGACATCAGCATTTTAGCATACTGGAGTACCAGTTTCACTTTAACAGTGTTAGTGATAAACACAGAAAAACTGAATTACTCCTGCAGATAGCAGACTTCATTGCTGCTCAGCAACCTTTAAATGTTGTCCAGTTTCAGGGAAGTTTTGCTGAAATGTTTTGTTTTCAGGGTATAACTAAATGGGCCATCATTCCAAAAAGTACAAAGTCTATTTTTGGCCCTTGGTTTGATGCACAACCATAATATTGAATAATAATGTGCATATAACAAGATGGCACCAGGGAATTCGAGGGGGGGTTGTTTTAAAAAATTGTTAGTTTATTTCATGGCCAGGCTTTTACAGCTAATAAATCTGCCCAGTGACATCTGGCTCTTCCAACCAAAATTGGTCATTCTTGTCCCTCCAGGTGCCAACTGGTGAAAGTGCTCAGCAAAGAATTGCATGTGATTCAAAGGAAAGACACCTAGGAGAAGCAGTGGTGCTCTCACTCATAGTGACTTGCACTCTCTCAGCTATGGTCTACACGTGTATGTCAGTAATTGCGGTGGCAGGGGCTACCCATAAATGCACCTGGACAGCTACTCTCTCAACAACTGGAACCAGGGTTTCATACCTGGGTTGGGTCTGAGAACTGAAACAGACCTGCAGTAGTTGTCCTGACTGCAGTTTTGAATAGGTACTTGGACACCCCCCCTGAAGTGTTTTAAACCTTAAAGTAATGTTTTTCCGGTGTTTTGATGTTTTTTTTTTTTTTTTTTTTTTTTTGAACGTTAGTACCCAGGCCACAGAGTGTCTCTGCAGTACGCTTACAGCCATATTCTGTGTGATGTGGTACCTGGCACATCAAATAAAGGTGCTGTTTTACACCTGTGTGTTAAAGAGCGTTGAGAATTTTTTGCCATAATGTGGTTTTATTGCTACTGTTGTTGCACCCTGTAATGCCTGTATTTTCTCATGGGCTTGGTTTGAGATGTTGAATATCTACCTTATGTTCATGGCCCACACACCTGAAGACCTCCACCTCCTTTAAAAAAAAAAAAAAAAAAAAAAACAAAGTCTTGTGACAGTGGAAGACTTATTTAGCACATTGGCATTGTTCCTGGCCTTGAGTCCCTTCTAAGTGGTCTAGGTCCCAATAAACACTCTGTGTAGTATATTAGCAGGTAGCCTGTCAGTAATACACTTAAATATTCTCACCTGCAGGATGCACTTAATTACTTTTTAGGTATTTGAAACAAATATTTGCTAATTTTTTTTATTTTTTATTTTAATGTCTTTATAAATATAATGCTACTCCAGCTGTGTGCTGTTTGTATAACATGTTACACCATATTTTTCCACATTTATGCATAAAACAATTTGAGCGTGTTGCATAACAAAGTTCTCATCTTTTGGGCTAGGTATAGTGGTCTTGCTGATGCATACTGTGGGACAGCTGCATGTACAATTTCTGTAATGCAGTGTATTTTGAGAATTTTTCTTCCTGATACAAATTATAACTCATAATAACATCCTGTTACATCCTAATTTGCATCCAAAGTACAGTGTTTTTGTATTTTGTCCGAAACTGTGTAGGCAAACTAATTCTTACTGTATTTTTACAGAATCCAGTATATGCAAGCTAATGAAGATAAAATGCAGGGAATCATTACATTTTTCCAGCTTCTTACACACATGCAGTCAGGAGTAAGGGATCCACTGTTTAACAGGATCAGTCACTATAAAATGTAAATATATTTCTGGAAAATATGAAATGAAAAAATACAATGAGTCATTGTATAAGATATTGGATTAGTGGTGCACTTAGTGATGCTGTCGCTGCGGCAGACTAAGGGCCAACCTTGTGATATGCAATTTGAACACAAAACTGTAGACAAAGAATAAACAACTTGGATAACATGGGATACAAAGGCCTTAAATACTGTGTAAAATACACTGCATGTTCTTTTTTTTTTTTTGTATAAACATTGCTATACTGTACTTGATAACTGTTCGCCCTTATTCTTACTCATATTTCTGATCTGATAATAAACAGTAGTTATTGTATGTATTTTTTTTTCAATTATCATTCACTATTTAGCTGATGCCATTGCCTAAGATGATTTAAAAATGTTAGATTTGCGTACAGCGCTACTTGAAATGATTTGTGTATAAGCTTATTTACACATCTGACTAATTTTTACTGGAGCGATTTAGGGTTAAGTATCGTGGTAAACAGAAAGAGGAATTTGAACTCTGGTGCTTATAAGGTGAAGATGCTTACCGCCAACGGGGTCTAGTGACTCCCTGCATATGGTGTGCTTTACAGCGAGATGTGGTCCCAAATGAGAAATGATGAATAGTGTGGCACAGTACAGTATAGCAGCAGCCTTCTTTACACTGATAGTGGAAGAACCACTGGAGGGCAACAAAGTGCTGAAGTGAAATGCACATCTGTTCTAGTGCGCTGGATTGCCAGAGGTTTGTCCTAATTCATTTCAGAAGCATGTGAATTAATTATGGAATTGTGTAAAGTTAATGATTTACCGTGCCACTACGGAATTAGCCATTTTCCGGAATTGAGCGTCTATTCAGGAGACTCATTCATCTGATTGATGGGGCAGATGATTCTGGGTCTTTTTTAGTCCTTCCATTTCTACCTTTTTCTTGCCTCCCGCTTATAAAAGATTAATAACACCATATTTCAGGAATGCTGAACTACTTTCGGGACGTGAACCGAGGACACAGAGGGCCTAGCTGGTGGCACGCAGCTGTCCAGTGATCCATCTGCTCCACACAACAGACCTCAAGTGACCATAACTTTGTCTGGATCTTACAGTTCTCTCAAAGCAACATGCTGGTAGGATGTGCAAGTTCTACTGCTGTTTATTTAGTCCATAAATTTTCATATATTTCCACATTTTAATTAGCCCATAAATTTTAGTGTATTTCACATTTTATGTAACTGTTACAAAGACAGTGCTGACACATGCCTAGATAGACTGTAGTTCATCCGGTGCCTTTTGGTCGTGGTCACAAATGGATCATTTTTAGTGTTTTCACCTCAGTCATCTTCTCAGGTTGCTGATCATTCAGTGGCTAAACAGATGGATGTGTAAACTGCTGCAAGTTCAACTTTACTTGCTGTCCTGCTGTTTGAGGAGTGTAAACTCTGCAGAGAGACAGGACCAGGATTGAGAGGGACATGCAGATGGACAGGATGAGGCTCTTTATCTGGGAGTTTGGGTGTGGTCTTGGAACAGTCATTTGAATGTGAATCTCACATGAGGTTCCACAAAGACTGACTGCACCTGAGATCTGTCCTGTACTCTTCTTGAATATTGTGATGTTGTGGAGGTGAGGAGAACCTTTGAAGTCCAGTTAAGCTTAGTCCCATTGGGCATGACAAACATACACACACATCCATATCCCTGCTCTGCCTTATTAGGAAGGCCTAGCTCTAAAACCTGGATAATACTGAAGGTTTTTTTTTCAAAAAAGGGATTACCAAGTAAAGAGATTGCTGTAATAATACTGGATTATTATGCTTTGCTCACTTAGACCATTTTAGCCATGAAAATTGATTTTTTAATTTCTTAAAAAATGTTGATTTTTTACCATTATGCTATCTAATAATTTACTGTGAACTGCACTTGTGCCTTGACATACAGAGAGTAATTTCTGAGCTGTGAAAGCTGCTTTGGGGAACTGAAAACCAATGTGTGACACAAGTCCCATGAACCCCAACACGTGCCTCCCGAGACCCTGGTCCCTAACACCACATCGTGTTGCCTTTAGAACTTGCATAAATACCCCCTCCGTTCTGATTACATTAGATCTAAGAGCCACCTGAGAAAGACTAAAAGAGACAGCGGCAACTCTGGGGGATCCAGAGATATCCCCACATTCCGGTCCTGTCTCCAGTTTGGATGCTACGAACCCAGCACCCACTTGAATCTTTCATTCAATTAAAGCATCACTTAATAGAACTTCTTCCAGGCTCCCCTTGTCCTGAACCAGACCTATCACACTCTGTTATGGCGATCGCTACCCTGTGACATGAAGAAGAGAATGAAGAACTGAGGAAGACATCATCACAATGGATTAACCACATTGTTTATTCTCCATCTGTTTGCCGTGTAAGTAGTGACAGTTGCAGAGTAATGCATGTTTAATGTTTACTGCACGTTACCTGGGACTTAGCTGGAGTTGTCCACTAAGTAGTGAAAAATTATTATGAATACTATGTTGACTGGCTTTTAAGTTTGAAAATTACTGCATTTTGCAGTGTTGCTGAAACTACTGGAGTTGCTGAAACTTCTATGGAGTGGTTGTGCAGTAGTCTGGCAGCAGGGGGTGGCCCTGCACTTAGATGGTGGTGCCTGTAGGTGATCTGGGAACAGGTGCTCAAGCAGTCCTTAGCCTATGTACTACCTTATAGCAGCTAATGCCTCTGCAGCACTTCTCTTTGCTTCAGCGTGAGATCCCAACTCACAACCTTTTAATGGATACCATATGTACTGCATTTACCCATAGCTAACTGGTATCGTGGCACATTTATACTGCCACCATGGAACCCGGTACAAAGCTAGGAGGCAGAAACAAGCCAGGGCTGCCTCCTGCCTCCATAAACCTTTGTGACATCATTTTCCTCAATAACTGCAGTAATCTGATGAGCAGGATGCTGTATGTTTACCCTTGCAGACTGCTTTAATAGGGGGTGACTGAGCATGTGACCGACCAGTGCTTCCAGTGTATCATACTGTATACTTGTAAATGATTTTTAAAATTTAAGCTCAAATTGAAAGATTAAATTCATTTTGACCTCATAGTAAGAAAGAGGAGGCTGCTGTAAAAAATACAATTCCTTCAAATAAAAAAAAAAGTTATATGTTGACCTATTAAAAAACATAAAACGTACAATGTTTTAACAATCTGGGTTTCATTTCATTGGTTAACTAATGAATTTTTCAATTTTTTTAAAGAAAATATATGCGCTGGACTGTTTGGTCATTCCAATATTCAGGCATGCAAAAATGAAGCGTATGTATGAAGGCTCTGCAGTTACGCAGACCATTTATTTTGTACCTGCAGGAGCCTGTGGATGTGTCTGCATGCCATGCTGACAAAATGGGTTCTGGTTAGTCGCATCCCAGTTAATAAGAGGCTTTGTCCTGTTGTGCTGCAGGCATGGGGGGGGGGGCACCCTTAATGAGGCTGCGTTGGCTCCATGGCCAGACTTCCTGCGAAATCCAGGAACAGCATCTGCAGAAGGGAGCAGAATCTAATCACACAGAAGCGGTGTTACATCGCGGTTGCGCTCAATAGGTTCAGCTTGGGCCAAAATCGAAGGTGCATGATTTATTGTTGCTGAGAGAAGTGCTGTCAGTTCAACAGTTTGGCCGCTGGCAGAACAACAGCATCTCACACACTGAAACAAACAGGCTCAGGAACACACACTCAAACTTTAATACAAAAACAAAGACACTCAGAAGAATACACACAGCCACAAAGAGAGAAGGAGCAGGAACACACATACCGAAAACTGAAAAAACACACAATAACAGTCAGTCACAAATGCTTTAAGTAATACTTATAGAGGGGAATACGTTAAAACAGATACATACGCACATACAGCATACGCATGCAAGTTGGGCTCTGGCAGACTAATGGACTTCACCGGTGTGTTGGCTTATTTGTTTCCCTTTGTGGGCCTTGTGTTCATGCTGGTGAGCAGATTAACTTTATATGCTTTGAAAATGTGTAGAAAAGGTGACAGGTGTGGGTACAAGCAGAGATCAGAACGGCTGCAGCGCAGTCTCTGTTCTTTGAGTAGGAAGAGGGTTTTTCATATCCGTTCAGCAGATGGCTAATCCCACTCATACACCAGTACGGAACTGGAACCACATCTCAGTGAACATTCTCATCCCAATCCAGCTTGGCCACACATTAGACATACTCCCAGCAGCCCTGAACACATGCAAAAAATACACTACACATTATCTGCCCATCCTAAAGATACATACACATGTTCACACATACACACACAAAGGCTAACGGTGCTGTAAAAGCAACCTATGGATCTGCTTCTGGGGGTGGGAGGGCTTGTGAGTTAGTATAAAAATAGTAATAGTAAATAGTAATAACACATTATACTGTATATAACCACTTTACTAAGTGGTTTCCTTCAGTACTTAAGTACTTTTAGTGCTGTGTGACAGGCAGATACCAAACAGAGTGATACATCCATTACAGTCAAGTGGATATTTGCCAAAACTTTTACCCTTACATTGGTAATGAAATGTCCAGTGCCGTGTGTAATATAAAATTCTTTGTTACCAGAGTCCTTCCTCCACTTGTATGAAGTGGCCTGTTTGTCTTCATCTTGACAAGTTAGCTGGGAACTGGCTGGAGGCATGATACTAATATATGTAGTGCCTTGTGTACCTGTGTGTGTTTGACCGTGTAAAAACCTCACTTACAGTAGGAGGGTTAACCTGCTCCAAACATTGCTGACAGCCAGTAGGGTGGGGGAAGGAGAGACACTCTGTCCAACGGTCGACAGACATGTCATGCCTTGAACCTATAGCAGTACATCAGAGAGCTTCATCCAATCCTGACTGCTTTCATTCTCAAGGCACCAGTTATCCTGATGCAATGCATTTTCCCTCAATGCACAATAATCACCACCATGACAAATAACACTGGGTGTTACTGTCATTTTTATGGCAGAAAATAACATGAATCAATTAAAATGAAAATCTCCTACCATGAATAATTTAGGCTCCCAGTCTGTGTTTTGTCCCCAGCTCTGTAGCATCTTCATAACCCAGTTATTCTTCATGGAACAAATGGTTTAATTTGTCATGTCCGGATGCCAGGCAGGAAGCCTGCGGTGAGGGGGATGGAATCAGGCAACACACTGTACCTGGCCTTGATGTATTTCAGAAGTGCTCCTTCCACCAAACCTTGGGCTTTTGCTGCTGGGGATGGGAAATTTGAAGAAGCAGCAGGTTCTCCTGTTTGGCAAGTTAATGCTTGTTGGTTAGTTGGTCATATCCCAGTTATTTTTTGAACTGTGGATTTACCTTTGTTATAATGATCTCTAACTATTAACTGCATGTGCCCACAAAGATAAAAAGGGGAGTGGACTGTAACAATGAAAATGAATGTTGTAACAATATAACAAAACTACATGCAAATTTAAACTGACCTGATGTTGAAACCTCAGATGTTTCCCAGACAGAACAATTTTTGTGGTCCTGCTGTTATCTTCATGTCCTCTCCTCAAAAGCAGATCACTATTAACAGTAAGCTCTAGTAACCCTACGAACACTATCCACTGATTCACTGCATCCTAAACATTTATTTTTTGCCAAAGACATAAGGATTTGGTTTCAGTGGTTGATCATTTCTTGCAATGAAACATTTTGGTACTGCCACAGCTGAAGTAGTTGTTTCTGTGGCAACTGCTACTCTGTTCCTGGCCTGTAGGTCTGTAGGAGTGTCTGGCATGGTCAGCGCCTACGTGGAGCATGTTGGGGAGGCTGAGCTCCTGCAGACGTTGCAAGCAGATGGTGAGGACATCTCAGGCTGTCAAGTACATTTTTCTGATTATTTTTTGTTTCCTTCTGTCAGCCAGAACCTTGCTTTTTCTCTGCTCCTCTCCTTTGGAATCGGGCATCCTGTACCAACTCCATAATCTACTGCCACAGTCATCAGATAAGTTCATCGGAAACACCTGGTTCTGCCTAAGCAGGTAGTCCTTACTGGCCATGGGCTCTTGCTACTCATGTCACTCTCAAGAGAGCTGGGAACATCTCCTTGGTCATCCAAAGATGTAATATCAGGGCTTGTCCAGCAATTTAAAGTTTTCCCTTTAGCAGAAGAATTAGTCCACAGTCACCGAATGTGGTGTAAAACTGATTAATCCATAAAGGAATTGGTTTTCTCTTGAAAAATGATCAGTGGCCTTTGTTGTTCTCATACAGGGTATTCTGTCTGGATGTGGCCTGGAAAATTACAGTGATGTCTTTACTTGTTTAACTGGTCCAGAGTTCATCTGTCCTGTAAATAAAATGGAAAGTTTCCAGAATTAACAGGAACCAAGAATCAGCTCTGGATTCAGGTTCTTTTTCCACAGGATGCAGGCCTGATACACCACTGTGGGGTCTCCTGCTGTCAGGGACCTGCTATTCCTGCTGTGTCTGCAGGCCACATAATAGCTCCCTGGAGACTTCTGGCTGGGATGGAAACACTCGTGCAGTGTTGAGGATGCACACAAGTCTAAGGGTTCACAGTCCTAGAAGCACCTGAGACTGATCAGAAAAGTTCACAGAATACTGTGCGTGGTCCTCTGCTGACCACATCAGCTTGGTGGGGCTCCACCGACTCTCCAGGTGTTGCAGATCCAAGGTACCTGCAAAGTGCCATTTTTGGCCACATGGGCTTCAGATGATAGTCAGATGGGAGAGCTTCTGGGGCCTCTTCTATGAGCTGTGGCGTGTAAGTCACTTCCAAATTCCTCGTCATCATGTGACAGTGGGATGGGAAGAAAAGCACTCAGCTTGCAGTGGTACAATATGACCACGAGGGGGGGCCACTAAAATGAGGCGAGACGGGTCCACGTTTTTATATGTCCTTTAAAAGGCCGACAGTTAACAGTAAAGGCAGCACAAGAGAAGTCGCAGTAGCTGAACAGAACAGCAGCCCAGCGGTGCTTCGTTTTTAAACGTCGGTTCCTTCTTACCAGACTGATCTTATTTTTATTAAAGATGTTAATCGGGTTTGTACCTACTGACGTTGTCAGCTGTGCTTTGACGTCACGTCGTCCCAAGTTTCCCGTTGCATGCGGAGAAGCTTGTCGAGAGGGGCGTGTCTCCCTCGCCGCGTGGTCGGTGCCCGTGACGTCATGCGGGTGCCCTCGCTGGGGGGGGCAGCCCTCGGGGTCGACCGACGTTCAGGAGGACTCGATCCATGGGGGGGGCGGGGGGACAGTGGCAATGCGCTGCATTGAAATACATGAGGGACAAATGAACGGAAAATAAACTTCGGGGTTGTGGATGGAAATTTCCCGTCATCCTTTGCCGCGTAGTACACGTGTCGGTCCGTTATTAATTGTTAATATTTATTAGCGTTTGGTGTGTTGCGGTAATTCTGCTTATCGGTAGTTGGGTACTGTGTGTGTGTGATGAACATTTGGTGGCTCACTTTCATTGTGTTTCGTGTTGCATTTCATATCGGGGCTGAGTTTGGTTGAAACATATTTTTCCTGCAATGCAAATATTAAATATAAATATTAATCGTGATGTTATTGGCGTGACTCTCATGTTTGGGTCCCCCTTCACTGTCCCCCCTGCTGTGCGGCCGTGGTCTCGCAGCGACATTTGTGATACGAGTAAGAGAGCAAACTTGGGGAGAGAGGAAGACGTTGAACTGAGCGTGTGTGTGTGTGTGTGTGTGAGAGAGAGAGAGAGAGGGAGAGAGAGAAGGAGGGAGGGAGGGGGAGTTTAAATGAGACGGAGACAAGGACCCGTGTGCGAGCGGCCGCTGAGAGAAGCCACGGTGTCGCACCGCGCGATGACAAAGCCACGCAAACGTCACTTTGTCATGGCTCCACACCTGATCGTGAGAGCGGGAGGGCGGCGATTTTAATGCAGCTTCCCTGCGGAGGAGGCGGAGGAGGAGGAGGCAGAGACCGCGAGAAGTACCTGATCGGTGCGGGGAACGAGACCGGGATGCTGCGGACAGCTCCCTGCTTCTTCGGCGCCCGTGGACACCCCACCTGGAGCTGCACCTGCGACTAGAGCCCCGCGTCGAAGGAGTCGCCGAGCCGGCGTGGGTGGATGTGCGCGGCCCCGCGGCCGAGCCACAAGCGCAGTCTGTGCGTGGAGGGAGCGGGGGCGGCGGCGGTGTTCTGGACGCTCTGAGCGCCGCAAAGTTTCCCCATGGCGCTTGTGATGGAGCCTGTGAGCAAGTGGACCCCTGGACAGGTGGTGGACTGGATGAAAGGTATGAAGACGACACGTCCCCTCCCCCTCCGAACACGCACACACGCACCTTGTCGCTTCGGTGCTGCGGTTCGTGTCGCTAAGTGACGGTGACGCTCCCGTCGACAGTATCTCCGTTATGTTTTATGGCACGTGCGTCACACATGTCGCAGAGAATGAGGGACCGCAGCGTGTCGCGCGTGCAGGGTCACGCCGATGTCACACGAACGGCGGCGGATCGCGTGTCCCCCGTCCGTGTGTCCCCTTAAGTGTCTGGATCCAATGACCACAGGTACTGCTGACACCTGCGCACGGCCACGGTTATGCGGCGAACCAGCGAAGGTTCACCTGGAAAAAAATGTTGGCCTAACACCGCATGACACGCACACACCTGTGGTCTGCCCACCGTCATCTTTCACGTCGAGTGGCCGCCGGCACTGTAGTGCTTGGCGTTGTGGTCGTGATCATAAGAATGGAGTTCATTGTTGCGGGGGCTGAGAACGTTCGTGCGCGCTCCTTAAAGAATCGATGCAGGGCGCGCGTCCTACGTGTGCGGGAGAGCAGTAACTTTTCCACTCATAACCAACACCATTATTTGTCTGTGATAGTAATGAGGCCAGACTTCAGCGCACTCCTGTATCTTCTTCTTCATCTTCTTCATCTTTCGGCTGCTCCTGTTAGGGGTCGCCACAGCGGATCGATTGTTTCCACTTCTTCCTGTCTCCTGCATCTTTCTCTGTCACACCAACCACCTGCATGTCCTCCTTCACCACATCCATAAATCTCCTCTTAGGCCTTCCTCTCTTCCTCTTGCCTGGCAGCTCCATCCCTAGCATCCTTCTCCCGATATATCCAGATAAACGCACTTCTGTATACAAAACTTAAATATGTACTGTATGTCAGAGATGAGGCCAAAATGCACTGCCTGCCAAAAAAAGATCACCACCTGGATTTAACTAAGTGTCATGATCTGGGGTTGCTTCAGTTGGTCACGTCCAGGTTCAGCAATATTATGTGCCCAAAAAGTGAGGCCAGCTGACTACCTGAATATACCGAATGACCAGGTTTTTCCATCAATGGATTTTTTCTGCATATTCCAAGATGACAATGCCAGGATTCATGGGGCTCAGATTGTGAAAGAGTGCTTCAGGGAGCATGAGAGAGACATCATTTTCACACATGGATCGGCCACCACAGAGTCCAGACCTTAACCCCGTTGAGAATCTTTGGGATTTTGTGCCGGAGAAGACTTTACGCGGCGGTCCGACTCTCCCATCATCAGTACGAGATCTTGGTGAAAAATGAATGCAACTCCGGACAGAAATAAATGTTATGACATTGCATAAGCTTATCGAAACGATGCCACGGCGAATGCGTGTCGGAATCGAAGCTGAAGGCGGTCCAACGAAATATTAGAGTATGTGACTGTTTTTTGGCCAGGCAGTGTATGTATTTACACGCAGACTGTTCACCAAGTCAGTCAAGACAGCGACTGCACTCTGTGTTCTTTACATACTTACTCCTGCACACTCAAACACACAGAGACACAGGTTCACCAGCTCCTTGTGGTGGCCCAGAGGAACATGGGAACCCCAGCAAGTGGCTGGAGTCTTTCTCACTGGCTTTCGCTAGTCCTTGTTCCCAGCACCTAGCTGCCCCAGTCCACCAGTGTCAACAGACCCAGCGTGCAGCGAGTGGGTGGGTGACTCAGACATGATGCGCCGAACTCTTGGCTTGGCCTGGTTACTTTTATCCACAGAGCTTCTGCTTCGGAAGATGGCTCCGCTGCGCGGAAGACCTGATGAAAGGCAACGTGGTTCACATCCCATCCTGTGTTCTATTTGTTAAAATGTCCCATCTGGGGAGGACAGGTTGCATGCAGTGAACCAGAGTGACCTGCCTCTTCCTGCAACACATTCCTGTGTGTCTTTGGCGCACTGGTGTATTCAGAGTGAGAAACCCTCCTTGTTGTGTTCAGTGTAGATGTCCAGTATACAAACATGGTCACAGAGAGGCTCCATGTCCTTCTGCACCTCTGCCCTGAGCTTCTATTCACTTCTCACTGGCATATCACCTCTTACACAGACAGGAGAAGAACTTATGGAGCAGCCTTTCACCTTCATTCTTGTGTTGTCGCATGGCAGTCAGGTGGCTCCACTTGGGTTATTCGGCTCACAGTCAGTGTTGCTAAGTTGACTGTTGGCAAGCTGTTGCATCTAACCAATCGCTTTATGTTGCCTGAATATTGCAGTATCCGGAACTCTATGTGTATAGATGTGTGGTGTAGGTGATGAGATGCAGCACAGTAATACAGCGTGGAGAGTAAACAGCAATAACGGCACCCAAATGCTTCCTATAATTTCATATCAGTCTTTCACACCGCTGTCGTCTGCTTTAATTCAGACAAACTGGCAGGTTTTTGAGCATCGGCTGCTCATTTCCGGTTTTGCCGCAGCATCTGTATTTTGTTCAAGGCAGGACTCTGACTAGGCCGCTCCACAACTCAAATTTTGTTTCTCAGCCCTTCAGATGTACAGTAGGCTTGCTTTTGTGTTTTGGATCATTGTGTTGCTGCATAATCCAAATACACTTCAGCTTCAGCTTTTGGACAGATGACCAGACACTCTCCTTAAGAATTTTATGGATCTGCTGTGTGACAACTTAGCTATAAGAAAAGGAGATTCATTTGTATATGGGAGCAACTGTGTATCTGGGGTGCGGAGACCTGACTGTCTTTAAGTATCGCCTGTATCTGTGGCATCTGCATACCTGGATTGACAAGTATGTGCAAGGTGAGGTAGTTTGTATATGGGATTATAGTGAGAGGTTGTCTGTGGTGGTGCTCTTATTAATTGAGTCATCTAATGCTTTTCTCCAAAGTAACTTACAGCACAAAGTATGTACACCAAGCTACTCAACTATTCACCCATCTATACCATTAGTCAGTTTTTACTGGAAAAGCTTCCGTTCATTATACACCGAGAGCAGAAGGTGGGATTCGATCCCAGCTTGGATTGCAAGGTGTCGATGTGCACCGCACCACCGGCTGCCCATTGTGCGAACCTGAGGTGGAGGCATGGCTGCAACCTGCCACTGTGGGGCCTTTGGTGACAACTGCAGAAACAAAACTTGAGGTGATGTCTGCAGAAGTCACGAGTTAAACTAAGCTGCAGCTTAAGTTCATGAACGATACAAATTACTCTCATACATGAAGATATTGCAGCTTATAGGATCATGCGCTCAAACCGATATCCTGCTTATATTTGTGGTTCAAAACTGAAGTGCACTTTATTGAAATTACCATGAAAGCAAACAATTTTGTCAAAACTAATACAGTAATTGTCATCTTGATGTGGTATGAATAATTATGGGGGGGGTGACAAATAATACAAGGGTTGCAGATATGCAGGGTGTCTCCCAGAAACAGGGTGCTTGGCTGGTCAGGCTACAGCAGTGCAGTGAAATGTAATCCGTGCACATTAACCGTGCAACTGATAGCGGCATGGGTAAAGCACTCTCGTACTAATATATTCAGCACGGCAAGATGGCTGCTTAACTACAAACTCCATATTTTATGCGTTTTGTGCTGCAGATTAAGAACAGCAGTCTGTACATCATGGCTGTAAGGTACTGACATCACAGGAGCACAGAGACCTACACCTGCAGATCAGGTAACCCTTAAAAGTGCTTCAAGGTGTTCAGTACGACAGGTCTCAATAACCACATTTATCCAACTTAATGACCAGGAGCTTGATAACTAAAAGCAAACTTTGCTAACTATAGGAAGCCTTAGTAGCTGCGATTTTATTTCTTGCTGGTTTATCCCCAAAACATTTCAATCAGCTGCGAGTCCATTTGTTAACAGAAAGTGGGGCGAGTGAGTCTGCCAAGGCGCCAGGCTGTGTTTGGAACAACTTCAGCCCTGAAGGAGTTACTCCGTGACTGTGAGTAGGCTGCTCGTCCTTGGAGATACGCTGCAAGTTGGGACAGTTGTGACAGGGTGTGCTCAAGAGGCTGAGACAGGACTCTATTTTATCGTAAGGTCTCAAAAGGATGACGGAGACGCAGAGGTCCTCGAAATAAAGCATATTTTGTTCCAAAAATGATCGTCTCCTGGAGATAAACAAATCACCCAGCATACAAATGGTATCCGCTTCCCTGCCAGTCCAGATGATGGCGAGAAGGAGGGAAAAAATAAAATGGAGATAAATATGGAGATGGCTGCTGTTATTTAATATAATTTCAAGCAGGTATTGAAGAACGGACAGTGCCAAGTTCTCTTTCTCCTACCTGGCTGTGTGTTTCCTCGAGCAGAATCAGAATCGCTAGCAGACTTCGCCGGCTTGGTGGCACAGCTGAATTTTTTGATAGGCTCCTTCAGAGAAATTCCAGACAGAACTCCTCTTTTATGGGGTGACAGGTAACAAAGGTACGAATGAATCCTGCAAATCCTCCTCTTATGTTCCTTAGATGCCAGTCAGGTGGTATAGTGGTCGTGAGCCTGGAGGGTTATGTACAGTAGTGGCTTTGCGCAGCCACACTAAGCAGCAGTGAAGCTGAAAATATACTTGTTTAGGGCATAGTTTGATCATAGTTTTAAGATCTCAGAGAAGCTGGACTGTTACGCATTTTATTATTCAGAGCGGTGCAGCAGATTAGTGCACCTAAGGTTTCTGAACAGCAGTGTTACTGAGGTTTGTTGTAGGGGCTTCGCTGTGTGTGTGCTGCACACCTCTGACAGGGTGGAGACGCACTCTTGGAGAACAAAAGATCATCTCATTGTTATGTATGCTTAGCATGCACGGCAGCCTGCTGGAAGTCACTCAAAGCAGCACCTGAATGACTGACGGGTGAGACTGAGCAATGTGATGCTGCGGCTCCATCCTGTGCTGGGGCTGCTCTGCATGATCAGCAGAACAAAAGCTGGATTGTCACCACCGCTTCTGCGTTTCCCTCTGGTACAGAAGGGGAACAGGGTGACAAGCAGGGAAGCTTCATTAGATGCCGAAGCTCAAGGATGTATGAGAGAGGTGGTTAAAAGTTTCTGCTCCTGGTGGTGCTGATGTGCAGATGGCTCAGGTGGTCTGAGACAGAAGGGAAGGAGATCTGCTGACATTGACTTAACCAAGGAATGCTATCAGAATTGTCTAGTAAAAACACTTTGAAGGGTTGGAACAACGGGAAGGAGAACAAGCGTTGCCTCTTTTCTGGATGTAACTCAGCACCAGCCGTTTTCTGCCTACTGTATTCACACCCATGGTTTGTAGCTGAATTGGGATCAAATCTCAGTCCTTCATCGCTCTTTCTTCTTAGTTAATGCTGTTTTTCTCCTTGTTTTCAAATCTCCAATTGCCCAGTTCTTACCCAACACCCAAATCTCCCCCTTGAAGCACAACACCCACGCTAACTAGAGAGCAGTGAACACAGGAGCATGCTGCTTCTGATGTGTGTGCTGTGAGCCGCCTGCTTCTTTTCTTTCTCTAGGCTTCGGGCTTCACCAGGCAACACAACACGCCTGTATGAGAGCATTATTGGGCCAGTACCCCCCACAGGTCTGTAGGCGCCCGCTTGTCTGTAGGTGTCCTTCAGAGCAATGAGGGGGAGAGAACCACAGCCATCTCTCCCACCCAAGGGAGTGTGAACCACTGTGGTCTCCGGGCCTTCTCACCACACATGGCTAGTGTGGCACAGCAGGACTCAGTCCTCAGAGCTTGGGTCCAGGTGTAGGATCTATAGAATTGTCCTGAACAGACTGTTGTCAGGTTTGAGGCTGTGACATTTAAGGAAACTCACATAAACCCCACTCCATACTGCTTCTGTACTACCCTTAAGAAAAATACTTTTATATTTGTATTAGGCTCACACCTTTGTCTAAGCAAATTCAGAGCATTTTCTCTGGACAATAAACAACTTGTAAATATTAGCTTGTTTATGAAGCAGGTTGATGGTGGAACAACTCAGGTTCTGTGCCTTGCTCAAGGGTACTATAACAGGAGTGGGAGTTGAACCAGGGACCTTCAGGTTATTGTGCAACAGACCTAAACACTACATGACCTAATGTCCCTGCCAGTCATTTGGAAACCAGTACAGTAATTCCCTGAGATGCACCATTTCAAGCTAGGAGGAGCACCATTTAATACCTCTCGGGGCACATTTCACTTCATGGTATACAACCATGTACGTGACAAATAAACTCTTTTGACTTTTGACTTTGACTTCCAGGTACCAGTTTTTATGTCTTCAATTGCCCGATTTTTACCCAACACCTAAGTCTCTCCCTTGGGCTTCTCTACACAGTGGACTGAGGATAAGAAAATAATGATAACTGATTATTACCAAACAGGGGAAGAATATAAAATATCTAAAGCCTTCCTGCTTCCAATTTCAGCAATTTAAAATGCCACGAAGAACTCAAAATTAAACAGAACTGTTGAAGTCAAGTCAAGGAAGGTTTAGCTGCATGGGAGCAGAAAGGAAGGAAAGGTTAAAGTTTTGGAATGGGCTTCACACTCCTCAGACTTGAATATTGCTGAAAGTCTGTGGGTAGATCTCGAAGCTGCAGCGCATATCAAACAGCCTAAGAACATTTCTGAACTAAAATCATTTTTTAAGGAACAGTGGGGGGGGTTGGTGAAGACAGGATGTAAAAACCGTCTGGAGGAAATGTGAGAAGAAATGTCTGGAGGCTGTGATTTGTGCCAATGGGGATGTACCTGAGTGACAGGGTGTCCAAACTTTTGCAAATGCCACATTTTGTGCTTCATTTTGCTCAGTCTGTTAAATTCAGCAAATGAATAGCAATTGCTTATTAAAATGTATTAAAATGAGCAAATAGCTTTAAGTTTGTTCCTTGCAGAAGTTGTGTTAAATTGTTTTCACTTAGAAAATCAACAAAACATTTGAACAGGGGTGCCTAAACTTTTGCATATGGCTCAACAGCAAGTATTATATTGCATTAATTCGCTCATAACTTTATATAAATGAATGACACTGTTGAACTAACTGTACATTTTAATGGGACTTGGTGATATTTGAGTATAAATGTGTACCAATTTGAGAGTTTAGTAATACATAAAATATGCACCATCGAAAGTAATGGTAATTACATCTTTGCAGATGAATGTCTCCAGATAAAATGTGCTGAGTTGGAACACTTTGACTTAAAAAGCGTTTTTTGGGAAATGTTCACGTTCACAGTATGGGGGGCGGCTGCAGGTATGCTGCTTCGTGTTCAACTGACAAACCAAGGACATACCGATGTTAAAGCTATGGAAGTCAGATACACTGTTGTGTTGAATAAAAATGTCATCTAAGCAAAAAATTTACAAAAAAATATATCAGAAAATGTGTCCTTTTATAAGCCAGTAGGGAACCCTTTAGTTGTATTCTAAACTGAAAGTCGAATAAAAGGACTTTTCATGTGGATTTAAAATATAAGAATAGCGATGAGATGAACTTATGTATTGAGACAACCGGTGATGGGCTTGCCTCCTATCCAGGGTTTTGTTTCATAGCCCAGTAATTTGAGGATAGCGTCTGGGCCACTGCAACCCTGACCAGACCAGGATTAAGCAGTTCACCATAGTGGATGAATGGATGGATGGATATGTGGAGAGCTAGATCTAAGCAGAGTGAAGGGTATGGAAGTGTGACAGAAGCAGTGTGGGTTCTAGTCCTTTGTACTTTCCCGTCTACTCCTGGTCTGACCATGATGTGCAGTACATTAACTTACATGTGCTTAAGCTCGGACAGGTAATGCCAAAAAAGGGCAGGTGGATGCAGAATATAATTGCTCATAAGTAAATAGGAGCAAACAAAGCACGATTACACGCGAATGTGTACTGTACTGTTCGTGTAACTTTCCTGGAAGCGAACAGAGGAGTTTACACTAAGAAGTTACTGAACAGATGAAGTGAGACTGACCAAAGTACTGAGAGGGGCCCTGGGGGGGTCATAACCCTAATGTGCAGGATTGACATTTGTCTGAAAGCATGGTGCTCTCTGCCCATTTGCAGATGCTCTGCGGGTGTATCGCACGGTCGTATAAAAAGTTGAGTTGTGTAAAAAGCGTACAAGTAATCCATTTGTCATTAAAACAGCAGTGAAAACGAGAAAATAAAGTGAGAAAACAAAACAACAAATAAAGTAAATGGAAAAGAAAATAGTGCAGAAAATATGGCCGTGAGCAAATTACATATCAATGTAGAAACTACTTTAATCACAAATCAAAACTTGCTTTTATTTCTTGTTAATAGTTCATTATTCCTTTTTCTACTTTTTCATATTAGCAATTTCTCTTGTGTGTCACCACTTTGCTTCCAGTATTTTGTTTTGCTCATTTGGCCTTTTACATGGCATCCCTCATCCTTCATGAAACTGTTAACCTAACCTTGGCTGTGAGTGAGTTTTTATACCTTCAGATGATCTCAGGTTATATTTGTATTGCAATTTATATTTATTTCTTGTGCTTTTTTCCAAAGAAAGTTCTTCAATGGTTATACAACGGGGTCAATTTTACTGTATCAGTCTAGGGTAAGTACCTTTTCCAGCTGTATTACAGCAGGAGTTGCATCTTGAACCTTGTGTCTAAAAGGTGGCAACACACACACACACACACACACACACACACACACACACACACACACACACACACACACACCGAGGTACACAGACCATGCAGGGGGCAGTGTGGGTGTGCACTTGGCTTTAGGTGACTTTTCTACTCCGTAGATGTGTGTAGAAGTGTGTTCATGTGCTGTCTGTGGGAGGCGAGGTGGTGAGTCAGCACTGAGTCACACTGTACTGCCTGGCATACATGTACTGAGCCCAGTATAGATCCCAGCGCAGGTCTACTAAGCTCTCAGGTCTTTTCTGATACCACAGACAGTCTGTGCTCATGGAGCCAAAGTGACAGCTGCAAACACTACTGGAATCAAACAGGGTGTTCATTTACCTTACACACAATTTGGGTTGAGATCCGTATTGGAGTCTGAACTGGGGTTGTTGTTTGGGTGAGTGTGGGAAGTAAGCTTCTGGTTGGGCTGACCAAGGTCTCGGGGACAGGGCCCTGTTAGAGTGTCCCTTAGTGGTCCTTTGGTCCTGTGTTGTGCTGAATGATGCTATTTGTGTGTTTGTGTGATGCACAGCTGTTCCCTGTCCCTCACCAGCAGTGTGATGTTAATCTCTCTGTCCCTCTTGGTCTTTTTAATGAAATACAAGATGAAGGATCTGATTTGAAGGAGTCGCACTGCAGCAGTTTAACTTGTCTTGGTTCAGGATCTTTGGAGCCTTATGGTCCTCAAATAACCGCTCAGCTCCATTAAAAATCCATGGCGGAGATCTATTCATCTCGCACGGCCTCGGCTCTTAAAATTGGGTTCCATCGCGTGAAACTCACTACCGCTTTCCTTCATATCCGCTTCTTCTCTCTGCCTCTCCCTCTCCCTGTCTCTCTCTCCTTCTGTCTCTCATCTGAATGAGGCCACATGAGATGTGCAGGCCATGGGACGGGCAGACATGGAAACACTTGTGATGTTTCATCCCTACTAACTGTTGTCTTCTTTATCCCTCTCGTAAACTGTGACGCCCTTTTCCTTGTGCTTGAGGAGTATGAGGTGTGATGCCAGTCTTGCCAGCATGGCACTGGTTTGTTTTGGGGCCGGCCTCTCATGTCTTCCCTTCCCCATCATCACACACTGGCACAGTTTCTTTGCCACAGAATGTAGAGCAGCGCCATGGGCAACAACAATTCAAACCTCATTTTGTGATGTCACTGAAACGGGGCTGAGAGGAGGGTGTGTAGTTTTCGCTGTGCATGACCGACTGCTTTGTGGACATCACTGTTAATGTGCACAGGCCTGATTTATTTGAACATACATGCTGGTGTGTATGATTCTGTTTCTTTTTGTGAATGTTTGTACATGGCCAATTGCCCTGCCTTCTTGCTAGCTCAGTTTTTGTGTCACCATCGCTCTGCTGTCAAACCATCCGTGTTTGGGCCACCATCATTCTACTGTTAGACCGTCGGTGCTTGGCTCACCATCACCATGCTGCTAGACTGTCAGTGTTTGGACCACCATCACCACTGTTAGATGTCCTGTACTGTCAAGGGGGGAACAGATGCAGCTCTGACGCAAGCTGGCACATTTCTTGTGTTACTGAATGGTGATGGGGGGCCTTCGTGACCATGATTCAACACCATTTGTTATTTTTTACCTTATTTTTTGCTCTTTTATAACTGCTGTTTGTCTATCAGTGTTTCTGCCCACCACAGTCCAGTATCTCCTGTTGTATCAGACATGAACACACAATTGTCTCGCCTGTGTTGAATTTCTGAAGGGCGTCATTTTGATTTAATTGTGGCACCCAAAAAATAAATAAAATCTGCAAATAATTTAGAAGTATGAAATGTAATTATATTTGTCCGGGTTCTGTTTGGAGCAGTGGTGGAGGAAAACTGAAATGGAGAGCGTGAATGTGTGGGCGTCAGGCTTGCGAGGAGGGAAGCGGCTCTTAGCGCTTCTTTATTTATTCGTTTATTGTGCACTGTTGAGCTTCTGAAACACCACTTTAATGGGAGCCTTAGCACAATGTCCCTATGGCGACAACAGCGATGTGTTGGGCTGACAGGTGACTTACTGGCCATGGAGAAGGTGCTGGCCTGTGACTGCCAGCAGCAGCTGTCACGGAGCAGTCGCCTCCTCAGCCCACTCCTGTTCTCCTTGTTATGGCCACGAATGGCACAAGAACAATGGTTACTGAAGAATGTAACCCATCACCTCCGCTTATTCCAGCAGCAAAGACACTTTCACATCTCATCATATCTTTTCTCATCTTTTCCCCTTGCTCTTAGCCCTGTATGTGCCTCCTAGTCTGTTGTCTTAGTATGCATGTCTCTGTCCTCTCTGTGCTTCTCTACATATCTCCTTCTATCTCTCATTCCTCTACACTGCTGTTTCTTTTCTTGCTGCACCTACTGTGTTTTTCCCTGTCTCACCATTATTACCTTCTCCAGCCAGTTTGTCCTCCCTCCACATCCTTCTCTTTGGTTCTCCCCCTCCTTCATAACGCTTCTTCTTTCTCATACTTTGGTTGTATATGCTAAAAAAGTCACCACCTGGATTTAACTTGTGTTATGATCTGGGGTTGCTTCAGTTGATAAAGTCTAGGTTCAGCAACATTATGTGCCCAAAAAATGAGGTGAGCTGACTACCTGAATAGACTGAATGAGCAGGTTTTTCCATTAATGGATTTTTTCTTCATATTCCAAGATGACAATGCCAGGATTCATGGAGCTCAAATTGTGAAGGAGTGGTTTGGGGAGCATGAGAGAGACATCATTTTCACACATGGATGGGCCACCACAGAGTCCAGACCTTAACCCCACTGAGAAGCTTTGGGATTTTGTGCCGGAGAAGACTTTACGCAGCGGTCCGACTCTCTCATCATCAATACAAGAAAAATGAATGCAACTCTGGACGGAAATAAATGTTATGACATTGCATAAGCTTATTGAAATGATGCCACGGCAAATGCGGGCCGGAATCAAAGCTAAAGGCAGTCCAACAAAATATTAGTGTGTGACTTTTTTTTTAGCTGGGCAGTGTATATACATAGAACTGGTCAGAAATATGAGCAGACTCACTGGAAAATAGTCTTTCTCTGGGGCATTCACTGAAGAAATCTTAGCAGGAAGTCAGATGATGTCTTCCTAACTCTTAAGAAGCAAAACAGGAAATGCAGGACACTTGTTTGCTGCTCTGCATTGTCCCTTTTGTTCATTTTGTTCCATAGAGATGTTGCCCAAGTGTACTCAGACTTTTGTCTGTGTACCTTCCCTTCAGTCCTCCCCCAACTCACCTGCCCTCACAGTGTGTGCTGTGTTAAGCTGGAGGAATTTCTGATCTGGATGGCTCAGACAGTAGTGATGTTGGCAACAAGAATGTCCTTCTCTTCTACTTCTGTAGGGTGTAAAGTGATAAAGAGTCTTTATGGTTGTAGTGATGGAGTCAGGAGTGTTAAGAGCTTGAAGAGGTTGAGTGATGGAGTGAAGATAGTAGGTGGGGTCTAATGTTCCCTTGAATTAATACTTGGAACAAGTGGCGCCAATTTAACCCTCTCCTATCTTTTCGCTGGTCGGATGTTGTCCTGTAAACACTCATTGTAACGCTAAGTCTTTGTGTAACTGTCTGTGCTTCAGGACTGGATGACTGCCTGCAGCAGTACATAAAGAACTTTGAGCGGGAGCGCATTGGTGGTGACCAGCTTCTGCGCATCACCCATCAGGAGCTGGAGGACCTGGGCGTGTCCCGTATTGGGCACCAGGAGCTCATCCTGGAGGCGGTGGACCTGCTGTGTGCGCTGGTGAGTACAAGCTGGGGTCATAAACCTTCAACACATCAGATCCTGACCCTGTCTTGGCTCTTCATCTTTTTGTGCTGCTGTTACTTTTTCATTGTAGTTACAGTAGCTGTGCTGTGTGCTGGCATCTCTCTGCTTGCATTTTGATGCCAGCTGACACGGCACCATCGCTATGAATTTTATGAAATAGAGCGAAACAAACTCATAAACACAGTTCCTCACTGATGACCATCCCACTTTTTGCAACTGCCCCACGTGTCTCCTTCGCCAGGGGCTGCTTTTATAATAAAGTGGAAATACGTGTGTATAAAAAGCTTACTTAAAATATGAGCAAAAATAATGCTTAAAATATTAATAAAAAAACATTGGACAAAAATAAAGTGTGTATCTTTTTGTGTCCTTAACTTGAATGTAGAAAGTTACTTTTCTGTTTATTTTCAGTATGAGTAGAGTTCACGTCTGTGTTATTGTAAATAATTACATAAACAACCAATTTATGATAGTTATAATTATTTTATTTTCCCTTCTTTGTGGTCAATATATATATCAAAAATGAAAAAGGGGGCTTGGCTGATTATTGTATGGGGGTACCACGAACGTTCATGCCAGCCTGGTTTGGCTCTAGAGTTTAGTGTTAACCTGCACCTGTGGATCGCCATGACAACGACATCCATGTCTGTCACCCAGCAACAAGATGGTGTGTGTGTGTTTCAGAGTGCTGTTCAGAGGGAGTCACTGTGTTATACCCCTGAAACCGTGCCACTGATGCTGGTGACTTAACTGGACGAGAACGCGTCATCACATATTCCCCGTAATTGTGTAACACGCGGCTGGCGCCTGTGACATTCCCATGCAGGATGTTGCAGAGTGTAGAACGTGAACGAAGCAATATGGTTTGTGCTTCACATTTTCAAGGCCATGGCTGGGTGGTTCCCATGCCACCAGGTGTGGGCGAATATGACCCGTGTTGCATGGAACTCACGACTGTTCTAGATGTTCACTATGACTTCTTTCCAGTACACAAGGCCATCAATACATTTTTCTTTAATTCTTCATATTAGAGCAATTCACTGGTTGTATGTATTTGTTACAAAATACATCCTAAGCACCTAAGAAGTATTATTTAATATCAATGTGTAGTGGTTATTACACACATTTTGTCCAAAACAAGCATTGTGTAACATATAATAATGTTGTGTAATGCAGTAACTACTGTACAGTGCAGGCCTCATGAGACAAGCAGTGCCTGAAAAATGACAGATGGGTGTGAGTGCTGTGTGTGCTGCGTGGTCATCCTCACACCGGCCTGCTCTGAACACAGCTGTTTTGTCACCTTGCGCTCACAGAGAAAAACGGTGATTCCTCCCTGTGGATCATTTAGAAACACTCAAACATATATCAGATATCCCTGTCCTGCTGGTAAGATTAATGATATCAGTAAAGGCTACCAAATAGCTTTTATACATTTTTAAGGCCTTGCTGAGCCACAAAATGTTCAGTAATTCTTGATGTGCTGAATAATTACTGTTGAATGTCATCTGTCTGTCACTACCTTCTTAAAAGTCTAAAGGAAGCGATGGACATAAGCAATAGCAGTCTCTGCTGAACAGACATTTTACATGGTTGTAAGTGCCAGTACTCATATGGACCCACTTGTACAGTCATAGCACTGTCTGTTTTAATTCAAAATGTGGCTGCTGTTATTTTGAGATACTAGTCACCACCTGTTTTGTTTCACATACTGCTATCTGTGTGTGTGTGTGTGTGTGTGTGTGTGTGTGTGTGTGTGTGTGTGTGTGCGCGCACTCTTGGCATTTTTGCAACAATCCGGATGGTCATTCTGCCACATTCGGTGTAATAGGTGCACCTTGCTGTTAAACGCAAACTCCACACATCACTGCTATTTAATGCAATTATATGGGTGAGTGCTTGAAATATTTTTAGTCATATTTTAATAGAAAATTTATTTAATGCATTTGGGTACCTCTTTGTGCGGCTTAGTCAGGCTGCCTACATTCTCTTCCAAGTTCCTTTCAAACTGCGTTAAAGCTTCAGTTACCTTTATCATTAGCTTTATTGTTAGCATTGCTATTTCAAAATATGTGCAAAAACCAGGGGGTTTCAGGTGTTTTGCTGTGCAGCTTTTTGTAGAAATTAAGCCCCCCCCCCATTTGCTGTCAGTAAACTTTGATAGGTAATTGGGTCTGGCAGTTCCAGCTCAGTGACTGTCAGAGAAGCCCTTCACCAGGAGAGCTGGGCAGAGGCTCCGGGGTGAATCCAGTGGTTCTCACATCCTTTGCCATCATGCTTTTAGCTTCACTGCACCTCCTCGTTCCCAGAGTTTCCCAGTGTTTCCCTTGTGTCCGTACATCATCTGAGCTGGAGTTCTGCTGCTGTGTCTTAAAGGGATATTACTTTTCTGGCCTTTATGAACACTGTTGCAGTCCTTACATTAATAACTATGGCTTTTAGGTAAAGTATCAGTAGCCTGCAAATTCACGTGAAATTGAAAATATGCTAAGCCTGAAAGGTTCTGGAAACACCAGCTGCACATGTGGTGAAAAGCATGTGAAAGGGTGTAACACAGTCCTACTAATAGTATTAATAATCATAGCAGACCATGTGATGTGTATTGGCTGTCATCTGAAAATGCCATCAACTTCATTTTTGCTCTCTTTCAGAACTATGGGCTGGAGACAGAGAACCTGAAAACGCTGTCCCATAAACTCAATGCTTCGGCAAAGAACCTGCAGAACTTCATCACAGGTCGCCGTCGAAGCGGGCACTACGATGGCAGGACCACGCGCAAACTGCCCAATGATTTTCTCACATCTGTGGTGGACCTCATTGGCGCTGCCAAGAGCCTTCTGGCGTGGCTCGACAGGTTGGTTTTTCAGAAAGTGCCGAACTACTTCATGTTCTGGGGCTACAGGCATCCCACACCAACTCCACATGTGCTCTAGACTGGCTGCACACTTTTTCCACTTACCGAAGGCAAATGCAGAATCACTCCTGACTCGATTCTGAAACTGTTACCCACCTCTTGCTGCATGAAAAGGTCGCCGTAGCTCTGTCCCTTTGGCTGATTTATCTAGGGTCATTGATGCTTTTTGCTTGCTTAGACAAATGACAAGGATGCTGTTGGATGGAAGAACACCAGTGCTCAGCAGTACTCAGTAGCTACTTTCACTTCTAAATTTTGCTCTTTGTTGTACCAGGAGTTTTTCCACAGGAACCAGTACTTCCCATAATCCCCTGGTGCTCCTTCCTGCCCCAGGTGCACAGAAACACTGGCTAAGCTGCTCTCCCAGCAACCCAACATGCACTAAGTTACACTGCCAGTCAGCTTATGCTGCTCTCCTACTGTTCCTTGAAAATTTTTTAAAGACATCTAAATTGTGGTACCTTTTATTCACTTGAAAAAAAATTCGATATCAAATACCTAACAGTTTGCTGGCATTGACCAATATGCATGCTGGATTTCCCTGCTGGAATCAATGAAGTCCCATCCTTTCCTTTCTTAACATGCCAGTGGGGTCTAGCACTTATTTCTTTACACTTAGAGCACTCACAGCATCAATGTGTTACACGCACATCCTTAAAAGTAGAGTGTGCACTCTGGACAGAGCCAGCATCCAGGAGCACTGGGGTGGCCACAGCTATCCAATGTTTGTGCCAAAGAGCAGGATCACAGTTGGTTATTCGCATTCCAGAGCCTGAGGCCACAGAGAGGATTAACCCTTGCTAAGTCGGACAACCTTTCAAAGGATTATATCAGAATTGAGGCGTTATCTACTTAACTTTAGTCACAAGTAAAGAGGATAGGCTCTTCAGAGCTCAGGCAAAGGGAAGAGGAAATGAGTTTGAGCCTGCTGGGGAACCCAAGAACATCTCGGTGCTACTTGTGTTTCCACAATACCTCTGGTGACAGTATCTGCTGTGTCTCTGGTGAAACAGTTCAGATTATTGGAGGATTTTTGTTGGGCTGAAACCTTACACAGTGACCGGACCCCTGTTTCCGATGGATACATTTTTCATTCAATTACAATGTACGAAGATCACATTTCTATGCATTACACTGGTCTACAGTAATCCGACATTTTAATTTGTAGAACAGTTCTAGATCTACCAATGTTCCTTAATGGACATTTTCTATATTCACATAAACATAGGAAATTATAAATTCAACAGCTAACAAATAATTCTCACAATAAACCTTACAAAAAATGCATCAGATTCCTTCTGCAATTCTAGCAACAGACAAGCCAGCAAAGAGGAAAACAAATAATTTGTGCAAAAGTTTGTCAGTCGCAAAGTTGGCTATATATCTAATGCTCGTGGATGTCTTTAATCTCTTTGTCCACATCCACCTCCTGCATGTGATGTCATACAAGATAAAGTGGAAAAATGTGTTGGCCAGGCATTGTATTGCTGCTGATGAATGCCAAAGGGTTTGCAGGGTTTGTTGCTCCTCCTGGTTTTTTGTCGGTCATCTACGACCCTGATGTTGAGTGTTCTTTAAGCCTCCATACTGCAGTCAACAGGTTGGGCTGCTATTTTTCTACCACTTATTTGGGAACAGACTTCCATCACGGTCTTGAAGCTGAGCCTTAACTCCCCCAGACCATGCACGGTGCAGGGTTCTGGTTTTTGGTCAGACGGCCTACTTTTCTTCTATTATGTGCTCCGAATGCCAAGTTCTGCAGACTTAAGTGGAATTAAAGCCAGCCATCATTCTGAGAGGAAGATTTTTATCTTAATCTTCGGTTCATTTTCTTCCCCTATTTATTTATTTATTTATTTTATTTTTCTTGCAGTGTTTTCACTTCCATTTCTTTGTGCATCTGCTGAACAGGAGCACATGGAACCTCTGCCATTGTCCTTTGCATTTGATGGCCAGAACTCTCTGCCTGCAAGGTGCCAGTGCTATTAAGGAGCAGAGATACACCGGCAATATTTTGCCCCCAGGGTAGAGCTTTTTTAGTGCCAACATCCAAATCAACTGGGGGGCAAATCACCAGCACCAGCAGAGCACTTCAACTCAGCCGCCCCCAAAACTGTCGAACAAGCAATGCGGTGTCGGGGTGGGCGATTCCCCTGTAACGCCCCACAATGCTTCAACAAAACTATTTACAGATATACAGCAGCAATGCAACATTGGTCCCATAATGCACTGCTGCTGCATGCGTGTAAATAGTTTGTTGTATAACTATTGTGGTGAGTTACAGAGACTGTGGGCCTGGTATTTGCTGGTTGTCAGTATTATCTGTGTTGCCTTTTGTTGACGAAATAAAAATAGTAAAGTATATAAAAAAGCAAAATTACCTTTCTGTCAGAGATGATACTTTTTTATTATACACGCACATCAACAGAGCGAAATGTACATAACAATACAGCTTCTATCCGGCGTAAACTTAATTTATGTTTCACTCAGCTGGCACTGCACAGCCCTTACTGACACAAACAGGAGTGCGATGAGGAAAGAGCCTGGATAATTTTTTTTGTCTCCCTAACATTACACTTTAAAAAATCCCCATAAACAATCACTCCCTTTTCTCCTGGCACCTGGGGTGACCCCCCCCCCCCACCTTAAGTACGCCAACCTTTAAGGAGGCTCACCTGGGTGTCTCTCCATCCTTCAAGGCAGTCACACTCAGTCCTTTTGATTTGCAGTTTTCAACTCTAAACCACTGCGAGCATCTGTGTCTATGCTGGTTTCCGGGTGAACTACAGGCCTCTATTTAAAGCCTTGCCTTGGTCAGAGGTGTCAACTCCTTCTGTGAACTGGTGGGCACCTGTGAGACACATTTTGTGGCTCATTTTTATGTGTTCTAGTGCAGTGCCTGTGTACCATCCTCACAAAGCAGACCAAGCAGGGTTCAATTTTGCACTGTCCTGCTGTACAAGGTTTACCTTAACCTGAAGCAAAAATCATAGACAGCTGTTGAGCCAGATGCACTGTTTACCCTCACAGGCATGGCTTCTACTGCAGCCTTCTTACCAACGTATAAGGAAGCATCATCTGGAGCCTTCTGTCATCTTCTCATAGCTTTCTGTTACATCCAGTACAGCTCTGTTCTCCTGTCTTGGAGCTGGAGGTCTGATTTGAAAAGGCCCGCAGTCAGCTTGTACCAGGGCCTGCATGTCTTGTTAGATGTTCTGACTGTCTGGAGACAGGATGCTTACATTTATGGAGGCACAAGAAGGTGTGTATCTCTGCAGTGTTTTGGGCTGAGTTTTTTGACTTTACTGAAGCACTGAGAGCTATGGTTTTGTGGCTGGGTAGACTTTTGGTTTGCTTTGCTGGAGATCTGGTCATGCTCCAGGTCATGCTGTAAGTCCTTCACAGAGCTTCAGAGCCAGCTGGGGTATATTACTATGCTCTAGGGTCAGCTCTAACCCCAGAGCAATGGACAGGCTGATGGCAGACCCATCACTGGAGATAGACAGATGACACAAGGGGGTATGAAACTAGGACACACGTGGCCTGTACATCTGTACTTACAGCTCCAGTGGCTGTGAGGCAATAAATCTAGGTCTATAGGACAGAGTATAGAACACACATACAGACCCACCCACATAAATAGAAACATCCCAGCACCCTTGGACACACACTGAGAAATATTCCAGTTAAAGGTTGTTTGTATCACCTTGTGGGAGCGCTTGTGTGGCGAGTTTGTATCTGTGGGGCAGTCAGCTGATGAATGCTGATGGCGAGCTGTCTGGTCAGGAATAAGAATGACCTAACAGTTCATTCCAGGTGCCACTTCTTTTTCAGGTCCCCCTTTGCTGCGGTGACTGACTACTCCGTGACAAGGAACAATGTTATTCAGCTGTGCTTGGAGCTCACTACTATTGTGCAACAGGTAACATCTCCAACCATCACAAATGCATATAATTCACTTTACCTCTGCTTAGGTACAGTTTACCTTTCAATTGGCACACCCAAACATGGTTCGCCACATATTCAGATGTAACAGCTGGGGTCTTTACATGTACTCCAGCCAACCTGTGGCGGTGAATGTTGGGGAGGGGTGGCTGAATGGAATGTGTGTTTCCAGGGCAGGGAGTTGGTTCATTAAAACGAGGCCAATGGGGATTCCTCCTTTTCTCCTCTTGCTTTTATGGAACAGCAAGTGCTCCGGAGTAAATGATGAGCGACCATAAGTAGGCCACTTTGGCCCTCAGCAGGAGTGACAGGGTGGATCAGTAGGTAAGATGGTGCAGACACAGTTTGGATCAGTAGGTGAGATGATGGCCATGGTGTGGATCAGTACGTGAGATGGTGCAGACACAATGCAAATCAGTAGAAGCTGAGCCTATGCTGAGAATCCTGAAAGAACAGACTGTGGGAGAGCTTCCCTGTATGATGATGAGAAGAGCTGATGGTTCGGAGCAGAATTGAAAAGGTGAAGTTGGTTCATCACACAAAATTCTGAGCTTCCTCTCTTCCAAACAGAGTGCTGGATTATTAAGCAAAATTGCTTTCCAAATCCATTCTGATACTGGGCTTTTCATGGTACCTTCACGTGGCATCGGTCCACCATCAGTAGCCACAGCTCCACTTTGCTGTCTGTCATGTCATTTCTCTGGTAATAAAATGCACTTTAGTGCACTTTCAATATGGAGAGTTTTTAATAGTTTAATTTTTCCGATTTGCGTCCCACTCGTACTCTTTTAGCTATGACATCAGCTGTGACGCATGCGAACTGCTATTTATAAACACCTCCCTACACATTTTCAATGTCCATGTCCCTTTTCCATCAAGAGGAAGGGGTGTCAGTCCCGCAGTCGGCCGGCTGAAGAGACCCCCACTTGACCTGCTTCCAGCTGTGGCTGGAGTGGAACCCGAGTGAATCGCTGACCGCGGCACCTAGGCTCGCGGCGCCTGGTCTCACGGCACTGGTCGGGGACAGTGTGCACGGGAGACTTGTGGACTGGAGTGGAGAGGAATAATTCCTTCTCTCCGTCAGGCCATCGTCACCAAGCCGCCCTTTTGTGTCACTGCTGCAGTCATTATCATTCTCATTTATATCCATTTATTTAGCTGACACATTTCTCCAATGCAAATTGCACCAATTCATTCATTTACACATCTTGGCCTTTGTTAAACATGAATTATCTTTTGATGGTGAATTTTAGGTTTTTTTTCGCTCTAAAGTATCGCAGCAGGAGGTGAGATTTGAACCTCTTGCGTCCCGGTTTTAGCCACCATAACACCTGCTGCCTCATTCATTGTGTAAATCACAGTTTAGGTAAAGCTTATCCTTGCTGCAGTGTGGCAAGTATTTCTGTAATTCATGCAACAGTTTAACAGGTTTATTATAAATACTCTATGTCAATTAATATTTAAATGTATTAAATGTATGACGTGACCTAATGTTTTAAAATAAAATAAAATAAAATCCCTATTGTAAGGTGATAAAATCCACTCTTATTTGAAGAATAATAAATGACTTGCATCTCTTTTTAAATCCTTTACATAATGTCTGTGCCTGTGAACTTCTTCTGCTTTACATCAGAAAAAAGTGCATAGCTGAAAAGCAGTAATGTTGCTCCAAAGTGGTCAGCGGGGGTGTCCTGCAGGGTGTGTTTGCACCAGGAGGGGTTGAGCAAACGGTCAGCGCTGAGGGCTGAGGTTTGGACTCTCCAAGCTGGTTCTGTCAGCTGTGGTGTTTGGAGTGGGGACACTGGGTGGGGTTTGGTGTGGTGGAGCTAAGAATGGGCACATTGTTTCTGCTTGGACTTTGTCCATCAGTTCTGTGAGGAGTTTGGATCTCCCTGCCCTTGGAATGTGGATGTTTGGTGGCAGCAGGACTGATGTGGGGGTTGTCCAGCTGTACACATTTACATTGACACATTTAGCAGATGCTTTTCTCCAAAGCGACGCATTTCTCACACAAAACAAAGGTGCATTTCACCAACAGACGGAGGAGTTCGGTTCAGAGTACAATCAGTCATTCCAGCACCGGCATCTTTGCCAGCCTATGCTGCACAGCTGGTAGGGTCTACCATTTCTTTCTTTATTTCACAGATAACATAGTGAAAAGTAGAAAAGAGGTCAGGAATAAAGCACCAAAACAGATGCTTTCAGATCCTTTTTGAGTGTTAAGAGGTATTCAGCAGTTCTGAGGGGCAGAGGGACCTCATTTCATTACAGTGGAGCCAGAACCAAAAATCAGCAGTGGGGTGTAAGTGTGACAACAGTGACAGACAGCTTTGCCCTGTGGGTAATGTTGTTAAGCCAGTTCATAGCAGCCTTCAGCATGTCAGGGTGGCACTGGTAATGCCCTGACTGAGAGGGTCAGGATGGTCTGGACTCTCTCAGTTGAATTTGCCTGTGGATTAAATGGATTTGATGTGAATGCAGCTGCACTTTTTGAAAATTTGCAATATAGTGCTGACCCCAAAGAGCTGAGGGAACCTCTTTGTGCCAGAGTTTTCATCAGCATCTCAGGCTCATGGTAACTTCTGTCTCCCCCATTTCTCTCTGTCCAGGACTGTACTGTGTATGAAACGGAGAACAAAATCCTACATGTGGTAAGTTACCATTCTCCAGGTATCCTGCTCTTCTGCCAGATCGTGCTCTCTGAAAGATAGGTCAGCATCGTGTGGCTCCTGTGGAATGCCACCGCTGTGAATAATGGGACCTTAATCCTTTAATGGGGCCTCTGTCCTTGTAACCTGGGTCAGGGATGCAGAGAGATGCAGGCAGCAAGAAAAAGAAATGTGAAGAAACCTTCAGCCTTTGAACATCTAAATAGATGGGGCTGACACGGTACATGCTGTTTCTCTGGTGTTGTCTCCAGCTGTCAATTCAGACCAGACATATCAGTCAGGCCATAGCCACTTCTCCAGAGCTGTGCTTCAGCAGTCATACCTGGCCTCACTTTGCCCACCCCCGCCCGGCAGATAGTTTCTCCGTAGGAGGAACGCACAAAAATAAACCTCACGATGATAGCAGAATTACAGGATGCCATACGCATTGGTTCCAGAAGTAAAAAGAGCAAAAAGGAACAAGAAATAGTACAGAGTGAGGGATAAGATTATTATGTTGAAGGATAGGTGTGGGCAGGACTACAGCGGCACCCTGAGATACGTGCGGTTACCCCAACTTACCAGGCGTTACATCACATTTACCAGAACTGAATTTGGATTTTGCTAGTCTCACAATCTCTGAACAGCACAAAAAATTACATTTATTCCTCTGACAAATGCTTTTCTCCAGCACATACAATGATTACTAAAACTAGTGTTTACCTGACACTTTTATCCAAGGTGACTTACAGTGCTGGATTTACTACGCTAAACTCCCTACCATCATTCACACATCTATGCAGCAGGGCAGCGTTGACACATTCGTACTCACCATGGGGCAGTGAGGCGTCAGTGCACCTGACATACATGTGTTTGGGAAGAAACCCACACAGGCACTCGAGGAGCGGGTGAACGCTACACATACCGGGCTGAAGCCGAACCCACACCAAGTCACACAGTCCAGGCGTTGCTAATTTATTGCCATTTTTTTCCCACAGATTTATTTTGTCCTTGCGGTTTTCTTTTGTTTCTTTCCATTTAAGGTTGAAAGAATAGTCTGTGCATGCGCTGCGTGCATTTTTACCAGCAGACAGAGATAAAGATGGAGCCACGCGATTGCTGAAGTGCAGGCGGAATCGTACATTGCAGTGCGGCTGCATATTGAATTAGGATGGAGAGGAATTGCAGAACAGATGAGGAGCCACTGATCCGCTGTGTGTCACGATCAAATGATGAGCTTTTCGAATGAAAAACCAACTCTTGGTCCAAATTAAGTTTGGAGTTAACAATCTAGCCTGGCCAAGTGCGAGGGACTGTGCTGTAAAATTGTTTGAGCCCTACAGCCGCAGTGGAGCTGGAGAAGGTGTGAATCGGGAAGCTGTACCTTGAGGCCTGCATAGGGGTGGAGGGAAATGTTGCACAGAAGAGGCCTGCATGGCGATGCAACCACCATGGTTCACGCTCCCTGCAACCCGATGCGCCTGTCACATATCGCACTCGTGTATGACAGGAAGTCCCTCTTTGCCCCATCTCCTTTCCTTTCCTTTCCTGCTGATGACACCTTCATATCTTTGCAGTTCCTTCATGCTTCCCGTAAAATGATGAGAAGCTCTAATGTCTAATGTTGGTGTGTGTATGTGTGTGTGTTCTTCATACTGGTGTGTCAGATGCACATTATAATAAGTGTGTGTCTCTGTGTGTAACAGAAAATCCTGTGTGTCACATGTCAGTGTTCCTAAAGGCAGGGGTCACAATTTGTCTGTCTGTGTGAACTTGAGACAAAATTCTACCTGTGTCCTTGTTTGTGTGTGTGTTTGTGTATCCACAGTGTTAAAATTTAACTGTGACGTAAATTTGCTTCTCTCCACAGTGTAAGACTTTGTCTGGGGTGTGTGACCACATTATCTCGCTCTCTTCTGATCCCGTGGCCTCGCAGTCTGCTCACCTCGAGGTGGTTCAGTTATCGAACATCAAGCCTGCGGAAGGACTGGTAAGACGGAGTTCACGGCAAGTTGTGTGTTATTGTGCTGTCACCACGGCAACCTTACAGCCACAGGGGTGGTCAGGCCTGCCTAAACGGCTCGGTTGTGGGTTTGACAGAGGGAGTTTTTTTGGGCCATGGCTTCATGAGAGGTGCATTCTGGGATGTGGGCTCCCGAGGATGTGTCGGTGAGACTCGGACTTCCCCTGCTACATGCTGTTTACTACAATTAAACATAATTGCTGCTTTAGGCTTTGCTTGCTGTGGTATGTGTCCATTGAGTCAAAGAGTCAAAAGAGTTTAGAGAGAGAGAGAGAGAGAGAGAGAGAGAGAGAGAAGGTGTATACTGACAAACTCTGGAGATTTTCTAAATGCGTCATTTTATCCCACAGGGCATGTACATCAAGTCCACGTATGATGGACTGCATGTCATCACTGGAACGACTGAGGGAGTAAGCATCCATTTTTGGCTACCGTAGATCACCCCAAGCACCAGATAGGTGGATGAACTAGGATGGTCAGATGGTTCCACCACATGGAATTTTGGGGCATTTCACCCATTCGCTGTCTTTCTAAACCACTGCAAGGAAATGTGGGACATGGCAGGGCCAACACCCAGTCTGTGTGGGTTCGTGTCAGTTGTATTCTCATGAGAGCGCCGTGTAGCCTCTTCAGCTTGGTCTCTGCCCTTCATGTCAATGTCACCCTTTTTCTTGGTTCCCTTTCTCCGCACTCTGTACTTCTCCCCTGTAAGTTACACCACCTATCTGCTAAGTCTTTGTGTCCCACCTTTTCTAGAATGAATGTCCAGTGAGCTGAATGGCCATTGAGCACACGCCCGCACCAAGGGCCAGAGTGGCTCCCAGTGTGGCAGGCAGACAACAGAAAAACATTCCTTCCAGGCTCTATGATGTGTCTGGTGTTGGTAGTGCATTTGTGTGTCTTTGTATGTCCTTGTCTGTAACTGAGAGTGTGACACTCTTATGCTGAGCTGCCACTTTATTAGGTACACCTACCTAATACTAGATAGGTCACACTTTGTCTCCAGAACAGTCGGCATTCAGCAACGTATTGGGAACATTCATTGTGGCCTTTGGTCCATGTGAACGTGATAGCATCACACTAAAAATTTACATTGTGCTTGACCTCATTGAAACCTGGACACTGCACAGGACATGCCACCGTGAACTCAAGTTCATTTTCCTGGAGATGATGTTTGCTTTGTCACATGACACACTGTACTGCTGGAAAGTGTACATTAAAAAAAGCTAGACTGTGGCCATGAAGGGATCCATATGGTCAGCATCAATGCTTAGGTATCCTGGTGCACTGGTCCTCTTAGTGTACAGGAATTGAAGCCAGCCAGGATTTCTGCAGCTGTAGCCAGTCTGCTTCAAGGTTCAAGGACTAACATTTTCAGAAATGTCTTCCTGCACACAACCACTATAGAGACATTCTTGCACTTAAGGCCTTTTTGTTAGCTTTAATGAGTCTGACTTCTCTGACCCATGCCTCTATCAAAGTGTTTTTTGCCCATACAATATCTGCTGAGTGCATGTGCATTTGTTTATTGCACAAATCTCTGTAAATTCTAGGTGTTGTAGTGTGGGAAGATTCCAGCACTCTGGATATTTCTGAGATAATAGAACCATCACGTGTGGTATCAGGAGTCATGTCACGTTCAGAGGCGCATAACACAACTTGGCCATTCCTGTATTCAGTTCAACAATAAAGAAAAACCTCTTGATGCCATCTACATGCTTCAGATACAGTGATCTTCAGCATTCCATGTTTGACTCCATCTTTGATAGAACTGGCTGTTGGCATCAAGGAGCAGGTGTGTCTAATAAAGTGGTAGCTCAGGCTGCATTTGTGTATGTGTATTACTGGGTTTGTGTGTCTGAAGTGTGCGGAGGTTCAGTATGTTTAGTGCGTGTGTGCTGCACTGCTTTTTGTCTGAGTCCTATAATCTCCCTCTTTCTTTTACCCCATGTCTCGTCTTTCAACCCCTCCCATCCCATCTTTGCTTCTTCTCTACCCTCTCCTTCACTTTCTCCCTCTCTTTCTAGTCCCCAGCTGACCGCTGTAAGAAGATCCATGCAGGGGATGAGGTCATCCAGGTCAACCATCAGACGGTGGTATGTATCTCATCCTCTTTTACTCCATTTTGACACATCACTGCTTCTGTCCCTTTGCATTGCTGCCTCCTATCTTAGTAACACTCGACTGGGCTGTGTGTCCAAGTGCTTCAGTAGGTAAGCAGTGGTCAGCGGCCTTATGTGCTCGACGAGGGAGTGTGACTGTGCGTGTGAAAAGTTGGTTGCGGCCAGTACTGGACAGGGGCATGCGTTCCACTGGGGACACCATGAGTAATATGTGCTGCTATGAGGCTGAACGTGTCTCTAAGGTGCAGCTTGGTCCATGGTGGTCAGTACTTGACCAGGCCTTGTGTGTACATAAGTGTTTGAGTGCAGTCTACAGCTGACTATGGACAGTGCTGAATTAATTTCTTTGTATATAAGAGATTCAAAATGCAGTTTGCAATTTTCAGTTGGTTGCGTTTTGCTGCAGTACCGAACAAAGCCGAGCTATTTGCATGCGTTTCACCGGAAGATGTCATAGTGCGTGACCCCTGACTGCCAACACCCTTTAGAGGACAATACATCATGCAGAAGTACATGACCAGCACCCCTGGTGGTACAAACTAGTGACTACAGACACAGATTTAGATGAATTTAGGCACACCACCCACTCCCTGCTTCTCGTCTGGATTTCTTCATGGTATTTTCTAGAGAGCACAGCTGGCAGTCACCCACCAAGCATATAGGCCTGTGTTCCAAGCCCCCCTTTTGTCTATCTGTGTGTTGGTGTAATGATCTACAGACATGTGGTGCGTGAGAGAGTGTGTGTGTGTGTGTGTGTGTGTGTGTGTGTTCAGGTGACTGAGGAGCTGGCTTTTGGGATCACAAACAGTGACTGCTCTTGCAGCTCCACCTGTCTGCAGGCTGAGCACTGTTTTTCGCGTGCCGTTTTAAAGTTCACTCCCATGTAGCTGCCTAGATTGTATTATAATACAATTTTAATTCAATATCATAAATGGGAATAAAGGTAATTTTGTTTTGGACATATGTAGTGATAGGGAACCATTTCTGTAGATGTTCATGTATGAGGTAGTCTTGTTGATGTATAAGTGTGTTTAGAAATAGGCTGTGTGTAAATCTACATTGTGTGTATGTGTGTGTGTGTGTGTGTGTGTGTGTGTGAGAGAGAGAGAGAGAGATTGTGCCTCCCTGTGTGCCTTTATTTAAACTTCTTGTGGTTGTTGCTCACTCTTAAGTATCTGCGGTGTGTGCATGTGCATGTTTGTCAGTTGCTTCCATTTGTGTTTGTGTGTGTGTGTGTGTGTGTGTGTGTGTGTGTGTGTCTGTGGGTTGGCACTGTTTCTAAGGGTGCTTGAGCAGTTTCTGTTTTTGTCTATTTTTGATGCCTTGTATCTGTCTGGCATTTTCTAACAAAATTCTCTCTCAACGACAATTAAACCCATGGAATCCTCACAAACCAAAGTGCCTTTAATAGGTTAGTCAATTTTAAAAAAGAAAAAGTGCAAAGAATTAATACATTTGTGTTATCTTCATATGTGTTGTCATTTCCTTAAGCAATTTATTGTGTAAAAATAGGAGTCAATGTAAAATCCCAAGAAATTTAGTAAAACAAAATTGTGTGTGTGTATGTGTGCATGTGGGTGTCTGTGGTGTGAATGATGTGTTTGTTTATCGTGCAGGGGTTGGCAATGTGTGTTGACTGCTGGTTACTGTAGGTAGGCTGGCCGTGTGTACGCGCGTGTGCGTTTGTTTGTTTGTGTGTGTGTGTGTGTGTGTGTGCGTGCGTGTGCGTGTGTGCGTGTGCGTGTGTGTGTGTTCACTCTGTTTGTCGGTTACTGTAGGTGGGCTGGCAGTTGAGAAACTTGGTGAGCTCCCTGCGTGGAGACCCTGCTGGTGTGGTGCTGACACTGAAAAAGCGGCCGCAGAGCACACTAGGCTCCGCCCCCGCCTTGCTAAAGAACATGCGATGGAAGCCCCTTGCCCTGCAGGTAGGCAGCGTAGCCGCTCCACCCACAAGCCACACACCGTCACGGCCACTGTCATTGTACTGTCACTCTTGCCCTCAGTGTGCTCCAGTCAGGGTGTCCGAGGCTATGCCTTCGTGGCAGTGCCACGTGGGGCTGAGTTTGTGGCACCCCTCTTGGTGTCAGAGGTTGAGCTGAGCTGAGCCTGGAGGGTTGAAGCGATGGAACTTGAGGCACACATCAGTTTTACAAAAACATTAAATAAAGACTGGGAATGTTTTTTTTTTACTTTACCTCTCACCACTACTCACACTAAAAGCAGCACTAAAATCTTCACTTTTGTGCGAGTGCTGCACTATAGTTTTTTGATCGTCATTGCTCTTCCCCAGTGTCAGAATTAGAATTTGTATTGTTTTTCTGACCAGGAAAGGTTTTATAATCTTTGTTAAAATGTCATCTTGCTGACTTGGACTCAAGAACATGTGGTTTGGGCTAAGAAGTGAAGGGCTTGGGTAAATCACTGCGGTATGTAGGGTGAGTCAGGGTGAATAAGACTCCTTTCCCATGAGTCAGTGTATGTAGGACTCATCTTTCCTATGCAGGGGGAAGTGCATGGGTGCAGGTCTCCTCTTTATTCCTTGTCAGCATGTCTAGGTCTCCCCCTGGAGTGAGTTTGTCTCTCCTCTCCCTTCAGAACGAGTGTGTAGGACTTCTCTTGAGAGTGAGTCAGTGTGTATCTGACTCCTATTACTCTCAAATGAGTCAGTGAGCTCACGACTGTACATTCTGTAGGAGTAGTTTTAGTCCAGCAGACACCGAGTGTGTCACTATTGCTAATGTGTTCTGAGTTTGCTTGTGTGTATATGTGTGTTAGCAGTTTACTTGCGCTCTGTGCGTAGCACGAAAGCCTGTATTATTGGCCAAAGGGGAAGAAATCTGAGATTCTGTTGATTTAGAGCCGTTGCCAGTTACCCAGTGAGTTCCAAAACTTTGTTCCCTTATAATGAGTAAGTTTTTCTGCTTAATTTTAGATGGGAAACCACTTGAATGCTAGTTCTGACCATATGGAAGCATACTGGATTCATGTCAGCTGCAGGAAGGACAGCACTTCCCTCTGTTGCCATGTGGCTTCTTTGGGTGCCCCCAGGAGGACTCACACCTCTCCCTTGCCTGACCCCCCCCTCCAAAACCAAGTCCTGATATGAGATGATCATATTAACATTGTGCAGCATTACAAACCAACGTTTAATGCCAGATGAGCTTCATTTGATGGCAGGATTGGAGCTTTATTCATGGTAGTGTAAGAATACTACTGTGATGAAAGCTGTTTATGTGCTTATGGCAATCCAAATATGCAGTACACAGGAAGGAGAGGCAGTGCTCATCACAACCCGAGTGCTTTCCTGTCTGTGCCAAGTCCTGCCCTGTTACCCCTCACTGGTCACCATTTACTGTACGTACGCAGCCCAAATGCAACACGTTTCACACCCACCTTGACTCTGTCCTGAGCGCTGCTTCTTGAAAGAACCCCATGTGTCACACGGAGTTAATATTTGCGTGTTTATTGCTTATTTAAATAAGGACCCAGGTTAGATTTCCACCTCCTGCTGTAGTGCCCTTCAGTAAGGCATTTACCATCAATTGCTCCAGTCAATATTACCCAACTCTATAAATGCTTAAAACATTCTAAGAAGCTTAACATTTTAAGTAGCTTTGGAAAAAGCATCAACTTTACAAATCAACAATGATAAAATGGATTGAAACCACTGTTTCAGTTGTGATATTAATGCTATTCAATGTGTGTGATAAGATGTTGTTCTTCCACATTTATGCTGTTATATGAATTTATGGCACTGTAATTTTCTTAAATGTACCCATGTGGGTTTATTCCATGTTTACTTTGCTGCTGTGTTGAGTGGCTGCTCTGAATGCAAAAACAGGGATGGAGGTGGAGCTGCTGACCATCACCGGTGTGGGAATGACTACCAAATCTGTATATGTTTGTACTGTCATATCTTTGACTGGACTGTGTGAAGGACATGTGTGGATATAAAAGTGACCATGTGGCAAAAATATGTTCACAAGCTGTTGCAGGCAGTTTTTTTATAATGCAGAATCCCAGTATGTGAGGGATGGATGTAGTTCTGAAGTGCAAGAGCATATCCTGGAAAGGTTTTGTTACAGTTAAATCAATGAGTGAACCAATGCATTGTTTTTATATTTTTGTGATACACTTTCCATTTTCATGAAGGAATAAAAAAACAGAAACAGTTGAAACACTTGTCATGGACTCATATGAACAATGCAACACCAAGCATGTAGTGTATTTATAAACTGGTGCATTCTGGGAATTGGCATGCATTATGTCATTGCAGAGGGTTGTGATGCAGTGTTGATGTTATGGTGCAGAACCTCAAATCAGTGGGGCATTGTGGGAACTACAGTGTCATTATAGCAGGCCATGTCATATTGTGGATACTGTGGAGCCGGTGCTGGGATGTGTCGCAGGTACTGTGATCACGAGTGTTGTGCTGAACTGTGGGTGTTTCCACATGCGTTTGAAGGGGTTCGTGTGAAGCCTACAGCGTACGGCTTGAATGTGTTTCAGGTCCATGAATCAGTCTAACCTTGCTGCGCAGATGGCCGAGGCTCTTAGGCCCATGTGGCAGGAGAAAAAAGCTGCTGTCCTCAGATTTGGTCTCTGCAGGCTATCTTTTTGGCTGGCGTGGTTCCTCATTATTCATTTTCTGCCGACTTACGATCCTCCAATTGTGCAGCACATTCACACCAGAGTGCGGTCAACTTAATCCCTTGATTTACTCATGTTTAGGTTCAGTTAAGGATGTCACATAATGCTATGATGTCAAATAAATATCAGTTTGCACCGAGACTTACTTATTATGTTTTCCATCAATAGCTCATTCAGTGTGGGCTCTCCATGTTGCATTGTGATAGAAATACTGAGCATGAGACAGGAGATACCATGAACTTGCCACCAGTTTCTTTAAATATCTTTCATTATGTGAAACAACAAAGTTAAGGCTACATTAGAATGACTGAAATTGGACAAAAAAAACCCAAAAAAAACATCGCAGCCTCATGAAATATTGTGCTTCATACATGTTTTGTGTTTCTCCTCTCCTTCGGGAGCCGCGAGTTAATGAAATAGTATGAGCTGCAGCATAATGAACAAAAGTTTTGAGAGAATATAATAAAAATGGTTTGACCTTAAATAGTAACTATCCCTGAGGACGGGAGCCATTAATTGCATAAATGTGTTTTTCAGGATCTGGGCACTTTGAAATAATAATTTTCATTTTGAAATAAAAAAGCATAATAATAGGCCTGTATCTCTGTTTATTTGCTGGACAGTTTCTACAAAAAGTCTCAGATATAGCTGTAATAACTTGAAAAAAACTGCTGAATTAAATCTGTCTGGAAAGGCTCGGAGATGCTGTGCTGTCTGTCTTCCTCCTCCTCCTCCTAACTCTCCACCTCTAGGTTACTGTTAACTGTTGGCAGAAAGCAGAAATACAGGACCTGTATGTTCAGCAACATAGAAATGTTAGGAAAAAACTTAATTAAAGTTAAACTGACTGTAACATGTGTAGATTTGAACATTTGCAATACTGGTGTATTTTCAACTCTTGTACCAAGGCTCAAAGTCAGTAGAATTGCTAACTCCAGTTTCCATTTTTCCCGAGTCAGCGTTGAATTTCTTTTACAGACATGAGATTCATGTTCCAGTGCTAATATTGTTCATTTCTGCTGTTAGAATTACTGAAAAGCAGCAAGACCTTCGCTGAATAGCTGTGCGTATACGTGGACTTACCAGTTCAGTCATTTCACACGTTTAGCTTTTTTCCCATTTCACTAAGTTCGCTCTGTCCAAGTGTCTTATTTCATCTCAATGAATCTGTCATCCTGCATTAGATGACTGTCACAATTCTTCATGGAGCCACTGATTGTTTTTGAAGGTCTTTCATTGGGGTGACAGTTCTGTGGGCTAAATTGCAAAGAATGTGAAAATATTCCCGATTTGAGCTAATAGACACCAAAGATGCACAAACCTCCGCGTTTCACTTGTGAACCTGGTAATCAGAAAGATTTTTTTTATTACCCTTTGAAAAACAGCCCATTTAACACCAAGACAAAGATGTGAGTCTTTATTTAGTTTTGTATGTGTGCATGTTTTCTGGACCTCACACACTGTAGTGACTTTGGCCTAAGTTCTGATATTCCTGCTTTTTACAGCATTCTGTCTATGGTCTCGGTCACAGCTCTGTACCGGTGATGGTGCTACAATTTGTTGCTTCTGTTTTTCCATCCCATCAGCCCATTATTCCCAAGAGCCCCACCAGCAGTGTTGCGACGCCCACTAGCACGATCAGTACCCCATCTAAACGGGACAGTTCTGCCCTGCAGGATCTCTTCATCCCTCCGCCCCCAGCAGAGCCCTATACCCCCAGGTATGTCCCACAGTGCACTTCCAGGCAGGGTGGTGGAAAGAGCAGCCTCATCTCTTGCCTACACTACACTATGGGATATTGAACTGTTGCTGTAACCTATATCTGAGTCTGTCTTGTGTTACTTTACTATCTTTACTATATTTTTGCATGTTTGATTGACATCACAATCAATAAAAGCTTAATAAAGACATTTCTTCATTTGCTCACATGCTAGGCTCTATAAAAACCTTAGATAAATGCGTAAAAAATTTGTGGCAGAAATTTTATTAATTTATTCCCTTTTCAACAACCTGTGGAGGATCACTGTGTTCTAGAGCCCATCCTAGAAACAGAGGGTGTAAGCCAGGGTACACTGTAGACAGGAAGCCAGTTCATACTAGGACCTTTATTTGATCATTTTTAATAACACATGCAACATTTGTCAGCATCAGATTGCTTTATTATCTGAGCTATCGGTGAACGTGTAGCCACATAGGCGTACATGAATTTATTTGCTGGGTACATTTTTTAAAAGGATTTTTATCTTGCATTGTTATAGTTAATAATAAAAAAAAACACGCTGTAACACTTGGAACATTTTATTAACTTTGAGCTACATTAAAATTATAACAAAAACTGCTGAAAATAAGAATGCACTCCCTACAAATTCTGATTTAATTCCAGCTTTTGGAATCATCCCATCAGTACATGCTGCGTTTTTCATTTTGTTATTGATTGCAGACACACAGAAACGCAAGACATCATCTGTAAACACTGTGCAAATGAGTTAAATTCCCATAAATGTGTAATGTTCATCATTATGTTATGGATGGAAGCTATGCAGGAGCACCAGACAAGCAATGCAAAGACTGTGGAAGCAAACTGAATTAATTTGCCCCCGCATTCCTAGTCTTTTTGGCTGTATTTTACTGGCGAATAATGTCTGGATTTGAAAAATGCAGGTCATTTTCACTCTGCAACAAACCGGTGCTTGAAAATAGAAGAGAAGAAAATTCACTGTTACCAGTTTATTGGATTCACCTGCTATCTTCACAGAAATTGTATATTCCAACAAGTACTACATCACAAGACTAGTGTGGAAAAACAGGTGAGCTTAGTGCTTAGAGCCTATCCCTAACCCTAACATGGCATGATAGTTTGGATAGAGTTGGTGTGTTGGTTCTGGCATCTCCGAAACTGCTGTTGTCCTGAGGTTTTCACTGACAACCTTTTCAATAGTTTACTGAAAATGGTGCAAAAATTAAGAAAGTACCAGCGATCAGTGATCCTGTGAATGAAAACAGGTTGTAGATCAGAAGGGGCCAAAGAACAATACTAAAAATAGTGCAGGAATACACAGGTCACAACCAGGAAAATCACAACCAAATTCATCAGTTGTTTGACAAGTTGTTTGTCATCCTTTTATATCCTGCTGATGGAAAGATCACAATTTCACAATGACAACTTGAGTCTGTGGAGCAATCCTGTTTGGTGTCAACAGTACAGGCTGGTGGTGACAGCTGATGGTGTGGGTAATGTTTTCCTGGTACCCATGTGTTTAGCTGTACAACAGCCAGCCTTTGTTTAGCTGTACAGTGGCTCTGCTGTGTGTCTAGCAGTTATGAACCTGTTGGTCTGCGCTGTACACACTTTGTAGACAACCATTCAGTCACAGCTGCCCTTATCATTCCTACAGAGACGAGCAAGGCAACTTGCCTGGTGATGACCTGCCCCGTCACCATGGCAGCATTCCTGTTGCAAAGGGTTCAGAGTCACCCAACTCCTTCCTGGATCAGGAGTATCGGAAACGCTTCCCCCTTGCAGAGGAGGAGTCAGTTCTTTACTGCTATGAGTACGACAAGAACCGGGGTGCCTCGTCTGGCCGAAGAGACAGCACACCCACTTACGGTACTTGGGCCCATTCCTTTCTCACCTTTTGTGTGTGTGGAGCATGAGGATGTTATTGTCAAACCTGTAGCCTGCACAGGCTAAAAGCACATGTACTGTATGTGAAGATAAACCCCTGTGCATGAATTAACTGTGTTTCTATTCACAAACTAGGAGTTTTGAAGGATGTCCAGGTTTTAATAGCAAGAACGTTCTCTGGAGTGAAACTCTTTTCCCATTACTTTAAGAATAATTCAGCTCTAACTATTATGACACCCACTGGCATTTAATGGTTTGTACTGATGCATCGATATACAGAATATGATGAAACTAAGGCTAGTTTTTGTTTGTGTGGTCGCACGGCTCATCCCAGGGAGGTTGCGGCCCATTTCGATGCCTGTGGAGTGCAACTGGGTTTCAGATTATGAAGACCCAGCTAAGATCAAGAGGGAATCGAGAAGAGGTAAGCGTGTTGCTGCTGTTGGAGGTGGTGGGGGTGAGGAGCAGACTGCAGTTGTTTAGAAAAGGCTCAGTGGGACAGCACAGTTAGCTGGAGGGACAGCTGAGAACGTGGCTGTGGCGGAGGCAGTGGGTGTCTCTGTTGGTCAGAACAACCCTGTTGCGAGCAGGCGCTCGGCTTGTAGCTCAAATTATCACCTCTGCTGAAGATGACCCCCCATATTGCCATGGTCTCTGTGCAGGAGTATCAACACAGCAGCCTTTCAGCACATCTTCTCACAGTAACAGCAACAGCAGCAATAAGACTAATGGCTCCTGACAACCCACTGCCACCCTTTTAATCTCCCATTTTCTGTCCGAATAGCTCAGGTTCAAAGACGATGGCTTGTGTGAACAATGAAGCCACAGAAGTGCATAAAACATTCCCTGTTACCTCTAACTGCCGAAATTCAGTAATAAGTTAAAAACAGAAGTTTAAAACCGAAACAAGATTGAATAGATGGATATGTCTGCTTTGTGTGTTTCATTTATTGTTGTTTTCACTGGACAACATTTTGTTTTTCTCTTTTCTCCTAACTCCTGATACTTTCTCTTTCCATTGCCAATAAATTAACACTGCATTACTGAAAATATTATGTTCATACTCATATTCTGGAGGCTCTCAGTTTCCATGACAACACCAGCAGTAGTTCTCTTGGGTGTTTTGTACCTCTTCGGCTGTTGCCGAGTAACCGGTGAGAGCAGTGCAGGGAAGGATGTAGTTAGAGGCCAGGATGATGGCTGTGCTAAATGAATAAAATAAAGAAGAATGGTGACAGAAGTTGAGGCCCGTTTTCCAAGAGTGTGGTCTTGCTGGTGACAGGTACAGGTAATTGCATAAAAGGGCCCGCTGGTGGGTCTGCCAGCTGGATCATCCCCTCATTTTTACTGTACAACGCCAGGCACCCTGTTTAAAAGTGCAGCTAAAGATTACATACAGTTATATCATAAAGTAGACACAGAATATTGGGTCTTGTATGATCATCCAACCCTTTCTTGCAGCGCTAGGTGGAACCTCCTGGTTGGCAGTCCTCTAAGCGTTTCCTTCATTGCCTGCAGACAACTCCCTGATGCGGTATGTCAGCGAGGAGAAGGGGTCAACTGAGGAGTACCACACACGGAGCAGCAAGCGGGACACCAGCAAGCGGAGCAAGAAGAAGGGAGAGAAGGGAGGAAGCCCAAGTCACTATACTTTGCTGCCCTCACTCCAGATGGAGGTGATGAGGCAAGAGTCCATGTCCACACCAAGCTCAGACTCTGCCTCCCTCTACCAGGTTAGCCATTGGTGACTTAAACCACTTTGGTCTCTTACTGGAGTGTGTGCTTCCCATAAACAAAAGTGAAATGGTCCCTGGCTGGAGAAAGGTAGCTCCAGATCTCTGTAGTGCATGCGTGTGTGCGTGTGCCTGAGTGTGCAGACCGCTTCTACAGCTTAGCAACAGATGGCAGTGTGGTGGCCGTGCCCAGCTGAGCTGCGGCCCCTTCTCTTGCTGCCAGGCTGCCCCCCTGTCCCACCAGCCTTTCCTCGCCTCAGCTCGGATGTCCCCTGCAGTCTGTGTCTCTTGTGGCAGCACTGAAACCAGTCTCTTTCACTCTGACTTGGGTGTTACTTTAGTACTGCTCCTGCACTGTCATTGACAAACGTGTATGAACACCTTTTCTGCCCCTCTGGCTTTCCACATTCATGTGCTGCTAACTCTCTCCTCTTCGCCCCCGTATCCACCGCTCTCCTCCTTCTGCCGTCCCTCTCCCCACCCTGCTGTGCTCAGTCCTTTTCCTGCCGCTTGGAGCAGATCAGTGTTTACATCATTGCTCAGTGGGCCCCCTGCATCCTACCAACCGGATTCTATATATAGCAGGTGTGACACACTGCATCGATCACACCCAGGTTGGGTGACGAAGACCTCAGCGGCAGTGACTTTCACAGGGTTGTGAGTCTTGCTGTGTATTCACATGTCTGCGTGTCTCGCTGTGCGTGTGCACACGTGTGAAGGCCTGCATGAGGTTTTGTAGGGTTTCCTGCTGTTAAACTCGGTCCGGCCACCTAAGAGACCTCAATGTGCGTGTATGATTGTGAGATTTCAGGGTGCTGCTTACGTACATGGGTGTGTGTTGGAGATCATGTGCGTGCCATAGATTAAAGTTGCCTTTTTCAGCATGTGTGTTTCAGTGTGTTTGAGGGTGTCAGGTTGGTTGTAGTGTAATACAGGTGTACTTACGCCAGGCTTCCCACATACCCTGCAGAGGCGCAGTTACTTGGCCCAGTCTTTAACTGGTTGTGATTGTAGCACAATGTCTTCCTGTGGAGGAGCCCAGATTATTCCGGAAATGCTGTCATCGCCCTTCATGGTCAACTGCAGCTCGAAACCCTGCTGTATTAAGCCCTCATGCTGACATCTACTGGTTCCAACCACGATGCCAGCTTGTGCAGAATCTAGCCTTACAACAGGGTATGTGGTCTGTATAGGATCCAAAGTCCAAAACAGGGTAGTTACTGTCCTTAATTCTTCATTTCTAAGGTGGACTTGTGTTCGAGGGGAGGTTCCTGGAAGTAAGGAAAACCCCACACTTCACTGTTATCTGCTTTTGTCTCCAGTCACTGCTGTCAGCAATTCTGAACAGTCCCGCTGCGTTTCCGTCCCACATTCTGCCTGTTAAGCTGGGCCAGGTGAAGTGCTTCCCTGGCAGCTCCTCTGCATCGCTTCAGCGCGATGGTGATTTATTTCAGGGAGAAGGTGATGGTGCCCCTTGGCTCAGAGACTCGGATGGCGCAGGGTGCGGAGATTACGGGCAGAAATCTATGCACAGCTGATCTCACACATCCTCGAGTTAATGCGTGAATTATTTTACACTTCAGTATTTTAGTTTGCCTGATGCTCTCATCCCAAGCAACTTACAAGGACCATAAATACAGAAAGTCTGCGAAATCCAGATACGGCTGGGCAACCAACAGCTGTACCAGAGCAGTATTTGTTCATCTCAGTGGCAAAACCTACATCAGAGAACCTCTCCCTTTGATAAGGTACAGATTTGTTGGCGGGTGGGCAGTGTGAAGTGTCTCGTGTTTCAGTGTTTTTGGCAGAGTGTTTTAAAAGTCTGACAGGATGGGAGTTGATCTTGTGAAAGACGTGGCATGCAGACATCTGTTAAAATGTTAAATGAAAAGTAAGAAACCGCATAAATGCGGAACTGCGTTGCGCGCTCCAGAAGATTGGCTGTAGCCCTCAGGCCGGGCCGCTGTCACGGCTTCTTCACGTTGCTGTGTCCCTCTTTTGCAGACATTTCAGCAGTCATCACTGCTCTCAAAGTCCAAGAAGAAGAGCAAAGGTGAGCACATAGACACTGACCAATGCCCACAGAGTGATTTTTACTTTATTGTATCATACTGGCCCCTGTGCTTGTTTATCCCAATGAAAGTTTAAACAATTGTCTACCAACACCTTCCTCTATTAGTCCAAATACTGATCACTGACCTGGTCACCTTTCTGTTATGAACTGATGGTTGACTGTGTTCTCATTGCTCTGGTGAACACCTGTCTCACCTGTGTCATCCTCCTCATCATGTCAGTCTGTCTGTTAGTGAGAACAGACACCTTCCTCTGTTTTAGTCCATTCCATGATTTCTGTGCGAAAGTATTAGTGCTGGTGTGTCTTTAACCATCCCCTGTTGCACACCACCAGCTGGACCCTTGGCTTCCATCAGCAAGCGCCGCATCTCTTGCAAAGACTTGGGACGGGGCGACTGCGAGGGGTGGCTCTGGAAGAAGAGGGACGTGAAAAGCTACTTCTCCCAAAAGTGGAAAAAGTACTGGTTTGTGCTTAAGGATGCTTGCCTCTACTGGTACATGGACGAGGAGGTGAGTCAGCTGAAGATACTGGAATCCTAAATGTTCTTCTGCAGGTGGTGCTCTCCTGGGTGAGGATTTGGTCCTCAGATCACACTGGAATCCGTTCCCCTGTGTGCACTTTTACTGCTGTTCAAGTCAATGTTTCACACCCAATACATGTGCTGTGCAGCAAGTCATTTCAAAGTGAAATTTAGAGGCCACTATTAAAAAATCTTTAAAATGTCCGGCTGTATAGACAGCATCTGTTACCCGTTTCTGGTGGATACAAAGATGGTTCTTCTAATAAGGCATGAACTTCAGTGACCTTATGGCGTTAGTACAAGAATGTAAGATTTGGATTTCTCACCCGGCTTTACATGCATTATGCTGGAAGAGTGGGATTGATGCGGCTGTTTCTGCTGTGCATTTTGATGTGACACACATCAGGTTTACCAGGCTGCTCTGTAACCCAAATATGTGGACTTGGCATAGGAAATGCACATTATACCCTGGCAATAACTGTAGCTGATACTGGCTGTCAGGGCGTTGTAAACAGCTGAAAAAATCTCACATTTAAATTTCAGCAATAATCAGTTTTGCAGTTATTTGTTCTTCCTCAAATGCTTTTGACCCCAACAATAGCTGGAGACCAGCGGGTGCTTATGGCAGCATTTAGGAGACATTATTTAAAAATGCTGCGGAAAGAAGAGAATGAAGGTGCTATTACTTTGATTGTGGATTCATTTTATTTTATTCTAAATTTGCATTTGTGGGACCTGTATACACTGCATTATTTCATATGTTTTTATCTGGTCTGGATGTGGCATTTAGGCAGGAAGGGTAATAGGATGGGTTGGGAGGCACAGTGAAGAAACGGGCTGTATCTGGAAAGCCTGGAGGGCTGCGATTAATAGGGGAGGGTAGGTGATCATTCTTAATGTATGTGGTGCAGTTGAGTTTATGGCTTGCTGAAAGGAAAGTAATCTTTTCGTGGTGGGGGGGTCAAAGACTAATCTGTGAATCCATGTTCCCTCCATGCACACCAAGGATGAGAAAGCAGAGGGTTTTGTCAGCCTTCCAGAGTTCAAAATTGACCGGGCCAGCGAGTGCCGCAAGAAATAGTGAGTACCCACCGAAATGATGCACGCCCTGCTGTACCTGGGGAAGTGAAACCTCGTGGAGGTGAAAATGTCTGCCTGTCTGTGTTTCAGTGCCTTCAAAGCCTGTCATCCCAAAATCAAGAGCTTTTACTTTGCTGCTGACAGTGTGGATGACATGAACAGGTGAGACTCAGAAGAGATGGGTCTAAGCTGACCAGGAACAGGTGAGCAGGACCTGATCGAGACAAAAAAAAAAAAAAAAAAAACAGATGCTGCTCCTGAGGCATTTCTGAGCTCAGCTTGTCAGGTTGAGTGAAGACATGTCACAGCGCAAGGGTTTGCTGAAATGCATACTAGTAGCTTTCTACGCTATGGCCATCGATGCATTTCCTCAGTGTTTGGCTTGGAAAAAAACACTAGGGGGAATTTACCTTTGTTGACTGTACTAAGTGCTGATTCTTTGCAGTCTCTAATCAGGATCCAACTCAAGCAAAGATGACCCAACTTTGTCTAAATTTCTTTGCTGTTTTAATAATTTTCCTTATTTCTGCTCATTATATTGCCCAGTTGTCAGTTTTACTTGAGTACATAGCCCCCATAAGTATGTACCAGGATCCGGTGGAGACCACTTGAGGTGCTCGATGAATGCCTGCATATGAGATCTAATGCAGATTGGAAAATTGCCACCCAGCCTGAGGCAACATCTTGCAGGGTTCTAACAAGTCCCAGGAGGCCCTTATGCAGTAGCCATCCACAATTGCTTGGCTGACTTAAAACCCTCAGCCCCGGTGGGACAGCACTTATTATGTTCTAGAGCTTAACAACACCTGGGCCAGCCAACCTCAGTGATAAAATATGAAAATGTCTAAGAGCAGAGACACCTTTGCGCACCCAGGTTGCCACAGGGGAGAAGATATTACAGTGCTCGCAGGTGCTATAGGTAATGATATCCTTCAGAACTTTGTGGGATTCTGAACGATGAGCATCTTGTCAGAAGTATTTTACACCACGTGTAAAATGTTCACGTGTTTCCATGTCTTTGCGCTCTCTGTGCTGACAACATCCTTTATGCATACGCCGCAGGTGGTTGAGTCGCCTCAACATGGCTGCTGCAGGGTATGCTGAACGAGAAAGGATTAGGCAGGAGCAAGGTGAGAGGGCAGGTGGGTGTCCCGAGCAGGATGTCGGTGATGAATTACAGATGCGCTCGTATCTCATCATACAAGCACAGCTAGGACAAGAGGCATGCAGGTGAAACGATGCCATGTTGCTTCTGTGAGTTGCAGTGTTATGGAAGTGCATCACATGAAGAAGTTTGTCGGCGTCTGGTTAATTTAACTTTAGTCAAAAAAGTGTAATTACGTGGTTTTTGTAAATTGCCAGTTGTGTGTGAATGCGTGCGGGGTAACCCTGCGATGGACTGGCATGCCATCCACGGGGAGTTTCACATCCTAGCGCCCACTGCTTCCAGGATTGGGTGTGGACCACCGCAGCTCTACTCAGGATAAAATGGATGGACGAAAGGACGAGTTGGAATGTTTGTAGAATTTATTTCAAAATTATTATCGAATCTGATGTTTTAATCACAAGTTAAATTCACCATAATGATATTATTGATTGAGAGTGACAGTGTGACAGGAAGCAGCAAGTGTAGAGAGGGTTAGTTTTTTACTTAAGAAGTACAGTGTTCACATGCTTTGGAGAGTGAAACACGATAGGCAGTGAATAAAATACTTGCTGTGGATGTGAAATTATTACGTTACTGAGAAAAAAAGCAACTTTACTGAATAATTACAATGAAAATATTTTCAGATGCCATTGGTTTTTACACATGGGGATCCTGTTAACAGATGTGAGGTTGTGTAGAATGAACAGCAACACCTTATTGGAAATCTGCAGACACGCACGAGTACAGAACATCACGGTGTATAATAAATATCATTGTGTAATGTTTGACACATAATTTCTCAAGTGTTCCACGTTACTGACTGCGCCGTATAATCAATGTTGTGCTGATCTGGGTGACAAGTTTTATTTTGACCTCTTTGCTGTCCTCCACTGATGCATGTTGGTGTTGCTCCAAGGGAACTGCGATGCAGGTTCTTTTCCATATGTTTGTCTTATTTCTGGCAGACTACTGGAGCGAGAGTGAGCATGAGGACAATGAAGCACCTTCAACACCCAAGCAGGACAGCCCCCCGCCGCCCTATGACACCTACCCTCGACCGCCTTCAGTGAGTGTGTCTAAGGGCGGGGTGCCTTGCCGTGCCAAGGTGCACCCATGTCAGTGATGTCACCGCAAAGCGAAAATCTGATTATACAGGGATCAAATGAAAATGTACATAAAAGGGTATTTTTCATTGAGACGTGCTGTGAAACCCCTGCACCCATGTGGTCTTGAGCTACTGAACACCTGTCTACCTCTCTTCCGCGTACCTGTCAATATGTGCGAAAGCTGCCCATGGTGGGTAAACCCCAAAACATAGAAAGACCATTTTACATCATCTGTGTCGGTGCTACTCTCCTTGACCTATGGGGACAAAGTGTCGTCCTGCCTCAGTGCACACTGGTTTTTCTGCTACTTGCTCTGGACTTAGCCTCCTTCTCTTCAATGTGGATGTAACAGACTTTGGCATAAATTTCCAGCCGTTTGTCACCAGAGGCGGTGTGTTTCACGCTCGCTGCCTCCTTTTGTTCTACTGTGATTTAATTTGGGAGCGCACACAGCTTTGTGCCTGTGACGCATTAGTACGAGTGTGTGGGGCCTCCTCTGAGAGCAGAACATGTCTTTCAGGGTGGGGTGGGGGCTCAGTGGGCTCAGACTCTGTGGATGAAATTTAGGTCTGTAGGAGTGGGTGGAATCACAATTTTTTAGCTGTGAAAAGAGTGGGGAAAAACAGATGAAGTACTGTTAAGGACACCATAAAAACATCAGGTTACAACAGTGTATATACTCATGTGAAGTTATACACCTTTGAAATTTATCACTTTGCACTTTGACCTCTGATCTTTGTAGTGTTCAGACACATACTTGGACAATTTTGTCAGAAGCCCTAAAGTCTTTATTTATAGATCTGCGGAGCGGCCCAGGGGTTCAGTCATGTGGCACCCAGGCAAGCATGCTGTCCTGCCAAGATATAAATATTACCAAACATGCGAAGATAGAATTTCCAACTGAGGGTCATTGCTCTTCTCTCTTGACTCATGAGCGAACCAAGTTTTCACTTATTCTGTGGATGCTAATACAGGTTGTCTCCCTTGCCTACCTGAATGTTGTTAAACCTTATGGTCTGAATATTTATTTCTGTTGTGGAAAGGAGAGAAAATAAGAAGTCAAACTTTGAAGGTCAGCCTGATTGTGGCCGAGAGAAGGTTTGTAAATGATGCTGAACCGGTCCTGTTGTCTTCATATTCCAGTGATACAGCTGCGTCCGATAATGTGTTTCTCCTTCTTGTAGATGACATGTGCTAGCCCGTACCTGGAGCCCAAACACGGTCGTCTTTCTTCTACTGAGACCTCCCAGTCGCGATCATCCCATGAGGAGTTCCGCTCTGAGCCACCAGGGGGAAGCAGCAGCGGCGGAGGCTCGCCGGCGCGCAAGTCGGCCAGCCAGCGGCGCTCTTGGCAGGACCTGATTGAGACCCCTCTGACCAGCTCAGGGTTGCACTACTTGCAGACGCTGCCCTTGGAAGATGCAGTATTTGGTGAGCCAGGCGCAGGCTTGTCCCCTGAGGGGCGTCGCCAGTCCACGCTCCCTGCCCAGCGCACCCTGCTACAGGAACACTATGGGCCCCTCACCTCAGGTCGGGGCGATCAGCTCCTCAGCGTGCCTGGAGGAGGTGGCAAGCCTCGCAGCTACACTCTGCCACGGGACGGGGGGCTCCACACCCTGTTCAGCATGTCTGCTGCCAGCGGAGAGCACAGCGACACTCAGTACCACCAGCTGGGCAGGAGCCACAGCCATGAGAGAGGTGTAGGTGAGCATCAGCCATCCAGAAGCAGGAAAATGGTGACATCAGTGAGATTCAGGGAGGAGAAAGACATACTGGAGCCTTCAGCGGTGCAGAATGTCAACACTGCCGCACTGACTTCCCTGACCTCTAGGTCCACTCACTGTGCTTCTTTCCCACTCCCAATGCTCATGGTCTCATTTCACACTGCACTTCTGGACAATTCTGTAACAGAAGGCTCTCCAGCCTATATTTGAACATTCCCAGGTGGCTCCCTGGCCTAATGAGCCTCTCCTGTGCTGCTCTTAACTGCAAGGGGGCGATTTTTGTAGTTTTTTTTTTTCTGTTTTGTGTCACGGTGGAGTGACTACTTGTCATAAAGAGTCAATCACGATCCAAGCTGCATCCATCAGCTGGCACCCCAAGGTTGGCTGTTGGAAGCTGTCGCTTACACTTTGCTGCAGCCTCTCCTTCTTTACGCTCTTAACATTTCTCCATGGCAACAGCAAGGTGCAGCAGTTCATACACCAGCGCTTGTTCCCCGGTTTTACTACAGTAAAACAGGACAGCCAGGTCGATCCTACATCCAACCCTGATTTCACCGAACAGATGTTTGCAGGAAGCGGGGAATTGCTTGTGTCCCGTTGACCTAAAATCCTTTAATAGTGCTACTGAATAAATATGTGCCAGTATGCAGTTTTCAGCTTGGTGAGCTGCTGCGGAAATACTTTGTTACAAACATCCAGGTTACTAATTCCTGAAGGTGTGAACATTTCCCAGTTTGCCACATTTTAAGTTTGTTTTATTCATCTGCTACAGAGCAGAGGTGGCTTGCGTTTTCAGGTTCGGCGAAAGTAAAAGGCACTCAGAAGGGGGAGAGCGAGTGAACATGGATGAAGAAAAAAAAGGGGGGCATGCAGTAGGTGGGGGGTGCTGTTCAGTGTTTTGTAGATGTGACAGGTGGATTTTAGCAAACGGTGTTAAGGTTTCATTCATTGCGACGCAGTGGTTGAATTTACAAATAATTCAAATTATGAACAGACCTCTTGCCCCAGTTGTGTTTGTAAGCTGAGGGACACGTGTACTTGCTGAGCAAATAAAAATAAAAAACAGTTCCTCCAAGTGGCTGCGTATAGTACTGCCCAGAGGTACTGCATGCGTACCCGCAGTTCTGTTTCATGCAACAATAAATCACAGTTAATTGTCAGATAACAAGTAATTTCCACCCCATTGCTTTTTTCAGCAGACTTCTCTGCGATGTTTCTTCAGTTAGGCATGCTGGTCTGACCCGGCCCTGGCAAATGTGCTGAACCAACAAGCCGTGATTGATTTCCCTGCTGTGCGGCTAACAAAGACAATGCGGAAGCAGAAGCAAAAGCGCTAAAATACGGCTGGAAAATGTGGGTCGCCGAGGTTTCAGCCCCACACCTGACTTAGAGTCACATGATCACGGATTAAAAGGTGATGCCAGACCATAGAGAGGCGATGTGATGTCAGGATATGAGGAAGCTAAAGCGTGAAGCCGGTCTCTGAGACCTGCATGTTAACAGTGTGAGGTGCCGTAGCACAGAGAATAGCAAGAAGCCTGGGCCAGAACCTGAGTGGCGTTTCAGTGCTCTTAGCCAGGGCTGCAGCTCACACTGTTGCCATGTTCTCCCCTGGGGCTTGACACTCTCTTCAAATGTACTCACTTGCTGGTAAGAGAAGATGATAATCTAAGCCCACACAAGCTAGTTTTCGAGGACTATATGGAAAGTTTGGCATGTTAAAAGCTTCCACCTCTAGGTTTTCCTCTGCTTAAATCACGTCAATGCCCTGTAGATCACCAGCAATAAGCTCTGTTCAACTGCAGGTGGGCGATAGACCCCAGGCCGGGGAGTGTGGTGTATAACCTGCAGCAGACACGTGAGCTTTAGTGAAAGAAACAAACAAACAAGAGTCCTAATGTGCTGGCTTTGCGTGTTATCTGGCCGTGGGGATTTTTTTGTTGGTTTTATGCGAGATGGTTTGCAAAATGCCTTTGAAAATCCGTCCAGCTGAGAACTGTGTGCAGAATCATATGGTGATGTTTGTCCCTCTACAAACATCTTACTCCACATGATGACTTGTCTTGGGACTTCTCGTGTTTCCACAATGTAATAACTTTGGCTTAGTTTTGTTTTTCCTTATGCTCACTCGGTCACTTTATTGTATGCACCTATTAAGTTTTGGATGGAACCCTTTATTGCTTCCAGAGCAGCAAGAAATTAGCAGCACGGTGCTGGACCCATTCGTCCAGGTTCTTTGTCCATGCTGGCTTGACAGCTTGTGCAGTTTCTCTAGGCTTTCTGGTGCCATTTTAATTCTGGTAGCATCACATTCCATTTCATTCAAAAGATACTCCATTGGCATGAGAGGTGGGGATGGTGCAGACCACTGGAGTAAAGTAAAGACACCATTGTATTTGTGTAACCATTCTGAGATCACCTATAGTTTGTGACATGGCACATTATTCTGCTGGAAGTGTTATTTTGAGAAAGGGTGAGCTGACCATGATGAGCGGCACCTCATCGGCATCCATGTTTCGGTACTTTTGTGACATTCCAGTTGTGCTCAGTTGGTTCTAAAAAACTTAATGTCTGTGGAGAAAACATTCTCCATACCATCACACCACCAACACCAGTCTGTACCAGCTCGGTTTACCCAACAATTCAGACACTGAGTGTAGGTTTTATTTTTTCTCTGGTGTATAACTTATATGTATTAGTTACATTGGGGACTTTTCGCTGGCATTGAAAATGAACAAGGTTCATATTTATTTTGTTACTGGACCCTTCAACATTCCTGTTTAGGCCAGATAAGTGAGACTGCCCTGCATTTACGTTGTGCTGTGCAGAAGTAACCGATAGGTAACAAAATCTGATGTGCCTCATTTAGATGGAGAGCATGAGGGCCAGCAGCAAGCAGACTCCCTGCAGGACCTGTACCGTGCTCTGGAGCGGGCCAGCTTGTCACCCATGGGTGAGCACCGACTGTCCACCAGGCTGGAGTACAAGCGCTCGTTCGTCCGCCGCTGCAACGACCCGCTCCTTAACGACAAGCTGCATCGCCTGCGCATCCTGCAGAGCACGCTCAAGGTGGGAGCCTGTCTGTTTGTCCATCCGTCTGTCCATCTGCCATCGCTGGGGCTCTGCTGAGTGATGTACAGTGTACATCCACGTAAATTGTATTTGCTTAAAGGTACGAAAATACACCCTGTGTTATGAACATATACATTTTGAAAGGTTCAAATACTTCCTGGTTTCCTTCCCCCCTTTTATTTCCTACATTTTTTTGTTGTAGAATGAAAATAACCCACATTTATGCCTCCCACCACTGGAAGGCAGCAGAATGCACTTAGAGTACAGACTGAAATGACACTGTGGGAGGGGGCACAGTGTCTCAGAGCTGTACAGGTGTGGTTGCATCCAGTCTATTTTTATATATTGCCCCTATACTGGAGACTTTTTACAGAGAATGCACAACATATAAATAAAGGTATGTTTTCATACTGTGCTTTTCTAATTAAAAACTGAAAATGACCGGATGTTGGCAGACATGTTTATGTGATGGATCGGTCTCACCCCCGTGGGCACTTTAGGGTTTAGGGTTAGACTGTTGGGAAGATCATGTATTTTTTTTATTTTCAGTCATCTTAAGGCAGATTTAACTTTAGTGTTGCTTCAAGTTGATAAAAGTAAATAAAATTAGAAGGCATCCCTTTCTAGAAGTGTCTCCTGTCTCATGCCTTGTTGTTCTAGCATAGCGTAACACTGAGACTGTGCACTGGATAACCTGTTTATAAAAATAGAATAAAGCCGTACAGTGAATTTGAATTCAGTATATCTTCATCTAGTGTATTTTAATAGAACTTAACCTGTGCAAAACCCTGTGAGGGATTGTGCTACGGTTAAACTTTCACAGGCTATCACATAGTGACTGAACTTACAAACAGTTGTGACAGACTGCCCGTTCCGGGTGTGTTTGTACGATGAGGTACGAATGTTTGAGGATTTGCGAACAGATCCAACAAGCCTCAGTCATGTCAGATGGTCGGCGCTTTAGTGCTGCTGCTTTGCCCGCTTACGCTGCGCTCCTGCTCTCTGTGTGGAGCTGAGCTGTGCCTGTGCGTGGGCTGTGCTGCTCTTGCTGCAGTCTGACGTGTGTGTGAGGTTCAGCTGCCAGATGCTCTCTTGTTCTCTCTCAGCCTTGCTCTGCTGTTGCCTCGGTTTGTTCTGCTGCCTTTTGTGCCTTTAGATGCTGCTGTGTGGTAATGCATGTCGCAAATACAACTTGCATCCTGGGTGATAAATGATGGGAAGAAGCCGGCTCTCTCTGCATGCACCATCCACACCTCCAACTCAAGGCCTGAGCTAGCAAGGTTCCCGCCGGGACAGTTTTTTGTTTGAGAAGCACTTCAGTCTCTTGTTTTCTCTTTGCTCTGCACGTTTGTTTGAACTTTTTATATGTATATTTTTATGACTCTCTGTGTCTGTGTGTGTGTGTGTGTGTGTGTGTGTGTGTGTGTGTGTGGATGACTCACTCAGCCCCTTCAACCTCTATTTCCATACCTCACCCCAGGACAGGGAGGGGGAGATGGCTATGATTGACAAGCTTCTGACCAATCCCAAACTCACGTCCTCCGACTTCCAGGAGTGGAAAAGAACATACCAGGAGCTGTTTGTGGAGGTGTCCGAACCTCAATCTCCACCCACTGGGCCACCTGAACGAGAATCAACCCCTCGTGTCCCCACACTGTCCCACACCCACAGCTACATTGAGACGCATGTCTAATCCAAGCCAACCTGGCCAGCAGCACAGCAGCCTCACCTGTCCCTCCTATGCTTGGCATTGTTACACTCACTGGGCGCGTACACACCTGCACACACCCTGTATGTCCACATGCCATCAGTACAAGTACTACTCACTCAACTTACACGCGTGCTACACTGGGAACATTTTGTCACTCCGCGTAAGTATGGGGGCTGCTGAAGTTGTCATTGCTGATGGACCAGAGCTCTGTGTTTCCAGTGAACCCAGGTCCAGTGGCATGGACACGGAAACCGGCACTCACATTGGTGCCATGTGGACCAGCGGCTGTGTGTCTGCGCTCGCATGTCACCTCTCAGCAAAGGGACTGCTTTCTATAAACGTCTGGGAATTTGTTCACACTCAGCTGCAGTGGAGCAGGGCTGGCCCCGACACAGCACTTTGTAGTGATCCATTCCTCTGGAGTTCCACAGTCCCTAGGGTGTGTTTACCTGACTTTACGACAGTTTACCGAGAGACGATGACTTGTATACTCCGGTGTGATCGATATAACACTGTACATACTGTAATTTCCAAGGTAATTTGTGTAGTCCTCTTAAAAGCAGGGTCAGGAAGTCTTGTAAGAGTCACCTTTTTACGCCGCCATTGGTATGTCTAAACATTTTCCTTGGATTTGTACTTGTATCTCATTTTTTAGCGTATTCTCAAGAAGTCATAAATAATCAAACGTTTTGGACGCACACAGTTGTCAGTGGTGTTTAAATGATTTCTGTTTCGGATGCATTGCCAGTCTCCACCTGATGGTCGCCCGCCAGATGGTGGTAGGTGGATCCGGGCTGATCAAGTCTAATGCATTTGGGTCACAATGAAGATCATAACTATAAGTATTGATTCAGCATAAACAGCTGAACAGTGCTGACTCTGAAACTACTAGTGAACCCTTTGACCTTGACTGGTGTCTATAGGCCAACGGATGAGGATCACGTTTGAAACAGGCAGTTAACAGAAGGAGGAAGGAATGCATTACTGAGAAGTCATTTTCCTGTGTAGAATCCAGCATGTGCACAAGGATGCACATTTCTTTTTTTCCACCGAGGGAACGCAGGAATGCCGAAGCCCTTGAGGGGGGCAGTATCACATTACGTCCAGTTTATAGGTTGGATAGACAGGATTGGGCTCCTCATTCTGATGGCAATGGACTTTTGGTACAATTTCTTGAGCCGGCATGGGCAGGGAATGTATTCCCATGCTTAATAAACATGTTTCATGTGTGTGGGTATAAGTGCATGTGTGAATCCGTATGCTTGAAAATACATGTGCCCGTATAAATGACATGACGAATGTTTGTGCGTCCAAATTAACTTAAATTCCTTAAAAGCTTTGTGAAATGGCGTATATTTGTCTATAAACAGAATGTTCTGGTATTTATGGGTGTCTTTAGAAGCTGAGGTTTTTTTTAAGGATGAAGATGTGCGCTTGACCGTCCGTCATGCCCCCAAGTAGTATGCAACTTATCCAACCAAAACACTGAGAGTTGTTTGCTTTAGTATCTGCGTGTAAGTGCCACCTTAATAACTCTTAAAATCAGGTTTATCTGTAGCAGGTGGATATTGCCATAAACCTATGTGCCAAATGTATGTCGGGAGAAAATTGTCTACTGTTACCTTGCCGTGCCCACTGAAAATGGCATTTCGATGAATGTTAGATTCTAATCAGGTGTCTGCTGATCAACACTTGAAAGTGGTGTATTGGAGGTATTAGATTTGCATACACGTCAACCATGTGTCCCACACTATAATGGAGCGAGAGCAGGAAGCAGAAGTGTGTCCAATTTTTCGAACTTCATCAATGCAGACTTTGCACAGGAAAGCAGGGCTGTTGCCTTGGTCACCAACGTTTTTTTCATGAATTGACACCACATGGGTACTCTGGGATGAACATTTCCGTCCCAGTTAATATTTATAAACAGATCAAGAGGTTCTATACAGTTTGTAGTCCCTAGCATAAACAGTTATGTAAGCACACTTAGCCAATATGCTAACATATAGCTCGCAAGCTCTTATCGTGATGCATGCCTTATGGATATGACAAATTATATACAAATTTTGTGAATTTTTACTGCCGCTGCAAAAATATTCTAAACAGTGAACTTTTAACTTAAAAAGGTGTTCTTTTTTTTTTTTTTTTTTTGTCTGTAGGGACTGTAAATAAACGGTAATGGACCAAAATCAAGTGTATACACAGGGAAAGAAAATATATTTATTGTTTTAAATTATAAAAACTATTATTCTGCATTGACCATTAAACTATAAAAACACATTGAATGAAAGTGTTAATCATACTTATAGCTGCTGCTGGATGAGAAGTTTCAAACAACTGCAGTGTTGCCGTGTGATGGCGTGAGAGACCCGTGGTTGTGGTTTCTGAAGGAGTCTCTGTGATGGCTCCAAAGCACACTTTTTGTCCATAGATGCAGTCACGCATGAGTTTAGACAAGTGCATTCTGGGTATCTTGTGTTATAGCCTTCCTTATTCTTCTCTTAGATTGTTTTCTTTTTTCTTTTCAGCTTTGAGAACAAATGTGCTGATAACTGGAGCCAATAAATTAAAGCTCTTGAATGAACACTGTTCCGACTGCCTGTCAGTGCCTCTCTTCCCTTGACGTGTCACACAATCCATGCAGGGTGCTGTGTAGTGTATATATTTGAAATGTTTAGAATCCTGGGTACAGCAGGGATTCTGCGAAGGTTGTTAATATGGAAGAAAGTGACCCCATAAATACTTTAGGGAATGTGACTCCACAGTGTGCTGTTTTCCTGGGGAACGGGAAAGAGGGATCTCGCGAAGGAGGAAAGCATCCCAACCAGCTGACAGGTACAGCAGGGCACCATGAAGAATTTGTGCTGGTTTATATCTGTCCACAGCAAGTGGAACACCCAATTCTGCTTAACACACACACCTTTTCTACCACTGCAAAGAACATTTAAACTGTTTTTTTTTATTAAACCTTTAAACATGTCTGTGGACAAACAAAGGCAATGCTTACATTAAGTTTGGTCTGTAATTTATGACCCATGTTATAGAATTATAGAACTAAATGCTTCAAGAACTTTGGCCAAACTGTAAAAATCTTAGTCATGTTCTGGTGCTCACAGTCAGGTAAATGTATCTAAACATAATGAGGTGAAATTATATTCATTTTTTATTCATTCAGATTTAGATTATTCCTATTACTGCACCGCAAACTTGTTTATAAGGAAATAATAACCGATACTCTGTTAATAACTTATCCACACACTTTGTTAATAAACCATGGAAGTTATCTACCTACTATTACTGGTGGATCTTCCAACTTTTTCACCACCTCTCCTTTTTCCATCCTCAATATCCATCTTGCAGCACCTTGTGCCTCTCAGTCAACTGCAGTTCTAAACTTGTTGTGTGGCCTCTGCAATTCCGCATCATGGCAGTATGAACGTCTGTTCCTCGTCCTTCTCTATGTAACACTCTTCACATTCCTTTCCATGTCAGTCATCAGCTTTCCGTGTGGCATTTCCGTCCGTACATGCAGCTTTCTCCTCCATCTCTTGATGATACCTTGGTGGACATTCTTGTTGGGTCAGGACTCCTTACAATGGATTCTACCTACAGCTGCTGCTCATGCATAGGTGCACAAAGGGTTTATGGTCTACTCTTGTATGGCTTTTGTGGTCTTTGGTCAATCTGGGTAAAGAGGCAGAACTGCTGTACTCAGTCTTTGTAATATTCCATCAGTTCCAGAGGCCAAACATGAATACGGTAAGCATAGTATAAGACTGAACTATCCTCTTACAGTTACTACTGTCGTTTCTCATTTATATATGTACTGTATCCCAGAAAGAAATTCACAATGGAGTGGACGTCGGGGTGTATTTTACAGTTCGGTGGGTGTTGGCAGCTGCATCAGAGTACACCGTGTCCCACTCAGAGGCTTCGGGAGTTTACACACCTCCTTCCAGCTGTCACTTTCTGGGTCATACTCTAGGACGTTGGGGGTGGACACCTCACTGGCATTGTGCCACTTCCGCCCTCCAAACAGCAGTGCTCTGTTCTCTGTCTGTGCGAGACCGTAGCAAAAGCGGTCACTCAGCTGGGGTCTTAGCCGGGTCCACTCGTTTAGCACAGGGTCATAGCATTCAATGTCACAGAACAGCTCATACATTCCCAAAAAGGCATAGATCTTCTCTCCCAGTGCTGCCATCTGGTGCCCTGAACGAGCAATGGACATAGCAGCACATTTTATCCACTGGCGCTCACAAGGGTCAAGGTAATACATCTCCTTGCTGCTTGTGCGCTCCACGCCATGGACACCGCCCGATAAGTACACACCACCCTTATAGGAGATGCAAGCCTGAGCATATATGGCACACGGTAAGGCAGTGACTCTCAGCCACCGGTTTGCTTGCATGTTATACATCTCTACAGAATCCAGCGACATGCCCTTCCCGCGTCGACCCCCAAAAGCATAGATCATCCCCTCTAGCACACAGCATGAGAACTGAACTCGTCGTTCTATCATGGATGGGGCCATCTCCCAGCATCGGAAGCGTGGGTCATAGCACCACACCTGGTTGCTGCTTACGGTGGTTGTCACTTTTTCATCTTCGCTGACCTCCACAATTTCACCACCAAGGACGAACAGGAAGTTGCCCACCGTGCAGGCACAATGGTGCTGGACCTTGCTAGGAAGATCTGTGAGGTGCCTAAACTTTCTTAGGTTAGGGTAGAAGACCATAACCTGGCCGTTCGGCCTGTCCGGTTCCGAGTCCCCCCCCACCAGCAGCACCTGGGAAGTACAGGTCCGCAGGGATGTTTGGTGGTTCTGCTTCAGAGGCCGGCGTGGGCCCTCGGTGTGGTAGTTCAGGGCTTTGACAACAAGACTTTGGATGAAAGGTGTCTGCAGAGCAGTCTGGGATGAGGAAAGCCAAGAAAGTGCCCCTGGGGGAACTAGGCCGAAGCGGATCTGGCTGAGTACCAAGTTGCTCCTCACAGTGGAAACACGGTTACTTTCCAACCAGTCCAGCAGCAGGAGGAGCAAAGGCAGCTCATCCACCCCTGACATCTCCTCCACCTCCAGAGCACATTTGAGGGAGTCCAAATTGAGGTCTAGTAACCCAGAACGGTCTCCGCCAGGACCCAGCAACTCTCCCATGTGGCAACCTATGAAACTGTTGGCTGCAGTCAGTGCATCAGTGGCACCATAACGGGCAGCCACATTGGCAAAAAAGCAGCAGTTGTCCAGGCTCAGGTTGTCCTTCATGTACTGGGTGCACAGGTCCACAGCACGGGTCACCTGCAGGTAGTTTGCAGCCTCCAGGGTGTCTTCCAGTGTGGATGTGGAGAGTGAGAGCCATGAGGTGTAGATAAAATCCAAAATGTGCTCCAGCCCCTTGGAGGAGATGGCTGGGAGCTCCACCCGCCGAGCTCGGAATTCATGTGTGTGCTCCTTGAACATGGACCAGAAGTAGTCGCCGGAACAAGCCAGAAGACTACGGTGAACAGGGAACTGTGCACCATCAGCTGCCACCAGTACCAAGTCACAAAGCAGTCCCTGGGAACGCAGACGCTGGTACTGAGCCAGCACCCCATCTCCATGCTCCTTGCTCATCACCAGGAAATAACTCATTACGCATAGTCTCCAGTCCGCCGTAGCCGCAGGAAGGACAATCGGCTAACACACAGATGAGGATGACTATGGGGTGGTTAGATGAGGGTGAGCTACAGTGTCCACAATGTGAACCCGTGGCTAGCTTGTAGTGACTGATCCATCCGGTCCCTCATTGGAGGTTGTCATCTATAACCCAGCCCACAACTCCAAAATTTTTCTACTATCATGCAGTAAGCAAGCCTGGCAAGAGGTGTTTGGTGTCCTGTGACCCACCCCTTCTGTCCTTAGTAAATATGCCTGCTGTTTTGGGATGCCAGTCCCTTAGGAGGAGGTCGGATAGTGGGTTTGTAGGCAAGGTCAGATAAGGGAGTGGGGGCGCTTTCCTCGGACACTATTACATCCCTGCCCTTTTCCTATGCTCCACACTGGAGTATCAGGAGTGATCTGATTGATGGGTGGTGGGCTTATGGGATAGGCTAATCTGAAATCACCCCTCAGGAAATAAGTGGGTTAGTCAGCGGTGAAAACTGCGCAATGCCTGTGTCGCTTTCCCTCCCCATGACAGGAATAGCACAGAGGGTAGAGTGCGGCCGCTGCAGCAAAGAGCCATGGAGTCGGTTCCAGACAGACAGAGTCATTGGGGAGGTGAGGAGATACACCTCTCAGGGGACAGAATGGACAGTGAGACGCAGCCTGTCTGTACAGAGGTCAATTTCCTCCTGATATATGGAATACTGGTCTATAAATTTGTCTCTTCAGGAGATGGTTGTTGACACACAGCTAAGCTGCCAGACAGGCCTCGTGAAGTAGACCATCATCGTCCCTGAATAGCAGTTGGCTCTCAGATGCAGAGGGAGGAATGAATCCCTGTGTTGTTTCTTGAGGGGGGGGGGGTGAGGTGATGGAAAGCAAGTATTAAAGGCTTGGGGTGTTTAAAAGGTGCCAGGCCATGGCTTTTGCTTCCTTTTGAATTGCAGAAGCCAAAGCCAATCCTGGGCTTTAAGAAGATTAGGATAGCAATCTGGATTAAGTCTGTAGTTCCATGTGTGTTTGACTTAAGCAGGAGCATTAGCAGCACAAAGCACACAACCACTAGCTGGCAGTAGGAGTCAAACAAGATGGAAGGTGTTACAAGGTCAGTGATCACATGTAAAGTATGTGAGACACGTGGCACTGCCTCCAGATCTGTGTGTGTGTTTGTAATGGCCTTATTTACTGCTTTCTACTTAAGAATGTTCACTAAGCTTTCTGAAATTCAGAGGAAGAATCCTTCACACTTTGTGGTTGCCAAATGATGGTTTCAGTTTACCAGGCATCCTACTAGGAACATGTTTGTGGCATCTTAAAGCACCACCTCCCAGCAGGATGTAAGGGTAGGACAGAGAAGGATCCCTTAAATGATGCGTGAGACGTCTCATAAAATTGTAGCTGTGCTGATTCTACAAACAACCCAGCTGATTTTTTTAATAAACAGGGAAAAAGGTCATAAAATACCAAGCATAAAAATGGTATGCAGTTAAGCCACTGTTTATGTTTTTAAAGTGTGAGTCAGTGGAGACATCCAGGTCCACTTTGTTTGGCATTAGACTGCAGAGTACTTCTGAGTCCACTGTCCAGAGAGGTGACACTTGACATCTTGGCAGTCGATGAAGACACTCAGTTTCGGAGAAGATCTGCCTGACAAAAAAGCAGTTTGACTCTGCATGTAAGAAGAGAGGCCAAATGTACTTGTGTGAGGGACGGCGCAAGTATTTGAATGTATAAATGTGTGTCCATTTCTGCAAATGGCTCTGTTTAGATCCTTCAAAGTATTGGATAAAATGACCTCTTCTGATTTATTCTTTCTCATAACTTTAGGTTGCTATTGTTAATCATGAAAACAATAGCACCCTAAACTTATTCTATGTACTGTTAAGGGCTACTAGCAGTGTAACTGAAAACCGACAGGTTATTTGTATTATAATTTTGTTTTTTTTTTAAATTAGATTTGTGAACAACAAGTCACAGCAACACACAGGCAGAGACCTTGTACATCCATGCACAGGGCATTCACACTGAGAAATTGCACATCCATCAACATACAGCAGGGACTGAGGGTCAGTTGGTTACAGAGCATCACAGGTATGACCTTACACCATGGTCCAATTACACATAGAAGGGTATCCATACATTCGAAAATTGCTCTGAATTATTATGCAGGTCAAATGATAATTTTTTCAAGTGATAGAAAATTAAACACTTCTAATGTTCACATATTTACAAAGCAAACTTCAGGTGTCCACCAAAGTGTTAAAATACATTTCCTTTCCATGTATGTCAGCGTAAACAACCTAGGCTCCATGACTTCATCAGAAAGAGAGTTTGGGTTGTGGTTTAGTAGGAAACTAGTAGATGACGGAAGAAATTTTACTGAAAGGTATTTTTAGAGGTTGAATGAACTCCTTTCCAATAAACTTGTATCTTATCATAGTCCCAGAATAGATGTTTGAGAGTGTCAGGAACAATTTTACACTTAAAACACATCAGCAATGTCAACAGAAGCATCCTATGGAGATGTACTGGGAAAATGCAGATTCTGTGAATAAGCTTGAAGTTTTGCTCCTGGATGCTTAGGGAAGTGGAGGCAGGGAAAAATTTTGTACATACAACTGGCCATTCACTGTTGCTGAAAGTATAAAAATATAAATGTAGCTGTGATATATCTTTACATTCTATTTTTTCTATTTTTCTTTAGTTGCATTTTCTACAATGTATAGGTCTTATTTCACCAGAAAAATTCTACACTGTTTGATAGTTAATTTGCTTCTTGTGTAACTTCTTTCTTATCTAATATGCCAATGCTGATCACAAAAATGACTACAAACATACTGTCAGTTCTTGTTGGTCAATTGCCTTTGAGAGATGTTTCCCCATATTATTGATATATATATACAAAGATGAATCAAGGCTTTTTTTTGGTCTACAAATCCAACAGCTGATCAACAATGATCACTTTTACACTTCAACCGTCTCTTCCAAGAGGTGGAGGAAGAAGTCTGAAGCACCTTCGAATTTGAGCTTGAAGACTTCGTCACCAACACCAAGACTTGAACTTCATTCAACTTGTGGTCATTTTGCTCCATGCTTGTCATAATATTGGAGGTCATATATCTCTCAGATTGTACTTTTCATCTTTCTTTGTAGTCTTTATGTTGTGAATGATGCAATGACAATGGAAAAATGTGGCAATGGAGAAATTGAACCATCAGGAACCTCTGTACTCCTGGTCAATTGCTAAGGAACTTGTGTCATAAGCAGAAGCATCCTGTTTTTGCAATTTTTATTACATAGGCTGTATTATAAACTGTTTGGCAAATATTTCTAAGCTCACTCAGCATCTTCATTCTCAGCATTTTAAATTACTTCCGTTAGTGATTTTCTATAAGAAAGCAAAATAAAGTTGAAATTTCTTGCCCAGTGTTATACATACCATCAAAATAACTGTCTTTTGGTCATTTTGACGTATAGAAATATTTGTGAGAACAGTATCTGAACAGTGGACAAGGGACTAAATACAACTTTAGATCACGAGAAGAAAAGTAGCACATTGAGGCTTCTTTTATGCTTTTAACGTTGTTTCTTAATTTAACAATAAAAATGTTTACATGCTCAGCATAACTCTAAACTACATGGTTTACTACCGTAAAAGATACCATGCATAATTATGGCTTCGTTTCAGCCGAAAAACTGCAGAAACATGTTTTACTTCGAGAAAGAAAATAACATTCCACATGACTTAGAAACCGTTGCTACAGTAGTGGATTCAATAGCTTCCTTTTTCCGGTTTCACCGGCGACACCGAACGCGGGAATTCGACGCATTTCCGTTGTTTAAATATGACGCAAGCTCCGCCCAGCGCGAGGATTAAAACAATCACGTCATTGGGTGAAGGAAACAGAGCGCGGGCCAAAGGCAAACACGTCACCACTTTGCGCTAGTTTTAGCCAATCAACAAGGCGGCTTCCGTTTTCTGTCCAATCAAGTTGCAGATGGGGTGGACGCTTCAGACGCGGAACGGTCTTTCTATGTGTGCAGATGAACTGTGCAATAATTTGGGTTTAAAAAGTAAAACCGCATCGCGGAACGCTGGTGTGAGGAGCCTCAGGTATTTATTTAATTTTAGTGGCTGTGGTTGTTTAACTGTTACTTTCACGAAGCAGTTCAGCATGTCCGACGAGAAGAGGGGAGCGTTGTTGTGTATATGTGCGTCAGATACGTCTTGATCGGTCACGTTGACATTCACAGACGTGGCTGTTAGTCCGTGGGTCACTGGGCTCGTTTTATTTTTTACTGAACCCAATAACCATATGAGTCTCCACTTCCATTTATTTGTTGTAACAGGGCTTCCACCACAGTCTGTTTCTGTAAAGTGGTTTGTTTGACAGACAAATGAGGCGAACGCACGTGTATTGTTTGTTTTGTTTGTGCAGTGATGTGATGCTTTTTGCAGAACTATGCACAGACACGACCGCATCACTAGGAGTCCCATCCGTGGCACCATGAGCAGTGACAGTATCACAGAGCTGCTGGGAGCCCTGTGTGACACCTGCCTCTCCAGGGTGTCACGGAAGAAGAGGATGCCAGGTGCTGCTTCCCCAGATGCGCTCCGCCGGGACCTAAGGAAGCGAGCTTATGGGACTCTCCTGGCCAAGGTCTTCCAGCAAATAAGTCCAAAACCCCTGTGTGTACGCAGTCCTGTGGTCGCACCCCCTAGGAACAAAGTACTCATGATCTCCTTTGACCTGCGGCTCTCCGGGTGTCAGGAGGAAGCCGAGCGGCTGGAGGAGCTACTGTGGAAGCTGGAGGATGGGCCGGCTTCAGGCTTGAGGGAGCTGGACTCAGTGCTTGAGCTTCTTGTACAGCTGGCTGGCTCTGTTCCTCCCCCTCTACCCTCCTTTAGCCGGGACTACATGCGAAGGGAACGATCTGTGTTGCGACGCCCCCCTCTCACTGGGTACCACAGCAAAGAACTGCAGCGATTGGAGGCCCGTGCCTGGGCTCTGGTGTGCAGGGAGGAGTGGGGAGCACTAGGGGCCCAACAGAGGTCGCTGGGTTTGATGGATGCCCTTCCTGGGACAGGGCTTCTGACACTGGGCCGCTGGTCAGAGGGGGAGGATCGCTTTGAGCGGGAAACCCGGCTGTCGCTGTTTGGAGCACTGCAGAACACACGGACCACAGACCTGGACATACGGCTGGATCTGCCCCCTGTCCCCAGCAACATCGAGGTCACTGGGCTGGCGATACGAGTAAGCAAGCAATAGCCCAGCAGACTCACAAAATAAATACACAGCCTTCATACTGCTCCTGATATTTATTTTCTCTCCTACTATATTCATTTTTGTTTTTCAGTAAATTATTTTTTCAAGAGCAATTTTCACAGTTTACGCTATTGTATGTTTTTTTTGGTACTTGAACTGGCTGGTTACTGTAGGTTTAGTTGCAGACTACTATATTTCCTCCTGCATATACCTTGAAATTTTATGAGAATAAATTATATGTGCAGCTCTGGTTAACCAGTGTAATTCTTATAAATATATAAGCTGAATATAGAACTCTTATTAAATATACTTGTAAGAAGTTAGGACCTGATTCATTGTGAAAATATTTTGAGTACTTAAGCAGACTACTGTCTAAAATCCTTGAGGTTTATTTTCAAATGCAAATAGGGCCACTAAAATATATAAGAAAACAATAGGCTCAAGTGGCCTTTGCTGAAAATGGGTGACTGAACTTTATGTATAGTTTTCATATTTAATATAAATTTTCATAGACACTTGGATTTTCGTGGAAAAAATCTATTGTTAATAGATTAAAGGTATAATCAAAAAAAGACAGAAAAAGGGAATACTGAAGGCCATGTAACTAGGTGGACAGATTTTTTTCCATAGTGGGAAAAGAAGTCAAGAGATCTGGAGTAGATTATAGAATGAAAAAAGGGTGAAATGGTTTTGGAGGCAGTTCAGAGCTTATGCCCTACAGGGAGAGGCTCAAAGTTTTTTTTTTTTTTTTTTTTCCCCCCCTGCTTGGGTGTCCACAGAACAGGTACATTTAACATTTTTGCTGTTCCTTCAAATTTTCTACCTACCTATTTTTGGAATGAATCGGAAAAACAAAAATAAGGAAATGTCTTAGGTTTAAAATATCCTTTTAAATTGTTATCAAAGTAAGACAGTTCGAGCATGAAGGGCAGCATACAAAAAGACACTAACCAAAAGAAATCACCAAAAATAGCAGGATATTGGTGCTTTTTTTGACAGATTCATGCACTTGTGAGAAAAGAATTTTAAAGCAAAAATGCAGATGACATTATACTTCATCATTTTGCATCAGATTTCTTAATATATTTGCTTTAATTTCTTGTCCACCTGTCTATCAGACTGGTATGAGAATTATTCTCTATCTGATTGATAATTTACACAAATCACCTGCCAAAGACAGCCATTTAACCGTTAATATCAAGCTCTAAGCTTATACAAATGCTATTGCTAACTGCAGCTTTGGATGTAATAATTTCTCTTCCAATTCTGTTCAATTTAGAACAAAAATTTTGGCTCATTTTCAAGTTTTGTTGAGTTTTAAGAGCAGATACCATTAGTTGGTCCATCTGATGAAATGGGTACAGATGTAACTATTTTAGTAGTAGACACTCAGATGATGTTACTGCCAGTGCAGTTAATACTATAGCAAATGTGGATTTGGAGATGCTCATTCTTTACTTCTAAATTCAAGTTAAATTAAAAGCTGTGCACAAGTAACACTGTTCATTGGTGTGAAACTCTTCCTGCCATAAACAATTTAAACTGATGTATATTTTCCAAAATATCTATGTGATCCTAATGCTCAGAGTGTAGTTTTTCCTGCACTCCATTTGGACCAGGTTCCCCCTGCTTTCGACCAGTCCGAAGATGAGGGATTCCAGTCGGCCTCTAATCTGACCCCAGACTCGCAGTCAGAACCCAGCCCCAGTCCGGAGATTGATGTCTGGGAGGCCTTGAGGACTTTTGAGCCTAATCGGCGGCGTTGCTGGGAGAACATTGGCTGGTAAATGTTTTTATTAGATAGTAGTGCTTCAAAATACTGTAAATCCAAAAGTTCTGCTGTACTTTTCTTCCTTTACTACACACTGACTTTTTATCCTCCCTCTTCCTTTTCCTCTACTGGCTGTCAGGCCTCCCGGGAAGAAGGAGGATCCATACTTAACAGAGGCAGGCCAGGAGGCATTTGATCACCTGTACCGGCTACGGGAGGGGGAGATCAGGGTGTTGTGCTCAGACACATCATCCTTGCCAAACGCACCACTCCACTCTCAGAGGCAACTTGTAGCTGACCTCCTCAACGTGCTTATTGGTGTTGCGTCTGAAACATTTCCGCTGAACCGGGTGATTTTTTTTATTTATTTATTTTTTTTATTTCCTACAGGGAAATGGTCTATTTACTGCATTTTTTAAGTATGAATTTAAGATGTACTAATGTATAATGTGCTGTGTGAGCTTCTGTCGTTATCATCTGTGTTTGTGTTACAGGATTCTGTGCAGTTTGAGGTGCGCCCAGGTGTGTGTGTTTCAGGTACCTCCCCGGAGAGCATCTCTCGCCTGCTGGGTGAACTGGCTCAGTACGGCACCCATTACCTCAGGCTGAGCCACTTCTCCCTGCAAAGTGGTAACCAGAGAGGTCTTGTTTTCCAGGTACAGGGCCTTCTGAAATATTTCTTTGTTTTTTCTGTTGTATTTAGAGTTTGTACAAAAGCATGATCTTGGGCTTGCATAGGACAATAGATAAATAAATAAAATAAGAATACTTTCATCCTTCCATCTGTGATTGACAATGACTTCTTCAGTACAGAGTTGCAGTGGTCTAGAGTCTATTCTGGAAGCACAAGCTGTGAAGCAGGGTACACACTGGACAGGGCATCAGTCCTTTGCAGTGTAGCCCTTCTGTTGAACTACTTTAAGTTACCTTTTGAGCTATATTATATTACTGAATATAAAACATATAATCTCCACAACCTCATATTCCACATTGCACTGCACAGTACTATTTGTCCCTTTAGCATTTCCAAATTATAGAGTTTTTTTTTTTTTAAAGAAAATACAATTAAAATAAAATTTGGTATGTTCAAGTCTTTACAAATTTGTAATTTGACTACAGAACATCAAGAGTCAATGTATATATAACTTATTTTGAATTTCTTATGGGTGAAACAAGGAAGTGTCACGTATGCTACACAGAACTTTAATCAGCTGTTTTTCATCACCACTTACAAATAATTTCTCATGATTTTTAGATGCTATGATTTTATCTTTTTCCTACAGAATTCTATTAAAATGGTTACAGAATGTGTGTATCATTTCCTAGGCCTTCACGGGAGGTCTGCGGAGGTACCTTCATTACTATCGTGCTTGTGTGCTCAGCACTCCGCACAGCTTCAGCCTGCTCACCATTGGCTTCCTGTTCCGGAAGCTTGGCCGGCAACTCAGGTTAGGGAGCCCATTTTCTGGTCTCTCCACTTTGTTTCCCTGCTGTACTTCATTGTGATGGATGTTATGTGTCTTTTGCTGTGCAGGTACCTATCAGAACTATGCTGTGTGGACAGGAATGCAGCTTTGGGTCAGAACTCCTTCCCTGTGGTGAGTCATGACACCTGCTGGTATAGGTGTAAATAGGGTACACAGCTTAACAGCTGTCACTAGGGTACATCTATAATATTTCTGTGGCTTACAGCGATTTATCCATTTATGCAGCTGGATAGTTTTGCTGTATCAACTAAGTACATTGACCAAGTTTGTTACAGCAGGAGGTGGGATTCTGACTTGGGTCTTTTGAGCACTAGGCGGTAGCTCCAACCACTGTGTCATCTGCTAACCTGCTACCTCTATTTGTCTAAAATAAAATCCATGTGTTAAAGCAAACCTGCTAGCCCCTGTAATTGCTAAACTACCATGCAATTGATAATGAAACATGACTGACAATGTTCTTGAGTGAAAACAATTTATGCTTGTTTAAATAAATGAAGGGAAGTTAAAATAATTGTAATTTTCTTGTGAAGGTATTTTATATGAGCTTTCTTTTGCATGGTATAAATATTTATGCATTTTTTTTTTGCTTCTGCATATTAAAACTTTTATTTTTTTGAAAGCCAGTGTAAAAATTAACATTGATTATTGAAATGCAAAGGAAAAAATTTACTTGTACCAATGTATTACTATTATAGCAATTTAGTATTTGATTATTTTTTAGCGTACTAGCATGTGTGGCATAAACCTAAATTTTTTTACAATGGAAATGGAAATGTTTGAAATCAAACGTTTTGTACGGAAACTAGAACATGTTGTAAATTTTTTGTACCTGTTCTGTGGACACCCTAAAAATTTGTTTGATTTTTATTGGTTGCATATGTGCTGCAAACAGTCATTTAAAGCAACTCAATATTAGTGATGCAGTAAAAGTCCTTGTCTTGATGCAGGGTGTCAAATTACTCTCGTACCTGTACAACGAGGCTCAGAACAACTGCAGCAATGAAAACTACCCTGTGTTGCTGTCTCTGCTGAAGAGCAGCTGTGAACCCTACACACGGTCAGTCCTCCATCCTTCCAAGTTTATATTTGGCAGACCATTTCATCTGCCTCTTTCGGTTGTAAATTGCAGTAATTTAATAAACTTATGAAACTAGAAACTTTTTCTACCCCAGTAAATTCAATTTCAGTTTGCATCTAAATAATTTCAGGTGATGATTAAATGATATTTAAATTTTCTAGGGAGTGTGCCAAGACTTGATTTACTGTTTTAGAACTCATGTACTTTGTTACAGTGGCATTGGAGTTCATCTTTTTTGTAAAAATTCCCTACATTTTATACACGAATCATTGTTTTGTATTGTTGTTGTCATTTGTTCTGTCTTATATCCTCATTGTTTCATGTACACATTTTAGGAAATTGCATTTAAATGGACGTTTATAATGCTCCCCCGATGGTTGCAGGTTTGTGTCGGACTGGGTGTACAGTGGGGTGTTTCGAGATGTTTTCAAAGAGTTCATGATCCAGGTCAATGAGGACTACCTCAGCTACCGAGGTGAGCATAACTTTCACCGCACATTCTGTGATTTTACTATGACCTTGAAACTAGGACTGGATGATATTGAGAAAATATTGGCAATAAAATGTTCCTTTCTTGTTTTAAGTGTGATGTCACTGCTGTATACAATCAAAATTTATGTCAAGTGAATGTCCTTTGGTTGGACACTATATTTGCATTAGTTTAAACTGATAAAATTGTGATGCATTCCCAGATTTGATGTAAATAGCAGTGTACTCACAGGTCAATGAATATTGAAGACCATGAAGATCATACCATCATCAGTGCATTATGAATATTTTGCAGTTTTCCTTTTAAATGTACAAATGTAGCTTAAAAATGAAGTTTAAAAACTTTTAAGTTACTCATTGGGGCAGACAGTGATTTAGTGATAGTGATCCACGGCCTAATAAATGTTAATACCGGTATGTTTCTGTCATTAAGCTTTTACTGATTTTACAAATAATAAATCAGACTGGTAGGGTCTAGATGCTAACAAATTTTATACATGCTGCTTAAAGTCAGTAGAACATAATAAGATAAAAGCGGAATGACTGCTATCTCTTTCTTGTTGTTGCCTGCCTGACACCCCATGTTTCCAGGACTAGGCCTGAAAAACAGTGGCCCTTCAAGAGATGAGTAGTTGATTTAAAAATGGAAGAAATAAATGTTTTCTGTGAATTTCTTATTTGCTTAGTTTTATCTGTGGTTTTTACAGAACTGGCCCATGCATAAATAAAGGGACATCTGTAGCTTTTACTGATTGTGTCACAGTGGTTGGATTTACAAACTATTCGGATTGCAAACATACTTCTGTCCTAGTTGTGTTTGTATGTTGAGGACCCAGTTTATCAGTGTATTAACTGGCGTTATAATTAATCTCATATTGTCTGACCCTTTTCCCTAGACAAGCAGTTCTGGATGCAAGGATACACTCTCATCTCGCAAGATGTTGAGGAATGTGTCCCAGTCTTCCTACGACACATTGCCAATGATGTGTATGTCTGTGGGAAGACCATCAATTTGTTGAAAATTTGCTGTCCTCAGGTTAGTTTCAATAAAATCACGAAACACCATAGTCTGCACCCAGTTCATCCCGAAACTGAGAGCTTGTGTGGTATGTAAATATTGTTATGAATTATTTTGTTCTCTTTTTCTTTTCTCCCTGTGCTATTCAATTATTGCAGCATTACATCTGCTGGTCTGAACTGCCTGTGCCCCGCATTTCCGTAACCTTCTCTGTGCACGAAGTGGAGGAGATTGAGCGCGATTGTGCTGTGTACCGTGGCCGCATGGAGAGAATTGCCAAACACAGCGCCATCAGCAGGGAAGAACAGGTACAGTGCACTGGGTGGGAATGACTGTAATAATAATCGCTGTAATAATATTAAAGTAGTGCTAACAAATTTCAGTACATTGGTTGTATAGTTATGGCACCCACTATTCTGCCTGCACTGCTGCTACAATACTAATAATGCTAATAGGAATTATACCCAAAAGCATTTCATCTTCAGTAAATCACCAGTTGTGTTACATCTAGATCTTATCATGAGGGCTGGTAAAATGGTTTTTTTTTTAATGTATATTTTATATTGGTGTATAATGTCTATTTTATAATAGTGAGTTCCTTTTTTAATGCGAGTTTTATTGTATATGTAAGGCACTTATTATATTAAGTCACTATGGAGAAATGAGCTGGTTAAATCAACTGAAAATCATGTTGAAGCTGCTATTTTAGCTGTGATTTTTATTTGCTGTAATCAGTGGTTGTAGTGAGTGGAAACTGCAAGAAGTAGGCAGTTAGTTTTGTTATAGAAAAAAATGTGATATGTTAATAAACTGAAAGAAAATAACCATACTGTCACCACCGAGGCACAATAACCATTTTGGATTTGAGATTGTGTATTTCTGTTCCAAGTGTCTAATACACACCATAGTATAAAATAACTGTTGTGTAAATAAAATTGTTACATAACAGGCAAAATTGCTACTGCACTGAATAATAGCCCTGCTTTTCAAAAAAAAAAAAAAAAAAAAGAAGCCATATTTTTTCATAAGGAATCCTGTTACATTAGGGCTGAGTAGTCTGCACTCTGTACTGAATACATCTCTGAATTAGACTTGCAGCCTTGTTTTTGCAGATGACTGATAAACTCCTTCCTATTTACCCCAGATACTGCGCACAGAGCAGACCCGCCAGGAGTTGATCTCTCAGGTCAAGGAGTCCACGACAAAAACCTTGGAAACCATACGAGGTAATAGAGGCCACAGCCCTGCTGATACCGGGTGTAGCTGTTAGCATGTAGCAGTATAGCTTTTGACACTGGGTACTGCTGTGTAACCAATTGTTTTTTGGTTTGGTCTGTAGGGCGCCAGGTCACTCGGCGCTTAGCTGAGGAAGCCAAGAAGAGGGAGCGTTTTGAGGAGATAAAGCATCACCTGGAGCAGGAGCGTGAGGTCGGGCTGAGTACTGCAAATCTGGGACTCTGACCTTAGTAATTACCCACAATATTACCAGTTTGAAACAACTGGCATTTACCTGTTTTTGGTCATACAGAAATAAGATCTGAGAATTGTGTGGTAGGGTTTAAGTTGTGTATGACATTGTAGTCAGTACCTGATGAAGTGCCATGGAATGAGTTAAACACAAACACAGCAATCCCTAGGTATCTAAATAGATTTTTCTCTGAATCTTATCCATAATAAAAAAATTGAAAATTCAAAACTCAAATAAAAATAAGGTTTTAAAAATTAACTAATTAATGCCATATAGTACTGTGCAGTGCAATGTAATAAAAACAATGTAATAAATTGTTCTATGTACTGTTACAAATTTTTCTGAAGAGTGAGTGTAGATTGTGTTTGAAACTCATGTTACATTATAGTGGCGCAGTGCAGCAAAGCGTAAGGAGCAAGAAGATGATTTCAGCTTTGCAAGGGAACTGCGGGACAGGGAGAAGAGGCTTCAGGCCCTAGAAGAGCAGCTGGAACGCAGAACCAGGTTAGTCCTACAGGGTGCCCTTACACAGCTGTGTGAATGTGGGTTGAGCTGCCACCTTCCACCAGAAGGATTCTGGTTCACACCCCACCTGCTGCTGTCAGTACCCTTGAGCAAACTATAGAAATGGAAATGTTTGAAATCAAACGTTTTGTACGGAAACTAGAACATGTTGTACATGAATACAGTGATATGTTCTGTGCTGGACACAGAAGATGTGCATATAATTTTTTGGCTTAAAAAAGCAAAAATTGATTTTTCAATAATTTCAATTTGAACGATATATGCAACTCTGTATGGTATAATAGTGTATATACACTATGTTTTTATATATTTTTGCAACACCAGGTTATAGCAGGGTGGGAAGAAAAAGCAGTGTCGCAGAGAGTTAACAGATACAATTGTCCTAAAAATGTGCAGAGTTCCTGTAAGTTGTTATATAGATCAAATATTAACTTCTTTGTTCATCCTGATTCAGGGTTGTCTGAAAATAGCCCATAATATTAAAATGCTGTTGAAGTATTAAAGCTAAAAAAAAAACAAGATTTACGCAGGTCTTTATAAGACTTCAGTGCAGTATTAGACAGAATTTTAGTTTTATTTATTTATTTTTGGTATATTTAAACAGTGTTCAGCTTATAATTACAATGGCAACAGAACTTGAAACTCAGTTTTTCTCTGAAAAAGTTAATATTTTGTGTAATTACAGTGATTTTTATTTTAATGGAAAATTTTACTGTTCAATTTACTTCTGTTGTTTTGTATATTATAGTTCAGCCTATCATGTTGCATGATTTTGCATTTATACACAAGTTAGAACTCTGCTGATTGACAAAGATGTTTATTTTTAACTCCATTTTCCAGCCATTGCATGATTTATGACATAAAATAATGGATAACTGAATTGGGTACTTGAAACTGAGTGTGTATTAAATGTACGGAATTTCAGCCTTCATTAGACTGCTGTTTACAAGAAAGACAAATGGATGGATGGATAAAGATGTCTCTCAGTAACGTGCTTGTGTTTCATATAAAAAGTGGTGTTTCAAATGTATACTGCTTCCTGATTTTTATATTTCTGTTCAAGTCTAGGAGTTCGTAATCAGTGTTTTTTTTTTCCCTCCATTCTTGCGGTAGGAAAGAACTTATTGACCAGTATAGTCGCTTATCAGAAGAGGCGGCACGGAGGGAGCACCGTGCAATGTGGAGGGTGCAGAGGTTGCGACTGGACCAGGCCAGAACTCAGTTTCTGCAGGAGGACCAGCAGTTCACTCAGGTCACTGCTCATAGTGGTACATGTGTAATATTAATAGTAGATACTTGTTAATGATATTTTAGCTAATTATATATCTATTTTTAATTTCTTTTGTACAAAATGTTATTCATTGTTATTTTCATTGTAATGTATTACACAACTTTTCCCTTATTTTAGACATCATTTAGGTTGATTTTGTGGTGAACTTAACATGGGATTGGAATAAATTGTAATTATTAGTGAAATAAGTAATTTAGTTGGCAGGTTTTTCTGTATCTGTTGGTTTTCATGAGTAAGGGGATCAGTGTATTTGATAATATTACACTTTGAATACTCTAATAATGACTGAAATCACATCTTGTAACTTTCTTTACTGCCATCATGTACGGTGTTTACCCTGCATTACATCCCGTCCTTCTGGAATAAGCGCCAGACAGTTTTTTTTTTTTTTTTTTTAAAGTTGTAAGCTGTTTAACTTTCTTCTTAACTGTAAATCAGTTTGAGAAGCTGGTTTTAAAGGCTTTCTATAAAGAACACCATTATTACTACCAGAACACTATGTAAGACCATTCTTATAATCTTACCACAGTAATCACTTTTAATGTTCATAGATGTCCTCTCTGCTTCCTACAGTCCTGTTTTTGATTAAGTTAATGTGAAACCAAGTCCTGCAAGTCATTCGTAATATTGGCTTTCAGTTTGCCTTTCAGTTAGATGTGTTTTATCACTTCATGTTCTAAACTGATATGACTTTTATTTTCTGTTTCAGCTTCTTTCTTTCAGAACATTTTTTCAAATATGGCTCATGATTATAAGAAATGATGGTTTAACACTTTGGTGGGAAGTCTAAAGATTTGTGATAGATCTGTGGCAGTTTTCAGTTGTTAATGGCAGTGCACTTTTTCAGGCACTCTTGAAGATGTACCCACTTGGACGAGGCAGAGAGCCCACTGATTATCCATCTTCATCAGTGACACAACATGTAAGTAATAATGTCCAAGGATCAATCAGAAAAATGGCTATTGACCAAGGAACAAAGGAATTTGTAGGGTTCATGTTCATAAAAAGTCCTGGCATATCAAATGCTTTCCAGTTGACTCTTTCCTCCTTTCTTCTTCTGTGCAGGTACCCGAAGCCCCCACCAGTGTCTGGAAGGGGGTTCAGAACAGCCAACACAGCTTACCTACAGCCATTAATCTGAGCTCACCCTCTTCTATGCCCCTTGACACTCCAGCTATCTGCAACAGAACTTCAGAATCTGAAACCACAGATGAACTGGATCTCATACGCTTTGCTCCAAAATCCCCTAGACTTTTGGGTAGTGGTCAGGTAGACAGAGCCTTGCAGGATATTGGGTCTGAACTCTCAGAGGAGAACTGTATTTTAGTACAGGATGACTACGACTTCAGTACTCCTTATAGTCCTCTGCAAGGTTGTGTAGCCCGAGCTCGATGGGGTCCCACAGTCCAACCAGGCTTCAGTTATATCACAGAGCAGGACGGAGGCCCACAGACTCAGGGAACTGACCCTTTGCCCCCAAAAGTTGAGTCTGATAAAGTAATAGGTTTACAAGGTCAATCCAGTGAGGAGGTGAGATGGGATAATGGTATATGTATCCCACCCAATGAGACATTGCAGGATTGTGAGACACAGGAGTGCATAAGTAATCAGGGAATTGCGAATGCAGGAGATGGAGGAGAACAGCCAACAAACGCAGAATCAGAAGTGAAATCGGAGTCACGTTCAGATACCTGCTTAAGAGGCAGGGATTTAGCTGGCATTGAACGAGCCCATGTCCTCAGATTTGATGATATTGTCTCTCATTCTAGTGTCAAATCTGTGCAAGAAGAAGCTGGCACAACTACAGATGGAACTCAAACAACTGCTCTAGATGTCAGTGTTGAACAGGAGACAGTTGGGCCCACATCTCCCTTGTACCCCATTTTGAATGAGGACAGCAATTCTTCGGATTGCACTACTGTCAGAAGTGGAATGCTGGGCACAGTGGTATTGGGTCTAGGGGTTGAACATGTAGATTTTAGAGCTAAACTACTTCCTAGTAATAGTTATGGTCATGCCTCAGATTCTACCCTGGGGGTTGGTTGTGTGGTTTCTGGAAGTGAACCAATCCAAGCACCACTTCCTGGTAGTAGTTATGGTCATGCCTCGGATGCTACCCTGGGTGTTAGTTGTGTGGTTTCTGGAAGTGAACCAATCCAAGCACCACTTCCTGGTAGTAGTTATGGTCATGCCTCAGATTCTACCCTGGGGGTTGGTTGTGTGGTTTCTGGAAGTGAACCAGTCCAAGGACCGCTTCCTGGTAGTAGTTATGGTCATGCCTCAGATTCTACCCTGGGGGTTGGTTGTGTGGTTTCTGGAAGTGAACCAATCCAAGCACCACTTCCTGGTAGTAGATATGGTCATGCCTCAGATTCTACCTTGGGTGTTGGGTGTGTGGTTTCTGGAGCTGAGTCAATCCAAGCACCACTTCCTGGTAGTAGTTATGGTCATGCCTCAGACTCTACCTTGGGAACTGGGTGTGTGGTATTAGGTGCAGATTTAATTCAGGGTCCACTTCCTGGAAGTGCTTATGGACATTCATCAGATTCTACATTAGGTGTGGGGTGTGTGGTCAAGGGCACCTTGCTGGGTTCTGTGTGTGAGTCTGAGACCCTGAGCACAACCATCCAGAAGCCCACAGAAGACCATGCTCTGCTTGAGGAACATGAGAGTAACCAGAAAGCACAGGTGTTTGGTAAGCGTTCAAGTAGTTTAACATGCTAGTATTAACCTAAAAATGTTCAAAAGACTATTTTCTTTACCATTTGATTTTCTTTGTTTGGAACTTCCGCTGATGAAAAGGGAAGAAAGATTGTTCACAGTTGGCCAAAAAGCACCTGGAAGTCTTCTGGAAGAATGACCTATAGATTGATGTATCAAAAGTAGAACTCTTTAGATGACATGGACCCCATTACATCTGGAGAAAATTAAAATACATAATTTCAGAGTAAATACCTCCTACCAACATTCAAGCATGGTGGTGGCTGTGAATGATTTGAGTTTTGTCTTGCTGTCCCTGAAGGAAGCATGAATTTCTTTGTGTCAGAAAATGCTAAATGGGTTCTAAATTCAGGCCATCATTCCCTGACTCGAAGCTAAAGTATAGCCGAGTCATGCAGAAAAACAGTGATGAATTTAAAAAAAAAAAAAGCTAGACAGTGATGAGAAACATAAATGCAAGTCAACATCAGAATGGCTCAGAAAAAAAAAAGGTTATGTGGTGTAAAGTTCCACCCTGAAATTGAGATGTTGAGGCAAAATCAAAAATGAGAAGTTCATGCTTGAAAACCTGCAGATGCTGCTTAGCTAAAACAGTTCTGTATGGAGGGCTGAACCAGAATTCCTTCTGTGAGACCCATACTGGCAGCCATATGACGTGTTAAGTTGCAGTGACTGCAGGTAAAGGTGGTTGTAACCAGTTAATAAATGTGAAGAGGCACTTACTTTTTCACAGCTACAGTTGCACATATTTTTAGTTTACACACCCAAGAAAATTATATAAAAACAATACTGGTGTTATATTTTCCTCTCTTGCGCTTTGTTCATATACTGGCATAACTGATAAGTAGGAAGTTCATGAAGTCGATTAGTTGCTTTCATGCTGTGTATAGGAAAACTTGCTACTGAAAATGTATGAATTAATAATGCCGTTTTTTTTTTGGAAACAGTTACCATGCTAGGATGCATTTCATCATTTAAATTTAAAATGTCTAAATCCCCATCAAAGTAATGAGAAGTCAATGTAAAAATGAAATATGCAGCTGCTGTTTAATTTTAAAGGGAAAGATTACATATTTAAAAGTCAGCTAGCGGAGTATAAACATTTAAAGAATTTAATGTGTGTGTTACTGAGTTTGGTGATTTCTATGGCAGGATCTGAAGCGGGGACCCTTGCTGAGGCCAGGGACCTGGTGGATGGAAGCTCTGTTTCAGTAAAGGCTTTTGGCATCCAGCACGGGGAAAATGCTGAACAGAACTATCTCCATTCCTTGGCAGCACAATATGAGGTGGAGCAGTATCAGGATGACTACAGCCTCCTTGGTGAGTGACTTTTGGAGCCAGTCGCAACACAAGTCTGGAAAATGTGAAATATACATTGGTCATTTGGTATCTTCTGCTCAGTTACTTTTCGTTAGTTGCTTGTTCATACAAGACAGTGGTGGACTCTATCAGAAGACACTGTCCATCATATACCATGATGTAGCGATTCACTTAAACAGGTGTAAGGGATGATGTCTGAAATTATGAAATTTTGTATTCCAAAAGTAATAACACACTGAGACGATGGGACCAAGACACTGCATACAGGTAGTCTGCATAATTAGAATAAGGTTTAGGTTACATACCTATTATCTGTGGTGTTAACTTTATGACTTTAATTTCATGCCATACCTGTGATCCATACTCTCGGACTGCTTCAAAAGTTTGCACAACTGGCATGTACATTTTGTATATGTATTTTTAGAGTTTGTGTAAGTTTACATAACATGTCGTTTCTGGTGTTTGATCATGACTAAAGGGTCACATGATGTGCCTGTAGCATGTGGTGTTAGACAGTCTTTCCTTCCATTCCCCAGCGGCAGCCCCAGACACTCATCTCCTTCAGCAGGTGACGCGGGGCCCCTGCCGGTTTCCAGGGTCTGCAGGCCTGCGCGATGCCACTGACGCTACAGCTGTGCAGCTCAGCGAGATGGTCTCCCTTCCAGTGTTGATCAAGCACTCTGTCACAACACCTCTTAGCACACAGTACGTTGCTTTCCATTTCTGACTGCTTTGCATCTCATTGCTTTCCTGTGCTCGTATACATACATCCAGTTCATTGCCGGTCAGGTTTTGCTCACCATTTTTTCCTCTGTGTTTTGATACATTGACTGAAATACTGCAGATCAACACTAATTTTTGCATTTTGCAGTCTAGTGTTTCTGTGTTGCTCCAGGTCTTAGCTGTCTTGTGTTTGCCTGCAGTGTTTCTCTTGTGAACAAAGCGGTGGTGGACTATTTCTTTGTGGAGCTTGGGGTGGAGAGGCACTTTGAGGCGCTCAGGCATTTCCTCTTGATGGAAGATGGAGAATTTGCTCAGTCCCTCAGTGACCTGCTCTTTGAGAAGGTGAGTGTGTCTGAGGAGGTTCAGGACCCAGCAACTTATGGGTGAAAGATTGGGAGTTCTAATGCCAGGTCACAACCTGGTATTTTACTGTTGAAATGTAGTTAATCCAAATATGTTTGCTAAATATGTATCCTACTAGTGATCTACCAAATAATCATTGGTTCAAATTAGGAAGTAAATATTTGGAAAATTGCTAGCGGTTTCTATGTGATTCAGAAATTTGAAATTTGCTGTTCTTTGCTTTTAAAGACAGAAATGATACGTTAACAAATGAAAAAAAAAATTTAACGGTGGTATCAGTTGCCAGCTGACCTGAATGTTTTCCACAGTTTTGGTGTGGAATTTTGAAAATTAAATTTTGTATGTACAAGTACAATTTGAGGAAAATGTGTTCAGTTACATTTGAATTCTTGTTTGTAACTAATGGAAGATCTCCACATTCACACCTTCCTCTTACAGCTGGCAAGTGGACAAACCCCTGGGGAGCTGCTGACTCCACTGGTGCTGAACTCCATTCTCAACAAGGCCCTGCAGTACAGCCTGCATGGTGGCAGTGTTCTGGCCGCTAACTTTACTTTTGCTCTGCGTTTCCTCCCGGAGCGCTTCCACCCTCACGCTCCAGACGCTCTACAGTGCTTGGAGTTACGCTATAAGGTAAGGGGTTGGTGTGTGGAGCTGGGGGTTCACACACTTTCTGTGCTGGTCCAGTTCTGGCTTCTAATCCTTTGTCTGGCAGGTGGATTGGCCTTTGAACATCATCATCACTGACAGCTGCATGAACAAGTACAACCGTCTCTTCTCGTTCCTGCTGCAGCTGAAGCACATGGTTTGGACACTGCGGGATGTCTGGTTTCACTTGAAAAGGGCCGGTAGGTAAATCGCAACTTCACATTTGTCTTATTTCTTCTTCCTGTCTACCTCACAGTGCTGGTGAATCTATGAATTGGTTTGATCTTCTGAGTTGTACTGTTTGTTATTACCTAGTTTATATGTGCTGTTGAACACACGATGCTCATACTCCCTGTCTCTGCCTTCCAGCACTGATAAAGGGTGCAAGTCACTCAACCCAGTTCCGTCAGCTGCAGCTCTACCGGCATGAGATGCAGCACTTTGTGAAAGTGATACAGGGCTACATCGCTAACCAGATCCTGCAGGTATCCTGGAGTGAGTTTGTTCACAAACTAGGCAACGTCAGTGACCTGGACTCCATCCACCGTACCCATGCAGACTATCTCAACAAGGCCATCTTCAGGTGGGTCAATCATATCGCACAAAATTCTGAGTCTGGAGAAAAAGAATAAATGAATAACAAATGCATAAAGGAGAGAACTGTCTCTGACCGTATTGTGAAACATTTAAAAACAGAAAAAGTATTGCTAAACTTCTGTGTAGAAGAAAGTGATAAGATATACTTCCACTTCTCATAATCCTCAGAGGTCTACTGACAGAGAAGGCTGCTCCGGTCATGAACATCATCCACAGCATCTTCAGCCTGATCCTCAAGTTCCGTGCCCAGCTAATTGCACAGCCCTGGAGCAGCCAGCAGGGGGAGGCAGTGCACCCCAGCTTTGTGGCCATGCAGCAGTCCTACGACACTTTCAAGTACTACTCCCACTTCCTCTTCAAAGGTGAGCAGGTCTGCTAGGGTTGATGGAAGACTCAAGACTCAGGTGTCTCAAACACAAAAGCTGATTGCATACTGGAGCTTTTCAGTGCTGCTGTTGGACCTTTGTAGTTTATTTCATATTGAATAGCTTACTAGGCTGGGTGTGTAGCGTTGCCAGTTTTTATCTTTTTTGAAGGAAAGAGTACTTCTACTGTGATTGTATAATGGGCTTAGGGATTTAATAGTGATGCTCACAGTGAAGGGGGATGGGTCTATATCTGTGACTTGACATATGGCATCAATGTTTACCTTCTCCATCCTAGTCAGTCAAGATGACAAAATCCCTTTTAAAAGATTTCAATGCACTATGTGCTTTCTGTCTCTTGCTTCCTTCCTATAGTTGTCACTAAGCTGGTTAACAGGGGCTACCAGCCACACCTAGAGGACTTCTTGCTTCGCATCAATTTCAACAACTATTACAAAGATTCCTGAACAGTTTGTCAGATATCATTCTCTGGAACACCTAATAAAGTAAATAACACACTGCTGTTTTACTCCTCTTTCCTACTCAACATAAATGGTTCTATGTTCTAACTCAGTGTTTAAGATTCATAAGGTGCTGCTGTACTTGTAGTTTGATACACTCTAGGGCCAAAAGTATGTAGACCCTCCTTCTAATGACTGAGTTTCAGCCACAACCATACAGCATACAAATACATTTTAGACAATTGTGTACTTTCAGCTTTGTAGCCCCAGTTTGGGGAAACTCCTTTTCTGTTCCAGCATGACTGTGCCCCCCCATGTACAAAGGGAGCTCCATAAAGACATGATTTGCCCAGGTTGGTGTGGAAGAGCTTGAGTGGCTGCACAGAGCCCTGACCTCAATCCCACTGACTCCTTTGGGATGAATCTCTTTGGGATGAATCTGAACACCAACCGCGAGCCAGGCCTTGTCTCCCACCATCGGTACCTGACCTCACTGATGCTCTTGTGGCTGAATGGGCACAAGTTCCCACAGCCATGCTCCAAAATCTGGTGGAAAGCCTTCCCAGAAGGAGGAGGCTATTATAGTAACAATGGGGAACAACTCCATATTAATGTCCGTGGGTTTGGAATGGGATATCCAACAAGCACATGTGAGTGTGCTGCTTATGTGTCCACATACTTTTGGCCATGTAGTGTATATCTGAAGTGTTTGCATTATGAACATTGATGTGCAACCATTAATGCCATTCCAGTTTTGTTGAAATCTGAAGGGCTGGTTGAGTTTATCTTGTCCAAATGTGTATGTGTATCCAAGCGAACGGGAGGACAACAAAACTGGTGTAAGTGTATCCTAGTAATACGGCTGATAATTTGTGTTACGCTGTATCCTAGCAACCGGAATACCAGCCCAAGCTATGAGAGCTCAACTGATCTTATTAGCTTAACTTGTGTCACTACTCATTGAGATACTTTGTTGAAACCATTCCAAAGTTTACTTTACATGAAGTGTATGATGAGCCAAGGGAGGGAATACAAAACAAGCATGAAGCAAGTGGAAATCAGTAAAGAAGTTGGTTATGTTTTATTGATTTATTTATTCATCTGGTTAGAGTGTGTGCGTGTGTATTTAAATCCTTCACGCGCAAACATATAGGTGTTGTTTGACAGTTTTGTGTGCTATGAACATGCTGCCATTAATCGCTTTGTCAACTGATTCCTGTTTTAGCGAATGACTAAGCTACGAATTGAGGGAACACAACTGGTCACTAACATTCAAGTAGCTGCAGATTTCAGGGAAGCCCAGAGAAGAGCACAACAGAAAGAGGCAACCAGGCAAAGGTAACCACAGAGGATTAAACTGAGCCGAAATTAGATTTAGCTTTGTGGAATGAGATATGATCAATGAAAAGGTTTAAACTCTGTAGAAGACGTTTTATAATGTCAGTATAATCGCTTGCAATGCAGTTCCACGGTTATCAAAACAGTTATTGCTTTAACTGTATCGCTAAGGATAACTAGTGGACTAACTAGTCAAATCTGCACCGATGTCCACATGTTCAATGCTAAGAACTGAGAGACTGGAGACTGAAGCTAAGGTGAGCCTGGAGAAGTCTGAGGAGATCTCTAAGGGGTGGGATACAGCCACAGACAAGACTATTACCCAGGAGCTGCAGGAGGCACTGAGGAACCAGCAGCAGCTGTGCACCGTCCTGCTGGATGATAAGAACCAGCTTATCAATGAACTACAGCAGGTCAGGGTGCCAGAGAGGCAGAAACACCGCTGAATATAATAGCAACTGGATTTGCTGTTGTTCCATCAGACAATGAGAATCCAACAAAAGAGTTCACTAACCCCTGCTATTTGGTTCTAGTTCATTCCTGAAAATAGACCAAATGTAGAAACAGATAATTTGGGGAAAATAGTCATTCTGTTCTAAGCTCATTTCAACTTCACCCCAAAATCACCCCAAGTGATACCTAATATCATAAGGAAAAAGTTCTGCAGGGATAAGAATAACATTTTTTGTTTTCTCAGAATTTTATATCACTTTGAAGAAAAGTGTCTGTTAAAGGGATAAATATATAAGTAATTGTGAATTTAAAATGATCAAATGTATAGACTGGCTTGAGGAAGACAAAGGTTGTATTTAAAAAATGAATGAATGGAGTGCACAATTTTTCTCATTGCCACTTAGCTTGATGTGGTCTCAGTCCATGTTGTGGGCTGCAGTGTCACAAACCACAGATAAATGAAAATCAGAACCAGTTAAATAAGAGGCGTTAATAAGTGAAAACTAGACAGGCGAAAGACTGAGTAAAAGAGGATTTGAGAAGTTATTTGAGAAATATCAACCAAGCCTTGTTCACGCTTAAATGAACAACTAACAGTTTAACTACCTTATAAAACATACTAAGGCCAAAAGTAAAATTAAATAAGTTTTGCTTTTAAACATTGATATTGTCCTACTGGATTTGTAACACCTTGTATATTTTTGTAAACTACAAAAATACACATGTATGGCTCTGTATAAAAAAATTCCTTTCTCTTTTCTGTAACTGCAGGAATTGCAAACAAATTATGGTCAGTATAAGAAAGATTTAAAGAAACAGGCACAAGATGTAGACCTTATGACTGAAAGAATGGAAGAGCAGATAAAAAATTTAACAAAGGCCTACAGAGAGGAACTGAATCGAATTGAGGTACATACTGCACCAAGTCATGAACTATTATTTTATTAAGGAGTAGCAATTACAAATTGCAGTAAAGTAATAAAACTAGAAATGTTAATTTGGATGGTTGGCTGCTAAGAGATTTCTGCTAATTTCTACTCTTAACTGATCTGATATATAGATGGTTTTTGTTCAAGATCGCAATGAGCTCCTGAGCAGCAACCACAAAAAATGGGAGCAGATGGCAGAAGAGCGGCGTAGTAAGGAGGTAAGGCCTGGAACTGATTGTACAGCTTTACACAATGACTGCAGTAGAGGAGACCACCGGGTTTGTGTTCTGCAGTTAGAGTACCTGCTGCAGCGAATGAAAAAGATAGAGAAGTATGAGGTCCTGGTGCAGCAGCTGAGGATAGAGGATGCGGAGGAATACAACAAAATAAAGATTAAACTGGATACTGATGTACAGGTGAGTTTGAAATCTCATTTTACATGTATAGAGTAATATTTATACTGTTACTGTTTGCATCCACGCACCTTGGATTAAGCATCCAAACTACCTGTGATGCTTCATTTTGAGAACGGGTACTGTGCACAATAACCCAGCACAACTCTGTACAACTCTATGCTACATTTTTTTTTTTTTACATTTTTACTATTTATTTTTTAAATTTTATCCATTTTATGAACAGCAACATAGGGGCCGAGACACCGAGAGATGCAATGTCCGTTCCATCCCCTCCAAAAAACCCAACCACTTTTCCCAAATATCACTGAAATGCTAAAACCACAAGAGGGACAATATTTTTCCTCATGAATAATTTACTTTGGAGAAAAGTGCTGAATAAATAAATGTAGTTGGAAACTGATAAAATTTTTCTTATGACTTCTAAAAAGAGTGTGCTTTGTCTTATAGTTTAGTACTGCTTTTCTGTAGATCTTAAAGCAAGAGTTAAAACAGTTAAAAGTGACCCTTCAGCAAAACCAGGAGAAGCTGGAATACAACTTCCAGGTCCTGAAGAAGCGGGAGGAGGAAAACACGATAACCAAGTGCCAGCAAAAGCGCAAAATTAACAGGTACCCACGCTTTAAAAGCAGTTGAACAGATTAAGTTTGTATCAGGAGGCTCACCTTTTTCCTCAATGTTTTTAATAGCGCCACCATGTCTTTTATAATCTTGTGCAGATATGGTACTCCTTGTCCATAAATGTTAACTGTAAATAAATAAAACACTTAATTTTCTCTCATTTTTAACCCAAGACTACAGGATGTCAAAAATAATCTCAAGATTAGATGTGAAAAACAAGAAAAACTGTCTCGTGAGGAATACAAGGCTTTAGGTGATGACTACAAAAGAATTATGCAGGAGTACGAAGACATGCAGAGGAAAATGAGGTGATACCCAGTTTTGACATGTGTACTTGGGCGGCAAGCACCCACGCTTGGGCATTTGGGCAAAAAAGCATGCTAACATCTTGGGATCGTCTTTTTGACGAATTCTTTTGTCAAATCGTAAAACGATCATTCTAGCAATTACAACCACAGTAAAATGAAAAACATCCTGAACCGTAAGATATTTTAAGTGTGGCCTTCTGCAAAAAAAATAAGATTCCTGGTACAAATCTCCTGCAGTGCCCTTGAGCAAAGAACAAGCCCAGAACTACTCCAGTAAGAATGCCCAAAATTCCAATTCTCACCATGAATTGTCTGACTGTCTTACTGATGAAGAAACATTTAACATTTTTGTACACCGCATGTCTAAATTCAGAGTTTAACTGATAGCATATCAAGCCATTATGAAGCAGTATTTATTTTACATTGTCAGATATTCTGATATTGTCTACTTTCACTCATGGATGCTGTCATCCACATGGGGTTTTGTAAAAACTTTTTTGTTTCCCTTTTCTTTACTTAGGCACTTTGTGACTACTGATGCAAGGACATTTAAGGAGATCTGGCTGATGAATGAAGCAGAGGTGAAAGGCCTGGTGGAGAGAGCCCTGCAGACAGATCGACTGGTGCATGAGCATCAGCTGGCGATGCCTTGGGAACGGCCGCCAGTGCCTTTTATGGAGGGAGTTCCTACCAGCTTTCATGGACATTCTCACCGCGCTTGTAGAAAGTTGCCTCAGAAATCCGGCAGGGATGATGCAGAGGCAGCTGCTTACTGGGAAGGCATGGCTAATATTATTCCTGAATCTAAGCTACAGATATGGAGTGCTCTGGAGACTGGCCTGGAAAAGTATTAGTGAGTGCACCTTCCATATTGCAATATCTTTTCTGAGTTTGGTGCCAATGTGAAACTTTCTTCTTTCGTGCCTCCTTGTTCACAGCACCGCTCTAAATGAAAGATCTAAGCTTCTTGTGGAGACACAAAGTCTTCAGAAGCAGAATACAGAGCTCAAGATCTTGCTGCAGCAGTGCATTGGCTCTAAGGTCAGAACCCCTCCGAGTCCCAAGCTAAGCCAGACTGTTCACAGTGCTGTCAGCTTTTTTGCAAGAACATTCTTCAGCTGGCCAGCTCATCTGTTTACTTCTGAGGAAGCAAAGTGGTTATTAAGGAGAAGCGGTTATTAATCTAAGTTAATAGAAAAATGTTCAACACCTTCCAAAATTTCTTGTCTGCTCAGCCATTAAAAAGTATAGGATGACTTTGGTGATAATGTGCTTCATATTTAATTATTTAATTCACTAGTATTTATCAAGAGAATAGAGGTGCAGTCAGTATAGGGAGAAAATGCAACATAAGAAAGTGACTTTGAAATGATTCCCTTCGATAGAATAAGCACAATTTAAGTAATGTCAAAAGAGCAAAAAGAGTTGATTATTCATTCTCAAGTTGTTCTAATAACCGTTTAATGGGTATTAAGAAGGATTACTGATGCATTTGTCAAAGGAAATCATTTCCGTTTCAGAGACAATTTTGATAAAAAAAGATTACAGAATGGCTTCTCAGGTTTGAGGCTGGAAGTTGTTCTGTTTCTATGTCACTTTTACCACTAAACTAGTTTAATAATACAAACTCATTTATGAGTTAATAGCTATAAATCATCTGCGTGATTTTAAAATGCATTTTTGTAAACTTCTTTGGTCAGTTTCCATCCACTTGTCATGGTGAAGGTCATGTTTGTCACCTTTGCCATTTTAAAATGACCACTTATTTCTACACCTATTAAGATCAATTTGTTTGAGCTTCATGCACAGCTCTATTTTTAAAGGCTCACACATTAAATTGAATAGTGGTCCAGTAGTCAAGTTATTTAAACTCCAAAAAGGCCACTTAGTATCATGAAACTGTAAAATTCTTTCTTTAAAAAAAAGATTTGTACAGGCCCACACACTGTCACACACAGCATGTAGTCATATACAGACCATATGTGACAGTGACAGAGACAGAATGGTAGTTCTGAACCTAAAACATGGTAACCAGTACAATTCTTTAAATAGAAGGCAAGGTTTAGACACTTTATCCTGCAGTTTGTTGGATTTAAGTGTGAATCTTGCTCCTGCTGCAGTTCCCTTGATCAAGATATCCTGAATTGACAGTTAAAATTGCCCAGCTGTATAAAAAGGTACATTTTAGCATAAAAACATACCTTTGTAATCTGAATTAGGAAGTCACAGTGCTGTCCATTATAGAGTGTTCTGCATTTTTAGGGTTCAGTCAGCCCCCAAAATGTACACACAAATGTGACTAAGAGAGCTGAGCATGGAGGACATCAGCAGCCCCAGGAAGAGGAGTAGCAGCAAGTTGGTGAGTACAGCAACACAGCATAGTTTTTAGCACCTCAGCACAGGATGCAGGTTACACGTACAGTTTGTAGCCAAGACATGCCAGTGTGGAGGCAAATAACAATATATTATATTTATTCACTGGCTTGATCTGTATTAATGTACCAGCTTAACAATTAACCTAATGAAACAAAGGTGTTTGAATAATCTATTGCACAAAAAAGACATTTGCTGCAAAAAAGTTTGTTGGTTTAATGCATCACTAATGGAAATGGAAAAAACTTTTTACTATTTTTATAATTTCCTTGTGCAGGCAAAAACAAAAGATTTATTTTGATCAGTAATACTGTGTATGAACGGTAGATCTTTTGTGAAGGTGCTTTTGAGGTTCTTATTCATGGCCCTGCTCTTTCTGCTTGGATTCGATGTTTCTGTTTTGCTTTCTGTTTCACTCGATCATATTGTTTCCATGTTGTTTTTGCTAACATTACAACCAGATAACAAGGTTGCAATCATCATACCTGTATTATTTATAAAATGTTTTTCTACCTAAACCCATCACATAGGATGACCATTTGAATCAGGATTTTAATATTCTTAAATATAAAGAAAAATACCCAGTACTTTGAGAAATAGTACTATCAGCAGAGTGTACACTTGGATCTGGGACCATCGGGGCTGCAAGGCAATAGTTGTTGAACATAACACCTGACTCCTGTTTGACTGAGATAACAAAGTGATTAGAATTTCTTTTTTAACATGTGGAGGACTCAGATTTAAAACCCCCAACTGATGCAGTACCTTTGAACACAGAACTTACCCTGAACTAATACACTACAGCATATTACCATGCTAGACAGTCTTTCACATCTGGTCAAGTAAGGAAAAAGCTAATGGACCCCACCTGCTGGTCACACTGGTGGTATTTTGAGGGTGCAGGAGATGTGAGTAGATCAGCTATGCAGAATATTCCTGACTCTTGAATTTGGCCACCCTCCAATTTGCCTTCCAGGATTAGAGTAGAATGGATGACGCCATGTCGCTGTTGAACAGAGTCCGCTGCCAACTGGACAGGGCAAGCAAATTCATGTTCCTTGACTTCTACAGCATGTTCTAAACACCATTAATTTTGTGCTGCTGGAAGAGAAGCTCTGTAGCAGAATAAGTTATTGTTTTATATCTTTTTCAGTTGAATGGCTTTTTTACTCTGTTAAATGAAGAGCCCTCAGTCTTGGCAAAAAATGTCTTTAGATGGCATGTTGCACTTCTGTGTCTAAACCTACCCCCCAATGATTGTAAATAGTTTTGAGGCTTTAAGTCTTGATAAAATTGCCTCTTTGTAGATTCCTGCAGTGAAGTTATGTGGTTCTACTTTACATATCCCTGTCTTTTGTTCGATCTGTTTAAATGGTTCTTCATGTGTATTAGTCTGATCTGCTAATGGGTGTTACCATCCATGCAGCCAATGAAAGCCTTTCACAGAGGCAGCCATCCTGAATCTTCCATTTTGGTGGAAGTCCTCTTGCTAGTGAGATGCACTGTTAAACTCCTAGTTGTCTTGTATAATTAAAGTACAAATTAGAATGGTTTGGCTTGTTTTTTGTTTGGTGAAACTGGAACATTGGAACACCTGAGTTGCAGATTGCGGTGTGAGAGGCTCCCTGGTTGTGTGTCAGACGTGGCCATGTTCCTTGGACGGCAAGAAGGTCCAACAAATCAATACTTGAAGAAACAGAACCAGAGACCTCACTTGGAAGGCGTGATTGTGAAGCAAAAGCTCAAATACTTTGGTCACATAATGAGAAGACAGGATTCCTGGACTGAAGACGCTGATACTGGGAAAAACTGAAGGGAAGAGGAGAAGGGATGACATAAGATGGCTACACGGCATTATTGAAGCAATGTGTATAACCTTAAAGGATCTCAAAGAGGCAGCCTGTAACAGGACATTGCGTGCTGAAGTCCATGACGTCATGAAGAGTTGGCCTCGACTAAATAAACAAATGGAAAACAACAAAAAGAATATTTCTACACCGAAATAAAATTGGAAATATTCCTCCCCCATACAACCAGGAACTTTAAAATAATCATGTGTGCAGTAAAAAACAAGTTTCAAACTAGTATTTAAATCACCCCCACTAATAAAATCCTCTTACCTATTAGAATGACCAATGGCGACATGAAAAATTGCAATTTTGGAAAGTTAAACTTGACCCATAGCAGCCTGGAAAATAGGTACGGCCATCCTTTTTCTTATATTTGCTATTTTAAACTACAACCGTGGTCGTAAATGTTTTTCTGTGCAACTCAAATGCACCACAACAGGCAGTCGATGGGATTGAACGTAAAGCTTCTTTATTCAGAAGCAGCGTTTTAACCACAGCGTCACCTGCTGTTGGCCCTTCCTTGCCCTGTGACCGCTTGTCTAAGTGTGTTTTACTGCAAAAAGAGCGTGAACCGTGCTGACAGAAATGCAGTGGCCCATCAGCCCTCCCCAAAGGGAGGTACCAGGGCTGTAAAGAAATGAGAAGAACAAGCAAGCAAAGACGAGAGAGGTGATGGGCAAATGGAAGGTGAAAAAGAAAAACAACAACAGGTACGTAAACCCTACAGACAGCACAGGCATCAAGTGCAGAGACACAGCAGATGCGCAACACCAGATGGTACAAATATGGAAACTTAAGTGAGACCCACGGTTGCACATCCATTTTTGGTCAGGTTCTAGGCTCCAGAGACCGCAGAGACCTGTGGCAGGAATATGTGGGTGGGTGTGGGGTGGGGGGCAGCAAGGTGCCTAGGTATCAGGGCACCTCAAATGATGACTGTAACTGCATGGGTCCAACGAAATAATGGCCATGCATCATACAGATGTTTTTTGAAGATTTCATTTTTCATCTCCCTTCAAAAATGCACCTTGAAAACGTTTGGACCAATTTTAGAGTCGTATCCTCCCTTTGCATCAAAGTCAGTTCTAACCCACAATGCCACAGTGATGCTCTTAACTAAATTCTGGTAATGGTGACCCATTATATTTTACATTAAAGAAACATGACAGATGGCATATTTTATACAACTTATATGAATGTCATGTTTTATCTTATTACATTTTTAATATCTTTACAGCCGTATGAACTCGGAAGTAAACATGATTTTTGTTTTGTGGCCGCCGTGTGCAAAGAGGAAGGGATTTTCGGCTGCCTGCTCGAAGGACAATGCAGGGGAGGCTGTGTGAAGAAGCGAGAGCGAAATGCCGAACGCGGAGATGAGCGCTTTTAAGGTCCCAGTGCAAAAGCTGCTGAACTGTAATGCCATATGAACGCATAAGATGTTGACTGCAGAGGATGTAAGCGTTGCTGAATTGTTAAAACAAACTAAAACGCGACTGTGTGCCACATGCCGTGGATTTGGCGTCGTGGCAGCACCCGTCTTGCGCCGTGGAGTTTTTATTACACCTTTGGGGTGTGTTTTTATTGTCTCAGTCATATCCGGCTGTGAGCTGGACAGGTGGTTGCGCCAAAAATGGTCTGAAAGCCATGTCTGCTCTCATGTTTAAGTCTTTCTGCTTACGCGGTTGCGTGCAGAGACCGCCGGCCTTTTTGTTCGCGTTCGCCGCAGCGTCGCTTGCTTTGCCTGCCGGGGGGAGCGCGGGTTTGGGCTCCGTTGCAAGGAGCAAGACATCAGGCAGTTTCCGTAACACAGCCCTCATGTACGCATTTATTGAATAAATCTTCCACAAAGCACTTCAAAAGCAACAAAACATCACACCTTTCATTCACGAACAACGACAGCCGTGGCAGAGGCGCTCCGCAATAAGACGCCGCTTCTCAGGCTTTAAGTCCACTTTGCGCATCACGGACCGCCGCGTAAGACGGTGGGGCAACACATTTCCGTCCAAATCGAGATAAAACCAAAGGAAACCCAAGGAGTTAAAAATGTTTCGTCATTCGCCGGCAGTTGGCTCTGTCGCGTCTTATCGCACTCAGTCCAGATGGCGGTGTCGACTCGGACAAGCATGTTCCTCTTCTTGTGGATTTTAAACACTGCCGTTTTTTCTCCGTTTGCCGGATCAACGGTTTGTGAGCCCAAACCAAGAATGACACTGAAAGGTAAAAGCGTTCAGCATTTCGAACGACACGCATAGCATCCCGATATAAACACTATAAACGGTTTTGCTTCACTTCCCGACGCACTCGCCCGTTCACTGCTACACCTTACATGTCGTCTGTTTATTTTGTGTCATATATTCTCTAGAATTTTCCTCCCAAAAGAAGGCGCCACGATGACACGACCGCTACCTCCAACTGTTAAAATTCACCGGGACGTCTTCTCGTTCCGCCGCTATTTCTCCCGTCTTTGGTTGCGACAAAACGCTCTGTGCGAGTTTGCGTTTGACTTTCAGCCGTAAATCATCCGTTTGCAAATAGAGGCGAATAAAAACCAAACGCACTCGTTGGCCATACATGTATTTCAAAGAATAAGCAAATGTTCGATTTTTTTATGAAACGGGAAGTTCACAGTTCATAGGTTTAACACATTTTTATTCTAAGGCACTTCTTTTTATAGCTGGAATTTGGTTTCTGCTGAAATCTTCATTTATCTTATTAGTGATATTGGAGTTTTCTAATCTTTGTGTTACTTCCATCGGCACAGTTTTATATTTATTGAAAAATAGCTTAAATGTGGATTTAGGGACATTATTATTACTTTTATGCTGTTTTTGTTAGTTTTTTCCCCATAGTTACTTAGTTTCACCCATTTGTGGAAGTAGGATTGTTTGCTTGAGGGGTAACTAAGTTACCCAGTGCTGGCCATGTCAGAAGATGAAATGGTAAATAATAGTAACCCATTATACACCACTGAACTATACTACCCTTAAAGTGGTTGCAGTTCCTACGTAAGTAGTGTTAGTGCTGTTGAACAGGTAGGCACCCCAGGCTGACACGCCAGTTGTGATCAGGTGGAAATATGGAAAGGAGAAAAGTAATAGCAAAATATAAAGTATATGTCCTCAAAAATTATTACTGTTATGTTAGTAAAGTGTCCGTTGCTATTTGTGTTTGTGTGTATAACTAACTCCCTGTTGCCCGTTTGGGTCCTTCCTCCAGCAGACCCAGCATCACCCCTCCCTGGTGTGTGTGTGTGTGTGTGTGTGTGTGTGTGTGTGTGTGTGTGTGTGTGTGTGTGTGTGTGTGTGTGTAAAACTACACAAAAACCTTGCTTAGGGTGATAACTTTGTAAATGAAAGCTTTTCACTTGGATTTCCTAACCTCAAACCTTGTGGGTAAACTTGCAGACAGATTACAGAAAGAAAACTACTCTTCCACTGCCATTTCTGGCTAGTTTGTTTTTACTGTGAAACCAAATATTTCCCATAGGGTTTAAATTTGGACTGTGACCAAGCCAAAGCTCGAGACTGATGGACTTGTTCTCAAGCCACTTTTTGGTGGTTTTTGCAGTGTGGGCAGGAGCATTGTTTCGTTGAAAAAGGGCTCCTGATTGTTCTTCCCATGAAAACAACTTCTCAATTGTGGGAAGCAAGGCTTTTTGCAATATTTCCCTCTACTAAGCAACACTAAAGACCTTTTCACAGTGAAGCAGCTCACCAGTACCAGCAGCTAAGAAGGCTTCCCACACTGAAATCCCCCCCTCAGTCCGCAACAGCTCTGCTGAGCCACTCTGCATCAAACTTTCATACTCTGCTAAAAACTACATTCTGTCTTTGATATTCTCAGACAACAGTGGCTTTTCACATATCTTCTAGACACAAATCCAGCAAGAGACAGACTTCCTGTAACTGTCCTTCTAGAAAGAGTCTTGTTGTCTGAAGTCTTGAATTCTGATACCTTTTGCAGGCTTTTCCTCCGTCTTTCAGGACCATGAATTTTAGACAGCAGTCATCCCTGCACGAAGTGGCTTTGAGCTTCACAGATCTTTTACTTCTGGCAACATCATTTATGGTTTCAAAATGATGACTTCTCTTAGAGGGAATAGGGATTTTCTATGCTTTTAGGGTCTTGTGAATTTCAGAATAACTATAGTTGGCCTGATGATTTCCAGCTATATGATTCCTGACAGCAACTTCTTCATGATATTTTGCTTTTTTACACCTGCTTTTCTCAACCCTTCTTGGAGTTCACAGCACTGCATGTTGTAGACCTCCCTGTTCTATCAAAACAATTCCATTTATTAGCTCTTTATCAAGTCTTGGAACAGCATCAGGTGTGGTTGATCTCAATTAAAAAAAATAAAACCTTATCTTTGTAGATTAAAAAAAAATAATCTCAAGTTATTTTTGGAAATGTTTGTGCATCCAAACACATTAGTTTGAATTTTGCATTTAGTATTTTACTCCATCATAATTTTACTCATTTACAAGGAGATTAGACAAAATGAATCTCCTTGTTTCTAACCCTTTTTAAAGAGGTTCATTATAGCAAAAGTTTATTGGCAAAAGATGGTACAGAAGTTCTCAAGAAAGTACAGTGAGTATTAATGTGCAATTTGTCCTAATATTATACAGTCTGCATTGGTCAAAAGCACATTTATGGCAAAAGCTCCCTGGCCCATTTTATTGCCCCAGAGTGTAAAGATGACTGCAGCTTCCTTATGGTGGAAGCCATTCTATTGCAACATTCAAATGCTCTATGAGGGAGTTGCCTTTAAACAGCTTCTGCTTTCAGAACTTTTCATTTGTGCCAAAGAAGTCGTTCTCTTGTTTGATCCTTGAGCTGAGTACCTATCCATTCAAATATAGTTTACATAAGTACAGTTGCTATATTTGAAATCTAATAACCAAAACAGCATTCCATTAACTTTTATGGTGAACGTGAGGGTTGTTTACAATAGAAGCCCCACAATTCCCTTCTTTCTTGTTGTACTTTTGTGTTTTATGAAAAGGTGGGTGTAATCCAGTCTTAAAGGATATGTTGACATATTTGCAAATCAGCATTGCCTCAAAGCTTCCTGGAACTAATGCTGGAGCGTATCTCCTGAATATGCACAGATGCGTGCGTATGCAAAGTTTAGGGGAAGAACTAAGAAAAATCCAAGCAAGGGATTGTCATAATATGACGCATTGGTCTTCTGTTATGACAAGTGTTGGCCTCAAGGGAATCATGCACACCAGTCAGCTTCTCCGTCATATGTTAACGGTGGACAGATCTTGGCAATATTAAATGAGAAACATACATAAATACATTCACATATTAATTCAGCAAGAGAGGAAACTGCAATATTGTGTAGACTCTTGGGTTTTGCTGAAAGAATCTGCCATCAAGAGTAATTTGCCAAGTGTAACATTTTGGGCTACATTTAAAATTTTATGAGATAAAAAATGAATACATCGACTGATTCTCTGATACACGTAGGGAATCACACTTGTGAATTTTGCTGTTGGAAATTCCATGTGGTGCTTCATAGGTTCATATAACACACACAGTGCTAAATACCAGGAGCTTGATTTAGACAGCAGTCATCCCTGCACGAAGTGGCTTTGAGCTTCACAGATCTTTTACTTCTGGCAACATCATTTATGGCCTATAATTAGAGCTTGTGAGCTGTCTATAATAAGCATCTGCCCCATCTGTCTATCCATCATCTATCCTTAAATGCTTACCCTGGTTACGATCAAGGAGGTCTGGAACTTATCCTGGAATCAATGGGTGCAAGGATAGAAATCACACTTTGGATTGGGATACCAATCCACTGCAGGAACTGCCATTAATGAACATGTATTAAACATTTAGGTGTAATGTGTTTATGTGATGTCTAAGTCATGACTATATTTTATTATTATAGTCATATCATACATTATACAGTTTGGCTTTATTATTGGTTTTGGCTTGTTTATTTATTGTACTGTACATATTTACTGTCATTGTTTTGCTGTGGATCTCATGTTGCTTCTGAGTGTTTGGATTTACTTGTTTACAGAGAGCTTCTTCAGGAGCTACCCTCTGGATGGTCACAACAGTCGGGTGGAGCTTCTGCCAGGCCCCACTAGTGGCACTGTTTATGTCGGGTGCAACCTCCAGCTGTTCCTCATCAATTTTCAGAGTCCCAACAGTTCTCAGAAGGTAGGACCCTGTCTGTCTGTGCCTGTCATTCTTTTTTTTACTTTGTATTTATTGATGACACAGCAAGTTTCATTTGGTTCTTTGGATATGCTCATGTGCTACCACTCTATCCACTTATTTTAATTCTCTGATGTGGGTTAGAATAAGTTATTTTGCTGCACTGTGAGAATAAGTGTTATTTTAGTTTCTCTAGATTTATCTAACCTCATGTGCAAACGGAAGTACTCACTTCCTTGTTCAGTGTTAACAGCTTGTCGTACTGAAGGTCGCAGTGGTCCTGAACCCACCGCAGAAGTGCAGCGTGCATTCAAAACAGGATGCCATAAGAAAGTTATCACACTTTTGCTGAATTACACTGAATTCATTTTTAATTCAAAAAATATTCTTTTACTTAATCGATAAAGTATTGGTTCAGCTAATTTAGTCCTCATTTTCTCATTTTCCATGTGTAAGACAGTTTCTCTAGCTTTTATCCTGTGGTTTGGGACTTGTTTGAATACCTGACCTTGTTTGTTTTTTTTTTTTTTTTGTTTTTTGATGAGTTCAGGTTGCCTTGCAATACAACATCACTGTTCTGCTTGAAGACGAAAGGAATGGCAATCTGTTTGTGTGTGGAACAAGTGGGACCCAAATGTGTTGTGATATGGTATGAAATACAGAATTGATATTAATCGGCTCTGTGATGGGTGAAAGGTAGTTTGGTTTGCGTTTGACTTGCACTTTCTTCACGTTTGTCTCATTTCAGTCCAAGAAGAATTTAGGGATTTGCGTAAAAAACCATACTGCAGCAGGAATTGCCCCTGTTTCTGTTGATGAGAAAGCACCATCTCTTTTTTTTGGTGAGCATAATAAGAAACCATTTAAAAACCTTGTGACTTTCAGAATCTCTTTATGACTGCAGGACTGTGAGAGTCCCGGTGTCATGCTAAGGTGTTTCTTTTTCTTTGTGTTTTTTTTTAGAGGGTGAACTGTACAGCACGGCCAGCCTTCACCAAGGCAGAAACACAATTGGTATACGTAGGGATTTTGGGAACAAAGTCTGGCCTGCACCTAACAAGACAGGTAATACTGAAGGGCAGCAGAGTACTCCCACATTTGTTTCAGATTTTTAAAAAAAGTGTTCCTCTCTGCACAAGCTTGCTCATGGGTAGGGAGGAAGATTCAATATAGATTCATTTAATTAACTTTACAGAGAACTCTTCAACAGAGTGACGTAGAGCACTAAAATTCCATAATAAAATGGGAAGTAAAAGCAGCAGCTATTACATTAAGCTTGTTTTAGTAATGCCTATAATTAGAAATACCAGCTGACTCTTCCAAACACAATAAACTCTTTTTGGAGTCACTTGGCCAATGAATTTGGACCGAATGTTCGTCCGAGGGCTATAATGGTGCACTTTGTGCACCTCTCCAAACAAAGAGGACACAGTAAGAGCTGCTCTGGAATCAACTTTGGAGATGGATGATGATTTTTACCCTGATCCCTCTCCAGACATTGCTTAGAAATGGTACCATCTCAAAAAGGTTGGCGAGGGCTTTTCTTTGCACAAAGTATACTGTATGTCAAGGGTATACTTTCCCTGCCTGGCTCAGACGCTTCCACTGTGGGAAGGTTTGTTTGTGAGTGCCTTTATAGCTACCTTGAAAGACCAAGAAAGGTCTGTACAGCTGAAACAGATCCATAATAATTCCAGCTTCTTTTTGTTTAAATGATTGTTTTAATGGTTCCTGGAGAATGCTTTAAATTTCCATATGGAATTTAGCATTTTAATCTACTTTAGGTGGGTTATCCAGCAGTGTGCAGCTGGAGATGTACTGTACATTGTACCTGTGTTTTAACTTTAAGAGTGTTCCTGGAACTTTGGTGCAACTATGTGGGACTGTGATAAGACACAAGCTTATCGGAAGGGAGTTCATGTAACTCAAATTCTCTTTCTGTTGAAGTCATGGACTGTAGACTGTTCACACTGGCATACTTGGCAAAGAAATTTATCTTTATGCTTCGGCCTATACCTACAGTTTCCTCTGTCAATATGTGGATATCTGAAGTGCTTAATTTCTTCTCGCAACAATAGGTAGATAGTTTTCAAACAAATCTTTTAAACCGTGAGCAAGTCAGTGTCTTGTGAATGAAGATTTGGACTTTGATTTGGACTGTATATGATGAGAGGCTCAGCAAATGAAGTAGGTATTAATACTCTCAACACATTGTAAGTTATTAGAAGTGTTAAAAATGTTCTTCTATAGAAAATAGGTATGCAGTTTATAAAACTAAATTTGTGTAATATGAAACTGTTTTTTGGTGCTGGTGACAATCCTCACTGCAAAAGGGGGGTGAATTGTGTTGGGTTCTCAGACAGCAGTGAATTCAAGCCTGATGCAGATTAAGGCATCAAATCATTTCTTGGTGTTTGCTGTGGAGAGATGTGTTAATCTGGAAATGTTCCTGGGGCACGAGTAGGTGTGGGATTTAAATACCAGGTGAAAAACATTGTATTCCTTCCATGCAGACAGGCAACTGTAAAATTTAAACCCTCTAGATTCACTGTGACCGTTTACTGCTGGTGTTTGGGTTCCAGAAACCAGATCCATCTACTTTTGTTCTGTTTTGTGTTATTAGTTGAGCAAATGTGTCAGTTCACTGAACCATGGACGGAACATTTTAGCTTTAACTCATTTTAAAGGCACGAACCCATCAAGAGTTTGTCATAAAATCATAATATAGCTTGAAGATGGGTTTGGTTGCACTTGAGTGAAACTGTGTACATCTGTAAACCAGGCTGTAGTTGCGCTGTTTCTGTTATTTCATAATAATGTTGTTTGCAAGTGGTATTGACAACACCATGGACAGCACAACATCAGTGAAATGTTCTGGTGTTGTTCACTTAAGAGAAGAGACCACGAGATTATGTACAATAATACCCTGAGTGATGACATCATCTACCATATGATTATGAGAAAGGACTGGATGGACAACCCATTTGAACAAAAACTGCGAAGTCTGAGAATAGTTCAAGGAAATAATGAAGATTTACTATACCAGTCTGGCTATGCATCAGTGTCATTGCAGAAGTCACCAAAAATGGGAAGTATACCATATTTGGTCATTAAATCGATGCAGAAATAGCTAAATGAAACTTTATCTTTGAACTTGTTTCATTTAGTACACACAACTGCATGTATGAGAGGAAGCGTGGTAGTGGCATGCTTGAGCCAGTGTGACATGACCTACAGTGCTTTGGAAAGTATTTGTCAACATCCTGATTCTCCTATTATTGCATATTCTTCAACAGAATACTTTCAAATCTGTGGACAAAATCTAATATTAGACAAAGTAAAACTAATTAAATATAACACAGTTGTTAAGTTACTTCATTTATTTAAGGAAAAAAGTCTAACATCATATCACCCATGTGAAAAAGCAGTTGCCCCCTGAAAATTAACAGCGAGTTGCAACAGGTTTAGCAACAATGGCTGCAACCAAAGACTTCTTCTAATTTGGCATAAATTTTCCATGTCACTGTTGAGGAATTTGAATTCACTTTCTTTGCAGAAATGTTTTAATTTAGGCACATTGGTAGGTTTTCAAGCATCTCTACTGGGTTAATGTCAGGCTGTTGACTTGGCTACGCCAAAACTCAAATTTTGTCTCGTTTTTCATTAAGCAGCCCCTCAGATGTAGACTTCACTTTGTGCTTTGGATTGTTGTCTTGCTGCATACAGTCAGGTCCATAAGTATTTGGACAATGACACAATTTTCAGTGTTTTGCCTCTGTACACCACCCCAGTGGATTTGAAACAAAGCAATCAAAATGTAACTGAAGTGTAGACTTTTAGCTTTAATTTAAGGGGTTTAACAAAAGTATTGCATTAACCATTTAGGAATTACAGCCGTTCATATACATTGTCCCCATTTTCAGAGGCTCAAAAGTAATTGAACAATTGACTGACAAGCAGTTTTATGGCCAGAAGTGGCCTCTTCCCTCATTATTTCATGACAAACTAAGCAGACAAAAGGTCTGGAGTTGATTCCAGATGTTGAATTTGAATTTGGTAGCTGTCCATGGAAACCATATGGTCCATGGGAACTATGCAGCCCAATGAAGTATTGATGCAAGTGAAGGAGGGCACCATTAGGCTTAAAAAACAAAACAAACATATCAGACAAAGTCCAGTATTTTGCACAGTGGCAAAATACTAAAAATTGTGTCATTGTCCAAATACCTATGGACTTGACTGTAACTCCTCTATGCTTTAGCTCCAGCTCATGGATGGATGACCAAATAATTCTCCTTAAGAATTTTCTAATGCAATGCAGAATTCATAGTTTCTTTAATAATGAAAAGTCTCAGATCCTGAGGCAGCAAAGCATCCCCATGCTGTGACATGACAACCACCGTGTTTGGCGGCTTGAATACTGTGGAAAGCTGATCTAGCATTGTGGTAGACATAATGAAATCTGTGTCATCCAAAAAAATCCACTTTTGACTTGTTCGTTTGTAAAATATAAACCACCGAAAGTCCGAGGATCAAGGTATTTTACAGTTTAATTTTTAAATTTTTTTATTTCCCATTTGCAGTTGTTGACGAATGAGTCGAAAAGCCAATAAACCCTGCCCGTGAACTGCCGATAAACCCTGTTAGCAGATGGTTGTCCAAAACGTGCACATTGTCGGTATTGAATTGCATGGGCACAGAGGAGTTACTGACTGAACCCACGTAAGATTAGCAACATAGTGCCCTTTTCTGCAAATGTGAGACAAGTGTTGATGCTACTTTTGGGAAGTAGTAATTTCTCTTTGCTCTTCTCCTCTGAATCTCTTTTTTTTTTGTCAAGCATCTTTCTTATTGTGAAGTTATGAACACAGACCTTAGTAGAATCTACAGAGGCCTGCAGTTTTTTTTTGGGTGCATCTGAGGTTTTTTTTTTTTTTTTTGGTAACTTCCTGCATTAGTTCTTGGTATGACCCTTGAACTAGTTTTGGAAGCGCAGAGGGCTTACCACTGCTTCACATGTTCTCTATTTGGAGACTGTAGTGACTTGTAGTGACTACTTCACTCTCATGGTGATTTTCAATATACACTGAGGTTTGGGTTCAATAGGACTACTGCAGTCATGCCTGGCTATATTCAAACAGCTGAATCTAATTATCGATTACATTTGTTCAGTTGGTTTATTGCATAAGTAAGGATGCAAGTACTTTTTCACATGGCTGACATGGATGTTGGATGAAGGAATTTAAAAAAATCCTGCAATGTGTTTTTGTGTTTATTGCCGAATCTCGTCTAAAGGTCTGAAACCATTTATTGTGACAAGCGTGCAAAAATAGGACAAATCACGAGGGGAGGAAATAATTTTTCACAGCACTATAACTATGTTTGCTCACCTGCATGTAATGTAACTACATCCTGTATGTAACATGACTATATGCAAGATAAGTGTATTTTTTAGGTTTTTTAATGAAATTGAGTGGGAAAGACCTCAGTTAGGGTAAAAAGTATCTCTCTGGCAAATATCAGATGTGTGGCTTGAAAAATAAAGCTGTGCATGAAGTATAAACAGGCATTTTTTATAGATTGATATTAGAGATTTTGACAGCTATTTCTGGGTTTTGTTCCTTTAGAGCAGAGGTATGTGAGTCTAGCTCTGAGTGGACCCAGAATGGATCCGGTGCAAGACCGAGTCTACACCTTTTTCATGGAAAAGAACTTGGATACCCACCCTGAAGCCAGCCCCTGGATTCCATGTGTCTCCCAGGTTTGCAGGGTAAGGGCTGTCCCTCATGGCCTGGCTACAGTGCAACCAAAGCTAATGACACCATAACACAACACAGAGAGAAGACAACTTTAAAGTTTCCAGTTCTAGGACGGTGTGGGCTGTAAGCAATTGTTCTCCTTTCAAACACAAAACAATTGGAAATGCAGAACTGCTGAAAGCTAACAAGTGAACATGAAACTGGTTCTTTTGTCAGCTGTGGTGGCCAAGCCAATTCTCTTGAAATTGCTGACACCCCCAAGTATGGTTATGATTCTAGGTGGATTACGGCGGGTCTAAAAACATTCTGCAACAGAGTTGGACATCCTACCTGACTGCACGACTCTCCTGTGGGATCCATCAAAAAAACACGTACTTCACAGAGTTACTGGATGTGGCAGTCTTGCATGCAGAAACCTGGAGTGATAGTAAAGTGTATGCCCTTTTCACAAATACCTGGTATGACATTTTTATTATTTTTATTATTTAATATTAACATTTTAAGTTGCTGTGAAGAAAATTTCAGCTAAACAAATGCAAATTTAGATTTCATATTTCAATTTTTAATATTTTGGTGTTATCAGTTACTGCGATTCACCTTTATATTCAGTTCAATTCAGTTTATTTTTATAGAGCACTTTTCTCACATACTGACATAAAGTGTTCAAAAAAGCAACAAGACATGGCAGAAGCAGATATATTAGTTATTAAGTACCCCAGCTTGCAGCTCAGAGGAAATAAAATAAACCTTTGGGGGTCAAAGTGCCTTTGGTTACCCACACATTAGGTTAGGATCAGAGAAGGTAGGACAGGCCAGCATGTAACTGTGTCAATTCCTGCAGAGGAATTCATTAGAAGAAGCAGTTCTACTTTTTGTTTTGGAGATTTAGCCATCTGAGTGGAACTGAAGGAAAGAATAATCTTTATGATCAATGTGACTGTAGTCAAACAGGTGACAGCAGTTGAAGGTGATGTCATGGAGGAGCTAAGGGTAACTTGAGTTTTTCTGATGGAGATTGTGAAACTGGCTGCAACTCAGGAAAACATAAGGAAAAGAATGACAGTTTGCCACAGCAAAAGTTAAGTGCCAAGATGGTGGCAACACTGAGATGCTTGTAGCAACATTTTTTTTTTTTGCTTTTGCTATGGTTTCATTGTACATGCATATAAGGAGGGATTAAAAAAACAGAGTTTATAAAATGGCAAGGAGGCCATGATGCACAAACTGATTTAGAATCTGATATCGGCAATCTGATAGGTGGGCGACCTGAAGAAAAAGTATTAACAGATTGGATATGGGAGGCAGCAAAGCTTAAGGAGAACATAGAAGTAGAAGCTAGAAGCTAGAGGTTGAAAAGCACTTATTTGGAGCAGAAGGGACAAACAAGGAAAGTAAGGTGAACTAATGATGTCTCACTCATGCACAGATTCCAGAACTTGACAACTACCCAAGCCTACTGTTGAAATTAAACAAAATGCAAAGATTGAGATTTATGAGTGGAGAGCAAAGCTCATAGGCAGTTTCTTTTTACATCACTGATGCAATGGAAGTACCATTTAGGATGTTTGCTGCGCAGGTCATCTTTATTCCTTGGGGACTGTCATGTTGAGGAGGACAAGGGAATGGTTTTGAAGCCGAGTTGATTTTCACGTGCGCAGTGAATGCTGGAAGATCAGTTTGGTTAAAGACGTCGTGGCTTTTGAACACGGAAGACACTAAGACTGAGAGACAGTAGCTGGAGAACCTTAGGAACATTGGGCACAGAGTCTTGGGGATGCAGAGCTGAAGAACTTGGAGGACAGTGGGACATAAAGACTTGGCAACATGGTGAACGGATCACTTGAATGATGAGAGATGAGAAGAAACAAGGAGCAAGGGTTTGGAACAATGAGTAGGAACGCCATACCAGAAAACAACTCTCTCTGGCTAGAAGAAATGCTATAGCTGATTAAGAATCCATAACTTGGCTGCTGTTGCAGTGTCTTCTTAAAAACATGGATGGATTCTTGATTGCTTAAAATTTTAAGAAACTAGCGTGCAGGATTCTGTCACGTGGTCTCAACTGTGGACCTATGGTGGTCACGGGAGGCACTGCTCCCCGGGGTCATGACAGCCTAGATGGACTCTAAAGCTCTTAAGATGGACTCTCAAGTCAGTTTGAGTTTCAATCTCAGCATCCGCTTTCTTGCAGGAACATGAGTGCAGTATGTGCTTACACCATGGGTGATATTGACAAGGTCTTCACAAATTCTCCCTTCCAAGGACATCCTGAGGAAATTCCAACTCCAAGGCCTGGAATGGTATGAACCTTGCTGATTTAATTATGTCTAGAGTACAGTATTTGATACAGCAGAACACAAGATGTAGTATTTGTTTAACTAGCTATTTAGTTAAAGCGAACAAATCACCGAGGTTCTAGCCACAGTTAAAAAATAATAAAATGAGAAAAGAGTGTAGTGTAGTTTCAGTGTGAATCATATCCACATCCTAAAATTGCATTTCATTACTCCAAAAGTTAGAGAGTCAAATCCTGTGGCTTCACAGCCATAATTTCCCCTGTAGTGTGTCAATGACAGCAGAAAACTTCCAGATAAGGTCTTGAACATGGCAAAGGAACAATTGAAAATGGAAACGTGGGTTCAGCCTGCTGGTGATACAGGCGTGCTGATCGTCAGCTACCAACAATATACACACATTGAGGTGGACAAAGTGAAAGGCAGTGGCCCTGAAGAGCACACCATCTTACTGCTGGCACTAGGTGAGTCACAGCTGATCCCAAATTAATAAAACAAATGTACATATGAATTCAATCACACATCACACATGCAAATACCCAACACACACCTCTGAGCTAGAGTTGAACCCCACCTGAGAAAAGCAACCCAGGAGCTGTGAGGTGCCAGCTTACCCCACTGCACAATTCCAGTTATACACTCCACACCTATAAAATCTATATACTATAGTAAATCTTATTACATAAGTGGCAACTGCGCCAAGGAAATAATGTGCTGCCAGGCAAAAGGTGAAGGAGAAAAAATGAACCTCTGGGGGTTTGAGTTCCAGTGGCTGGTTGGGTACGGTCGACGTCCAACACGCCCTGCATAAATATCTTTTATATAATAGCACGCTGTTTATTTCACTAAATTTCACACATTATAGAAAAATATTAATATATAATAATAATATAAATATAATACACTAATATATTTTCATGCTACACTATTATTTTCACTCATTTCCAAATCTGTTTATTTTCTGTTCTTTTTAGCACCACCAGAATGCTGTTGGTACCATAATTTTTAAATCTTTCATGACTGGCTGAGTTTCACATTGTCTTTGCACATATTCTCCACAGAGGATGGCAGGATCCACAAGGTGCTGGAGCAGAAAGGCCAGCCTTTCATTGTGGCAGAGCTGCAGCCTCTCCAGCCTGGAGTCAGAGTCCTAAACATGATGCTGCAGACCTCCACGGTGAGTCCCTTACTGCTTTCTTCCTCCTGAACTGTATGCCACTTTATTAGGTCCGAAGACATTTTTTCTCAAGAACACCATGAATTTGACAACAAAGTGCTGGACACACTTCACAGGATTCTTATTTTTATATATATATAAAATATATATTTATATTTTGTATATATATACTATATATATACTGCATATACATACAGTATATATATACTGTATATACACAGTGTATGCACACACACACACACACACACACACACACACACACACACACAGTATATAAAAAATGCAAGGTCACTATGTTCCAGATCCTATTCTGAAAGTGTAATGCATGTGCCAAGGATACCCCATACTTGTGATTTTATTTTCTCAAAAGAAGCTGTTAGTTTGCTATAGCACAGAGTAATTAAATCTTTGATGGCTTGTACTGATAATAATAAGAAAAATCAAAACCATGTATTAGTTTGGCTGTAGTAGTGCAAGAAGGTGATGTTGCAGTGATGTTTCCCACCCTGCAGAAGAAGCTGTATGTTTCCTCCAGCACAGAGGTGTTAGAAGTGGACCTGCTTACCTGTGAGAGTTATGGTCAAGAATGCGAGCTCTGCGTACTGGCCCGGGACCCCTACTGTGGTTGGGATCCAAGTAGCATGAAGTGCACTATGGCTTCCAGGTAAAGACATGGCCTTTCACCTGGGGGACCAAAGCAGGGGCGAAGTTTTTCCCTTATTGCCTCTTAGCAGCCACCGGTTTCATTTAACGGGTTTTTGTTTGAGCTGAGTTCTTAAGTATTTGGTGGTGTCTGCAATTTTGGGCTTTTCACTGAAAATATTAGTCAAACCAAATAAATCAGGTGAATGTACAAACATGCCTACTCTGCATCATATTTTTGGAAATAGGCCAATGAAGAAAATACACTAAAAATGGGTAAATAAATTGAAAACATCTGCAATTGAGAATGTCTAACCTTAACCAGACCTGAGGTGTTGCAGTATGCAAAAAAAAATCAGGTTATGCTGTGGCTGACATTTCTGTTTCGCTGAAGCACTGACCATTTACCATAGATAACTGCATAGATTGCTGTTTTACACTCTCAGTTCTCAGATGACCCTGCTTATCTGTTCCCACAACCTGTAACAAGTTTGAGACCTTGCACTATAGTCTGTTACCACCTGCAGACACTCCTTGTATAATTTAGCTCTCCATTAAGAACCTGTGTCTTTTTAACAGCCAAACAATTCAAGATGTGGAGCATGGAAACTATACTGTGTGTAGAAAAGGTAAGGCATGAAGTGTGCTTTTTTTTTGACAAATGTTAGTCCCAATTCAACAGTTCTCACTGACAAAAACAGATTATCCAGTAACGTTTCAGAATCAGAAGAATGAGAATTATATTCAGAATCAAATTTATTACCCAAGTGTGCTCACACATACAGGGAATTTGGCTTCTGTTTTCATTGGCTCTCAGTGTACATAGGAACATAACACACCTGCACACACACATACATACATACGTGCAAAAAACATACTAACATGTGCAAATAATTATTCTCCTGCATAACAGTGCAGGAGAATAACTATAAGGAAGAATAAATATTATAAGGGAAATATTACAAAGGCTAACAAATGAGTCAGCTGTTCATGAACGTAACAGCGTGTGGAAAGAAACTGCAATTATTTCTTTTTAATAAAATAATTATAACATGTTGTTTATTTAGCAGGTCAATCAGAAAAAATCGCCAACCAGGAGAAAATTCTGGAGATGCTGTCATCAGGCAGTTACTTCTTGCGCTGCCCCATGCCGTGGGCCCATGCGGAGTACAGCTGGTACCACAGTGGCATACGCCAGAACTGCATGTATGCAGGGGGAGACTGCCTGCTGCTCATAGAAACCATGGACCCACAGCATGAGGGATCCTACTTATGTCAATCCTCGGAGGCAGGGTATGAAAGGTCACTGGTGAGCTATGATCTGAAGACACAGAGCAAGGCCTGGGGGTTAGCACACTCACACAGTGGGAAATTGTGGATTCTTGTCCTTATTGCACTGCTCCTCTAGTTGCGTACCCATGTTTTCTACCATGAGTGCTTTCATACAGCTGTTCCTTCCTCTTCCACGTAGTTCTCTGTTACCCATTCTTTTGTGTGCTCTGGTCAATCTTGATACCAAAATCTTTGCATCTGGTAGGATTCAGAGGAAAGTTTAAATTATGGCTTCATGTCCTATCCATAGACGCCTTAGTTATAGCTGTGAGTTTGGCTGAAGTATGATCTCTTGGCATACCTGCTGTTTTTCTATAATTTGACTTAGACTTCATTATCCAAAGCTGGGTGAAGCACAACTTGGGAATGTAGGCACAAGCACCCAGAGAGAACCCTTTTCCAAATGTGGAGACAACATGTGAATACAAATCTGTGCTGTATATTTGCACAGAGGGTTTCTTATCAATGTGATATGCGGACATTGCACAATCGGTGAAAGCTTAGTAATATAGATATGCCTTGATTTATTTATGTAATTTTTGTAAAAATTTGAAAGATAACTGATGAATTGAACTTTTTAACACTTTATTTAATGTTTTAATGCAGAGCTGTGCAGTAAAGTTGATAACTTTGGGAGGTATCCTGACTACTTTTGTGAACTGTTGTTCTAGGACAGGCTGTGAACTGCCAATACCCTGTGTTGCAACCCCTTTAGTTTAGCTCGGTAAAATCTAGGAATGAAAAGAATCTCAGGAATGGGAAAAGGGGTTCAAGGGTTTTACCATCCAGATAACACACCAGAACCAAAATCAAGGGATATTTGTGGAAGAGTTTTATTGTGCCAAAGGTTAGTGATTTATAGTGAATATTTACATATAATAGTGATGTGCACAAAAATGTCACAAGTGAAAATTAACTAAATATTCTACTGTGTGAACCAAAAACCAGCTGTCTGTCTTAAACCTGGAAAGGAAAAGCACCAAAGCCAAAAAAAAGTGCCTGACTGACTACAGTGTCACCACTCTCTCTATATAAACTATGCAAAAGACAACACACCAAAGGTAATGAATCTCACTTACCAGCACACTACAAATCAGAAGACCAAAACTACAGAAATCGCAGTCCTCCTCATCATCTTCCATAGGAGGTAGGGATGTCCAGTTGAGGTCAGGAGGTGTCAATTTCCAATTTCAAAACAGGGAAGAGAGACAAACATACAGCCTGACTCTGAGCTGTTATGCCTGTCTTGGACAAAAGGTTATTGTTAAAAAGTGAGCGTGAACTTAGAGCTGAAAATGCATTTCATATACACAACCTGCTGTTCAGTTTTAATTTTCTGATCAGTTTATTTCACATACGTAAATGTTATTGCCACCTACGTACACCAGCAGTAAACATACGTAATAAATGTTAAGCAAGGTGAATTAAGGAGCCACAAAAAAAATCAACCCGCACATTTTCCTTAGGTCTGAAATTGTCCTTGTACGTGAAGTTGTATATTCAATTCTTGTGTTGGCCTTGTTATTGTTTTGTCTAACTGATTTGCTAAAGGAAATCTTTCCTTCCAAACATTGTTAATATTTTTCAACTTTAAATTAGGTAGCCAGTGTTGATATGCCTTCCTTTGGACTGTATTTGGCTCATTTTTTGTACAGCTATGTAAGCTGCAGTTGGTAGTGTGTTGTAAAATTATCTTTGATCAGGGTAAAAATTTGACAGTTTAAATAAAATCAGTCTGAATACAATGAGCTGGATCTGGACCTGTCCTTGTGTGATGAAACCTCAACAGGATGGGAGGTCAACCCTCAGTGACTCTGCTAATGTGTGTTCAATTTATAGTGGACTATCTTGTTGACCTGTGTAACTAAAATTACTCTTATTAGTCAAGACTCAGAACCTGAACCACACTTATACGGTTATAGCTTGTTGGTTACTCCTCATCGCAAAGATAGATATGATACATAAAAGTTTATTACACCACATACATACTTCACTGATGAGATGGCAATAAAATAATAACTGATTTTTTACTTAAGACAGGTGTAGGACACAATATTAGGGACTCAGCTAAGGTAAGCCCAAAAGTCTGAAGAGCAAGCACAGCCATACTCAAGGTTACCCTTGTGGGGAAAAAAGTATACTTAAGTACAAGGGTGGCCAAAATAATATACTATCCATATGTTATTTTGGCCACCCTTGTACTTAAGTATACTTTTTTCAAAAGGGTAGGACTAACCTCTTGATTCTCCCCTCTGGCGTGAAGCCTTTAAAAAATTCAAAGCAGATGAAGCTGGAGACCCCCATCTTTCATAATGCAAACACTTTTCATTCCCTTGACTCATCTGTCATAGTGACATTTTCCACCTTTTTTGATTTCCTGTTGATGTGGGTTCACACACCATCACTGTGATCAGTCTTTCAGCTTCAGCTCTGACTGCTTGCTTCTGCTGTGTGAGTGCAGACAGTTGGACCCAGTTCGTTTTCTCATGGTTGTATGCTTTTGGTTGCTGAATGCTCACTAAACCACCTACTCCTGGTTCCTGGTGAGGTCTTTGCATGCATTCCATGATATAAGCAAGACTTTGTCTTTTTGTCTCCATAAGCACTGCTTTACTTTGTCAAAATATCATCTGTAGCATGAAAAAAGAGAAGAAAAGATGAAGCATCTATCATCAACAGAAAATGGGAAATAGCAGTAACATAACTTAGGGCAGAGTTTAACTGGGGCGGAGCTTAGTTCTCAATAATTATATCCATGCCCAAAAAAGGTCATTTATCAATTCTATAGCCCTTGGTGCTGCTATTGTGGTTTAATATTATAATTAAATGGTTGTTTTAAAATTAAATTTGATATTAGAACGACACTTTGGTTTTGTGTCTGAAATATGTTGTGTTTCAAATGTTTGATTCAGTGCAATTTGAAATGATGCTGCGTGTATTTAAAATGAAAGGGTTCTTTTATTCTAAAGCAGGCAAACTCTGGGTGCTTTAAATATATGCTTATAACTAGACTACTTTATTTACTTAAAAAATAGAAGGTAACTAATATATTTAAGATATCTTCTTTTCAAGTATTTAAACAATTTTACCGTTTGACACTAAATCTGTCTAAATTAAAACAAAACTCAAGACACTGGTTTAAGTTTACAAATACGTAGCATTTGAAGCATACAGTTCCAGTTAACATTACAGGAACCCTTGTGTTTTCATCATATCCTGCACAAATCTCCTGCAGAAGGACAGTGAAACAGCTTTGGTCTGTTTACACTCATCTGTTTCACACAGATCATTACAGGATAAAACAACAATTAAAAACAGGATGAGCTGAAAAGCTGCCACAACAGTTATTGGCACATTTTTTAACCATTTTTTAAAAACTAGATCCTTATTGCAGTGAAATTACTTGCAATAAATTGTCAGTATTCATGTGATGTGAATTAGACAATGATTAACCAATGAATGATGGCTTTAATGCTTGAAAAAAATTACCTTTATTTCCTGTTCCTGACTGATGGTAAAGGAAAAGCTGTTTTAAAGCATTTTGCAATTATTTTATTAAGAGTTGTCCGTAACATCAGTATAACTATGTTGTATTATCACCAAGCGTAGTAATTCAGAAACTTGACCTTCACAGATGTAAACCATAATGGAGTGTCGGCTTAGACACCCACCCACCAGTTAACATATGAGCTGTTTTACTAAGACACTTCCAGATCGAAGGATGATGCAAATGCAGAAGGTGGCAATGAGGGGCTTCAGAGAAAAACATGTTTTCAGTGAGAAGTAGCACTTTTGATATACTGAGCCTTATACATTCTGGTATTTTTTTCAGGAGAGACTAATCATAAATGGCACTGATATGAAAATGGGTCAACGCAAAGATGAGTTTTGTCAGACGAGCCGTGGCACTGACCAAACACCCTGAAAATAAGATGAGCCTTTCTCTTTGTTAAAAACACATCTGTGATATCTGCTGTAAAACTGGCTCAAGCAAGTGCCCTGCTGTCAGTGAATGTGAAATACCTAACTGAAAGAATCTGTAAGAAAGCATTCAAGATGATGGACGTCCTGTAACCAGGTGACCATAACCCCCCACTCTGCGTAGATGGGGTGCAGTTTCTTTGCAAACTACTGTCTGTATTTTGCGGTGGCTAATGGTGCTCATAAGTCTAAAAGTTGGAAGTTGCATTTTTAAATCTCATGCAGTACTAAAAATGGTCACAACTGTGTGTGCTGCCTTATAAATGATTTATTTGACCTTGTAGGGAAATTTTGTATACAGCCTACACAATAGCTTTCATGAATCATTGGTTTTTTCCTGCTATCTTCATATTTTCACACCCACATTTACTGGCCACATTCTCTGAAACTTTGAATCCAGAGTCAATCTTTTCCTTTAACACAAATTTTTGGCCAGATTTTTTTTTTAAGATTTCTTTCAAGTATAAATTAGGTGGCCAGTGCTGCAGTTCTGCTAGTGTATGTCAAAGTCAAAAGTCAAAAGAGTTCATTTGTCACGTACATGGTTACTGAGTTTACCATGTAGTGAAATGTGCTCTGAGTCAACATGTTTGGCTATTTATTGTACAGCTGTGCACCAAACTTACAGTTCCCCCAAAACTCTGTGACAGACGTATCTGCCAGCTACGGACTCGAATAGAATCAGTCATTGCATGCATACATTGCAGTAACTGTTATTGCTGTGTGGGTGCTGTCAGTGTTAGGAAAGCAAAGGTTGAGAGTTTATTTGTCTTATTTAAGCTAGCAATACTTTTTTCAGGCAGCACACTGGTTCAGTGAGTAGCACTGCTGCCTCATATCACCTGAATTGTGTGGACATGGTTTCAAATCCAGTTCAGTTTGTGTGCAGTTTCCTCCCACAGCCCAAATATGTGTATTTCAGGTTAGTTAGTTAACACACTTAATGAATTGCCTGTACCGGTGTGACCATCCTGCGATGGACTGGCATCCCATCCAGGGTCTTGTTTCATCACTCAACACCCAATAATTCTGAGATGGGCTCTGAACTGCCATAGCTCTGATGAGGGTGCATCAGTTACTGGTAATGAAGATATGGTATTTTTTTCCACTAGAAAAGCATTCTGTCTTCCCATCTATGGAGTTCATTTGGGTTCATTTGGCTGTGTTTCATCATTAGTGTTTTTTTTTTTTTCCATGTTTCTGCCCTCAGCTATGAAGTCACACTGGAAGAGCACTGGAATAGAGGTGTCTGGTCTAGGCTTACATTTGAGGTATCCGAATGATGGAACACATGAGTGGTCTTGAGCCAGGTTAAAAGGTACCATTGTAAAGCGATAATAAAAAGATTTACTTTATATACTTTGATAAAGATGATGTTTACCTGAGATAATGACAACGATAACAACTATTATTATTATTTTTTTTTTTTTTTTAATTATATATACGCATTTGCATATGAATGAACATGATCTCTTTGAGTATATTTTGCTGTGTGGTCTTTTTGCAAAAAGAAACTGAGATGAGTTACAGCAGTTGGAATCAGTGTTGAAAACGCTTTCATTTCGCAGTTTTGTTTTTCCTTGAACTTCCTTTATTAAAAATGAAGGACTTGTCAGTTTTATTGCTGACTAATGGCCTTTAATGTACTTATGAAGCATTGGCTAATGACTATGAGAAGATATGTGTGGGAAATGGGAAGATAAAGGTCATTGACCTCACAGGGATGGTGGTGATAGTGGACTGAAGCATTTACAAGAATAGTTATACTTTAAGGGTATATATCCACTGGGACTTTGTGATGCAGCGATGGGAGGAATCCAAGGACAAGGAGCAACAGGAACTGGAGAATGCTTGGACTGCAGTTCTGGGAGAACAGGGAGGAACAGGAAGCTCCCCAGGCAACAATTGCCTAACAAGGGACAGCAAGCAAAGACAGGACAGTGCAAAACCTAACAGGTAGGTCAGCAAGCAGGCAGTCACTGTGACACATTCTGGTTTAAGCTTCCTCTGGATGCCAGACCTGTGTTAATAAATTGTATGTTGATTACTGGATTATTGGATTAGTGGATTATTTTATTAACAGCTGCTGGGCTGGGATCTCTTGGACTGTTTCAAGTAAGGGCCTCTGGTGGTTAGTGTGGGTATTGCTGACTGAGGACCTGACAGTACAGTTTACTGCTCTCACATGAGAGACCTGGGAATAAAATGAGACCCAAACTGAATCTGAAAGTTTCTTCTCCATGACCACATTTGAAACCCCTTATCTGCTTTTGTGCTGGGGGTCTCCATCTTTACTTCCACTTTTCTGCATACATCACAGCAGACATCATGTCAGTGTTCATGGAAAATAATTCAGGGATGTACTGAGTTTGTTTGATATTGTTTGCTCATATTCTTTTCTGTCTTCATATTTTGTTTTGGATTACGTAAAGCAGTGACAATGGGGCCTTGCAGTCATATGTGAATAATAAATTATAAATCAATCATTTCAAGCAGTGATATCCATTTGCAACATTACTTATGTCTTGACTATATTTGTGAATTAATTCAATGGATTCACAATTCTTTAAAAAACAAAGGAATTTCTTAGTGATTCCAAACTTTTGAATTCCAATAAATGCTGTATATAGAGCAGTATAACTCAGCTAATTCTATGTGGCATATGCAAGGTGTTACATCACTAACCTCTTTCTTTGTGTTATATTTCACCTTTTTTCATGAATGAATATTTGCAATCCATTGTCTTAGAAAGTAAAAAATAAAACAACTGCTTTATCTTCAGCTGCACAAAAGACATTTCCATTTAATTTAATCAAGTATTTACTGAACAGATGATAGTGACTGATAGTTTTATACGGTTATTATATTGTGTAGATAGTTGGTAACAGGCCTTTGTTGTCATCTTTGGCAGATATACAGTTTCTGATGTACACATGGGTGCATTTAATATCCAAGATGTTAATTCTGTCTATAGAAGATTGCGTACCATTCCAAGTGACAGTTATGAAGCAAACAGGATTTTGCTAATGAATAAAGGTTAGTGGCGATACATTTCTCTATACTCATGTAGGCTTGCCTGGTAAAGTTTGCTCCAAAATTCACATCAAAATCATCATAACTATATAAGTCCCCAGTATGATCCAATAGGTATAGAATAAAAAAAGTTTCAGTTGGAAAACACTGGCAAAAACAAGGATTTACAACCTGCCAGTACAAACTGATTATTCTAGATAATGTGAGGTGAAAAGTTGTGCTTGAAAATCATTTTCTGTCATTGTGAAAATCTGAAGCCTAGTACAACGGAATTCAGAGGACAGCAAAAGATCTAGAGATCCAAACTGCAAGAAAATAATATTGGTATTGCAGAACTAGATTTAGTTCCCACTCACACACTTTTTATGTGTTGATTTATATAATTTTAGTTCCGAAAGTCCAACATACAGGAATATAGGAGTACAGTTAGTCCCATCGTAGTCCAAGTGACGTCATCTGACCGGAATCGGAAATGACGGACAGGAAGTGACGACTTTCCTCGCAGTGGATCTGGCGCTTGAGTCGAAGACTTGCAGGAGTAAACAGATCGGTCTTGTTACTGAGTGACACACGGTGGTTGTTTCAAGGCAGAAGAAGTAATGGCGCTTTTCTGAATCCCCGGAGTGTGAGGACATGGAGGAACAGGAGAGGGTGCGTGTGTCTGAATTCCAAACGCCGTCAAAAGCTGCCAGCTTTCAACTAGCGTCAGCGTCTGTTTGTCGTGTGTTGAATAATGCATTCATTATGCGAATATGGCTGCTTTTTACTGTGTGACAGTTTCATTTATACTCCGAAAGCTGGTTCACGTTTACTCTTTGACTGTTATTTAATCGAGACCCCATGGAATTGTGTTAAATAAGTTTAGATGCCGTTTATTATCGTTCCTTCGCTCTCTCCTAGAGTGTATAGCTGTGGCCTTACAAAGCGAGTGGTTTTTATTGCAAGAATCCTCATTGCATATTTCTTCGTCGCACTGCTGTCACCAAATTTTCATAACAACTTACTTAACTTGTTTATCTTTAAGCTATATATATATATATTCTGTGTAATTACATAATGTCATATACGGTGCCTTGCAGCAGTATTCAAACCCCTTGAAAGTTATCAACGTTACCTGGTTTACAGACTACACTCAAATATTTTTACAATTAGTATTGTTTATTGTGAATTCATATGGTCTAGTTTGTCAAGTTATTAAACAAGTTATTTAAAGTTATTTTAAGAAAATTAAAAACTTAAATATGATGTTTGCATAAGTATTAAAAACCCATTGGGCTCTGGAAACAAATGGAAGAACTACACCCTAACCAGAACACAGTTGTCTGTTAATTGGACGTAATTGGTTTCTCCCAGTGAACTGTTAGTGAAGCTGTAAACCTGAGTGAAAGATGTGAGAATAAAATTTAAAGAACAAACTAAAGAAGTTAGAGATTACATCATAGAAATGCAAAAATTAGGTAAAGCGTTCAAACTGATTTCCCATTCAGCACTGCTGGATCAATAATCAGGAAGTGGAAGTTTCATACACCACCCAGACAATGCTGTCTCTTCAATCTCACCTTCTGAGTAAGATATTTGTGAAGGAAGCCACAGAGAGGCCGGCAGTCACTTTCAAGGAGCTACAGAAGTCAGTAGTTGAAAGTGAAGGAAAAGTGCACCAGTCCACGATATCAAGATTACTGTAAAACAAAAAAAAAAAAAAAGTTGGCCTAATAAAAAAAAGTTGGCCTATATGGTAGGATGATGGGAAAGAAGCCTTTACTCAAAAGCAATAATCAAATCATGTCTGCAATTTGTCAGAAAGCATATGAATGTCCCAGCTAAGATGTGGGAAATGTTTTATGATTACATGACACCAAGACGAGAGCTTTTTTGACCAAAATTAAAATCAGTATGTGAGGTGCAAAAGTAACACTGCCTATACCTCAAGCAACACCCTCCCTATTGTGGTTACAATATCATGCTTTGTAGGGCCTGGGCATGTTGTCAAAATTGAAGCGAAAATGGAGGGAACAAAATGTAGGAAAATACTGCAAGTGAACCTGCTTCAGTCCTGGTAAGAAACTGAAGCTTAGCAGAAATGTTATCTTTAAGTAGGACAGTGATCTCAATCAGAAGGCCAAAGTAACATTGGAGTGGCTCAGAAACAAACTAGTGATTGTCCTGCAGTGGTCCAGATCTCAATCTTATTCAGAATCTCTGGCATTGTTTGAAATTTGTGGTTCACAGGCATCATCCAACTAATCTAAACAACCTGCTGCAAAATTGCAAAGACTCCCAACAGGTGTGCAAAGGTGGTACATTTTTGCCCCAAAAAACTTAGAGCCTCTGCCAAATATTGATGTGTGGGCTTTGAATACTTATGCAAGCAGCATAGTTCAGTTTTTCATTTTCTTTAAAATACCTGCAAACAAATAATTATTTCGACTCTGACAACTTAGCATTAGAGCATTGAGTTGACAACAAAAATACAAATTTGAAAATATGTGTAAGTATAATTTGTTATTCAGACATTTTTAACTTTCAAGGGATTTGACTATTTAAGCAAGGTACTGTACATTATAGTTTACTCCTGATGTTGTGATTTAGCTTGATGACTATCAAAAGCAAGCTTTAGCCCACATAACTTTCAAGGTCGAGTTACTAATTCAATTGCTTATGGAAGCAGCACAAGTTGAATAATGTAGGAAGTAGCATAAAAAATAGTCCAGTTATTTTTCAGTGCAAGTAGAATGAGTATATTTATTTTTCAATATATACTTTGTCCTATGGCCAGTATTTTTAAATTTGAATTTACTGTCTTGGGTTTAAACCCACCTTGTAAGTCATGTTGTTTTGCCACAGCTAAGGTTCAGAAAGGATTATCATTAATAATTGTCACCTACTGTCTCTTTCTTGACATTTCAGGGTCCAGATCATTATGCCAACACTAGACCTGAAGCATCAGAGCCAGGTCTGAGGCAGGTGGAAAAGCGAGGCCCGTACATAATGTCCAAAGCTCCTGCTATTCACCTGAAACTGCGTGAGTACAGGGACACGTGCATCATACACACGGTACAGTAGTGACACTAACACAAGTAGTTCTATACTTCATTAATCTGACGTGCAGGGTAATGTGGCCATAAAGCCATCAGGCTGATGATAAAGCATTTGCATGCTTTTAAATAATGTGAACAAATCAAGATGTTTAAAAGCCTACAGTGAGAAGGGTGTATTTCCAAATTTACACAGCCATCACTTTCTTACCTTATATACCTTGATACCTGCTATAACTACCAGTTCTACTGAGTTATTATTTAATGTAAATTCTATAGTTTACCTGTAGTAAAGTGCAAACAGTGCACTGTTTTGTTGTAATTGGTATGAAAATGATACTGATAGGAGATAGCAAAATAAATAAAATGCAAAAAGATTAATAGTTTCTTTACATTAAGCTGTACCCTATATAAGGAAAAAAGTAAAGCTTTGTGTTTATGGTTGACAGGCATTACTGTGGTGTTTTTTCTTTATTTCCCAGAGAGGCACAGGGAGATGGCTTACAAGGCCCTGAAGAAGAAGGGGTTGACTATTGGAGGGCCAGTTCTACAGCAGCCCAGGCATGGAGCCAAGAGGTGAATGGCAGGGAGGAAACAGTGTGAGAACTTGAAATACCCCAGGGGCGTTGCCAGGGGAGTAACTAGGGGGATGGTATTTGTTACTACAGTAACAAATTTTGCATCAGTTTAGTAACCTACAGGATGTAATCTGTCATTGTAGTACTGAAGAGAATGCTGTGTCAGAATGCATTTTGTGCTCAGAGGAAATAATATACCATGATATTAAACCATAAATTATTATATGCTGCTTTAGTAACCCACCCAGCATAACTAATCATTGAGAGAATACTGTGCATGCTATTAAAATAGCACAATAGTGACACTGTATTAAGTAAAACAATACTGTGGGCCACTTCAATAACCCACATTCTAGTGTAGTAAAGAATAGAATTCTGTGTGCTGCTGTGGTAACCCAGAAGTCATAATGTATCACTGTGGTAACCAAGACAACAGAATTGATCACTGCAGTAACCCGGAGAGAGAGTATTCTGTTAAAGCCTGGCAAACTGTTTAATGGTGTGTGTATGTACAAGAGTAGCGATATATTTAATTGACAAATTAAGCGATTAAAGCCCTGTGTGTGTGCAAGCACATCAGTTTTGTTCATTAAGTGCATATAAAATTTTATAGCCAAAGGGGGTGGGGGAGTGAAAGAATGTAACACTTTTTAATTATTCCTTTGAGAGTGCTTAAAAATTAATAAATGTCAGAATAGCTTTGATAAAGTCTATTTGCAAGCTGTTGGTCTTAAAAAGTCAGAAAGTTTTATGGAAGAGCCTTGAAAAATATTTTTGTGTAACTTTTTACATAGGATTTTCTTTCCCTTGTTATGTGGTTTATTGTGTAAATGTTTACTTTTTTAATATATTAATATATACCATATCATAATATATTATATTATATATTAATGGGTACTGTAATCCCTTGGTATTCTAATGTAATTTATCCCTGAAAATGCATCAAGAGACAACATTTTTTGGATACCAAATATTTGTTTCCCATTATTTTAGACGAGGGATGAAAAGTAATAATAATGCTCTCCCAGCTCATCTGAAAGCTCCTACATAACTATCAATCTATTACAGGATATTATTCCTCATAATGCTGCCACTGGTGTTAAGTCTGCATGCAGCACTTGCATGGATTGGGTGCTCAGTGTTATGAGATGTTGGTGTGGATGGGTGTCAAAGCAAGCTTTGGGCAAAAATTCATTATAGCAAAATTTTCCATTTCAGTACTGACATTTAGATGTTAATCGTCAAGAGCCATTACAGTGAACTTATGAATATAGAAAGTTTGGCTACAGAGGGATTCCTGTACATAACATATGGAATTTTTTTGTACGATTTATATGACGGGATCCTTTGTTGTACAAATTGTCTTAACTGTAACTTTTACAGACTGTGCATATTTTCTTGCCAGGCTGCTTTACAGTCATCCCCCAATCTACACGTGTAATTGGTTCTTGAAAACTCTGCCTTGTACGATAATCTGTAAATTGAGACGGCTAATTCTATTGTTTCTCATGGGAAAAGTAATTGTGTTCCTAGCCCATCTGAAAACCTCCAAAACCAACTTTCCCAAATATCACTAAAACACTTTGTAGCGTAGCACAGCACACAGGGATCACCACATGCCTACACCCACACACGCGCATACATGTGGGGATTCGGCTGCTTGCTTATTCAAAATTATAACAAAGGAACCCAAGTATTGCAGGTGTTGTGTCCCTGAGGAATACCAGTAGGTGGAAAGTTTTAAAGAAATGCACTGGGGAGTCAACAGAACGATGCAAACCAAGTATAGTTTTATTATTTGCAATTCAAAATATTAACTGTGAAAGAGAACCATACCATACTATTCAGCAGCAGTACATACATGGGTGCTGGAACTTTCTGGCTCATTCTGTTTTTTCATGCTTTATACACAACATGGGATCATTCACTGACTAATCATCAGGAATATATATTAACATGACAATGCATATACATTTATATATTTACATTTACAACACATTACATACATGTATTTACATATGGTTTTCCTTTTAAAGATACAGCAGCCACTTGTACATGAACATCACACCTGCCTTTCCCAGGATTAGATGCTCCTTGGCATACTGTAGGTTTCTTAAATGCGTAACTATTACATGACGCAGCACGTACACGCACACACAGAGGCTGGCATCCGGCTCCTCCTCCAGGCCCACACATCCACACGGAGGTTTTATGTGTCATGACTTTTTTAAAATTTTTAAAAAAAATATTTTTACACATTTGAATGAAATTTTAATGTTTTTTTTCCTCATAAATTGAGTAATGACATTAAAAATCAAATTGTGTACTAGCAAAATGCATTGTGTGCACAAGTGAAGGGGTCACTATTTCACTTTTTATGAGGAAAATATTCAGAATGCAGAAATAGTTTAGAACTCCTTTAAGAATGGGAAGTCCTTAAAGAACGTATAAATCAGAATAAGAAAAACTTCATTATCCCAAAGGAAATTACTTATGTTACAACTGTACAAATAAACGAGGACACAAATAACAGGAAGAGCAAATGTAGCGATAAACATATTAAATAAATAGAATATACAATAAATAAATATAAATATCAAATAAACTACAATAAATCCTTATTCAAGTATTACACATTTAGTAAGTGAAATTTCACACATTCTACCTACCAAAGTTATACTCATGGGAAGTAAACAATCTGTGTTTATGAGTGACCGCAAGTGGAGCCGTAAAGCCTGATGGCGGTGGGGAGGAAGGCTCTTCTGTGACGTTCAGTGGAGCACTTCATGCTAGTCACTGTACCGCTAAAAATGCTCCTCTTTCCCACCACAACACTATGAAGTGGGTGATCTGCATTTTCAGTAATACTGAAGTCTAGACAAATGTTGAGACTCCCACAAGTGTTGCCTGTTGTGGTGACATGTCAGTGTTCTTTCTTTTCCAGGAATGTTAAGTTCAAAAAGGGTTATGCTGCTCTCAGCCAGAATTCCGACGAGACTCTGGTGTCCATGGATTCAGACAGGTGAGTACAAATTGGTGCTTTCCAGAGTTTATGTTTATGATGGTAATTTGTGTTCTGGAATGGATGTCTATCCTTTTTGTGGCCTAGAGCACTGTAGTGGTCTGATGGCTGTCTTGTTACTCCATAGTGATATTGAACTGGAATCCCAGTACTCCTCTGGTTACTCTTCTTCTGAGGTGAGGATACGTATGTACCGTCATACTGGACATCAAAAAGGAGAAAGTTCTGAGAATGCTCAAGTTTTCTTTAGCATCAACACTGTTAACCCATATATAAAAGTGGACAACACGCTTAGAAATAATTTCTCTGCCATGAGTATGATTAGAATTAGGAGCTAAGCAGCTTACACCCTGAGTGTCGGTTCCTAACCTTTTTGTAAGTCAATGACATTCTGTATTTATATTATTGAAAAAAACACGCACACGGGCAAAACCGTGGAGTTTTACGCACTTTTGTTTTGAAGGCACTGATCAAATCAAAATTGCATGTGCTACTTTACATAATTTTAAATGAGAAAAATAATCTGAAACTCCTTCAAATTAACCTTCCCAAGTATCAGTAAAACACTGTAAAAGTGTAGCACATGTAAAACTGCAGCATAAAGTACAGGTACTTTGCCTCGTATAACAGCACACAGGGCCTTACACCACTTTGTTTATGCGATTAAAATGGAGACACTCCACAAATACGTAGAAACAAACCAAACATGACACATGCCTTACCTTCCTCTGCAGTATTACATGGCAAGGCAGTGTGGTACAGGACCCAGCTACTTGCTTGACACATGAACTGACATTTTTTTCATTTCTAGCAGACGGATTTCTGGTGCTGTGTTATGGTGGGATGTCTGTTGTGAAAACTGGGAGCTGATGTTAGAAGATTAGCTGTGTTGTTGGGAAGCTCCATATACAAGGGTTAACCTTGATGTGTATCTATGTCTGGGTACATGGACAATAGCCACAGGTGCAGGGTAGGGCTCAGTATCTTTAGGTTCACAAAGTGCTAAATGCTACAAAACTGTGCAAAAATGGCAGTCCTGCTTTAAAATCTTGTCAGTAACCCTCCATGTCTCCCAATACCTTCTCACCTTCTTTCACATACAGGTCAACCCTGAGCTGAACAGGCAGCTCCTAAAAGATGGTTATAGGCTGGATGAGATCCCTGATGATGAGGATCTGGATCTCATCCCTCCCAAGGCTGTTACCTCCCCTGTGTGCTGTTGTGCAGACACACCATCCTGTTGTTTGCAGTGATTGCAGCAGAGGCAACCACATGGGCCGAACCCAATGATCCTGCCCACATGGGCCGTACCCAGTGACCACATGGGCCGAACCCAATGATTCTGCCCACATGGGCCGTACCCAGTGACCACATGGGCCGAACCCAATGATCCTGCTACTGCACAGTCCCTCCCAACAGACTCCATACCTGGGTGCCTCTTGATGAGAGCTGGGTCTGAACCTCTCAGCATAGCAATCCAAACCCCAGTGAAGAAGAGTACTGTTGCCACCGTGCTGCCTGCTTGTGGGAGGGGACTTTTGGCAATATGCAATTATTTGGCATACCTGTCTGCTTACCCTTAAAGATATTGACTGAAATGCAGTAACACAGTGAAAGCAAATGGCAGGTGAAAGGACCTTCCTTACTTTCCTTTGCATGCATCGCATTCCTTGACGTGGGGGTCTGGTCTGGTGTCTCGGTATAGTAAAGGTCTGAGAAGGAAATGCAAGACTGGTTTCAGAGTCTGATATGTATAGTATCTTTTATAACTTTTACATTCAACCTGTTAACACAAGACACTACAGTCTGGTAAACACTAACAGTATTTATGATTTGTCTGCTTTCTACTGGAGATGAACTGTCAACCAAGACCTTCCAGATATGAAAGGGATCTGGTGACTGTAGGTGCCTTCATCTCCATTCATTATATCTATGCTGTGTGTGCAGTTCATCCTTGAGCTTGACTGGTGCTCCATGTCTGCTACAGTAGTCACTTATTAAGTATTCTTTTGGCAGTAGTGCTTGCAAAGCCCTGAAGATGTGTACCAAAACTTTTCTGCCGTTTACCTCTTTATACTGGAGTGCTCTATATTTTTCATGTTTGTAGGTTTGTTAAAGGAATATGTTGTTTGCTCCTTTGTGAACACCAACTTTTGATACTGGTAATCATACGTGACCTGGCGTGTGCTGGAGAGCATCTTGCTGGGTCAGAATTTGACTTGTCTGTTTGAACAGGTTTCAGTGGAAATTTCAGCTGGACACGATAGGAAGTACAGTGCTTTCAGGGGACTGCTAGTACTCTGGGATGAAGCAGATGCTTAGTTTTTTTTTTTTTTTTATTCCTGCAAAAAATACTCTAAAAGATTCTACTGACTTATATCAAATCACATTTTCATACTGGTTACTGAATGGGTCTGTAAGAATGGATTTTATGTAGCTGTGTTTTTGTCTGTCTCTTGCAGACTATAAAGACTGCTTGAGTCACAGTGCAGCCAGCCCCGCACTTAACACGCTTGTATTATGTGGCTAAGGAGACAATCTCTTTATATATTTATATTAATAATGTTGACTAATTGCAATAACTTCATTTTTTTGTTTTGTTATTGAGAATACTATTTAATGTAACTTTAATAAAGTCTTTATGGTCAAATATGTGTTTTTATACTTAATGTTCAGCTGGTGTCAGGGAGTTTGAGTTTCTTCTAGGTTGACATGTTGGAGCAAAGAGTTTGGGTTTCAGAAAGAGCATTGAATGAATTGTGTTTACCCCATTATAGGTTTTTGGAGAAATTGTACTTTTCAGCATCATTTTTGGCGTTGATATCTGTCCAGCTTGTGATCAGCATCAGTTGCCGGAAAATGCAGTTCAAAATGCTGTTTTCCATCTTCTCCAGTTTTCGGGTACATCTCCACTTATTTAAAGTTTATGGAGTGGCTGTGAACCTTCCTTGTTCTATATGATGCTTTAAAAAAAAAAAAAGTTAGCAGACCTCTTTAGATAGAATGGTGTTTATTAATACTTTTCCTCACAGCTGCTTACCTCTAAATTGAATGCATCATGAGTCAAATCGATCCATCCAAAACCAAACTTCTGACAGCGCTTTTTGTTGTTTCTGAGTTCAATATAAGGAAACGCACTGTCTGAAATTAGCTGTTATATTTTCTAAAGGAGTCTTCACCTGTGCTACAGAGCACTGCCAACTCATGACTTCTTTCCCCTTAGCTGTGACTACCATGCATACAAAAACTATATTTATAAATTCAATGAAAATCACGCGTTTGTTTAACAAACCATTTGTCGTACACAAAGTTGCCAGTTTATTAGAAACACCTATGTGTGTAGTTTCTTATGTGTCATAATTGTATTTGTGTATGGAATGAAAATAATGTACATTTAAACCCTGGTATACAATTTATGACAGAGCTAAACTTTTAGTACAAGTTTCCAGTTTATGAAATAGGCTTTCCTCTATAATAAAAAGTAATAATGCAGTTTCACAAATTTGCGAGAAATATTAACGTGACACATAAGTTTGGTCCTGAAACCAAACTTTAATGGTTGGATTAGGAATGTCAAGCTGTCCTCAACTGTACGTGTAGATGGATTTGTTTTACATGTAACCACAAGGTGGCGCTCTTATATTAAAAATTAACTATTAGTGCATCTGAGGCGTGGGTATCCACCCTAGTTGATAGTTTTAAGTTGTTGTTCCATTACAGTTTTACATAATCATACTTTTTGTAATTCAAGCTCTGTTTACAAAACTATACAAGACAATGAAAACTCAAACAAATGCAGGAAAACAACTCAAACCTCACACTGAATAACACATCGAGTCAATGAGCATATAATCTTCCATCTTGACATAATTTTGGGCCAAGAGGTCTGGCAAAAGAATTTTAAAGAACCCTAGGAAGCACCAAATAACCACTGTTGTGATGAATTTATGGGACTTAAAGTTTTGTAAAATTACTACACTGCTGAAAAATGCAGCAACAAACTGGTAGTTCAGATGCCTTTTTTATGCAATCTTAAAAAGACCCCCGGTGATTCTCTTACTTGTCCTCATCACGCCTCACATCTGGAGCAGAGCAGAAGTTTTCAGCATCATCTGCAGTGTTTACCTTGGTTACACAACAGAGGAAAAGTAAGTTCACACATTCTAACACCATGTAGAGCCCCCCCCATTTGCTGTCAGAATAGCCTGAATTCTTTGTGGCATGGATTCACCTAGGTGCTGGAAACGTTCCTCAGAGATTCTGGTCCATGTTCACATGACTGCATCATGTAATTGCTGTAAGTTTGTCAGCTGTACATTGATGCTGCCAGTCTGCTGTTCTGCCACATCCCAGAGGTACTCTGCTGGATTGAGATCTGGTGACTGGGGAGGACACTGAAGTTCACTGAACTCATTGTCATGTTCACAGAACCAGTCTGATCATCATGCTGGAAATAGCCATTATAAGATGGGTGAAGTGTAGCCATAAAACAATGTGCATAACACTTACAGTAGATGTTTTGACTGGGATTAGAGAGCCCACTATGAGCCATGAAAACATTCCCCACACCATTACACTGCCACCTCCAGTCTGAACTGTTGACACAAGGTAGGTTGGGTTCAAGGCTTCATGCTGTTTATGTCAAATTCTGACCCTACCATCTGTGTGTCTCAGGAAAAATAGAGATTCATCAGACCAGATTATGTTTTCCCAACTTTCATTTGCCCAGTTTTGGAGAGCCAGGATCCACTGTACCCTCAGCCTCCTGTTCTTGGCCGGCAAGAGTGGAACCCGAGGTGAACTTCTCCTGCTGTAGCCCATTCGACTCAATGTCGTGCATTCAGAGATGCTTTTCTGCCCACCACTGTAGTAAAAAGTGGTTACTGTAGCCTTCCTGTCAGCTCAAACCAGTCTGGTCATTCTCTGACCTCACTGGATGTTTTTTGTGTTGATTCTGGATACTGCTGGTGTGAAAATCTCAGGAGAGCAGCAGTTTCTTGAATGATCCAACCACCTATCAGGAACCAGCAACCATGCCACTGTCAAAGTCCCTTAGATCACATTTTAAAGTTTGACGTAAATATTAACTGAAGTGTTTAACCCATGTCTGCGTGAATTTATGTGTTGCGCTGCTGCCAACGTGACTGGCTGATATAATAACAGCGTGAACGAGCAGGTGTACAGGTATTCCTAATAAAGTGGCTGGTGAGTGTATGGGAGCAGCTCTGGCCCGCCTGGCCATTGACGCACCGTGTCCCACAGACTTTCAAGAAACATGCGTTACCTGAAGGTAACAATGGCGATGGAGGACTCCATGGATTGTGACACCCCCCCACCCCCTTGCTGGCCAGGGACCTGCACAACTGCCTGTTGCCCAGTAACATTTCTTCAGCATCTCCTTTGCTTTGTCAGGTTGAAACCAGACTCATCAGTATCAACGTATTTTCTTGAGGTATCACTAGTGTAAAGTTCAAGGATCCTCTGAAACTAAAAGGTAGGCATTTGGCCACAATAGTTTATTCTGTAGCGTGATCACTATACAGTGCATTGCTAATTTGTTCTGGAAGCTAATGCAAGTTTAAATTTGTGAATGTCCAAATATCTGAGGCTGAAGTGAAGCAACTCAAGTTTGGGTTGACCCTCTGCCCAGCTTCCCTCACAGAAGATCCATGGATAGGCACATGGTCAATCACAGTAGGCCCAATCTCAGCTGAGATGTTTCTTCCTCTACTGCACAAGCAAGGCGCACGCGTGGGACCGTTTAAGCAAACAGCTGCACCCGCAATGTTATGCAGGTTAACAAGCGAACGGAAGTGGCCGTTTTAAAATGACTGACGGCCAAAGGGCAAATGTCGACCTAGGGGGCAAGCTGTTACTTCACTGATAATGGAAAAGCAGCAAGAGGATTAATGCTCATCTCTTTAATGTGCTTGCAATCTTGAGTCCCAGAAGATATGCTGCTATTGTACCTTAGAGAGGGATACCCAGTCTGAATTTTTTAGTGAACATACCTAGCTTTACAAATGACCAAAAAAAATGCACCAAAAAGGCATCATTATAGTCTGTATAAATAATTTCAAATGCAACTATTTTCCACGTCAACTCCTCAGTAGTGTATTGGCAGCCATGCCCTCAGCACTCCGCTGACCTTGTGAGTCCACCTCCTAGACTCACTCTTTTGCATCCATAGAGCGCAGCCCTCCACGGCGGCACTGCGAAAATCTGTTTTAAACCCCAGTGAAGGGGAGGGGTCTTAACAAAACAGACCATTTCTGCTGCTGTTATGACTGTGCCAGGCTCGAGCCTCAGCTCTTGTGTTTTATGAAGGGTTTCAGTTTAAAAAAACAGAAGAAATTAAACAATTTTCTGTTGCAGCTAGCAAACCGTTTTGGGGCCGATGCACGGTTTAATTTCTGCTTAAATGTTGCATTCATCTTAAGATGGAAAACCTATGTTGAAGCCATAAATGGAACAGGCTTGTGCCATTAGAAATATAGTTTTAGATGTTAACTGGAGGATTAAGCGGCTTCCCCTGATCTCTGCCACAATGTGCTGTACTGCTTTCCTTCACAATGGAGCAGAGCAAAGATGCCAGTGTGCTTTAACCTGCCTGCAAAGCAGCTTCCTCTGTCAACGTGTCTGGTGAGTGAGACAAAGCTATAAAAATGTCTGAGCTGTGTTTGTCACTCTGCTGCAGGGGATTTGTGGCCGGGGGTCTGCCCCGATCCCTCCACCATTGCCCCCCTTCATGAAGCACAGACAGGACTGTTGAGGAAAACAGAAAAATGAACCCCATTTCGGTGTACAGCAGATAAATACCTACACATATGAGTGAACGTCAAACAAAATCACATTTGGTAAATGATACCGAGGAACACAATACGAATAAATGAATATATTATTCAAGTTCTGCCAGCTGTTCTGGCTCAAGGCACATTATGTTTATTCATTTAGTTTTAAAAACATTTTATTTCTCAAAATCAGTCCTGCATCTCTGTGTTTCCCCTGGCAACAAGGTATAATCCATGGTTACAAGGACTGGTTGCTAGGTGCGTTGCTGAGATACAGACCCCCTCTCTCCAGTGTGGAAATGTAAAAGACCACAGGATCTTTCATGGCACCAGGTAGGTAACAGACTTAAAGAAGGGATATAATCGTAATGATCTGAAAAACAGAATGAAAAGAGGTCTGACTGCCGAATCTTACAATCGCAAGCTCTTCTCTGAACTGTGTACCACCACTTTGTTCTGTGAGTCACTGTGGGTGGTGGTGGGGGGTACAGCTAGGTGGAACTGAACAGAGTTGATGTGCTGCCACCCCAGCAGTGTCCCCTCAACCCATCTTCCTCCACGAATAACTTTTTTTTGGGTAAGTAGGGCTGACGGAGCTGAGCGCATAGGTGACTGCAAAGTTTCTCTCTTTTAGGAGGGCCTGTTGTGCTTCTCCCTGTGCTCAGCCAACTACCAACTATCTGGAAGAGATTCTCTGACTTCTACTATAGGTGTTAGTGTTCTGTGGTGACCATGAGCTGTACAGTGTAAGGATACAAACCGTAAATTGCAGGTGAGAGGATAATCCTGCTCTAGGTTGTGCTTTTCGGAACCCTACCCACTGTCCAGTCCAGCTGTTGGTACCACAGTGCTGGGACATCTGTAATTGTTTACGGTTGTTTTGTTAGTAAGACTGACCTACTGTTTATCCATTCATTGTATAAACCGAAGATGGGAATTAAATTCAGCTACAGTGCATTTGTTAAGGATTCTAGAGCAGAGTCCATAACAAGCCTTGGCGCTGCTTGGTTCTGCAGCTGAGCTTGACTGAAAATGAGGGCAACAGTTGTCTCTTTGGATGAATCCTTGCCTGGCCTTTATAGTTTGGGTCAAGCCCTCTTTTGTTTGTTTTGTGCACTTTGACCAACAGAACTGTGATGTGTGTGCCAGAAGGCAGCTTCCCGAAAACATTTTTTCCTTCCATTGAACCACAGATGCAGACCCTTTGTCCTTTGCATACCCTCTGCATTCCCACTGTTCCACAACCCATTCAATATATTTAACTGTAATGTAATATATTATTATATGGATAATAAATAATTCAATATATTTTCATTCCCTGATCGTAATCTGTTAAGCAACTGGCCCATTTCATGGACGCAAGCCCTGTGTTTCTCGTTGAGTCCTGCAGTATGGTGGCCACCTCCACCCCACAGTAGGTCACACCATATATTGTGTGTATTTACAGGAATGGAGGTGTAATGTTGAAAAAAAAGAAATATGATGCTTTTAAAACTTGAATTAAAAGATTATTATGTGAGCAAAATATGTGACCTTCTCACAATGCTATATCTTACCAGGGTTTTAAAGTTATAAATAGCAATGAATTTTCTTAGGAGAGGCCATAACCGGAGTCTAAAAGTTGATACAGGCAGCTGTATGAAATCAGTGGGGACAGAGAAGGGGGGGGGTAAATGGGAACATTTTTGTAGCGGATTTTCAACCCCCCCCCCAGAACCCCCAGAAAGAACAGGGCGACAGCATTAAACATTTCCCATCTTAGTTTACTGGAGCTGGAAGCAACAGAGAAGTCGCGGTCCTTTCAGTTCTGCAGGCAGACCTCATTTCGCTCTGACCTTCCTGTCCCAGCAGTGTGAAGACAAACGGAGAGACATCTTTCAGGGAACACCGTGGACAAAAACTGGGGTTCACGTATCATGGAAGAAATTAAAATAACACGGTATAATTAACCACACAAGAAAACAGCAATTTCACTTCACTATAGCGTGAAATGATAGCTCATATTGTTCAAAGGAAGCTTCAGTAAATGTCAGTAAAAATGTGAACTGGTGCCCCCCGTTTCCCCACGGATGAGCTACTCCTTTGGATGCCTAAAACTCTGGCTTCAGTTATTGTTTACCGAAATAGCGTGGGATTCACTCCCTTATACTTCGACAAGTTGAACATAACACAATTTTGGATCATATGGAGAAGCTTGATTGTGAAGGGCTGAAGACCAGAAGCCTGTAATACTACAAATGGAAGACCTCAGTTATACACTGTGGTTAGACATCCATGCAGACCTGTCAGAGGATTCATCTGTGGCAGTTTGGGGGGGGGGGAGAGAAGAAGAAAGCTTAAACATCACAAGCGTAGCGGTGACAATAGATTGAGGAATTAAAGATAGAAGAAATAGAGCATAAGGACCGAGTTGTGAGGAAACCGAGTGTTAGGGAGGAAAAGGGATGCAGGTGGTGGCTCAGTCTGAGATCAGGAGGTCAGCGATTTCACTGTCATTGAAATGCAGGGATCAAGACTTTGCTGGGAGTCCTGGTATGGGCGGAGGAGGTGGATGTTAACCTTACTGATGTGTTCAGCTTTGTTAGGGAACAAAGCATAACTGTGGTGTGTTTACTCTACATTTAACAGTATATTAAAGTTACGAGTCAAGGACAGAGATGGGAGATGGAGTGCTTCTCTTAATTCCCTTACCGAATGCAGATTCAGCAACACACACGTAGACGACAGCATCAGTCAATCTCACTGAGCAGCGACACAACGGTAGGCATAAGTAGTAGAGTTGGCATCTGGCATCCACACTAATACACATCAATAATCATTAGCAGTGAGGGAGAATCATGATGGAGGGGGGGAATTAAATAAACATCAAAGTAAAAGACTTTTGCAGTCAATGGGTGGATGGCTGGCACGACAGAAATGTGAAAAGAATGCGAGACAAAAAAATTACAACTTCCCTAATTCATTCCAGCTTCATCTTCTCCTTATTAAAGTAATTTGTCACTGGCGCTTATAACTTAGGTCGGGACTATTTTTCTCCTCCTTACTAAGAAAAGCTGCAGACTGAGAAATGTTAAGCATGTGGGTGAATGTTAAAAATTTTTTTTATGCTCTTCAGCCGTAAGTGGTGCAGCATAAGAACGTGTCCTTCCCACTAAAAGGAGCCATCGGAAGAACTAAGTTTAGGCATCAGAGACAATTTTTTCATAGTTGTCGTTCCTTAAGCAAAAAATATAATGGTAGCCTGACAATATACTGAAAATGTAGGCACATACTGTAGATAGCTGGACATTTTCCTGTTTTTGTTGAGAATGACTTATTTCCAACTGCTGAGTCACAAAGAGGCCAATAGTCCTTGTCCATAGAGGGTAAGAAAACTTGTTCTATGAAATTAGAACCCATTGATACTGAACAGAAATTCATATAATTTTTCACAGAAAGAGGAAATGTATTCTGAAAGTAACTCATGGTCTGTGTGCTGGCTGCTATTGATGTTTAGCGATGACTGAGAGTGTTTTTATGAATTATTTTCCCTAACACACAACAGTAACAGGCATTTTATTCTCCTTTTTCAAACCATTTAGCTCCTGAATGGGCAAAACACCAACAACATGTAGAATAACTACTGCACCAGTACAGACAACCAAGCATACGGATCAGTTAGATAGTACCTTACATTTTTACTGACCAGAAGGTGACGCCGAACTATTTCCATTCCCTCTTTGCAAAAGTGGCCGTGCTGGGTTTAAGGACATTGAACTGTGTTTTATAGGAATCCAGACTGCAGACTTAAGTGCAGTTAGAGGAAGCTATTATAAAGTCCTTGGAATCATCATGTGTCATCATAAGCTATGAAGCGTGCAATAGATTGTATTCAGATGACTTATGACACTGAGACCCATCTCCTTTCCTCCATTACATTCCTTGAGAAGGACACAGACTGAAGCGAGAACACCACGTCGATCTGCAAATAGTTTCATAAGGACATCCTTTCAAACTCTTCAGTCTTCGAATATTGTTTCTCGGTTCACGCTACTTATGGCAAATAATTTAACGTATGTAATTTTGTAATTCCAATTGTTTCTTCAGTTCTGCAGCTGGTGACATTCAACGCTGTCAGAGAAAATAATTTCATATATTGAAGTTGTATGATGGGGTTCAATAAATCCTTTCCATTATCCTTAAGTGCTAGTCGTGGTCAGGGTTGTGATGGTGCACGATGGGTCCGGAGCTGAGTGCAGAATCACCGGGCAAACAGAACAGTCCATTGAGGGATGCTTAGATAAGTATGACTTCTAATATTTTCCCAATTCTTCCCTGTTTTACCTTAAATTACACATCGATTTGGTGAGTGAAAAAAGTAGGATTCCCTTCTTCATACGCACATCCATGGATGAATATTCATGAAAACAAGGGAAGGGGTTTTCCTTCAGTTACCTTGAATGACCATATCTGAAAAGTAATAAAAGTGCATGAGTAGTTTGTGGAAGCGCAATTTCTGCGCTCAAATCTGGAGATAAATCAGCACCATGGCTGTAATTGCTGAGGTTAAAAATGTTGGGAAAATGGAAAAAGACGAGTTGAGGATAGACTGCATCCTGACCTCACACTGCGCGTCCACAGCATCTGTTGTGCACAGATGGAAAAATCTTGATCCCGTCGCTTCCACACATATTTATTTAAATCCTCCTGTTAAAGGCTTATAACAAAATCGGCAAGCACCTTTTTTCAGCTTTGTGCAGTTCCTCTGTTCCACTTTTCTAAAAAAGGACGGGCAATCGCAACGTTTATACAACCTGAGGTAATCTCACTTTCTCAGGGTGCTTAAGTGCTTACCTGTCCAGCCGATGATACGACTGTATGGATTCTGCAGGAAGTTCAGGCCTTATACTTAATGCGGTTTCTTGTCTTCCATGGCAACACCACATAAATATAAAAACACTTTGCCTTTTTCTTGCCTTCCATGGTAGTCATGGCAACAGGTTAATAAGCTGCCTCTCTGATTTCCTCTGGTTGTTATACTGGTTACCATCACACCCTGCATCTTCGAGACTCCGGAGTCAGATATATACTAGTGACAAAAAATGTAAAAAAAAAAAAAAAGTAACAAGGACTACAAAAAATAATTTTACTGTCCTTAGAACCAGTTGCACGGCTAACAAGTGTCAGTATTCTGGAAATAATTTTTTTTTTTTGCCAGATGTGCAATGCATAAGAGTGATCGGTGCAGGAATTATTTCTGGATTTGTAATGACTACAATGAAGCGCAGATAGCATTTTCGTGCAAAAACGATTCAAAAAATTGGTCATCGTGCAAAGTCCTTTTCAGCTCTGGTGAATGCAGATTCGGGGTTTCGACACCTCCAGATGTTATGCCGGGGAAGAAAGCAGGAGCATTGCCTGTGGGTTGCATCATCCCATTGCTGGAAATGCTTTCTAGGAGCAGCTAGTGAGCTCTCCTGAGATGAGAAGAAAACCGGTCTGCTTAAGGCTGCAAGCACAGAAGACACATACAAACCTGCGGTACAAGACCTGGAAAACAGAGGCGTTAAAACCACACCCAAAAAATGTCATGAAGTTCTATGACAGATGACAGTTATATGACAAAATGGAAGATTTTTATTCTGAACTATGATATGAAATCCTAAAAAATTGTCAGTGTAATACAAATGCTAAGAATTTTTGGAAAATAAGTGAAAATGAGCTGTGGCAATAACTAATGCAAAAGTCGACGACGAAGCATAAAAACACACGCCGCGCAAACATTTCTGTTCGGGTTTTGTGCCGCGGTACTTTATCATCGGCTTTGTGCGCAGATCTTCGCAACCCTGTGTTCGGCCTGCGAATTTAAGGTCCAAACAACGCACTTGTGTAGCGCGAAAGCGTTAAAAGCAACCTGATTCGGAAGGAGGACAACGCCGGACAATCCGTCTGGTTCCGCTTTGAACCGCAAAGTAAACCGAGCAGCCGCACGCACATGCTCTCGCGGTTCGATGCCTTTTTCGCACGTTTCCGTATCGCTCCGATCTGCTGAAGTGCCTTTTCTAGTCTCGGGGTAAGAAGTACCTTGATTTAAAGACTAAACGCCTCCGCTTTTCTGCATCAGCTTAGCCTCCATAAGGGTTTGCGTTCACGCTGATGCTGACCACTGTCGTTTTTTCCGCGCCTCTCACTTAATATGCTATTCCGGACTCCCACACCCAGGCAGGGACGCGTGCGTGTCTGTGATTCCAGCAAAATAATTAGAGAATTATAGGCCTTCCCTATGATTTATGGGAATAGATTAGATGTCAGAGCCGAAGAGCCGCAGGTTAAATTTCAGTGACCCACAAAATACCAACACTGATTTTATCACATTGCTTCCTGGGGAGAACAGAGGGGCAGTAAAGCGAGAGTGAGAGTGAAAAAGAGAGAGACACAGAGATGCAAAGAGACAGCGAAAAAGAGACAGAGATTGACTGAATGAGTTGGAGGGAGAGAGCACGCGGTGGCTGTCTCCGTACCGCCACGGTTCGCCGTAGAAAGACGGTTGCAGACTGCGCATGTGGCCCTGTAAACTGGCTCATCATTATGCTCAAGAACAGAATTTCGTGTTAATTTTAATGGTAAAATTCTAAACGATGAAATCTAGATTTATGTTCGTATTATTGCATGAAAACGGTTTCTGAATGGTGAATGGTGAAGGCTTTCGGTGCTGAGCAGGACTGACATTTCAAATAGTCTTACGTCAGCCAGTTTTGACAGCACCAACCTTGTTCCCTTTCTTCAGTATTTCATTACAATGCATTAAAGCATGTTTATCGATGGCAAATTATGACTTAATTGGAAAAATGAGAAGTGACAACAGCTCTTGAGCCTCATCGCAGTTTTATGGATACTGAATTTGTGTAGTGAGGACTAAGGGTAAACCGCACTTAAAAGTCAGTTCTTATTTATCCAGCCTGATGTATATAACAACCTTCTCCCGGAGGTGATAGCGCCTTACTTCTCTGAGGTGTAGGGCAGTGCTGATACCACTGATATTTGTGAAAAAATGACCTGTTATAGCAGATGTTCAGCAGCATTATGGAAAAAGAAAAGACTTTTTTTTCTGTGGGAGGAATGCAAATCTCCCATTTCTGGTCACAGCTTCTGCAAATGTAGATGATTTTTTCCTCATAATCCTGGGTGCCTCCTCTGAGCTGAAATGTCACTTTTCCATGGTATCACCACAATTTTACCATCCCCTAAATTCCCCTGAAATGGGGGGGGGAGGAGGAGTCTGACATCTAAAAAATGATCAGCTACACATACACTTTGCATACATTTTTCATCCTATATTTATAGAAACAAAATCGTAAATTCAAAATGCAACAGTGAGGAAGGTACGGGTATATGAATATACTGAATCTCAGGAAAACTGAATGATTCACTAAAGCTTTCTCCTGTTTTTTCGGAAGTGTAAATCTTTTATGACTTATGCCATTTGACCAAGGCTATGAGAAAATAATGCCATAATTAGTAGTTTAAACTGTTCAAACAACACAATCCCTTCTCATTAAAGCCCACAATGCCTTAATATTTCATGGAGATGTTTGAGGCTGGAATGCTAAGAAGGTTGCATATTGCCTGGACTTGAACTTCTTGGGCCAGGTTGTGCCTACGGTGTACAGGCTATATTCTACAAGCTATAGTCTGCAGCCTAAAGTCTACACATTAAAAATTACAGACTATAGCCCACAGGCAGCAAACCACTGTCTACAGGCTGTCTTCTGTAGGCTATAGTTCACTGCTGTTCTACAAGCTACCATTTTCTGGCTGCAGGTTATAGTGTACATGCTACTCCCTATGGGTTTCAGACTAAAACCTACAAATTATTGAATAATGTTTTTTCCCAGAAACATCAAGACAAGACCATATTGTATTGCAACCTAAGATCTTAATTTGGCTATAAATTTACTGGTTTGAACTTCTTTATGCTTCGAGATTGAGGTGACTGAATGACTCTTTTATTTCTTGCATCTCAGTCAATATTTTTTTCTCAGCTTCTCAGCTTCTGCACCCCCTGCCTCCCCACTCGCCTCAAACTAACAGTCCATCTCTGCCTCTTCATTTCTATTATTACTGACAAAGGCAAAGACCTCTAGATGGAAATCTATCCTTTGACAAAAAGGACTCCTCGAGACACAGCTTTTTGTATTTTTCGTTTGATTAGGTATCGACTAGGCCTACGTAGTGCAGAAGGGGAGCACAAAAACAGCAAAACTCATGCCACCCAAATCTGCAGCTGAGTGCCCACCACGTTGCTTTTTATGTGGAAAACCTCCTTTCTGCTAAAATGTTAATGCTGGGAGAAAAATGGAGAACAAAAGAGCAAATTCTTTTAATAAAATTAATATTTAACAACTTAGTCATTTAAACAGAACTACACTGACAACAGTCATACACAGGTCATCCTGTTAGCAGTGACTTTAAGCCTGAAAATAAAAAGGAAATAATTACAATAAAAAGTACTGTATCTGGATAGAACAAAACTAGGGAAAATGTGATAATGGTTTAACAAGCAGTTTTTGAAATGTTCCAGGCAGACATTGAAATAAACAATGTCTGAGTGCCCAGTGGATTCATCACATTTTACTCTGTGGAACAATGAACAATATGTGAACTGTTTTAAGTGATTCTTTTGTATTTGCTTCGCTATTAAGCATCAGGCTTTGTGCACATGGGATAAAAAGCTGAACTCTCTGGCAATATGCAAGCACAAAAAACACAAGCGCATGAGAAGTAGATAATAAGCAGTAGTTAATGCGAAGCAGACAAGGGAAGTGTGGACATATGCTGATAACACCCAGAGACTATTCCTGAGTGGTCCAAGGACATGTATGTAGCTGTGGAAAAGTGAAAAGGTACTGAAATGACACCCAGAAACACATAGGTATGAGGTAAACAAAAAATGAACAGAAGAAAGCTATCTGGGGTTGCTCAGGAAGACTCCCTCCTCAGTCTGATGCTCTCCCAGTGGCTGCTGTGAAATGAAGGTAACGGAACTTAGACTATCAGTTGTTGGTGTCCTGAGTGGTCTTTTACTTCCACAACCCTTGGGTGTTCCTACTTTGGTTTTGGAGAATGGGAATGGGATACTTACAGTTCCTTAGACCTCTGCACCTGCAGTGTGTTGGATAGACCCTATACAGGTAGCCACAAGCTCTCCAATGTGGGGAATGTCTATCTTAGAAGTATAAACAGCCTTTTCTTGTGTAGTAGCACTGCTGTATTTCTGTTCTTTGCATTCATCTTTTCATGGCACAGTGGCAATATCAGGTGATCTGTTTATTTATTACAAGGTAGAAGCATCCCATCATCGACTTTACCTTTCTAGATTGACTATCATCCTAGGGAGAGGTTAAAGGAGCAAACCCTGTGTTCTTCCCTTTTCTGCTGCATTCTCACCACCCAAGCACTCTCACTGTCTCATTATCACCTGCCAAGAACACATGATAGAGCTCAAGTCTAAAGTCAGTGGTTTCTCACACCTGGGCATACCCCTGGGCTCTCTGTAGAGGATGAACAGCAAGCACCTCTTAGTCTAAATCTGTCTGTACTGCAAGTAAGTATTGACTACCAGCGGTAGCACCTGGCTACAGCAAGGAAGTAATTTTTATCTCCCTGAGGCTGCTCACATTGCTGACCCAGGAGTAAATTACTTTGAATGGCTTTGGGAGTGACTGAGCGTGGCCCGAAAACACAAGACTAATCTAGGCAAATTAGGGGGATCATTTGACAAATATGACTATTTCAACGCTTTATAACAAGTCAAAAATTCTAATTTCTATAGTAAACCCTTGGTATTCAAACTTTCTACGTGTATATCCAAATTTTCACTGTAATGGTTCTTGAAAATTTACACTAAAATATCGGTATAATAGTGGAAACTTTGCTTTAAATATATTTTAATCAGAAGTTTATCCAATCAATACCATAAAGCACTGTATTGCATATTGTAATATACTGTGTTGTATACTGTTGGGAATTTATCCGAAACGAAAGTTCAAAACATGCCCAAGCTGGTGTTTTATCAACTGTTTCCTCTTATCTCCTTGCAAGTTTTGTCCCTACTTTGAATGTGTTTATGCAACGGCACTGCATTTATTGTGAGTTCGGTTGAACAATTCAACTGGATGTCCTCAGAGGAAGAATAGGAGAAGCAAGGATTTTCACATAGCTGAAAATCCCTCTCATGCACAAGAAAACTTTAAAAGAAGTTTTAGAGCAGAAAATGCAGTAATAATTATGGAACACGATAATGACATGAACAGGAGCTGTGGTTTCAGTGTGCCAGGAAATGTGTTGTTCCATTCACTACCAGGGAAGGGAAAGTCAGAAAATCTTTTACCCAGAATATAATTCTTATTCTTCTGATACTAAAGTGCTACAATCACATTTCATTCCCAAGGTAAATGTTATAGTGGAGCATCACAAATTCAGACAGCCAACAAGGTGAGCAGGTGACTGCAAAGTTTATTACAACTTTGTGAGAACTTGTTGCAAACTGCGAGACTTGGGACAAAACTTGTGGAGCCCCCTTGTCTATGCATTCGGGAAAGGCTTCTATTACAGCCATCACATATGCTGGAGAAAACCATTATGCTGACTTCTCAAATCGAGTTTGACCATGGCGCATAGGCAGTTCTTAGCGTTCCACCCAGTGTCCAAAATCAATACAAGGCTGAAGATGAAACTGAAAGTGACAAAGTTTCTTCACCAGGGTGTCCTAAGTCAGTTTGCTGCTTTCATTGTGGTTCTTATGCTCACCTAGCTTAAGGTGAAATGAAAAGTCACTCATTAGAAGGGGGGTTCCACATACTTTTGGCCATATTTCATTTGTCTCCCCATTTAAAAATATTTGCTGACAACCCCTTTATTAATATGCTTTTTAGATTTGGATTTAGATTTCTTTCCAACTAAAAGAAGACATTTTGCAGCTCATCAGCTAATTTCTTTGCATACACATTTAAAATGTAAAACCGTGTGCTGGAAAATAGAGGAGGAAAGAAAGGATGAAGCCAGATTACTGTTCTACAGGACTGTGCTTTATTTTAGTGTAAGCAGAATATAATTAACTAGAGAACTACATAGTCCAGGAGCACTATGGGAAGAATAACTCCAGATTTGGGTGAACAGGCCTTTACCCACACTATTTTAAATTACAATTCTGTTTCAGGAAAATAAACATAAAGACTTTGTCAGGAAATCATGATTTCAAAAAGGTGCGTTGATTCAGGTCAATACAAAAAATAAATAAATAAATAAATAAATAAACAAATCTGTAGATAAAGAAACAGTTCCATAAAATATGTCATTTTTATTAGGCATAAAAATTAAAGTGTCTTCATGAAGTTTGAAATGTGTTTTATGATGGGCATTTATTTTCATTTTTTATGGACATTAAATAGCTCAGCTTCCAGTCTCAAAACGTTGACAAAGTTGTTCAGTTTGGTCCTTTCAACGGTGGTAATAACGAAATGTGACCCAACCTTCATGATGTCAGACGTGGGATTGAGACAGTTTAGCTTTTCTGAGCGACATGGTAAGTTCACTGCATGGTCTTACCAGAGTAACAGTGGAACATCTATAACAAATCTATAGGCAACACCATCATCTGATTCATTCGTACAAGCTTGCATGGACTCGCATTTTAAGACTGAAATTCTCCTGCATGCATCTCCATTGAACATCATGACCAGAAAATGAGCAATGTCACAGAAATCAGCTCCATTTCTTACTTTATCTTCTTGGACAGTTCCACTTAACACCATAGCCACAAGAATGAAAATGACAAAAACAAAATAATGATGACAGCAGCACTGTAATGGAGCCGGTGGTTTAAATCTGTGTCAAGTACAACACCATTCAAGTAGAAAAAGAATGACAGTTCAAACACTCGCAATAGCATGGTATAAAATCTGATATAGAAACAAACTGCTTGTAATTAAAAAAAATATTCAAGACAGAAAATCCATTTTTGTGGTTTCATTCATTTTCCCAGAACGAAAAGTCACCTGCATAAACAGTACACACCGTGATACCCCCTCCCGCAGATTTATTTGTTCCGAAGTTGAAAAATCAGCTTATAATTTTGAAAATTCACTCCTGGTAGTTTTTTTCCCCTCCTCATGGTGACTTTTGAATGCTTATTTTCAGTTTTCAGACCAAGACTTTATTAAGCACAGAACCACACGTCAGTCAAAAATTGCCAGCAGGAATGTTTCAAATACTGAACTCCCCTTCTTATATGCATCCTCAAAGCATATCAGACAAATAGCTTTCAAGCTTCGACAGGCCCACAAAACAAAAAGAAACATAAAGCACAAAATATAAATAAGAGCATTCATCACAATGGATATAAAATCATTTAATTATCAGCACACCAAAATACCAGGAAAAATTATTATATATTAATGTTTTCAAAGAAATCATTTAACATTTTTTTCAGAAATTCTGTGAAACACATTATATTTATTTATTTGTTTGTTTGTTTGTTTATCTATTTAGTCATTCCTTTAATTTTTTTTTTGTCATGATCTTAATGACCTATAAAGAAGATCAGTAACAGAATTAAAAAATAAGCTATATATTTACACACCAGTACCAACATTGCAGCAACATGGAGAGGAGAGGACGGCTGGGTCACACTACCAGAAAGCGCTTACTGGGGATGTTTTTAAGGAGTGCACCCACGCCCCCGAGCTGGTGGTAGTTCGGCCTACCCTCCATTTGACACTGACGGTCTCCCCACCTGACCTGGGGTTCAAACAGGATCTCTTAGCATCAGGAAGTTTCAGAAAATGCCGTTCGGTTATTTGCTACCTCACCTCTGGATCTCTGCATAGGTGGAGTGGTCAGGAGCCATGACGACATCCAGGCTGCTGTGTTGCCTGTGCCCCATAGTGTCTGACTATATCTCTAGGGTGCACCACAAAAGGTCCTACTTCCAAGGCTCTACCATCTTGTCATTGCTATAGATAAATTCTGAATTGACATCATGATATTCTCAAATCACTGAGGAATGTCAGTGCAGTTCTTTGTACATTTTTTGCAGCTTGAAAAAATTCAAATACAAAAATTGTCTTCAGTATGTATTAAATCAGGTTTTTTAATGTGATTCTATGTTAAGCAGTGTAGATGCCATTTCTGTTGGCTTTGCTTTTTAAAATTACATTATGATTTTGTTTATGTGAGATGATTTTACAAGCCTCTTTCCTCTGAATAACCATCATGGTTTAAAACATCATATAAGCCTCCTCAGTGACCATGAGTGTGTCAACCCAATATCCTAGGATTCAAAGTGCTCAGTAGCAAAGTCAAGGCTTTGACCTGACTGCATCCCCCCAAGCCCCTCATGACCAAATACTTCCACACTCCAGTGGGTTTCAGGTCAGTCTGGTTTCAAAACTGCTTTCATGCTTCTATGATGTCTGTGGCAAACTTTGACTTTCAACACCATTGTTTGGGGGTTTCAACCAAACCCATCTTTATAAAAATACCTTAAAAAGGTAAATAGGACGGATTCATTCCTTTCTACCCAACACATCCCTGGAATTAGCCCCATGCTTTCTTTCACCATTAGTCTTTGACTTCCGGTGTTAAGTACAGTTTGAGTAGGAAGATGGTGACTTTGAAAAACAATTTCAAGGTTCTACTCTACTACTGGGTAGCTTCTTCAGTGGCTGGACCCTGAACAGCTAAGTTCACAAAACAAATTTCTGCAGCAGTCATTGAATTCCTATGGACTGTATGGCAGTTTTTTATTGTTGACAAGCATTGAAGGCTGTAACCTGAGCCTTTTCAAAAAACAGCAAAATGCTCAGTCCAACTTTCACTTCTTTTTTAAGGTGCAAGACCCCAAATACAAACAGTGGGAAAGTACATAGAAGGAACCTGCCCACCACTTATGAAAATACTGCCACATTTTTTGCCTGTTTCATCCATCCATCCATCCTTCCATCCATCCATTGTCCTTTATCCTGGTGTTCTGTACAGGGCCTTAGACTACAAAACTACGTGCTGGATGGGACAAAAGAGCAAAAATGAAACCCTGTAATATTCATGTACAGCTTATTTTTCACATATGTACTGGCCATCCCTTCTCTGTCAGTTACTGGGAAAAATGAGTCTCAAATAACAATTCATCCACTACTCTTAGGTCTTGCTATTGCTTAAGGGCCAAATTGCCACCCAAGAAGACCCAGAACTACAGAGCATCATTTTTTAAGAAAATTTGGGGCTAAATTCTCTTCAGCAGAAAAATCATGTTTCATGTGTATTCTCGCAACATCAGCACCACCCGCTCATTTAACTCTCATGGTGATAAAACACTGTCTGAACAGGGAGGGAAAATGTGTGGATAGACATGAAACGGCTGCCCCGTGACATCAGTCTGGCCTCGAAGAATTGAACCATTGAACCCTTGATAGCAAACTGCACCTGTGAGCAGGCAGAAAGTTAAAAGCAAACAGCGGCCGCCAGAACATGGAGCTTGGAGAGGCAGCTTTAGTATTACGCTGAGGGCAGGGAATACAGCAAGACAGCCCAGCTGTGACGTTGTGGTACTGTCACTACCCGACAGGATGGTTCTTCCCAAAACAGTATGATGCGTCTGTACAGGTGGGCACACTGTGGGAGCTTCTGAATGCCACAGCAGATATTTCTGGTCTGTGTGTGTAGACATGACTGTAAGTCAGCAGCAATCCTGCATTTGTATGCACTAACAAAACAAGAAAGAAAAGGAAATACTTGGAAGCCTCACTGGGGACACATCTGCTGACAGCGTGGTTGCTAGAAGCTTCTGCCAAAGACAGAGGTAAGCATTACATGTGCACAATTTGCTCATTTGGTCACTTTGTGAATGACACGAGCGCGTAAACAATGGTTTCATCGACTACTGAAGCAAATCCTAGGGATATCCCGACATCACACTGGTTACACCGACACAGCACAAACGGTGCCGTCAAAGACGAACGCGGAGGCCATGCAGGTTGCTGATCCTGTGGTACAGCTATGATTCCCCCTTAACTGCACAAAAATTCACAAAGTACATCAGTTCTCAAAACTATAACAAACTTTGCATAGTGTATGCTCATGTTAAGCAAATAAGTGTCTGTCTGACACATGCAGCTCCTACTACAGTCATTTCATGACCTTTCACACCCAGGCGTTGTGACTGCACAAAAATGCATGAAACCCACAGACTACAAGAGAGCACTGAACTGTTTCACATTAGATGATCTTTGGCGGAGACCGACACTCCCTCGGCTCATGAAAGAGACAAGTGGGTGACAGCTGGCCAGGGGATGCGTTCAGAATCGAAAGAGGCAAACGTCTGGAATGAATGAAGCAACCCGTAGCACTCAGTCTGGCCGCTGCTGTGCGCTGTCCGCAATCCCTGCACCCCTTGCATGTCACATTTCAGGCGTGAGCGCAAAAGACAGCCTTCGATGAGAGACTGCGCCGATTAAATGTTTGTTTTTCATTTAGTTTTCTAAGCCTACTCCCCAAATCTCTCGAGAAGGCTATTCCGGGATGCTGGTGTTAGGTAAGATCGCAGTGGGAGGCTGCGTCCTACAGACGTTGGGAGAAATCTTGCCGGTGAGACTTTGCCATGGTTCTCGTCTCCTAGTGTCCGTGTGGTCTTGTTGCAGTGGAAATTCAACAGCGTGTTACGTACAGGAGCTCGATTCACACATTCACGCCAGATAAACCGCCGCCTTAGCTCGCATGCATTTCACTCTGATTTGCATAACAGTGACCATTGTCTTCTGAGCACATTTAGCTCAGATTTAGACCCATCCAGCATTCCCAGTCTTTCTTATTATTTAGTTAATTTTGTTTCGCTGTTCTCTCAAAGTTATTTTAGTTGGGAGAAAACAGCTTTTTAACTGCTCTTCCTGCTTGGGTTAAAAGCCAAAAACAAAGACAAAAGATGCTTAGCCGAACACCGAATTGCCAGGCTCCGGAACTGCTTCGAACAGCAGATGACCGCACAGTTACGCCGACCAAACTAGGTGCACAGATGATGGTCCATGGTTTAGAAGCCCTCATTCTACTCACATGCAACCATTTTTGTTCAAAACTTTGTAGAGTTATCCAAGAAGCATTCATTATTTCAAATTTCAAAAACATGACAATTATAACTATTTTAGACAAACATCATTCATACATAAATGTGTTTGGCTCTATAAATTTGGATATATTTATTGAAAACGATCATCTCACACTTCTAATTCATATAATATATAAGAACTGTACACATTGAAAATCTGTATTCATTAATTTAATTCATTTAAAGAGGAAACGGCTGATGGTTGCTCTGTACTTGGTAACACACGTCTCATATCAGTAAGCTGTCATTCTAAACCTCTTGGGCTTCTAAGACTGCAAAATTGTCGAAAAAATAACACCGATGCCTCAACGTACAACTTGAATCACTGGCACATGAGAAACGTATCTTTTTCTGACGGCCCTTCTCATTTTTCGGTCATTATCACTTGCTGGCAAGTCACCCAGATGCATCCACTTCATTTTCGAAACACCGGCCCCTGCATGAGGTGGCTGAGATTGCAAATAAGGCTGTTAATATAAAGCGGAATATATAGAGCAGGATATATTCACTCACTTTTCGATACAAAACAGACATCGATAATTCCCATTTCTCAGGGGCTGTATTTGTGGAAAATGCCACTACACCCAAGGCATCAGGCAGCATCCAACCTTGCTGCTACTTGCAAGATGCATTAACCTGATGCAATTTCACATTGATTTTACTTGTATTTGTGTACGATTTCCCCAAATATGCAATTATGGCTTTGCGAAAATATTTCATAAGACTAAGAGGGGAGAGGTGATAAGTGCGCCGAAACAGAAATAATAACCTTTTTCGGAACTCACATTTGAAAATGACATACTTAATCCAAAAAGGCTACATGAACTTCTAGACCCTAACTTCTAACAAATTTTGAAACGCTGATCCAAGAGGAGGTACCAGATGGCTTACCTCATAATATTCCTTAGCACTGTTGGCACATATAGGTACAGACAACAGTAAATATAAACCATAAAACACGTTTCGGTATAACAGCTTTTAAAAACCTCTAGCAGGAGAAAACTGGCAGCGCATTCTTTTGGAGGAAGGTAGCCATGATGTGTTTCACATGCTTGGGTGCAGGCCAGTGCTCTCTGGCAGTGCTGTAGTGCTCAGGAATGGTCTGTTCAGCTTTGGAGAGGCAATCCTAGAACTCAACACGGCAGGTCAACTGGGCTGGCAGTGGGCCGTACAGATTGTCCTGGCAGTGAAATTTCATTGTCATGGAAATACTTATGAAAGCAATCCAGGGGCTCATGCCTGTCAAGAATTGGTCCCAGGGGTGGGTGAGTGGTACCCAACATAGCCCCAACATCATGGAATGTAGGGGATAGCCACAGACAGCAAAGAGAGTTTGGGAGTCAGATGATTGCTTGGACTGGGGTGTTGGCATCTGCTCTTCCCCTCTCCCCCTATTACTGTGCTAATCCACATCTCCGCTGCAGCTCTGGCCTATCCCCCCCCAGCAGATGGCCACACCTGCCCCTCGGGGGCTCAGACTGTGCTGGTGTAGGGCTGGGAAACCAGGAAAGAGGTAAAGCATCATGAGCCACGGAAAGCTTTCCAGACCAAGAGATATTTACATTCCGACTAATGCAAACAAAACTTCAGTTTAGCAGTCAAGAGTCTCCGCTCATCATCAGGAAAAGGTCAAATTGGACTCTCTTGGGGAAAACAATAAATGCATAAATTAATAAATATTAATAAATAATAAATTTAAACAATCATTTTTATGGGTTGGTCCAGCTAGCATGTGCCATTGTCACGCTAATGCAATGTTATCAGGCTGCTACCAAAGACAACGCTTATGTTGGTTGGCATCTACTGGCACATCTGTGGCAGAGTAGAGCTACTGACTGCCTTTCAGCTTTGGAATGGGCAAGATTTACAGAAAGCTGGGATTATATCTCCATCATGCAGCGAGAGAAGGACGGTCCCGTAGCCATCTTTTGCATCCTCGGTCCATCCTCTAAGAAACAGAGGTCAATGAAGATGTTTGTACAGTTGGTTTGATGAAGCATTGCATTTGCACTTACAGCAGATATGCGTTTATTTTGCAGCTCTCAATCTCATTAGAAAGCTCTGGAGCCCGAGTGGCTCAGGCAAAGTCTCAGTCCTTTTTCAAAAGCCCAGACGTTCTGCTTTCACCTCAAGTAGCTGGGGAGTTTGACAGAAAACACTGTGCCAGCCAAGCTGTTTTGATCTGTATCCAGAGTCCGCTGTTTGGCACTTGCAGTAGCTATCAAGTCACTCCTACACTCACACTTCTCTTCTCATTTTCCATGAGCTCTTTGCAAAATCTGTTCTTTTATTTAAAATACATTTTATGACAGCATGTTCTCCTTTGTAGTAAAAAAGCATTAAAAAAGAAAAAAAAGACACCATGCCATTTTAACTTGGTCTTCTTGATAGATTGTCACTTAAACACAAAACTATGGGAAAACCGTAGAGTCTTGCCTGCCGGGTGCTAGAGATCTCATCTTGCTTCTTCTCCAAATTCCCCTCAGTAATTCTCTTGGTAGCTGCTGGAAAGCTACGGTGAAATGAACATTGGGATGGGCAAGGTATCCAGTGGCCAGACTTAATGTCCTGTACGGATGTGCGGCACATACAGGGACCGCTGAAGATCACACTCTGCTCCTGCCCCACCTTCATTTACAAGTTGAAGTATTTTTTTCCCTTTAAACAAAAAAGCCAGAAAACGGTAAATCTACTCTTCTAGTCTACTTCACCAACTTATTTGTCACAGCAAGAAGCTACCAGAACAAATCATTTTAATGTATTCAACTCCTTTTTTTACATTACGTTTTGCCTTTTCTTTTCTATGTATTTTTTTTTTATTTTATCCATACTTGGGCCACTGGATACTGCTTCAATGGTTAATATCTTCTAACTACTATTAAGTTTTAACACTCGCAGCTACAAGGTAAGACAAGTTTATATATAAGTTTAAATAAATGCTTTTAAAAAGCATTTAGTCCTTTGGTCCCTATTTTCTAAGGAATGATGTGTGTAAATAATACTGGAATCTCTTCTTTTATCCCTTTTTTTTTTCCAAAACTTGCCCTGCCAATCCTGCAGCCAGGGCTCTTGAATACCAAATAGGCACAAAAACCAAAAAGCCAGCCGGCTGGAGAATGTGTGCGTCTGTGTGCGTGCGTGCGTGCCTGTGTGTACACTCATGTGTGTAAGTGCATGTTCAGCATCTGCACGTATGTGTATGCGCGAGTGCATCAATAGGCATGCTGTAGCAGAATGCATGTTTGAAAAACTGCAGCAGAGCGTCGAACTTGGCAAACCCCTCGTCCATACACGCTAAAGTCAAAAACAGGATTGGGGATAAGGAGGCAAAAAAGCAAAGTTGTGTAGGAAAAAAAAAGGAAAACTCTGGTTCCTTTTCCCAGTTGCCCAATTCCTCCACTCCTTTCCTGAATAACCAAGGGACCAGCGTTCATTCATGATATGTAGCAGAGCGAGTTTTCTACTTATACTGCACTTGTGGAAATAAGGTTTTTGGGGCCCTTCATCCTGAAAGAGAGAAAGGGGCTGTCGTCAGACTACAGCACATATCTGCCACACACACACACAGGTACACATTCACACCTGAAAGATAAATGCAACACACAAAGAAGTCAACTAGGTTAGTAAACCAGCTGAAGGGAACATGTGTAGATGTGGCAGAAAGTATTCGTACCCTTGCACTTTTTTCAAATAATGCATGTTCTTACTTTAAAGATTCTAAAGATTGCAGAGAAAAATTGTTTGAATTGTGGAGACAGAGCCAAGGAAAGCATCTAAACAGATTAAAAGTGTCCTTCAAGGTCAAAGTGTAACAGTTTCAAGTCTGTCACTGTCTGCATGAAAATGGGGTAAGGGTGGAAGAACCAAGAAGACTCCACTTGTAAGAGGAAACACAAAAAAGCTTTTCACCTCTGGCACTGGGTGCCTTGAATCTTTGTAGGGCACAATGAAATCAGAAGACTATCAAGGCATTTTGGAGCAAAGCATACTTCTCAGTGTCAAAAAGCTGTGTCAATTGCACGTAATGGATGTAAGGCACGTAATGGTTTCTCCAGCAGGATAATGAGCAGAAACCCACCTAAAAACCACCCAACAATGGATGAGAAGAAAACATCAAACTGTTCTGATGTGGCTGCTGTGAGTCCTGATCTCAACCTCAGTAAACATCTGTGGAAAGAGCTAAAGCTCACAGATGGGACAAGGAACCCATCAAGCCTGAGAGAACTGGAACAGTTTGGTCAAGAGCCATGGGTTAAACTACCAGTGGAAATGTGCAGAAATTTCATTCAGAGCTACAGACAGTGTTGGATTGCAGTTATGCTCTCCAAAGGCTGTGCCACGAAGTATTAGGTTGAGGGTCCCAATATTTTGTCCGTGACATTTTCCTTTCTTTTATTAATTAAAATAATATTTTATATCACAGATGAAAAGCAAAGTTTCTGTTCTATTAATTGTGAAATAAAGAGTCGTGGATACCAAATACTTATGTTAGTTTCAGCTCATTTCAGAGAAAATTGTGAGTGTTTTGCAAAAAGTGGAAGGGAACCAATACTTTTGGGCACATGCATATGTGTGAGAAGCACTGGAAAGCTTAACTAAATTGGGGGAGGCATTAAAAGTGACACTGCTGTAGGTTCAGGCAAAAGGTGAACGCGACCATTTTCCGCTCGCTGTGTGAGTGTAAAGACCCTGCTGGGAAAACACGGGGGAGAAGGGACACAGAAGACAGGTGGTGTCACACAAGGTGGATTAAAGCAAAATAAGCAACAACACAGGTAGGCGTGAAAATAGTTGCATGTCACAGTAAAGTGAGATAATGATTTACTAATGAAAACATCAGTTTTACATTTTTTCCTAAACCTTCTTAACAAAGGCTTTCACATTTTTATTAAGAGTATACTTTAGTCATATTAGTTTTATTATTAAAGGCATTTCTTTGCTGCTTCAAAGTGTGGCAGATCGATGAAAGGCCACCGTGCTCTAGAACCGCTTGTACTGCTTTAATGTTTGCTCAGTGAACCATCATCACCAGATGGATGTGAAAACACCAAATAAATACTGCTTGTCCCATGGCCGTAGACTTGTTGTTACTGGGATGTAACAGAGCAGTAGCCTAGAGGATGTTTTTATCTGCACAACATTGAACAAATTATGGTTGGGTTCGATAGCGTTGGTCCAGGGTTGGTCTATTTTCGGGAGAATTGGGACAATTCCAAAATGGACGAGACTGTAAAATTAAAAAAATGACCACTTTAAAAACAAATATTCAGCAAAATTCCAAAGCTTAACTACTTTAAGAATTCTTTTTAATGATTGCATTGCACAGACCCTTGCTGGCTGTGACGGAAATTCTGAGCCAAATAGCGACCACCAGATTTTGCACTAGAAAAAGGCAAAGAAGAAGAATCAGAATGGATGGGTAACCTATTAGCATCCCAAAAGGCCCTACATGTCTACAGTACATGCCCATACCCTTATGATGCTGACTGAGGGGCTTTATGAGAATTGGATTGTGAGTTCACAGAATGTACAATGTTCTCATCAGGGTTGGTCAGTTGAATGGCAAGAAAAATGGTCACTGGCATGAAAGGACCCTTTCCACAGCGGGACTGAAACAAGGGAGCAAGCAAAAGCTTTTGGACAGCCCTGCCTCCTACCTTGCTCCTTTTCCTGGGACACATTTGTCCAGGTGGAGTAAGGCCCCCAAAATCCTCCCACTTTCTGATATTTCATACAGCTAGACGATGAAAAAGGATGTCAATATGTCACAATGCCAAGTTGAAATGTGCGATGGCTGCAGAAAAATTGTTTAAAGGCAGCAAAGCTATTTCAAATAAAGGATGCGTCCCGTTTCAGAGGTCAACCTGCCTAATGCAACAGAAGTAGCCATTGCTGCGATGTGGCTCTTGAACGTGGAACTGGATTACGGTTACTGTGCATGTCAGTCAGTGCTTTTCAGAAAGCCTGTAGCCACAGTTTAAGAGGCAAACATACAGTCTGGTCCCTGTGCTAAACAAACAAAACCACCGCAGGGAAATGGGGTTAAACTGCAGACAAATTGTGATATAAAGGTTTGTGTTGGTTTTGAATGTGACGTTTGTAGCAGCAGTCTGCAGTAACAAGTTGAGTCGCCACAAAGAAAATACAAATAAAAGTGGATAAAGGAGGAAAGATGCCTTTTTTCCAGCAAATCCAATAGCTGATATTAAAAAATTGGCATCAGCCTCCATACAAATAATATCTGAAGTATAAATTGCACTGGAAAAGAAAGAATTTAATGTGCGTAAAATGAAAAAGAACACATGTATACATGTTAACCTGAAAAAATTAACGTACAAATTCATGTTGCAACAGAAAAAAGTTCAAATGTGATCACCTTCAACCAGTCAGTGAACGTTTGATAGATTTCGGGCAGCTACTGAAGCAGGTACAAACTCTTAGAAAAAGATGGGAAGGTATAGGGAAAAATGTTTGCAGATAAAGATATGAACTGACGCCACGTCATTCAGCGTAGTCGCATCCCTTTCACGTGACGGCATCCAAAGTTAAAATGACACCGTGGGGTGAACTTACAGGTCTGGGAGTTTGTCCTCCCATGACAGGCAGGCTGGTTAGACAACTGAAGGCCATCTTGATGATTGGCCCTTCCAGACGTGTAGGTTGTTTGGGTGAAAAGAAAAAAAATCCAGCGGAGGATTTTTTATTTATGATCTGCCAAACCCATCAACCTTTCAACAGAAACGCTCACCAGATTCAGCAAAGCTCATCAACTCTGCCATATAGAATCAGAGAATAAATAAAACCCAGTCATACATAAATAGGGTCAAATAAAATGGGCAAACAAATAACTCCTTACTTTTTGACATGAAAAAACTACTTTTTGGCAATAGAAATACAAGCTTAGAGCAACGTTTCCAGATCTCTGCTGGAACAGAAAAGCATTGAATACCAATGTTCTCCGGGTGACGTTTCGACAAGTCAACAAGACCAGCAAACCCCCCCATACATAAACATAACCAGAAGAAAAGCAAACGGTCATCTTTGGTCAGTGATACTATCACTATGGGAATGTTATGCTTTTGTTTGATCTTAATTTCCAGGCCCTAGAAAAGATTTCTAGGAAAACCCCTGTGGACCGCCAGTATTTCTTTTCAAATACAGCTTTTAAGTTAAATTTTATATCTGTTTTCTAATCAGAAGTGATGATTTCCATGGTGCTTGTGCACCTACTAAAATACAGTAAGGTAAATCCAGGTAAAACCCGGAGGTCTGCATAAACACTGGCAGCTGTCTGTGGACTTGTGCAAAGGCCACACCAGGGAGTAAGTTTATACACAGTGCATTAAACTAAAATACTTCTATGCTTGTACATTTAAAAATAGATTTTAGTAACGGAGATTGCTAACAATCCACTTTGAACGTTTACTCTTCCTGAGTACGGTGTCACTCCTGTGCTCACTGTATTTTCCTTGCTTAGATTTATGTTTGTAACTGTGGATGAAGAACGCAATGAAGGCAGACGAGGGCTGACAATGCCTGTAGAACAAATGGCAAGATCACACGGAGCAGAGTGGAAAGAAGACTTGGACGTGATTACGGGTAGGTGAGTCTTAAAAGAAATGTAGAAAATGCAGTGTCAGGATGGGAAATGCTGAGGGGTTAGAGGGACAGGGTAGGGGGACAGACCAATCTGCAGTCCATCCATTCTTCTGTGACATTGGTGTCGCTCATCCACTGCACCTTCACTGCCCTTCATTACACATCGCATTTCCCTCAGCCCCAGTGCTACCGACCCGTCTCCTTCTGCTTTATTACACTTTTCAGTGTCACATTTTCAGTCATTTGTATTGATTGACATCATTTTCAGGATCCCTTTCAGTACTGCCATTGTGCACAGTGAAGTAGGTCTAATTTCTTGAAGGCTATTATACTTTTCAGGACCATCAGAATATTTCTGCATCAGTCTGTTTTCTTTACTGCAGTTATTGTTCAATATAAGATACCATTAAAATTGTGCATTGTTGTAACACAATCATAAAAGTCCTCAGTTGTTACTTCAAATGAACAAATCTTTCTTTTTAACTCCATTTATAAGATGGTTTGTTTACAAGGTTATTCACACACTAGTCGAAAGTGTGGGAAAAATGGCTCTGGGGCCTACAGTAGTTAATAAAAACAAAACTATATTACATCTTTAAATGTAAAATGTTATAACAGCAAGGAGGCTTTTTGTTTTTAAAGCCAAAAGTGGCCTTTTTGGTTTCAAATCCACTTTCAAAAGGGAAGAAATCATCACCATTATCATAACAACCATCACATTGACATCACTTCACCGGTACTGTGATGTTTTCCATGGTGCTGATTGTTAAATTTTCATCATCGGTTCAAACTGGAATGTGCATGGTTCTCACACCACAATAAGTACGTGGGTTTCTTGACAGGACAGATCCTCGCTAGTGCCCTTAACTCCATCCAGTGGCTGAGCTCACCTGGTATGGATGGCAGCAATGTCAATAAGGCCGGTTGGCATCTTTTGGCCGTTTCAGCTGGACCTTCAGCCTTTTCATGCCAATCTGGAATCCATTCATGCTCTGGATGGCAGCTTGGGCACTGGATGGGTTGTCAAAGCTCACGAAACCTGGGAATGAGAGTGAATCATGCATATGGACTTACATCCACCCAGGAAGAAACCTAGGAAGTGTGCAGGTACCCAAGAGCCATACTGATACTCTCAATAGCAATTGGTACTTAAGAACAAATCACCTTATGAAGAATTATTATGTGTACACACTAAGTGAATACATCAGCAAAGTGAATAAATGGGGCTTCTGTATGGCTTCGATAATACACACCTTTATAAATTATTTTATTTACTTACTTTCTGTCGTCTTTGTCTGCTTAAAATGTTTTTTCAGATTGAAAAAGTGCTGCCAAGGTGACACAATATCTCATGGTGACAATCAATGAAAAACTGTGTTCGGCGAAACTAAGTTAGAGCTTTTTTTTTTGGCAACAAAATTTAAAGTATATAAGACAAAAGTAACAGTTACAGAAGTTTGTAAATAATTGCAAGTGTTTGTTGAGAATGCTGGTATTCTGCACGAGACAACAAAGACCTGAATCTGAGCTGTTGGCTCTTTGCCCCAGGTTGCTCCTGAGAATGTGGACCCGGTGAGCTGTGTAAACTTGTATGACCATTGGCTCATTTTTCCCCACGTTGCTACGGAACAGCTCGGGCTACCTGGCTTTATTATGTGTGAGCATCTACGAACTGGATACGACAAATACATCAGAATATTTTTTTCATTTTGCAGTGTAGTATGTAGTAGTGCAGCCATTATATGGAGGACTGAAAAGTGCCCACAAAGAGAATGAATGTAAATGCAAATAATTCAAAAATCCACTCACGATTTGTCATCAACAAGCCATTAGGCAGAGCTCTGGCTTACCAAAACATTTGCTCTGGTTGGTTGCCCGGTCCACAAAAACTTTGGCTGAGATGACGCTGCCGAAAGGCAGGAACATCTGCATGAGCTCAGCATCACCAAACTCCTGGGGAAGGTGGTAAATAAAAAGGTTGCAGCCCTCTGGTCCTAAAACACACAAGATGAAGGTTTGGTGCGTGCAAGAGAAAAGCAAAGGCAAACTGTCACAAAGCCCTAAATTTGATTGTTTTTTTGTACAACAATGTTCTGCATGAGCACAGGAAAGTTCCAGAAGATATTGTAAGTAATAATTTACAATTGTGCCATCAGTTACTCGAGCAAAAAATGTCCATTTTTAAGCTCAAACATGTAAATCGGCACGTTTTTGGCTGAAGGGTTGTTTCAATGGAGGATTCCACATCTCACTGAGGAATGCCATATCCTGTACCCCAGCGGCATTATTAAAAGGATCTTCTCTGCATCAAGGCCTACTGATCTTGCACTGTGAATCTGAACACATAATTGGGGGAGAACTTGTTTCCGCCAGTATGCTTTTTGGACTGCAGTCAAAGCAGCGCACTCGTTCATGCGATCCAGTCATTAGTCTGTCCTTTACAGTTTCTTCCGCTTTCACTGGATCATGTAGGAGTGTAGTACCTTGCTGCATAGCGGTCTTTAAATAGACACGAAAGTGTGAAAATGTGATGTCAGCTCCATAAGGCTCGCAAGAAAATTCATGAACATCTTATGAGGATTGTCCACTGCTACGTATACGAATGATGGACGAAAACCCCCTCACACGACCCTGTGAGATTCCTCTAACAACTGCGTTCTGGTTCTGGTTAACATGGGCCTTTTTTTGGTGACCGGATCGTGTTACCGCAGCAAAAATGATAACGCGAAACAAACCGAGGTCCCTTAAGACCAAGACCAACTGATTTTTTTTTTAAACAGTTTTCGGGTGTGAATACCGCACATCTGAAATGCAAATGTGAGGTCCATTGCTGACTCCTGGTTCAAACTTACAGTGCGGTCTTTGGCCTTGCTTGTTATCACTTTCCAATATTCAATATTTTCAATGATAGATGGGCATTTCTGAACACTTTTTCAGAAAATCCTCTTTCCTCTTTTAGCGAAGCTATGGAATTGATGCAATCCACACGCCAACCAGTAATCTCTCTGCTAATATAATGCAGAGGCCATGAGAATGGAGCGCTGTAATTATCACCTTTTATTTCGGGTGGGCGGGGCCTAGATTACCTTCTCTTTGTTGCTGGGGGATGATGGCTGGTTGCTGTGGAAACACTTGGCTGATTGGCACGTAGGCGGCTGGGTAGGCTGCTGAAGCAAGGCATAGTGGGGGGGGGGGGGGTTGCACTTTAAATTTCACACTTGTGTTCGGTTTCACACGACAGCTCAGAGCTTTGCTCCCCTTCTTACATTTCCCAAGTCAATGAGCAAACTTGTATTGTAAAGCCTGGGTCATTTTCCCATGGACCATTTCACAACGCAACGGTGAAGGCAGGCTCAGTTAAACGTGTCGTGCGAAGACACGTGCCTGAAACACAGGACGGCAAGGCTGTGTCCGTGGATGCGTTTCCTGAGCCCTACCATGCCGGTTTATGGTGCTTGGTTCACAGAACATCACCCAGGAGTTTCATTTAGGATGACCATTTGCATGGCAACCAAAATGAAGCTGTCACTGTACTGTACGCAATAAACTGCCAAAGTACACAGTTTACCTGTTTATCCCAGTAGGGTAGCGATTATTTGCCTTTGTGTAAAATATATCAGATTCGTTTTTCAGCATCTGTTTTCCTCTTATCCAGGCACAATACATGAGTGTACATGTAAAGCAACAGAAACAATGGACTGTAAATGAGTAGGAAAATAAACAAACTGCAATGTGCACACGTGACGACAGAAAAAATTGGCATCAGGGTGGAGGGTGGGGGCTTCCTGTGGCTCCCTTGTTCCATTAGCAGCCAAGCACTACGTGTGTGTGGCTGTCAGAAGAATGCAGCAGCAGGTGAACATACCTGCATAATGCTGCACCCCAGCATAGGCCTGCTGGAGTGGGTCAGCCACTGTGGGACTTTGTGCTGCAGCAGGAAACAAAGGCAGAAAGGGGCACTGAACACAGCACACAGAAGTGAGAAGCTGAGATTTGTCACCACTGTGTTTACATGATTCCACCAAAGCCACCGCCTTGTGTTTGGATGGAGGGCAAAGTAAGGAGTTTAGAGCAGGGGGCAAAATGCATGCAAAAAGTATCGGTCAGGCTCGGCTTTTAACTTTTCTAATATAATTTTTCATTTCAAAAATGTACATTTTAGTGGTAATGTTAACATTTTCTTGGCTTTTCTTGATGGAAATGTGTATGTTATAATGTATAATATAGCTCTGGGCTATGACTGCTATGACTGCACTGTGTTCAAGGCAAATAAGCATTTTTAAACACAGTGGTAGTAAAGATCGAGCAGACAGGCAGACAGACTTAAACAGTAGAAAGAGAGGTTAGAGGGATTAAAGAAATAGAGACAGTATAAGAAAACAATAAATTGGATAAAGAGATTGGCAACTTCATCATTGCACAGTTCAATAAAATTGTGGCTATCATTTTGGTTTGAATTATCAGCCACACCTAATAACCATTTTGTTATTCATTGTCACTGCAGCTATAGCATTTGCAGCACTAAATTGCATTTTTATTTTTAGTCTTTCCATTTGCAGCATTTCATGGCTTATCATCATTAAGGAAAGGGATACATCTTACACAAAACACTTTTTGTCGCCACTTCATCATAATCATAAGGAGAAAATGTTTACTAAATGCTTATGGTCGCATCTCCGACTCCACCTCACCTGGGTATGGGTGAATCCCATTGGTGTAGATGGGCTCGGAGGCATGCTGGCCATTGGACTGGGGTGGGAGGGCACTGAACCCATTCACACCAAGGGGGGCGGCAATGCTGGGCACAGCTGCTGTACTGATCCCTGGGGGGGTGCTGGTGCCTGTGAACAGAAGGAACTGGATTGCTGAGGTCGGTGAGTGGGGTGCAGGATCTTCACATCTGACCCAAACACAAATACAAGATCACTTCAGTCGGACTCAGGAGCTGAGGGGGTTTAAACATATCTGTGTGTTAGCTGGCTTCCTTCCCTCAAGTCACATTTCAGGTATGTCACCTTGTCAATGCATTCTCTTGACAAGGGATTATCACAGCCCCTCCTATTGAGGGACATTTAAGTCAAATAGGATTAAATTCGATAGGCATTACATTAATACACATGCATTTCTATGGATTACAAAAGCTGATGTAGCGAAAAGCCACTTTAGTTAATTCGATCACGCCCCCCCCACTCTTGGGGGACTTGGCATGGTGTGATAAAACAAGGTCTCTGAAAACAACATTCCATCAATGTCACCTCTTACATTCTTATAAGGAAATAAATACAGGTGGGCGAAATGACTGAAACATATTAAAAGGAGATCAACAAGTAGCTAAAATGTAAGTGTAATTGCAAAGGTGGGTTATATTAGGTTGACTGCTGACCAGCAGTGGGTGACAGCTATGAAAGGTCTGGCAGTCAAAACTTTGATATGTTTCATGATTTTTCAAAGCAAGATTATTCAACTAACAGTGTTCAAAGAGGCCAAGCCCCCAGAGCCTGAACTGCAAGTTCATCGGTCATAAAAACTGCTAAATTATTTATGCATTAAGGGAAAAAGTCTCAGAAATATACCTATGCACCGGTATTCAAGCTCCCCATTTCAGAGTTCCTAATATAATGAGCAGTATATATTAATACCCATCTTGTTATCTGAGCTGAGAAGTTCCATCTTAACAAGCGCTATACCACAGGAAAGCTGAGATGGACCAGAACAAATATTTTAGATTTGTGCAAGTGCAAAGCTTGGTGGCAACACTGCACTGAACACTGGTGTTCTCAGCATTTGCCTCCTGTGTGCCCATGTTCAAACGGCAATTTTTTTTTAGAAACGTCTCTGTTTATTTATGTATCTCCTTGTTTAGCATCGCAGAACTGTGAAATCCCCAGGCAGCCTTGTTTCAATAGGGTTACTATTCAGAAACTTCTTGTACCCAAGGCTGTTGTGTAGATTGTAAACATAAAAATGGCAGAGATACATATTGACATGGGCAGCCATCTTGAGGGAGAGCCAATGAGTGTTCTGCACGGTTTTGTAAAGAACTGGAGGGCTTTCTGCTTCGAGAGTGGTGCACTATCCCACAACACACATTTCATGACTTGCATTTTCTGAAAAATGCCAAGGAGCGAAGCTGCTCAGAGCACATTTTTCAAAAAAACTTCAAAGTTAACACAGCCACACTGACAGTTTCAAAAAAACTTTACTTGAAGCCAACACTCATGTTCCACTCAAATGGTTGCTCACACACATCTACTCCCATATGTATATTCGCGGGCATAAAGAAACTATCCTGGTGCCCACTGAACCGAACAAGACACAAGCCATCCATCATAAATGTGCACCTGCTGATAAACGGTGGTCCCATTCCTTTTCAGGTTCTTGACATATATTTAAGTGTTTCTGTTATTTTGTCCATTCTCTGCGGTTTCACTCTATTCTTCAATTTGAAAAACAATTTAACCTTGTGTGCTTCCGGGTCTTCAAGGTCTGTTAGCTTATCCTGGGGGCCAGCAGGGTATTCCTTTCCTGTCTGACTGCACACGTATCCACGGTTGCCACAGCGATGCCCTCCAGCAAAGCACAAGCCCCTCACTCCGTCCCTCTGAATACAATAGGTGTCCTCAATGTCATTTGTTTGCTCCAACGCCCAACCCACAACCTTTCAGGCTGAGATGACAAAGTCCCTAAATCATCAGCTCCCAGAATAACCTCCAGCATCAGGCTGGCTGAGAACTGCATCACAGATCTGTGTCCACGAATAACAGACAGCATCATAATGCATTTCTGACTCAAAAGCCTCAGCACCCCCCACACAAGGAACTACTATATTTTCCACACTATAAATTTCTCCAGAGTACGAATCGTATGCATTAAAAATGCTTCAAAAGTCGCACAGGAGTGTAAGTCAGACATAGCAGGTATTTTACTGGTAAGCCCACAATGCACTGTAGGGGAATACCAGACCATGCATACGTTCATAACCACTCCCTTTAGACCGATTAAACACACATCTAGCAATGGCTCTCAGATGGATGCATAACTTCATTCAGCAATAGTTTATCATGTTTTTATTAAAAATAACCTATTACTAGCATATCAGTGGTGGAAAGAATAGTAGCATACAGGCCTTACTACACATTACTAGTAGATAAATCCTAACATATAGGGCTGCCCAAAAATACATGTTTAAATATCAGAATAGAGCGTATGCTATCAAACGTGCTGTGACAAATAACTAAAATGCTAGTTCAAGTTCTCAATAGCATTACTGCAATAGTTGACATCTTCATCTTCACTCTTGCTGCTGCTGCTAAATGCTTTAGCAATTTCTTGTTTGTCAGCGTCATCCGCCATATCATTCTGAGATGTTTCGCCAACGGACGTATTATTCTCTTCAGTCACTGGAGAACATCTTTTCTCTAATTCGAGATGTGATCGTTGCCACAATGATGGACTTCCAACTCCAACTCATGCATCCTATGCGCCTGGTAGCAGTAAAACTGTGTTCACTGTTAGTCATCTGGGACTCCAAAGGCAATGAAGGAGAGCCTTTAAGCTGCAATTCACAGAAGTGTTTAATGGCTGCAGCAGCTTTATCGTTCTGCCCATAATGATGAAGGGAATTGTGTTTACAGCATCAGTTTTATCTTTGGTACTTTTTGTGTTGTGTGCATATATGATTTCCAGTGGCAGAAATACTTTGCCTGTGTTAATGAACCCATCAGGATGTTTACCAAAATACCTATCTGACCAACACTTCTTATTTTTTCATCTATCCACCCCTTCTGTTTGTCTGCACAACAGCAGAAGTGAGAAAACCTTTTTCAGATATCGACTTATGTTTGAATGTCACCATAGGTGGCAGCTTTTCCTCTTCAGCAAAGCAAGCCAAAAAGATGTAAAGTGTGATTTCCCATTACCAGTAGCACATCCACCACATTTTTTAGACCTTATTTCCTCACGCTGTGATCTACTGGATTGTCATAGGTCCAACATACGTTGTCCATGTTGATGATTTGGACCCAAGACCCTCTGAGTGTGAACCCTATGTCTTAACAAACATGTGAAAATTATTAACTTGATATCAGCTGCACAACTATGGGCTTGAACATATTCAGGCTGCTGGTTGCTGACACATTGCTGTACATGCTCATATGAATAAACCATTATGCTGCATGAAACTAAAACACCACGCTGACCTGCCAACAAAATCTGCATCGTCTTTGCAAACACCTATGCATGGAGATGTAGCTGCACTGTTGATAGTTTTCTGCTGGCAGCTCGCCATTCAACAACCCATTTACAATCTTGCTCTTCCAGTTCAGACCAGTGTGCTTTTAGGCCACTGTTGGCTTTCTTTGTTTTTTTTTTTTTTTTAAATTAGATGAACAGATTCTTCAACCTCATGCCAACCTCTTGCAAGTTTCTTCCTCACAACTTATTCACATTCATCTGAACGATTGCTGTTTTCTGTAGCTAACAGTAGCTAAAACTCAGCAGCGTTGTTTTTCCGGTGGCACTTTAGGTCTATTGCAGCTCTTTTGTCATCAACTAACAAAACTACCAGTATAGGCAACACGTAATATAATACAGAAGATTTTATACAGATTTTTTTTTATCATACTGTATATGTTGCAGTGCATGAGAGGTCGCATCAGCCAGTGAGGTGGGGAAAAAAACTTAAGAGTCCAGAAAATACGGCAATTCCTACAACCAACACTGTTTGCTCTTTCGAAGTTCACAGTTTACTCTTCAAAACTGAGGCCAGCATACTGATTGTGTTTTGCTATTTCAAATTTCAAAGTGAGAAAAGACAAATACAAAGACAGGCTGTAAAAAGGAATAGTATAGCATTTTGTGTGAGGGGCGAGCTTGACAATTCTTCCGAAGGGGTGTAATTGAGGGAGGCACGAAAAGCGTAGCTACATACCTGAGGAAGGAGTCATGGGAGCTGCAACAAGGCCATTTACATTGAACGCTGCTATGTGCTGCATCTGTGCTGCAGCGATAGCTGCCATGGGGTTCAGGTAGGAGCCCTGGGTTGCAGCCATAAGGGTGGCTTGTTGTTGCATCAGTTGCTGTCAGAATTGAGGAAGTGAGAAACGTAAATAACACGAGGCAATATATTCCAAAGAATATATTCCGATTTCCAGGTCTCTTTTGTCTTGGGACTTGCTTGGTGTTTAATACTACTGGACCAGACAACAAACTTGATGCATTACCTTCTAAAAATAAAGCGGTTTTGTGATCTGCTTAATTATTAGTAGGTAAAACACCAAATGATGGTTTCCCAGTTAAGATTCTTATAAAATTGTGAGTGTTTCGGTTTGAAACATTGTGACATGTCAATGTAGATGGGAATGTTTCTCACCTGCCAGGAGTAACTATCACTTACAGCATGGGTGTAAGCTCCATAGGGTCCAAACTGGATGGTCATAGGGCTGAAGATCCCAAGCTGGCCTGCCATTTGGTGCATCCTTCGTAACGTGCGCTCCTTATCTGTGTCAGCAAACTTCACCACCAGGCTGGAGGAGGCACCCTGGTAAAAGCAAAGCACCATGGCAGTTTCATTCCCCCATCACTGCTGCTGCTGTGTTAACGTTGGAAGTAGCCCTGAAGAACTAAGCTCAGTGTCAAGCAGCACCATTAATGCAGACATGGATGAAAGAGGCATTATTCAAAGTCATAATGTTCAGATTTGGTTCCCAGAGATAAAGTCTCTTTTGCCTCTTTTTATATGAGTTGTTGCATCATTTCTATTTCCTGAAGATACTTATGAAGGAGTGCACACTTGTACCCATATAAACAATGGCTACTGAGGACTCACAAATGTTCATGTTAATGCGGAAGATACATTGCACCAGTGGCTTTACTTCCCCAGATTTGTCTCCAGCTTAGAGAAGAATATAATGTGCGTATCTTCAGGCAAGATGAGTTGGCTGAATCCTTTGTTCCTGGCACAGTATGATGCCCAGCTGCATTCAAGTACAGTAAGGATGCTGATGAGCTGAATCTTAAACCCGGACTGGTTTCTATAGACTGCATTTACAGCTGCTTATACTGTTGGATGGTCTAAGGCTAAGTTGTTGGGTTTATACATGAAATAGCAAGAAGGGTACAGGCAAAATCATCTGTGCATAGGATCAGGAGGGTAAGGAAGCGAACTCCATGAGCACTAATATATTAACCCCTGGTCTATGGAAAGTGTCACCTTGTTTGGGGGTTGGTGCAGGAGGTTAGACTAAGGTGCTGCTACTTTGTTTTCAGTTTGCAACATAATGTTTCTATAAACGGAGACTGAAAGTGTTGGGCCAAAGGAGAAATACAAATGTCAGAGGGACAATGGTTTGTGAGTGGATTTAAGGTCAAAATATTGGAAGCATGCCTTTAGAGCACTGCTGAATTTCTCCAGGATCCAGAGCCAGAAGCAAGCAACTAGAAAAAGCCACCAAGAATGATTTACATGTTGGGAGATTGACATCCATATCTAACCTATATGCAAATTAATGTATCGTAACATCAGGTCTAACTTTGGTGCATGAAGGTTTTCTTATCTGCTGCAGAGGAGTCTATGTGCACTGTGGTGTTCAGGGACTCTCAACAAACCTCGGAGTGAGAGAAAGCGCATGCTCCACACAGACGTTTATCAGAAGAACCTCATGCAGCTCCCAGACAGGAGAACCATCTGACGCCCCTTCAGAAGACCCTGTTTCAGGTAGCTGACTCAACCTTTCGAAGCTCTAACAGTGCTCCATCTTTGCCCTGCTCAATCTCCCGACCTTTCTTTGCTCTTCCTTATCCTTATCCAATTTCCCAGGGCTGGCGGACAATCCAGTATGTTGCATTTAATGAGGGCATTGCTGAACAAACATCAAACTCTGGCACCCAAGCGTTTTTCAGCAGTGGAGCTGGCATTTAGACCACATTCAGACAATTCTCAGCATCTCTGTTTATTTATGTATCTGCTTGTTTAGCATCGCAGAACTGTGAAATCCCCAGGCAGCCTTGTTTCAAATGGCATTTGTTTAATGTGGAGGATTAGTGTTCTAACTAGTGTGACTTTCGTAATGCATCTTAAATAGGCTGACTTTGGCCCATTTACATATAATACAGTAAACTAACAGGTCTGGGGTTGCTTTTACAATCATACAGGTTGGGGTTAGCTTATGAAATTTATCTCATATAATGTAACAACAGACAGGATTTTGAGATGAATAAATCCAGTATAATGTACTTATACTAATATTATACTTATACTAATGTACTTAAACTAATATATTAATATACTTGCTTTAGGCAGTCTAACAAACAGGCTAGGTTTAGCCATCTAACACATCTCAGACTGCTAGGTTTAGCAAATATATGGTAACCCGGGACACAAGTCAGAAATCACAGCAAGTAAATTATTAAGGACTCACAGGCCTTGACTGTGTGAAAAATGTCAAGTTCTGAATAAACAAACTGCAAGTGGGAACATACAATGACTAATATAAATCAGAAATAAATCCAACAAATAAACAAAATAATAACAGGAAAGGGCACAGCTTCTATATAAATAACAAATATGGGGAATATGATAGGGAGCTTTAGTGTTGCCAGTTGCAGCAAAAAGATTTGAAACTTGTTAGAAAACGAATCAACTAAACTATTTTTTAAAAATTTAAAATGCAGCAGAAGACCTATGCTTTTTCATTTAAAAATGCGACTGATATTTGGTAGAAATCCAGAACAGGATGCTACCTTCTCTGACATCTGTAGTGCACATATCCAGAACAGAAAGTAAAATTAATTGGTTTATCTCCCAGAATTTTTTTTTTTATTTATAAGCACCTCTTGAAATTGGAAAAATAGACTGTATTAGCACTTCAGTAACATCAGTCAGCAAAATTATTCATCCCTTGAGGTCCTTTTGAAAAATTCACCAATGGACAAATGCAGGGAAATGAAATAATTTCAGCTAAACTTTTACATTATGCTAGCTTAAATATAATCATGTTTAGTGCTAAATTCATTTTAGCATTATAAAATATATATGCAGTTGAGTATTGAGACACCACAGAAGGGAATAGTTTCAAATTTACTTTGGTCTGAATTGCAGAACTGTTCTGACTTTTTGCTGTTTGTGCTGTGGTACAAAGGTAGATCTTCCATGTTTCAGAAAGTATGTTGCCCAAATCTGTAAACCAAATGCAATGTGGTGAAATCCCAACTGACTGTCCTGCACAAAGACTTCCAGCCAGCCAGTCCCTGAATTTTGCAGCCTCCATCTGACACATTGGCCTTCTCATGGAATTCAGTGGACTCAGCATCAGCACCTTTCCTCTGCAGCCATCCTCACCCATACGTTTTGTCGAACCTACTCCAGGTCAAGATCTACAAAGTAAAGCAGCTGGTGAATGATCTTTGCCATATTAATTGAAGCTTTTTGAAAATAAATTGAATTCCAGGACTGAAGTATTGGACCCAAACTCTGGCCACATCCAGTCTTCAATCATGCAATACATACATACATAAGCATGCCTTGCTACTCCTGCTCTGCAGGTCTTGGGTGGTTTTTGTAAACCCACCACCGCCCCACCTCCATTTTCTTCAAGGAGCCTCTACAGGGGGTCAGCAACCTCACTCAACAGCAGGTGTGAGGCCTCAAGCAAAATCCAAGCCCAATCGACTCAAAACCATCCAAACCCACAGCCAGCCCGATACTTCTATCTCCTGAAAAAGCCTTTTGTCCTGGTTACTATCAAGAGGGCACACGTGTTAGTGGTTCACTCCTACAGATCCTTAGGACTCCACATCAACAACAAAACAACTGTTCTTACAAAACCAATGCACTGTGCAGAGCAAGCTATATTTTGTAAAATGTTCAGATCCTTTGACATGTTTGCTGCTGAGAACATCACATATGGTGAGACTTATAGACTCAAGAAAGTTAAACGAGTTTAGTCATGGGTCAGATTCCTGATTCAGTTGAAGCAGGGACAGAGGTCAGGATGAGGAAGAGGCTCCAATTCATCACAGACAATGGCTCACATCCCTTCAACAAAATGATCGCCACGAGCTTTTTGTATTTAATGCTAATGTGTTTAAACTGCAGTGATTCTGAATTTTTCTGCAGGGATTAATAAAGGTATAACCTATCATGTCCTATCCTGTCCTGTTCTGTCCTGTCCTATCCTGTCTTGTCCTGTCCTGCCCTATCCGTTCATTTAAGTTTTATATGATGTTTTTAACAGTACCTTCCCTATGAATAAATCAAGGGACTAAGCTCTATATATTAAGCTTTTATTTATTGTTATAGTGGGTGGACTTAGGGACAATTTCCAGTTGTATCTGTAAGTTGAGGCACAGATGTACACATATAGCAGTGGAGCTATATGTACAGCTACACATACACACACACAAACACTGGTGCATTATTCAATCTCTGCACCACAAAATTATTTGACGAATACATGGATTAAACATGGCTTACTTTAGCTACGGCTTTCTTTTTTCTCATCTCTAGGGTAGGTATTAAATTAATACTTGGATACTCAGACAGAATGATGAGCAGTTCACTTCAATGGACTTATGGACAGGGAAATGGGCACTTCTGTTCAATGGACTTTTCAAACACATTGTAATGCATGATGACAGGGGTCACATATACCAGTTTCTTCTTTTAGAGTCCATATTAAGCTCAGAGGGGTCAACTGCTATTCTATAATTTATATCTGTGGTTTAAAATCTGTGGTTTCTGATTTTTTAATTTATTCTTGATGAGTAGGTGGGCTCCTTTGCTCATTTTCACAAATTGCCACACAGCTCATTGGGGGATGGTCACAGATGGGGCTGCATAGAGGTTCAGGGTGGGGTCTGCAACTAGCAACACAGCTAACTGCCCCCTCTGGAGTCTTAATATTGGCACATCAGCCCTGTAAATTGGAGTTAAAAGCTTTCTGGGAAAAAAAATGGTAGGAGGTGCGATTTGGTTTTGCTTTTGAACCAGGCCAGTAATTTGAACTGTTGGTGCAGCTGGTGCAATACAGGGCGGAAGAAAAAGCTAATGTCACCATTAGCCATGCAAATCTCTGCATAAAAACTACTCACGAAGCAGCTAAGCTTAAAGTCAGTTATAAATCAGTGTGTAAATCTATGTACCGGATTCACCAGTGCTGGCAGGTTTTTTATAAATTTGCTTTGGTTTGGCTCCTGTGTTGCATGTGTCTATCCAAAATTTTAATCGTTGCTACTCCTGGGCTCTGCAAACAGTGAATGCTACCACCACCTGTTCCTGGTAAATCCCTTACAGGCATTACAACCACTGTCAGGCCCGACTCTTGGTCCTGGGTCCTAAATGCAGAGGGTCTGAAGCTAGAGACTTGTTGTGGTTGTGGACTGACTGATTGTGTTATGAGAACTTTTTCAGTTGAAAAAATAAGATTTAAAACTGGACCCTAGTGATAGGAACTATATGGCCTAAATTATGTGGACCCCTAATTCTAATGACTGAGCTGAGATGTTTCAGCTGCATACATTCAGCATACAAAAACATTCTAAACAGTTGTGTGCTTCCAGCTTTATAGCCACAGTTTGGGGATGAAGCTCCTCTCCAGCTCCAGCATGACTGCCCCCCCCGTGCCCAAAGCCAGCTCCGATAAACACATGGTTTTCCCAGGTTGGTGTGGAAGAACTTGAGTAGCTGCACAGAGCCCTGACCTCAATCCCACCAAACACCTTTCGGATGACCATTGGTGTCTGACCTCACTGATGCGCCTGTGGCCAAATGGGCACAAATTCCCACAGCCACACTCCAAAATCTGGCAGAAAGCCTTCCCAGAAGAGTGGGGGCTGTTATAGCAGCAAATGGTGAGAATAACTCCATATTAATGCCCAGGGGTTTGGAATGGGAGGTTCAACAAGCACATATGAGTGTGATGCTTATGTGTCTGCATACTTTTGGCCATAAAGAGTACCACTGTGCCAATTTTGCAGCTACCTCCCCCCAAATATGTCAGACTGATTAAACCGGTAAAACCTTTAGAGTCTTCCCTAAAACAAAAAGTTGGTCCATTCTATACACCTTTTTGTACAGAATGCCTGCAATGCAGGTTAAATTATTTTGAATCACAGCATTCCACTAAGTGTGTGCGCCTGTATGAGTGTCCATGCAAAACTGTATTATGTGAATGAGTACATGTATGTTTGTATGCATATATGATTGTGTTCACGTGTCTGTTGACAATGCGAGTACAAAAGTTTTAATGTGTGTGGGAGGCCTCCACACAGTCCTCACCGGCATGGTCTGTCCACCGTGCAGGGTGTTGATGGCTGCCTGTGCTTCAGCGTGGTTGGAGAACTTGACAAAGGCACAGCCTGCTGACAGATCAGAGACAAACTGTGAGAAGCTCACCAGTGGAGACTTAGCCTTGCACAAGGTAAAAACACTCATTACCATCACTTTGATCCTAAAGTTTCCTTAATGTGTTTCATCTTTTATGGCTTCGGAGCATAACGGGGAATAAATCATTCTAATGGTACTGCATGCATTAGCCACTCATTGCTCAGTGGCCCTTGATCCTTTATAAAACCTTCCAACTTGGGAGGATGGGAGACCAAAACTTTCATTTCTAGGCTCATTTGTGATTATTAGTCTGTTGAATACGCAAACTTTGTGATCTACCCAGGCTTTTGTCTATGAAAGTAGTTGCATTGACAAGCAGAGGCCGTTGCGTATCGCATGTTCGGCCCTTTTAAAGGTGTTTCTGACGATTTTACATCTTTAAAGAAATGTGTAGCTTCGGTTTCGAGAAAGGCGCGGTAATCCCACGCTGTAATGAAAGTGACGTTGCGGATTTCTAAAACAAAAACCTTGTCACACTATGGTGGCTGCGAAAAGCAAATAAAGGAAAACAAGCAAACAAACCAAAAAACTGGCTTCAGTGAAAAAACATCCTGTTCAGTTGGGTCACATCCAGCTTAGTCTATGTTTGGTCTGCATGTTCTCCAGGTGTGCAGGATTCCTCCGAGGCCACCCCATGCGTGTGTTTGAGGTTAACTCTAAGTTAGTACGGCCACCATGGGATGGCCCGGCCTCCCAACTGGAGGTTGCTTCATTGCCAGGCTCACAATGATTCGGAGGTGGGATCCAGACCACTGTGAATCTGGGCAGGAAAAAGTGGCTTCTGATAATGGATAGATGAATATAATACAAAATAAAAATAAAAGGTTGCTTAACCTCTCCAGAAAGAAGGGACATTGTGGTGACAAAACAGTCTTAATTCCACAAGTAGCTTCTTCCTGAGCTGTTCGTGGAGTAGCAAAATCAGCATGAAATGATCATTGTGTAGGAATTAAACAGTGGAATATATAGCATTCAAATTGTTCTTTTCTGTGCTGCAAATGTTTCATTTCCATGAACTCCTCTCAGCCTCTATGAGAGAGCATTGTGAAACCATTGCAATTAAAGCCTTCAGCCCTGGTGGCTCTCAGTTACAGACGCGAGAATAAACATAATTCTGAGTGGAGGGACGCATTGACAACACGATTTAGCAGAACATATTTCTCGGCGCACTCTCCTTAAAGCAGTTTTAACACAAAATATGACCTGTGGGCCTTCATTATGCTCCTTAGATTCTGCTGACGCTAACTGAGAATCTAACAACTGCACACAATTGGGATGTGAAATTTAGCGCAAAAACTTCCATTCTGAAAAAGTTAAATTAATATTTTATATAATGAAATATTCCCAGCGGAAGCGAACACGGATGTTAGAACACTGAAATGCATGAAATAAGGTAGCAGCGGAGCAATATCACCGTTTTAATATAAATTCCAAATGTAGAGCGGAGCAGCTAAGGAACGTGAGGTTACGTGTAAGCAGCCCTTAGCTACCCTAAAAAAGGAAGTGTGGAGGTGGTGGAGGGGTTAGAAGGGTGTGGGGGCTGAATGGTGAATGATGGCTCTGACCCTTACTGGCCCCATCAGGCCCTCTCAGGATGGTGCACTCCTCGATGTGGCCAAAGCTCTCAAACAGCCGCCGGACATCATCCTCACTCTGCTGCTTCCCCAGCATGCCGACAAAGAGCTTCCTGTCTTCTGAAAAGAAAGCAAAGAGAGAAAGAAACAAAAGAGAGAAAGGAGCACAGCCCGGTGTAACAGGTGCAATAGCTGGGCTGCTGGGACAGACTAGCATCCATGCTGATAGCACAGAATTGGACGAAAGAATAAATTACACTAAAATGCAGTGCTCAGCTCTGGTCAGCAGTGTGGCCTCGGTTTTTGATCTGCTTTTATTTATCCATTTTTACATCGAAGCCATCAGTCAGGTAATAATTTAATGTACAGATTTTCAGCTGTCGAGGAACACACAATGAGCTTGACTTATTTTAGATATTCACCAACATACAGTACATTCGACACTATCCAGAAATTTTGCACTTTGATTCACCTCTCCATGCACTCCAGGGAGGGAGCAACTAATAATTTCAAATAAAGATGGAATTTTGGGGGTTAGAGTTGGATTTTCAACAAACAGTACAGGACACTGAGGTCCACGGTGAGGCTTTGGCTGGTCTGCCCTTTATTCTGGCACTTATGTGGCTCAAATATATGAGTGTGTTTGGCAGGGTAGAACTCTAGCTGTCATCACACACCAACTCCAGGTTACAGAAGGAGTGAGGGTTTGGCCTAGCCAGTTGCCTAATATTCCGTCCTGTTCTTTGGACAGGAATTAGTCCCATTCCCCATCAGTGTATGTTTCTCACTCAACACAGTTATGGATTAAACCAGCTTCTGAAGAAGAGCTGTCCCTGGAGCTGATGCAAACTGGCATGAGGACGATGAGGAGTTGACTGATAATGGCATGGCTTTCCTGGGAGCTTTTTGCCTGAGAAAGAGGAACGCGAGCCCCTCATGGGCCTGCCAGGTCTTATTAAAAATACGATTCCCGTTCATTGCTTATTGCACACAGAAAAATCTCTGCAAATCCTAATAATATACTTCACCCTTCCCTGCATGCTTTACAATAAACTCTTTTAAAAGGCTGTGAATTATTATGAATTGGCTGCTTTTACTTTCTAGTGCTTGTTGGGATTCCATTGGGGGCATCGCTCCAGGGAAGAGTAGCCTCCTTTCCCGAAAGATTTGAATCCTTTTTCGTTTCTCTTCATTTGTGCTTGGGTGGAAAGAGAACAGGGGCTGGGTGGGGTTGGTGCAATTGTTTAAACTGTGATCAGCAGAGACAGTAAAGTAAATATTTAGGCATGCTTCCCCCCCTCACACCGCTAAACAGCATTTCTTCCCTTCACCGGCACTGTGTAAACTCTGTCTTTGGTTCGTACATCCTGAAGAACTTATGAGCTTAGGGTCTCCCTTATCTTTGAAGGCCTCAGGATGCACCGTTTCTGTAACCTTTGCAAACACATCATCTTGCATGCCGCAGACACCAAAAAAAGTGAAAACTTTATTTCATTTTACTCTTACTTTATTCCAGTGATATATAAGGTTGAGATGAGTCCGTCTATTTGCCGAGTACGCTGCTGTTCTGCATGCCGCAGCTTTCCGCAGCTCTTGGTGACGCTAGCGGGAGTGCAACTGCTGTCCTGTGTGAACACTTGGAAGCTGCAAGGCTGCACACTGGGTCTCCGGGTTCTTGCCCAGTTGCTCTGGTAGCAACCTTTCATTCCCGTGTTAATGAAAGCAAAATGAATTACCTACAAGTACAGGCAAAAAGCAGTGCCGGTGTTCCTGTTGCTTCCTGCTTAGGGAAAAATGTTACAAACCAAATTTGGATCTGCCATCTTTTCATCGACTGACCCACTTTTCATTGCAGGCCCACTCATAGCACCCACAGATGTTCCTCTGTTAGCTTCCCGTTGGCTGCTGTGCGGGCCACAATTCATTAGTGTGCCTCACGCCAGTCTCCCGAGCAGCGATTATTGGATTTCCCGCTCTCCCCAAGCTACTCAGGAGCTTTAAAGTATGTTTATGAATATGAATAAATGACTTGTAAATGCACACAGTGAACAAAGAGATATTTAACTCGGTGCCAAAGAAGTTTTTTGCAGTAAAAGACCAAAAAAAATCAATGCATACCGAGTTAAAACTGAATTTGTTTCAGAAGAGGATGAGATCCACAGTCAATCGTTCTCAGGGTCCGGATGTTTGGGAGTCTTCGACAGTTCCCTGCTGGCAGACTGACCCCCCCCTTAGCAAAGTGTTTGCCATCTCCTGTGCATCCTACTTCACAATTTGGGGTCACTCTTCACAAAATGTCACAGAGTTTTCCTCAGTCTGGTTTTTTGCTGTACATTCTTCATACCTCTGCTATATCTCTGCACTGACTTTCTCACACTCACTCTCTCCAGCTTCTATAGCTGCACTGTACTTCTCACACCACTCACACACAACTCCGTCATTTCCCCCATTGTCACCTCAAACTAAGCACGAGGAAGGGGGGGGGGGTATGTGTAGGGGGAGGTGTGAGGAGCTATTTTCTTGTTACGCGAAAAACCTTTTTCTGTTAAACTGCAGAAAGTAGGCTGATGAGGCTTACATACTTGGCAAGGAAACGTCCTGTCCTCGCTCACATCTTGTGCGATCCACATCCCTGCACTGTCTGTCCCGTCACCTCTCGTGGTAGAACATTTCAATCCCTTGGATGCATCTCACTTCTTATTAAACTCTGCAGCCAGGAACACAAATCGCTCTCTGAGTCAGTCCAAATCCCTCAGACTTCGTGTCGCTGGAATCCCTGGTCTGTTTTTTTGCACTCGAAATTCACTGATGTTCACAATCCCTGTTTGTGTTGCACAGCACTGATTCACTGTATATCACTCTGCCACTTGAGCTCACGCACTTGCCAGCCAGCACACCGTGACAATGACGTTCACAGTTTTGTAGGCCTCACAGGGCCTGATGCTAGAATACAGAGTTCAGCAGTAAACGCTATTCCCTTACTGTCAAATGGTGTAGGAGAAACTGAAGCCAGTGATCTGCAACAAATGTCAAGGCTTAGTGTCAGAAGATGTAGTATTGTTGCACGACAACTCCCACACACACTGGTCCAGACTATTGAAACTCTTTGGAAATTTTGAAGAGCATCCTCTGTGTAGATGTTCCTCCTTCAGATTTCTGCTTACTTTGGCTCACTGAGAGACACATTAAGAGGTCAACAATTCACCAGCGACCAGGCAGTGAAGGAGGTGGTGAACATCTGGCTTGTCAATCAGCTGAAATCTTTGTTTCTGAGGACATACTGAAGCTTGTCCAACACTGTACTGTGTGTCAACCTTAGAGACTTTGTCAACCAATGGTGATCAAGTAAACTCTTTCTGCATTCATTTTATGCATTTATTGTAGACAATTCTACGACCAGACTTCAACTGTCTTATTTTGGACACATCCTGAGGAGAGAACAGTCACTGGGAAAAGATATCATGCTTGTGTAAGATCAACGGAAAAGAAGAAGACCTGCAATGCAGTGGATGGACATGGTGACCACAACCATGGATGCCCCTCTGACAAGTCTTAGCCAACTTGCTGAAGACCGGATACTTTTCAGGACACCAACTCGACGGCACTTTACAACAGTTCTACCAAAAATCCGATAAGTAGCACAAATGCACACTACCCGGCCAAAAAAAAAGGCACACACTAATATTTTGTTGGACCATCTTTAGCTTCGATTATAGCACACATTTGCCGTGGCATTGTTTCGATAAGCTTATGCAATGTCACAACATTTATTTCCGTCCAGAGTTGCATTCATTTTTCTTGTATTGATGCTGGGAGAATCGGACCACAGCGTAAAGTCTTCTCCAGCACATCCCAAAGATTCTCAATAGGGTTAAGGTCTGGTGGCCAATCCATGTGTGAAAATGATGTCTCATGTTCCCTGAAGCACTCTTTTACAATTTGAGCCCAATGAATCCTGGCATTGTCATCTTGAAATATGAAGAAAAAATCCATTGATGGAAAAATCTGTTCATTCAGTACATTCAGGTAGTCCACTCACCTCATTTTTTGGGCGCATAATGTTGCTGAACCTAGACTTTATCAACTGATGCAACCCCAGATCATAACACTAAGTTAAATCCAGATGCTGACATTTTTTTGGACGGGCAGTGTAGAAATATTGCAAATATTTTTACTTGTTATAACAATTTTATTTCACTGAAGTGGAAACAATTGATCCGCTGTGGCGACCCCTAACGGGAGCAGCCAAAAGATGAAGAAGAATAACAATTTTATTTCATTGTAGTCAATCACTGTTTTTGAAAGGGGTATGAATCAAAATAATGAAGGTCCATCTACATCAAAAAACTAATGCTCTTCTGCTGCAGCACAAGTAAATACTTCTCCATTGGCCTCCCAGAGGCCTTTGCTGTTCCTTTCCGTTGGCTAGGGTACACCAGGACCCTGTCCACATCTTTACCATGCCTTTGATAAAGAGTGGAGAAGGTAACATCTTGCATAACCATAAGCCACACCTGCAAAGACCCCTTTTCTTCTCCTGTGCCTGCTGGACTCTTTGCCCCTTTCTCCAAGGCTGCGTGGGATGAGCTCTAACAAGTGATGATGGGGCGAGGTCATGTGGCCTGAGAGAAAGATGGCCGCTTATCTTTCAGATACCCTCAGTTGTAGCATTTTTGTTCCCTGCAGTGTGATTGAAGACTGCTTATTTGAAGAATCACTCCAAGAGTAGCAAAGGTTATCCAACTCACTCTAAGTTAAGTAATTGAAGTAGGAGCCGTACCTCGGGACGTCGCTAAGGACACAATGCATAACACGGAGATGGGTGCATCGACCCATTCAGGCATTATGCTAAATGAAGACTTTATTTCTTGGATGGAGCAAGATGGAAAATCATTTGAAGATACTGGATGAGAAGCTGGGTGACCTGGATGGGGTTAAATCACGGCTAAAGACTGTCGACGCTGAGCTAAAGAAACTTTTAACCAGTGTCTCTGCCACGAGGACAAGTTACATGCTTAATGAGGCGTGTGGACAGGTGTGACAGATAGTTTCCTGTGATGGAGACAAGGTTCTCCGACACTGAAGAGACTGTGAAATGAAACGCTACCCTGAAATAAGAAGCAAACCATTATAAGGATTTAGCCGATGAGCTTGAGAATAAGTTTCGACGGAATGATTAGAGAATTGCAGGGTTCCTGGAAAATGCTGAAGGAGAAACCTCCCTTAGTTCCTGCACACCCAGTGTCCATTCTGGACAGCTCTCCCTACTGACTCCCCTCCAAATGCAGTAGACTCTGCTTATAGATACTCAAAGGTTTATGCAACTGATACAGGTTTATGATTATTCTGGTTCTTCTTTTGGGCTTCTCTGTTTTAATGGTTGTTTGGTTCTCAATGAACGCAAGCAAGTTTTTTTTTTTTTTTTAACCGGGGATTTACTCTGTACTATTTTAATTTACCTTAGGTGGGCTAAGGAACATTTATGTAGCTGGACATGGTAACAGATAGAGAGTGGTTGGAGGGATCTAGATGTTGCATGCTCTGGCCGTGTAGTGATCTGTAGGTTGTGGGGTTGGGGAGGTGAGAGCAGATGGGGCTGTTTGTTTTGCAGGTTTGATTTTTTTTGTTGCTTTACCTTTCCCTTGCATTTTTTCTTTATTGCATTTGTGTTACACACTTCACTTTGCTCTCATGGATGATGGTACCACCAAGGCTACTTTAATATTTTGTGAAACCATTACATGAATTATCCACTCAAGATTACAGCTTGGAATATAAATGGTTTGGGTCATGTAATTAAAATTAAAAAAAGTAAACATTTTTCAAGTAGGAGAAAGTAGCTATTACCCTGCTGCAAAAAACACATCTTTGCCCAATAGAACATTTGAAATGTAAAAGGGACCAAGTTGGCCAAGTTTATTTCTCCTCCTTTCGACAAAAAGGGTACAGCTATTCTCATCAGCACAAACATTCCCTTTAATTTTGACTGTCAACAACAGGACCCAGAAAGCAGGTTTTTCATTTCTGGCTCTCTCTTTGGACAGCACATAAAAATTTTAAATGTTTATACTCCAAATGCAGACTCACTTCAGTTCATGTCCCATATGGTGCTACTATTTAAACATTACTGCAAACGTTTTGGATGCCTGGCGGGCGATTGTAACTGCACGGAAGACAGTAATCTTGACAAATTGTTAAAGCCCTCAACATCAAATTTAAAATCTGCTGCTACTTTGAAGAATAAAACCACTAATCTAAGATTAGTTGACATATAGAGTGAATTAAACAGCAACACTGGGGACTATTCTTTAAACCCCACAAACTCTACTGCACATTTGATTATACCTTTACTCCAAAAAGTTTTATCCTTACAGCTAGATATTGCTAAATTGACCCAGGCATCCTCTTGGACCATGAACCTGTACACTAAAAGGTTGACCTTCTAAGGCTACCTGAAGGCTAAACTGTACTCTTTTAGATGATAAACAACCCTGTAGGGAGTTCCACAAAACCACATCCCTCACTTTCAGCTGTTAGCTTTGGGATGTAGATAAAGTTAGTTGGAGGGGGTTCATCATTTCCTTTGCCTCACATCAGAAGAAAGTACAAGAAGAGAAACATAAAAAATTAGATTCACAGGCGAAGCACCTAGAGCAAGAACCCAAGTGCTTTTCTATTAAGGAGAAGTAGGCAATGCTCGCTAGGGCCAAGACCAAATACCATCTCTGTTGTATTATTATATTAGCAGACTTTTATTCCTTAAAAAAACAATGTCAGTATGAAGTCAGGAATAAACTGCTGTTTTTTAGCTCATCAAGTGTTGTTATAGTAGAATAAGAGGTCTATTAAAGACTCCTTCTGGGTTGGTGACATACAACCTATTGGCGATTAATAATACTTTTAGAGACTGCGACAAATCCCTCTACCTGGTCCAAGCTCTTCCGACAAAATACACTCATATCTAGAGAGATTATCACTGCTTAGCATTGCTGATCAAAACCGCTTTCTTCTCAATGCTCCTTTCACAACTAAGGAAATCTGGGATGCTATACAACCAATGCCTTAGGAAAAAATGCCAGGGTCAGACAGGTTCACAGTGCAGTTGTATAAGAAATTTTGGCCAAAATTATTCCCTGTTTTAATGCTGGCCATTAACAACCAGCTTAAAGTGGAACACAGCCCCCATTCTTGGAAAACTGCTTCTGTCATGATTTGAAAGATCATGGATGGAGAAGAGCACAAATGCAGAGATATTTACAAGTGAAAGGTGGACAAACGTATACAAAATGAGGTGGGGATCCAGTGAAGGAGGAATGATGAGGCACAGAAACCTGGTGGCAAAGGACTGGAGAGATGGCAGATGAATGGACCTGGAGACTCGGTGATGTGAAGACTCTGAAACACATGGGGAAGCAGGGCTAGAAGCAAGAGGTCAGGACAATGGCACAAAGCACATAGAACTGAATACTTTCTCTGAATCACAAGGTTTGAAGTGATTAAGGATCCACATCACACTGCTGTCCATCCATCCTTTTATTGACCTACAGTCACACCGGCTTTGTCAAAGTCAGGTTTGGCTGTGATAACGCATGTTATGCTTTAAATATTATAAAATTCACTACAGGGAGTCAAGAACCCAGAGTAATCATTTCAGCTGATGCAGAAAAAGCATTCAACGAAGTGGAATGGAGTTTCTTATTTACAGTTCTGGAAAGGTTTAACACGGGCAGCAGCTTCATCAACCTAATGAAGTTCTAATACTCAAACACTAGCACAAGTCAGCATGGATGGTTTTCTGTCACATGGTTTTTCAGTGGGACAAGGCTGTCCTCTTTCCCCTTCCACTTTTCACACCTGTGCCCGAGCAGATCAGGAGAAACAAGAGTAGGAGAGGATGACTGCCACATTTCTCTGCATGTTGATGGTGCACTCTTGTACCTGAGTAACCCCCAAAATGTCAGTTGCAGCAGATATATGATTATTGTAAATGTTCAGGCTCTAAAATCAAGCTAAATTTTTGGCTATGCAACTGAATTTGCTTTCTAATTCCAGTTGGTCTTTCCCCTTCAAAACTAAAAGCATGGGATAACTGAAATACTCACTCCTGATTTCACAGACCTGATGTAGACCAACTACTCTTTGATAACTAAAATTCTTAGAGTATTTAACTACATAGACCTCTCTTCCTATCTCATTATTTGGAAGAATTAATGTTAATGTTAATGAATTAATGAAGAATATTTAACCTCACTTGCTATACCTGTTTCAAAATTATCCCTGCCACTTGTCTAAAGATTTCTTAAAGAAATCTTGTTGTATGGCCATGCAACTTCTCGGTGTGCTATCTCGGGCTGAATTGTATTTTGGTGTGACCTAATGCAGCTCAAAATTCTTATAAAAAAAGGTAATGGCCATTCTCTGTTGCTGAAAATCTGACTAACTTGGTGGTGAGGACAGAGATGGTTGAGGTGTGGTGTGAACATCATAGCCTCTTTTATGGCTTGTTACTGAGAATGGAACTACTGTATCTGTCTTGCTCTACATGCCTGGAATGCCATGAGGAAGGCAGCAACAGCTCTGCCTCCTATCCTGCAGGAAGTGCTATGGTTAAACAGTGTTTAATGGCTGGTTAGTTGGCTGGCCAAGGTATAGCAGATGGTGGTTGGTTTCTTGATTTGGTCTGTTGGGGCTCAAGTCTTCCTTGAGGTGAACCTTTCTTGGACAAAAAACTTTTCTCCTGCTGAAACCTTGGACAACCTCAGGAGGAGCAAAGCACACCACCAGCTTTAAAGGAGCTAAATTACATGACAGGGACTGGACAAACTGTCTGGTATAGGAATCTGGTTTAGGAGTCCAATTACATCCTTACATCCTAACCCAAAGGCCAATGTTGAGCTACTGTGGCACATACCTCCACCTCTTGAGGGACATCTTTCTCAGTGAAAGCAGGTGTGGAAGTGGAAGCATGCACACTAGACACCCCTGCATCTCCGCCTACTTGTCAATGTCACATATTTGACAAATATGCCTGCCTTGCAGGATTACAAGAGCGGAACCGTTCCAGCCAGAAAAGAAACCAACCTGTCACACAGACATAGATCCTCTGAATAGTGCTTTTGAATGTATTTATACTCTTACATGCACAATTATTGTGGGAGCTCACAAGAAAGGTGGTAAAGGTCCATCAGTTGTTTATCTGTTTTATACCTTTAAACAGCAAACTTCCTGGTCATTGTCAACTTTGACTGCTATGGAGGATGCCTCCCTTTCCTCTCCCTTTTATGTTCCAGCGCAGTTCAGACCATAGAAGCCTTGAGAGATTTCTGTTGGACAGAGAACTCCCTGCATTTTGCTCCTTCACCAGTATTCCTTCTGCTGGTAAAAAAAAAAACCGACAGCAAGATCTGTCCATCCTTCTCTGTTAGGTCCTCAATTCTGTTCATCTTAGACACTTGTAGACTGACTCCTGCCCATTCCCTATTAGTCAGACTTTGCCTGCTTTAAGATTACCAATAATTAAAGTAACGCTATGAGAACAATAAAACCCGAATGGGATTCATGGTGAGGAAATGTTCTGCTTGAATCTGACCTGGCAGGGAAAGGCAGAACAGGGCTTCAGTCCAGGAAGAAGAGGCACTGAACTCATTGCTGAAGAAACCTCATTCCTATCCACAAATTGTACTTAGCCAAGAAATCCTGTTTATTTTCACCAAGGGATTGTCAAGGAAGTTATATCCATCACAGAACAACTGCAGCTGGTCAGCGAACATGAAATGTTAACAATGGTCATTGATGGTGGAGCTGGACAGTGGGAAGAAAATCTTGATGATCTGAACCAACTCTGTTCCTTGAAAAAAATCATTTTTGATTTGTATACATGTACACTGAAGCTGATCACCTACAAAAGAATAGGAGTCTTCAGAACTTTGAACTTGCATTAGATTAAAAAGAAAAAGCTTTCAATCTCTGGGCATCTACCTTAACAGGAGAGCAGAAGGATTGGTTCTAGCTCTGAGACCCAATCCTTTTATAAAGTGCCTTACAGTCTAAGAAGCCCAGGTGGGCTGAGGGGGGGGAGAGCAGCCATTTTCCAAGAGCTAAGGGAAGCTGGTTCCTTGTAAATGGGATGGGATAGAATGGATTCCTTGTAAATGGTACTCAGAGAACCATGTGAGCTCTCACACAGCCGTGTGTTTCTCTCCTGCAGATTGTAAGATCAAAAATGTGCTGAGGGGACAATAAAAACAGTGAAGGGAGAACAAATTACCTCCTCGTCCTTCGCTGTCGGCTGGTTTCACCTGGATGGGCCGGTTCATCTAGAAGAGAAGAGAAGAGAAGAGAAGAGAAGAGAAGAGAAGAGAAGAGAGAATTTTAACACCCTGCACTTTTGACTGGCTCACAACCATTTTAGGCAGTGATTGTTCAGAAAACACAAAATCACAGAAAGATGACAAGCATCTGAACAGCAGAATGCGCAACCCTCCGAGAAGGAAAAAACCAGACCAACAGGTAAAATTCATGCCTTTGCGCCTCTGAACAGTCTTCATCCTCTTTTCTTCTCTAATAATTGAAAGCAAGGTTTCTGAGCAACATGGATCAGTACTTATCAATATATTAAGTGAAAATTCCCATGGCTAAATATACAGTACACTGGATATCTTTGAAATCCTAGACAGTGCTTGAACCTCCCTACGCCAGGACATGAGAAAAGTCCACTGCATCTGTGTCACTGACCGGGGAGCCCTGCAGTGTGGGCAGTTCTGGTGCCAAATTCCACTTAACAACCAAATCAGACACAAGCAAAGACATTGGGCTTTATGCAAAGTATAGAGGTAGGTCAAAGAGGAGATGGCTCACAGATATCATCAGACCCTAGGGCAACATGTGGCACCTCAGACCCCCTGATCCCATCTAACAGCACAGGCCAATTACAACCTTCAACAGAGCTGAGGAACAGATTTTATAATGTGAGTCCATGACAGAAAGAGGGCGGTGCAGATTGTTCTTCAACTTGGACATTTTCATCTGGTAATTAAAAAATAATCAGTAATAAAACACTTCAGCCACCTTTTATTGTAGAAAATATTAATTTTATGGGATGGAATATCAAGCATAGTCTGGTGGAGGTGGAGGGGCAGGTCACTGTAGGATAGCTCAAACCAGTGCAGAAACTCTGCCATCTTGTTCCTGGGAGAATGGCAGTTATGAGCTTTGCATTAGGGTGGTACATGATAAAGTGGTCTCTACAAATGACCTCTAATGACCTCAGGTCACAGGGTCAAAGGCATAGCCCATTAGTAACCTCCACATCAGCCCTCAGGCTCCTGCATTGGGATTATAATTTTAGTCTTATGTCTACACCAGCACCTCAGCTGTCAGTGTGTTAATTTTAAACATTTCCATCCATCCATCCATCCATCCATCCATCCATCCATCCATCCATCCATCCATATCCTAATCCTGAGCATGGTTGTGGTATCCTGGAATTTCAGGATGCTAAGCTATGGAAGTTGCCCCAGATTGGATGCTAATCTACCACAAAGTGGCCAAACATACATGCACACAGTCTGGGTCAGACAGAGTGACCAATGAACTTGAAATGCATGTTTTTGAATTTCTGGATGTAACCCACACAAACTCTAGGAAAACGTTCCAACTCCACACAGACTGCACTGCATTTAAACCTACCCCCGAACAGCCCAGGCAACATGAGGCAGAAGCACTATTCCCTGCGTCACCGTGCCAACCACATGTCCATCATTCAATAATTTTTGGCAGCGCCAGTTAGTTTCCAGGTCAGGCCTCCATATCTGTATCCCCAGTTCCACTCAGCCCACATCACTGTCCACATCCTAAACACCTCAGACCTTCCAGGAGCTCTGCACTTCACCACAGCTGCTTGACTGTAGTGAAAAGGAAAGACCGCCTTGACTATCTGTCCAACTGGCTCACCTCCCAGAGACCCCTCCTTCAGTCCAGACACTTCTGCATGGCATATGGGTGTCTCCACATAAACAACGAAAGAGCTCCATCTACTCTTTCTAGCCACTTAACCTCAGGAGCAGACTGCAGGGGCAGGGACTGGACTCCTCATTTTATTCTCCTCCCCTTTCCAAGCACCTTGGCTTCCAAAACCAATACACAACCCACTGCAGCTTTTTAACAGGTTGATCAATGGTGACGAAATTTGGCAGCTCACCTCACCTTACTGGGGAATTTGTGATCGAAGCTATGCTTCAAGCCCCTTCTCCACTTACATTTCAGCACTCCTGTTTCTTAATCTCCTGAAGCCGATCTATATTTTTCATTCTTTTATAACAAATGCACCTTCACTTTTGGTGCAAGGGGGGAAAAATACGCACATTCCTCAAGCAGGAACGAGTTACCACCTCGGACTGATGTCGCCGCATGAGAAGAGGGGATAACTGATCAGAACATGAAAACTACAACAAAAGCAGTAAGAGCTGCAGGAGCCCAAATCTTTCTGCTTACCCTGCAAAATCACCTTGCAATTTTTGTCATTCATATTGCAATTTGAGAAGGACCTGCATTTTAAATGACGCTTTTATTATTGTTTTGGCACATTTGTTATATTAATTTGACTAAAGGCTTATTTTACCAATGGCTGTGGCAGCTTAAACCATGCACAGAAATAATTTTACCAATAGTGAAAAAATGTCCTGACAACTTAACCCTTTGCAAATCTGTAATAAATTTCCCATGATTTTTTTAACTGTTCAATGGCCATGAGTTATTATATTGTGTACCTTTGATGCAAATATATTGTGTGTGACTATTGTGTTCCGCCTGCCTTTCTGTGGGACTTTCTTGAAGTTGGTGGCCACGTGGGGTAACTTGGCGAAAATCGGCTAAGTGGTTGTAAAAGGTATGTGTTTACGAGTTAGAAAATGCCCCCAGCAAAAAAAGATAAACAAGACCGATGGGACTGAGGTGTCTTCCAGATGCGAAGCAGAAAGGTAACATCAGGGAAGTACTGTAAAATAAAAATCTCTTGAATCTGTGCCCATATCTCCAAAGAGCCAGGCTTCATCGCTACCAACACCTAAACCCAACAATGTGTTCGATGTCTTTGGCACATTTGTACAATCTCAGTTTTTTTTAGTCCACTGCAGCCCAACAAAGCGCTGTAAAACTCTGTGAGAATGTGTTTCTATGTGTGTTTTGTGTCTTTTTTATATTTACATTCTCTCTCACACATGTGTGCGCACACACTCACACTTTCTATAAAATGGATGGTTGATACACTGAACTTTTGCTTGCTTCTAAGCTTTAATGCTATATACTCTGCTTACTATATAACTTACTATTTCTTTTTACTAAAAATAACTTTAAGCTTTCAGATTGCATGCTGTCTCTGCCCAGGAACCAGCTTGTCTTACGTTGCGGTCACTATGCATGTATATCAATTATATGTAAACAGGTAGAGTACATCGTGTTTAGCTTGATATTGCATGCCATTGGTTTTAAGACTGAAGCAGCTGTAGCTTTTTATATTGTTTTGTAGGTAGGAATCAAATAATTACTCAGCCCCAGTGTCCCCACCCCTTTAAAATGGCTGGGTGAAAATTGGGTGAAGCTACTGTAGTGGCAGTTTGGCAGCCATGAGCCTGGGGATGGTCTGGATCTGGGTGACAGAATATATGTTCAGTCATAACATCTTCCATGTTGGCTGGGCCCTTGGGTGGAAGATTTTGGAGGGGGGTGATACACAGCCCTGCCATTCATAACCTATCAGGGGCTGGGGCAGAGCTACTTTTCTCTCTCGCAGGTTCAACAAGAAAAAGGAGGAAAAACATAACTTCTGTTCATCATTTCCCCAGGTGATATCCTCAGCGATCATATATTTAAATATATTCTTATGTATCTTTGTGTCTTATTGTTTTATCACTGTAGATTCAGTCTGTCACTCCAAAGTCACCTGACAATTGATTCCCCATGGAGGCAACTTCCATTTATGATTCGCCATATGAACTTGTTCTCCTCTGAGATCACCATCACTCTCTCCTAGCTTTTGTGCTGCTGTAAGTACAACTAATACCTTTTCTGCTCCTATTTTAACAAAGTGCCCAGCAGGACTCTGTCTGGGTTTAGAAATATATTGGACAAATCCTCCTGTCACGCTATTGCCTACTTCATGAGTGCCACTGCAACCCCCCCCCCCACACACACCTCCCACCCATTGGACAAGTCTTTCCTGCTGTGGTGCACAGAGCAACACAGTGAGGATCTGCTATGCTTCATTGCCTTTATTGTCCACCCCCTTTTCTTAGCAAGGAGGTGCTAGCTTGGCCAGGAGGTGAGGATTCAATACACCAAGCTGGTCTGCAGGATGCAGCTCCGAAGGTGAAGCACGACAACAACAACCTTCAAAGAAAAGTGTGGCGCTATCTCATCTGCCTGCATCTGCTCATGTATGTCAATGGGAGGAACACTGATTGACAGCTGCAGCCCCTCATCCGATTCTCTTTGCTTCGACCAGCTGAACCCCCAGTTGGGACCTGCTCGTCTTCTTCTTTGTAGCATCCACCCAGAGTTCACTCACTTCACAGACTATGATCTTATATAAGCTATTAGGTAAGGTATACAGTATGTTTAGGTAATAAAGGCATATCTTTACCCTACCTACTAATAATTGAAGAAAATATAAAATTTTATACATGGGTGTCTACAGAGTAAATTCACCTCATGCTGAGAACTCCTCATGGCTCCTTAATCTCCTCTTGGACATTAACATCTGCATTTTGTGGACTCTCCATTTTTGTTTCTTTTAGTTATCTTGCATCCCAGGCACAATATCAACTGCAGTTTATACAGCGACAGAAGCCCAGACATATTATTTCACACAGGCACTATTTCAGGTTCATATGTTATTTGATGAAGTTTGATGGAGTAGTGTTGTCGAGTTTTGCGGTAACTGTTTTAAATGCTTATTTATTACTGGAACAAACATCTAAAAGCTTTTTGTGCGCTTGATTTCCAGGGTAGCTGAAATGCACTTTATCAGAAAATGTATTGAAAATAACAAGGTGCTACAGGTAAAAGTGTCATAAACATGCTCCTGAAATGCAGAGATTTGCTATCTCAGATACACTTGGACCAGGGTATAACACCAATCCCTCACACTATGGGAATTATTATGTTTCCTGAAATCACCCTGTTAAGCAAATTCTCATTTTTAAGGACTGGAATTGCTATTACTTCTTTGAGAAAATAAAAACTAGCTGCAAAGACCAAAGAAAAAAGTTCTGCATGCATCTTAAGTTTGTTCTCTGCGCTGCTCCCCGAAAGATTTCATAATGTCACAATGAGTGAAGCAAGTGAGTTCATGTTTAGAGTTAGTTACTACAAGGACTCAAAGGATGCAAATTCAAACTCTGCTCCTGCTATGGTACATTTGAACAAGGTTTTTCACTCTGACCTTCTCATGGTGTCCCTTAGCTTAGTAAGAGTTCTATTCTCTTCTGTGAAGGCCTCCAACAGACAGCACTGCGTAGACACGAACACAGAGCCGAAGAAATACTACTTTCCTCTACAAGTGATTGATCGGCACTTGGAGAGATTCCACTGGACACAAAAAATGCTGAAAAATAAAACAAGGTTTAGGCCCAGATCTTTTAGGAAGCACTGAAAGTGTCAAATCTCATTAGAAGCATTTCTGAGGGCCTTTCACTGGGTATACTGGCAGGAGGTAGAGACATTATGGAGGAGAGGTGCAGTTTGACTAATAAGAGTGACAGGAACAGAGGCTCATTACAGGTTCATAACTTCAGTCTGAACACCACAACAGTCTGTTGGTTCTGCCACCAAAGTTCTCTTGTCCAGCAGCACCTGGGTGTAGACCACAGCCCTAACAAAGACATAAACAAGCAACCAAGCCTCTGTACACAATGACCACACACTCAATTCTACGGGAATACACTGCAAACATGCAAATACAAACACAAACTGGCACACGTAGGCATGGGTAAAACATGAACACATAGCAGATGTTCATTACCAAAAACCAAAATACACATTCAGATGAACAAAGACACATAAAGCTAGCACACAAGCACAAACCTGTGCTTCCAAGCATTCTAGTTTCCCTCCTGCTCCTGTTTTTGTGCAACTGTCCTTCTGCTTTCAATCAACTTTCAGACACAGCAATGAAAAAAGAGCCAGAGTTTTTCTTGCCAGCCTTCACCCAAGAAGCATGTATGAGAGTCAGAGTTGTTTATATGCCTTGAACCAATTGCAGTCCCCTGGTCACAGCAAAATGACAGATAAAACAGATAAAGTTGGAAGAATAAGTGGTCAAGTCACAAGACAGAGGTGGCCAAAAGTATTGTACCCTTGCATTTTATTCAACTGCACCATTATTACTAAGAAGTATTAAAATTAAAAGATCTTTTGTCTTTCGTCATTTATACACACATTTTTTGGATTTCAGTGGAACAAAGCAAAACAGCTGTGAAAAGAACTGAATTCTTGCTTATTCAACAAAGACTTTTTAAAGTGGCCTGGACAACATTACGTATTTGTACCCTTTAGAAGTTAAAAGAAATAACTGTGTTGTAGTGATACTTAAAGAAAATGGTTCTCCTTTAATGGGTTCCTCAGGTGTCGTTGCTCAACCAGTTTATATGGAGAAGAGTCCTCACTCTGTTGTTTTGTGTCACTATGTATTTTACACTAAACCTGGAAAAGGGAGGGAAAAGCTGACATGAAAGAAGACAACAACCAAGCATAGTTGACATAAAAGCTCCAAGTCCATCTCTAAAAAAATTTTTGTTCCTGTGACCATCTTTGCCAATACCGTGAAGACTTTTAAGGCTAATGGGACTGTAAGTAATTACAATGGGCATGGCCACCAGAAGAAAATTTACCCAAAATTTAAGAGAAAAATTGTTGATGGAGATTGAACAGTGGAGGAAGTACCAAGGAAAACATCTAAAATGACCCATGGTGCCCTTCAAGATCAAACTACAGCAGTTTTAAGCTGCACCATCCAGGCAGTTGCTTCACCCAAATCAAGGTATTTTGAAGTGAAACATACAGCTCAGTGTGTGCATGTACATATGTAAAGTAGCCTGTTTCTTCTTATCCTTTGCGTCTTGTCTTTTGCTGTAAAATTTTACAGTCTTTTTATATTGTTAGATGGTAATTCTCCTTGTTCTGAGTTTTTTTTTTTATTACCATAAAGACAGGTTATTGACTCACCTTCCCCAATAAAGCCAAACCATCACTCCATGCTGCCAGGAGCTGAGTACTCCATGCCATGATGGACGAGATCAGCACACTTGCACCTTGAAATCAATTTATTTGGCTTTTACTGTCTAATACAATGTTGTCCACAGCAGTATAACTTTTTTTACTTGCATCTACTGACAATATTTTTATATGCAGAATGCCCAGGAGGGGTGGGCAGCCATTGACACAAGGACCTCCAGAGGTTTATTTTTATCCCATATTTTTTTGGTCAGGAAATTTATAATGTGACCCAACCCAACACAAAAACCCCAACAATTTCCCAAATAAGAAACAGCAGTTTACACTGTTGTAGTAGCATTTAAAAGGAGTTGGCACTGCAACATAATTGAAATAAATAATACACAAAGAAAACCCCTAGAACTCTGTTCTCATGGTCAGTGGTAACTTAGATCCTTACCTTATTCACCTAAGTAGAATAGCACTAGACTTTACCACATTAACCTTTGTACCACAGTGAGTTAGCACAAATCAAGGGATGAACTGTCTTTGTTTTCATCTATTTTAGTCAATCCAAAATTGAAAATATAAACTTTTTTATAATTTCCCCAATCATTTCTTTATAGCCCTCGGACCTTCCTTTTTAACTGGCATCCAAGGACCACCCAGCCTCTTAATGTTAGACCATTAAAGCACAGCGGCGTGTGCATGGCTCGGCCCCTTTTGAAGTCACCAGTCATGTCCTTGGTCTTGTTGACACCGAAAGACAATTTGTCCTCACACCAGGCTGCAACATATTCTACTTCCCCTCTGTAGACTAATTCGTCATTGTTAGTGATGAAGCCCACAAATGTGCTGTTGTCAGCGCACTTGATGATGCGGTTCCTGCTGTGTTTCATGACATACTCATATGAGTTAGCAGGGTGCACAGAAATCAGTTCAGCACCCAGCCTTGCATTGCATTAATGTTCAGAACAACATTTTGGAAGGTATTGCTCAGAATCTTCATGGCATGTGGCATGTTGGTCCAGCTGCATAAAGAAGTGACCCAGGGAGGACTGTTTACTGACCAGCTGCTGGGGGTTGATGGTATCAAATGCTGAAGTGAAACCAATAACAATGACATAAGTTTTTACCATCCCAGTGGGCTAAGGCTAGATGCAATGTGCGCTGGCATCCTTGGTGAGTCTGTTTTGAAGAAAGGCGTTCTGCTGTAAGCATAATTTGGAAAGTGAGGTACAGGCCTTACCAACTAACAGAATTTCATACTGACTGACTGGAGTGTGATCGGACATTAGACTTTTAAGAGATCAGTAATTACTTGGGGACCAAAGCGATGATGTCCCACTTGAGGGAATTTTGGACAACGACCTGAGTCAGGAAGCATTAAAGATGTCAGTGAAGACCTCCACCATTTCCCTTGCTTGTAGCTGGGGTTAACATCAGGATCAGCAGCATTTCCTATGTTAACTCTCTTCATGTCAGCTATGGAGACAGAGAGTGCTTGGTTATCTGCTTTTATGGCCAGAGTGGTGTTGAGGGTTTTGAATTGGCTGTAGTATTTATTCAGTACATTGGGTAGGGACACATTACTCCTCCAGATGCTGCTGGTCAGAGCTGGCCACACTGAACGCTGTCCTATCACCAGATTCAGCTGCACCATCACATGCCTTCAGGGGAAGCTTCTAGTTAGGATGAACAGTGGCGGCCTCATTGGTCATGATATCATTCACACATTTGGTGGTGCAGCAAGTGACAGATGTTTACTCTACGTAAAAATCCCTGTATGTAGTGACAGCTCTGAATGTTTTCCTATCAGTGTGATCAAAACAGTCCAACAGCACTGAAGTTGCTTCCTTCCAGCCGCACTCTTATTTGGTTGAAAATTGGTTTAGCTCTCATCAGAAGCAACTTGTCTTTAGGGAACAAGAGAAGGGAGATGTGGCCAGACATGGATGTCATAACCCATTGCAACAGCTCCTCAGTCAACCAGCCAGTTTGCTTGCACTAGGACACCTGACCACAAGAAAGCAATAAAGAAAGCCTTTAAATAGACACCATTTCACAGCAAGCTTTACGAAATCTCGACAGTACTCACGTCATTCCTTGCCAATCTGTTTTATCTTTGCTCCGCTCCTTATCCCTCTACATCTGCTCCCTTCCTCAGCCTCATATTCCCTTGTTTCCCCAAGACCTCAGTCCTCCATACACGTACATCCTAGCCTCTGCTTCACTCTGTTCACCAAGTCCGCTTATAATTATGTACCCGAGTGTCCTGTTTGCTCTTGTACTCAGGTTCACCAGTCTTCATAGCACCTATTTGTCACTTAAATACTTTATTCATCATAAGTGTACTCCAGGACTTGAGTTTTCACAATCACCAAGCATCTAGTCATCACAGGGGAAGCCTTGCACATATTGTGAATGGTCAAGTAAAAGATGTAAAAAGATGTCTAAAAGTGTGTAACCATGCATGCTGGCAGCATAGAAGGAATAGTAATATAAATGTAACATAGTTCACTATATGTTTATTAAAGTCCAGCTATAGCAGCAAAAATGTATGTGCCATAACATAGCAACAGCAACAGACATTCAACATAGACTGAAGTATTTGTCATTTTTTCTATTCTTCGCACTTGTTGTCTTTTTGTTTCTTATACCAAGAAAGATCGCTGTGTCTGACTGACCCTGACAAACTGTCTGTAAATCATAGCTTTCATAGATGGTTTACGTCCTCTATATGAGAAGAGACAAAGCTGCGGAGTGTAACCCAGCCAGCTGGTGATGCGCGGGAAACCGGTTCCACACTGAACAGAATGCTTTGCACTCTACAAGTATGAACTACACAAGAATACGCTGGAGGATTATCGCTTCCCACCAGAGACAGATCATCACCATAATCCAGTTGTGCTCCTCTATTTGGGCTTTGGGATTCCTCTACTCTCTGCAGGAACTCAGTGGATACCCATATGTTGGCCCAGTGCCACAGTATTTGATGTTTTTGAGTCAGCGATAAGTGTGGTTCTGGTCTGTGGGTGCAGTACCATTTGTCACAACTCCTTCATATCCTACTCAAGCTTCATTAAAACTCTGCTTTGTTGGTGTGGTGGGGGGTGGGAGTTATGTGGCTGTTTTTCCAAGGGGACCACATCAATTTTGTGAGCTCCACAATTTTTATATTTTGCTCTCTTAATATGATCTTGGGTTGCTATGATAGGTAGAATTTGATATTTATAGCTTTAAAGATAACAAGTAGTATCTCATTTTTAACTAACAAATAACAAATATCACAAAAAACATTCTGGAAGGGCTGCGGTGGGACACACAAAAATACGTATATGATCACATGGTCACTGTCCCATGCGGCACCCCAAGTGATCAGCAGAAGTCCTTGAGCTGCAAAGTGCATCCCAGCACACCTGATCTCAGTCTTTCAATTATTCAATTGTTCAGTTACCAAATATAGAAATGCAGGCTTTAAAAGGGAGTGGTTAGCAGCAGTGCAAGCTGCCAGTCTGAGGAGCTTTGCCCAGCACCTCCTGTTCACAGTGGCTTCTAAGTCTGCACTTTCCAAGTTCCATAAGCCTTCGGTCAAGGCATTTTCCAAGCCTCTGTGTTCCTTTGCACTCCAGTCTTCACAGATCCTGCACCAATCATCATCTTTGCGCTTTTTTTCACGCCGTAAATAAACTCCGCACCCGAGTTTACAAGCATTCATCTTGCCGCATCCTCATGAGCCTTATTTCAAATTGATGAGCTACCTCAGCCTCCTACCTTTCTCTCCTGCCCCATCATACTCCTTAGCCAGCATATTGCTGTTACCTCTGTCCAGAGGACAGCATAAATCATCAGTCAAGGTAAACAGCTTTTAGGAATTTATCAGTTTCAAACTGTGAAACATGACAAACTGAAGAAAAAGAAAGTCCCATACATGTGCATGGTCCGTTTATGTCTAAGAGCTGTTATGTCAGGGTTTCTGCTGGTCATTCACATGACACCTAGGACAAGGATTGGCTAAAAAAGTTTTTTTTTTTACCATTTCTGAGGAAGGAATAAAATTCTAAGTATTTTTTGACCAGTCCTGATGTTCCTATGTCCATAAGTTTATGAACATCTCAGTCAGTGAATGGTGCAAGGTGTTTGTAATCATCACAACCATTTGCTTGGACTTTAGTGGGTTCAACCCAGAGTCTTCATGCCTGGTACTGGCCCACTGTACTCCTCCCAGTGGGTGCCGCTTCAGCCTCTGACCGCCACATGCCTGCTCACATCCTCAAAATGACGTTCACTGCTGCTAGCACAGCACATCGCTCTTGCTGTGCTCCCCAACTGTACCACAGCCACTGAATCCAGCTTCCAGAACCTTCTTATTTCAGCACTCTAAGTGTGCGCTTGTCTGTCAGCTAGCAGCTACAGCTTGGAAATGTGTCCTCCAAGACCAGCGGGGGGCTCTTTTCATAAGGCCAACCTCAAAACCATAATTATATTTGTGTTCATTTATAGACATATGCAGTTTTTGCTTTGCTCTGAAATGCAGGTGAGCTCCTACACCTGCTTACATGACAAATTATAGCTTATTTATTGCCCCATCCAACCTTTTTGATAATTAATTTGCTATCAAGTTAATCGGCTTCTAAATGAGCTGGAATCTCAGAGATCGCAGGCATGGCGACAGATCATACTCTGCTGCCAGCTAACACATCTTGGTGAACCACAGCATACACTCTACTTCCCCGGTTGCCATTCATCAAAGACGGGCAAATTTGGTTTTGTGATGTGTGCCAAGGTGCAGAAGCGGTTATCAAAAGCAGCGGGTGGGGCTAAGCCTTAAATGGGACTCGCTGACCTGAGAAGCCATCTTGTCAGCTGGCATCAAAAAGTCCCACCTGTGCTAAAAGGAAGAATAACAAGAACACACACAGATCAGCTTTGTAGGATTGCATGTTGACTCGATCCATCCCATGGCATGCCACAGGGGTGTATGGAAGAGCTGGACCAAGACCAACATGAGTCCAGAAGGATGTCCTCCTCCTTTTGGTGATCCAGTAGTAGTCAAGCGTGTGCTTTTATTTGCTCTACATTTTGACATGACAAAGCTTGCAACAGCAAGGATTAAATGATGTGAATGCTTGTATTCATGAGTACCAGGCATGTCGCCAGTAAGTCTAGTAAATGAAGGAACTGAACCAAAAGTCTGTCAAAATATTAGGAAGCTATGGAATCATACTTTAGAGCAATATAATCAGAATTGCTTGAGCAAAAAATACACAGCTGTGTTATTAAACAGTCTGAAATGTAAAGCTAAACTGTAACGTATGCAGACATTTTCTGAAATATCTGATGAATAAATAACAATAGCAAATATGCATGTCTATGCATCTGCAAGAGGTAAAGAGAAACAGAAGCTATTTAATGAGTTTGTTCCTTGTTCCTTGCCACCTTTGTTAACCTTTGGGAACACGGCTGCAGTTTGCAGACGGCATGTCATACTGTGTGTCTGCATAGAAATGTTACCGAGTCCTCAGCTTTGAAGCTCTGTTCTGACCTCCATGGGAAGTCCCCATCTGCCAGGTGAGTCATGTAGCCATACAGCACACACATATGGGTTGTGGAACAGATGCACTACAAAACTTGTTGCACCATGGCTACAAGACAGTGGGATGCTCCTCAGTAGGACTCAGTTCAATGTTTAGATGGCCAAATGGTCCTTTATGTACATATGTGACTGGCCATCCCATGACTCCAAAGCTCTGGGTGAGAACCATATGGACTTGATTCACTGTCTCTTTGTCACCGCATTCCCTGATCTTTTCTTCTGCATTTCATTGCTTTGTTCAGATTGCAAGCCATTACAAAAAACAAATTAAGAACCTTCACAACCACATTGTCAGCATCACATCATGAAGTCAAAGCAGAGCAGTACAATGGTCTGTCTACAGGCACAAGTTAGATTCAAAGCAGAACCGATAGGCCACACACCTTGACATCACACTCCAGTGTCTTAGTCTCTCTCTGTCTTTCCTTCAACCACCCCTTGTTTTCCCTTTGCTAAATTTTACTGAGAATAAAATTTAGGTGTACAGAAAGAAAAGTCACAGTATTTCACATGGATTTCACTTGGGTGAATAGGTGTAACTTACTGGCAAAGTGTGCACAGAGCTGAGCTGAAGCAACCTTATTTGTACAGATGTAGCAGAAAGTATTGGTACCTTTCCAAAAAACTCACGATTCCTTCTAACATAAGTTGAAACTGAGAAAAGTGTTTGGGATTCATCATCTTTTCACATTTAATAAGACCAAAACTTTGCTTTTGATTTATGTCTTAACATATTTTAAATAATAAAGCAAATGAAAATGGCATGGACAAAAATATTGGAACCCTTAACCTAATACTTCGAACCAGAGCCTTTAGAGAGAACAACTGCAGTCAAGCACTTTCTGTAGCTCTGAATGAGCTTTCCACACTTCTCAAACTGTTCCCGTTCTCTCAGGTTTGAGGAGTTCCTTCTTCCATCTGCAAGTTTCAGCTCTTTCCACAGATGTTCAATGGGGTTCAGATCAGGGTTCACAGTAACCACTTCAGTCTCATATTTTCTTCTTATCCGTTCTAGAGTGCTTTTTCAGGTGTGCTTCTAGTCATTATCCTGTCGACAGACCCATGACCTGCGACTGAAACACAGTTTTCTGACACAGGGCTGTACATTTTTGCTCCAAAATGCTTTGAGACCCTTCTGACTTCATCATATCCTGCAGAAATTCAAGATACCCAATACCAGAGACAGCAAAGCAACCTAAAAACATCACTGAGCCTCCTCCAAGTTTCACAGTATGGTCTTTATTTTCTTTTCTGTGATACCAAAAAGCTCTACTTTTGATTTGTCTGGTCAACTCTTAGAAGTGCAGTTTTCTACCATGGAGCTCATTTTCATTCAGACACTGATAAATGGTGTGACTTGAAGCTGTTACACCTTGAGCTTGAAGGTAAACTTGGATCTGTTTTTCCTTGGTTCTTTCTTCACCAGTCAAACAATCTTTCTCTTCAACCTTGGGTCAATTTCCCCCTTGCGGCCATGTCTAGGGATATTGGCTAGAGTCCAATGGGCCTTAAATGCCTTCATGATATTAGCAAAGGTAGTCACAGGAACAACACGCTCTTTGGTGAAGATCTTGTAGCCTTTATGTTGACCACGTTTGGCTGTTATCTTTTTTTATGACCTCCTCAGACATCTGTCAGCTTTTCCCTGTCTTTTCCATATTTAGTGTAAAACACATAGTGGCACAAAACAACAGAGTGAGGACTTTTCTCCATATAAACTGAAGACATCAATTAAAGGAGAACCGTTTGCTTTAAGTATCACTACAACAAAGTTATTTCTTATAACTTCTAAAGGGTACCAATAATATTGTCCAGGCCAGTTTAGAATGTCTATGTACGATAAACAAGAGTATAAAGTATTAAGGTACATTTAGGATCAAACCAGGATGAGATATAATTTTCATTCACCTAACATTGATGGCCAGCAAAGTTGAAATTTATGTTAAGCCTGAAGTGACCAGGATTAGATGTGAAGCACAGGGTGGATAAGACAAAGCCAACACAATGTATATTTTTGCCACTAGTCTGAGAGTTCAGAATGACCTGACTCGCTGTGTTGCTTGTTCTACTTAGAGTGAACAAAGAATCAATAATACATTCCCTGCTGTGAAGGCAGCTGTTTCCATTTTGTATGGATCGATGTGCCATTCAGTCAAATATGACTCATAGCAACCGCTTGCACAGCTTCTCAGAGAAGGGAGGGAATAGAAATAACCTGCCATCACTTTCTTCCATGGATGCCTGCAGGGTGCAAAGAAGAACACGCAAACTCCACATACTCTGAGCTGGACTTAAATGCAGGACACATGATGCAGCACAGAGGCTGTGAAAAATCAGCTTCGTCCACTGTACTACCAGTTGCTTAGAGTTATCCACGTTGCCCAGTTTCCGCAATTCTGCTTAGTCAAATTGTTCAGTTTGGACACATTTTTGTTTGCACGGCTGGCTTGTTTTATAGCAGGGGCACGTCACAATGTCACGCTCACATCTGTTTTTTAGACTGGTTGCTTTGTGTCACCCTGCTCAGTACACCCTGGATTTTCTAAGCTGTTCTACATGGAAGGGTGTAACCCTAACTAATGGATCAGCTCAGACAGTTCAGTTTTATTGTTTTCTCCTACCTACAAACCGTTGACCTTTTTTTTTTTGGAGCTGTTGACAGTTGAACTGCTAGAAATTTATTTTTCTCCTTTTCCTTTTGCCTTTTTTGGTTGGGAGATTTTTTTTTCCTCTCCTCAGTTGTCAGTCAGCTTACTTCATCCCTTTTTAGCTAGTATAGCTCCTCTTCTCATTAAATACATAGCTAATATATTACCTGTAGGCTTACCTTATATCTGTTGTATCTGTTCTGCCTTTTTTAAATCTTGGTTCAGTGTGCTGGGTCACTGTGTGAGAAGACGCATTCTGTAAAAATAAACTGAATTAAATTGAAATGCTGCTAGGGTCTCAAGGTCTTATCTAAAGTGAATCGTGATCAAGGTTGTACGACCTGTAACACAGGATGAGATCTTTAACAAAGAAAGCCACTTCCAGTCACATTTCCTTTGAAGACTGTTAAGTTGCCCTCAGACTGATATGTCACCACCAAACATTTGGCAGCACCTGATGCAGATGGAAGCTTGTTGATAACATGGGTCCTGGATTATAAGGACCAATGTAAAAGTTATGAAGCAAAATAATGAAGTCTGACTCACTTAATATACCTCTTTATTCCCAAATTTTAACTGCCTGCTTAGGCCACCCCAAAGCAAAGCCTTTTACTGCTATACTACTGTCAGTGCCTTCTCTGACTGATGACAAACAGCCAGTTGTCCAGTGTCTGAGCCAGGATTTCATTCACTGACAGATTACGGCAGAGGGTGATCTGCCACTTCACAGTCTGGATTTGTGATGACTTTGATAACTGGAGTGCTGAGTGCAGCTTGGAGGTATAGGAGGGTTCGAGATCATGGTTGCAGACACCGCGCTTTCTATGGCAGAAAGGTCACACGCCTTTACTCGCTGCTCATCTATCAGCAGGACAAGGTGAAGAAAAGTCAAAGCTGCCAAAATAAATACTTTTTTGTACACACTGTCCCACATTCCAGCTGCTTAGATTGCACAGCACCTCTTACACATACATATACATCCTGACTGTTCAGCAGCAATACTGGAGGTATCACCAGCATCATCATTTCCAGGTGTCTAGTGGAGCGCCCTGCTGATGTGTGTCAACAGAGTTACATAAACAAAGGAATTTAGTGCTGACTCTAGATCTCTACAAATATTCAGACATAGAATAAATAACTGTAAAGGGAAGTGATCTTGGGCAGCCGGTTGAACCAAACTATGTGAAAGAATCCACCCTTAATATTGATCACCTTTTTGCTACAGGAAATTTTAGATTATGAACACAAAGAAACCACAACTTTATGAGGTTAGATCCTATACCGACACATAGCGGCATGTTTTAGTTCATTTAAGGTTATATATTATAAGATTACATATACAAACTTTTGAATATAAAGGGCTTTATGGATGAATTTAGATCATAGACATATTTAAACTACAGCAGACTGTAGCAGTGGATCACTAAACAGGTTAAGCAGCAATGTAAGACACCATGGCACAAAAGCAAATGGATAAAGAATCTGTACTTTCAGAGTGTATAGAAACCATACTCGGTAAAAAATTTGGTGAAGGTCACTATGACAAATGTCAGAATTTTCAATTAATAACTGGATTCAGGTAGCTCAGATCCATACGCTGGCATCAGCTTTACGTGGCCGGGTTTCTGTGTGGTCGTCTTTAGGCCCATGTCCTATAATCCCCCTGCTGTCTACAGAACTATATAGTCCTGCCCCCATAAACAATGCAACCTGCTCATGAACCACTGATAAGACAAAAAATAGTTATTGAATGGTTAAGACAAATAACAGAATCTAAACAACAGAGAAAAGATAAAAACAAAATGAGAATAAATAATAGTACATTCTATTGAACATACAGCGGAATTAGAATAAAATAAAGGAAAGAGGAGTACAGGCAAGAGGAAATGAGAGCAAAATGAGGAAAATGGGGTGAGAGGAAAAGGAGCCAATTAGCAATAAGCCAGCAGGTGTGCATCCTTTCTTGACTTGTCGCCTCGGCCCATCTCCCCAGCAGCTCAGAGGCTCCAGTTAATGGAAGTGTCACTGCGTGCGCATTGAAGAGCAGGAAGTTTCTATGGCAACTGCCTGGCACACACTGTCTCCCAGGAAACAGAAGTGACACGGACCAAGACCGCGTCTCGCAGGGAGCCAGGAGTGAGTGGCAGAAGATTGTCAGGTGGAGGGAACTGCTTTGGTTTATGTGCGAGGGCAATACTGCCACTACCGTACATTTGCAAAGAATCAAATTATCCTGAAAGGAATGGGCCAAATGCAGAGGCCAGCTACAGTAACCAACGTAAACTTAACTTGTACCACAGAAATGTGCAAACTTTTGTGATGCTTTTTGACAATATCGCAGCTGGATCTCATTTACAAAGGTGCTAGCAACAGCCAGAAAATATGTTTCTTTAAATAACACAAAAGTGCCGGAGTTTGGTTCCACTCTGTATCTAGCACCAAATCTAGACCTAGCTGATGGGGCCTAGAATTACACAGTCACCTCTGATCAGCTTGCGTCTCCAAATTCCCCAACAGACAACCATTCCCTGCAAAAAGCCCTGAGAACCTAAATGGCGGCTGACTGCTAAGCTACAAATATGCATTCATCTCCTCCGCAGCCAAGACCTGTGACTCTACAGCAGGTGTTCAAGTGTCGCTGTAATGTCTTTGCACAGAGTAATTAAGGTGGACAAATGCTGCTCTTTATCGCAGCTTGCTCGCCCCACAAGAAGCACATTACAGACATGGGCAAGTCCCAGCTTTACAGAACAATGAGAGCAAATATATTTATGTCCATCTGCCCAGATGACCAAACATGAACTCATGTTTAACTTACACATCGCAAGCAAAGGAACAACTGAATCGGGGTCTCTGTAAAAAGAAGCGTTTGAGTGAAATCCACCTCAGAGTCTCTACTGCTTTCCCTTTTCTAGTAGCACTGTTGTTGAACCGATTATGATCGAGACGGGTCTAGAACAAACGGGTTAGGTTAGGTTAAGGTAAATGATTTAGCAGCTGGACTTGAGAGGAGCCCATGACTGAAAAAGATGGCAGAATCTATGGTTTTTAGACGTGACCCTTGACCCTATCCTGGATGTAAGGATCTGACAAATATTGTGAAAAGTTATTTGAAAAGTAGTGGAAAAAAGTAAAACAAAAAACAGGGACTTGACATATTATGACCATGCAAGACCCAGGACAGGGAAAAAGAGAAATGGCTCACAGGTAAGTTAGTACGTTCACTCCTTCAAGAGACTGTTGCTGCTTCCTTACATATTATCTTGCTGACTGTAACCAAGTGCATGTGTGAGAGCTGATGCTGACACTGAAGTCAGGTTTGCCCCCACAGGGCATGACACATCGATTTTAGAACTTCCTGAAAAGCAGCGGGGTTGTTATTTTTATGTTCATGGCTCTACATTTTGCAAATAATTTCTAAACAGCCTACATCTTTCCCTTGTTCATTTATTTATTTTATTTTATTAAACAACAATACTGAAGATAATATAAGCAGGAGTACATAACATATATAGAAACACTGCTAGGGATAGACATTACAATGCAGATTCATATTATACAAAAAATGAACAAAGTAAGCAGAAAAGGTTCATATCATTTTCTTGCTTGTAGATTCAGAAATTGTTTACAAATAAGCATTCATATCAATTTTAACGCATTCATGTGTAGGATTCTTTTCAGTCCATTTTTACGTACAAATATAATAGCATGCCATTATTGAGCCAATTACAAATAATACTTTGACATCCTCAATGGAAGTAAAGCTTGTCATGACACCTATTTCTCCTAAATTAATCTCAATACTGGATACATTTCTGATTTAAAGTTCGGAATTCGACTGAGAATTTTTTTTAATTACAGGGCAAAGCTACAATAGATGCTGAATTGTTCCAGAGCTACTTGCACAAAAGATACAACTTTCCCCTATTCTAATCTCGAAATTTTCCACAAGGGTCTTAACTGGGTAAATCTGAAGAATTATTTCATATGAAACCTCCTTAACCCATTTAGTCACAGTATTTATTAGGAATCACCCAAACTCTTCCAATCAATCTGTTTCCCAAATCAAAATACTCCAAAATACTGTAATTTCATTAGAGACCTCAAAAATTTATTATTTATTGAATATAATTTATTATATTCAAAACTCAAGACAGCCTTTCCTTGTGGTCTGATACAAACTATTAATTCCAGCATTGTTTCCAATGCCCGACTATTGCAGTTCTGTAATAGAGTCGATGTTTCCTGAGGGACCACATTAACCACAGTCATGTGCTGCTCAGAGTTAATAGAAATACTGTATATGGTAGCAAAATCTGCATAATTATACCATTTACCATTACTATTGATTCATTCTTTGACCCAAATGATGCCGTTTTCGACCCAGTTTCATAAAATCAACTTTTGTTTCAAACTTGAATGCATTTTCTGTTCCAGATGGTGCAATTACAAGGGGAGAAGTTGTGCTTATATGTAAGCACCAGTTTATGAAAGTTTCCAAGTTTCAAAGGGAATTCTCCAATCTTGAAAACACACTTAAGCAAAAACGCTATATTACCTACATATTTAAATATTAAACTTTGTTTTTTAAGTAATTCTGCATCCATTTTACTTTAAGAATAACATTGGATGGCCTTAAGTCTAATGCGTTTGAGGCCCCTTCTGCTTGTGGAGGACAAATTATGTCTTTTTTTTAACACAGTGGGGGGTTTATTCCTTGAAATGAAGGTTAAAGTCAATTTTCCTAATGAATTAAGGCAGTGCATCCTAAACTTGTGAAGTGTATAACAATCTACATAAGCCTTCTGACTTAGACAAACGTATTCCTCCATTTAAATAATGGTCTCTAAACAACCATGAGTTAAGCTTCTTTTGAAACAGTTGCATAATAGAAAAAAAATCCAATTTTTGTAGATTATATTTCATATGTTATATATCTAAGATATGTAACAACACATAACAACAGCCCTGATGATTTACTCTTCCTTTATCCAACTGGAACCCACAATTTCTTTATTTCTTTTAATAGAAGCAAATCTCATATTTCATCAATTTTCAGTTTTGGCTATACAATTTTGTCAGGTCTCTTCAATTGGTTTGAAATTAACCAAAGACCAATTGACCATTTAAACCTGTCCTTAACACACCATATGTACAGTTTTATTCCCAAAACTACATCCTTGTATGACACTAATTCCTAAAACTCAACACAACCTATGCAGCTCCATTTCGGAAGGGGATGTACAGTATGCCTGGAACAGGAAATCTCTCCATTGTAGCATGAAAGGCTGTCAAAATCTCCCCAAAAATAACTTCAACATCTTGAAACTTGTCTTTCGTCAAATTAATCTCTTCAGCTTCAAGAAGTAAATCACTGTTAAATTGTTTATTGCTGGAAACATAACCATTTGCCTCTGTATAGCCACTATAATAATTATTCACGTCCTTAACTGGTGGACTTTGTAACTAATAACTATCATTAAAGATAACCTTTAATATCGCTACCCCTACAGAATGCCAAATAATAGTATAAAAAAAACTAAAATCTGAAGAACAACCATGTGTCTCTTGTGAGAAATAACTCTGCATTAAAGTACTCGCAGCACAAAAAAGAGCCTTTTTTTGGTCAAATCACGAATACTCCAGACATTAGCAGAATAAAATGACCAAGGCATAGATCGCGAATTGCAGCATCCAGGCTTGTTTATGTAAATTACATACAATAATTTTATCAAGCAGAAAATGTTGAATCAGTCACCCACTGGGAGATACTAGGACCCTAACAGTGTTTCGGCCTTGAGGTTTTCACATAAATTTGCCATCTAATGTATTGCACACTTCAGTCCATTGCTCATTTACAAATGGAAAACATGAAACAACTTCATCAAACAATCTGACGTCACACTTCAGATGTTTGGAAAAACCAGTTATTGCTTCAGCAAATTGGATTTCATTCTTATTTTTCTTTTTAAGCACTTCAGCACAGTTTGAATTGTTACATCAATGTATTTACCTTTACTGTCTAAACTACATATGATCCGGTGCCATATGGGGCCACTCTGGCCTCATACGGTTAGCATCGTGGTGAAAAGTGCTTCGGTGAATCAACGGGTTAAGGTGGAAGACGTCTTAAACCCCAGACCATCTCATGGAATGTACCGCACGCTGGTTCCATAGAAGACAATGCCATACTGAATTAACTACTGAAAAATGTCTTCCACGTATAAAGCAAACATGATTAATTGAAAAGATCTTCATTAGAATCCTGGAATGTGAATAAGATGCCATTGTGTTTTCAACATCTACCAGCGACACCTCATAGTAGAGCACCCTGAAATAACCAAAAAACAATTTTCACTCTAATGGGAACAGAAAATATCCCAGCTAGGCAGTGTCTAGCATCCATTAGAAGCATCCTCAGCTCAAGTTGCCCCCAGGGCCCACTTCCTCCCAGGATGGTAGGTCACAACATCTCCTGTGAGTGAGTTTTCGTTCAAGGCACTGCACAGTCACAGAAACCCCTCTGACGTGGGTTGATGTGGGGCAGGAAACGAGCAGGAAAAAATAACAATAAATAGGTTAGAAAACAGTGTTGTGCTGTTATTCCAGCATTCTGAATTCCCAAATGAGACATTAAGGTGTAGGACTCATGGTGGGCGTACTGGCTTCTGAATTAGGATCTGCCTTTAAAAAAAACTGGACTGCCACCTACACCTTGAAAGAGAAAGATCATTACAATCGATGGATGTGAATAAGATCTGCCAGCATGTCATGTGTGGACGGTTTATAGGGCAGGCGAGGGAAGGCAAATGAGATGAAAAGACTAAAGAGAACTATAGTGCTTTATCATTCTGCACCTCCCCCTCTTCCTCATTCCACTAACAGACTCCTAAATCAAACCTGAAGGAAAGTATATTTGAGCAGTAGCAGTTAGCATCTCTGCATGAGGTTGGTAGTGGGGATTGAGGGTGGGGATTGAGGGTGTTTTGGTGGAGTGTCTTTATTCCTCCTTGACCTCTGGGTTGAGGAGAATGTGGACGCAACCTGACACCCAACTGTCTCGTACTCGGCACGGATCTTGTTTTGCACTTCCTTGATGCTCTACAGCCTCCATCCCTTATTGTCACAATCCACCCTACGATGCAACACATTATCATGTTTGTGCATCAGCTGGCCACATTTCAGTATAGCCACCCCCTCCAGGCAAGCACACCCATGGCTACAGCATTTACTTACCACAAGCCTGAACTTACAGTAAAATATAAAACAGAGTTTTTTCATTGTTCCCTTCATTCAAAGGCTTTTCTGGCAAAAAAAAAAAAAAAAATATATATATATATATATATATATATATATATATATATATATATATATATATATATATATATATATATATTTATGCTAAGTTGCACCTCCTCTCTCCCCATAGGGGAGGTACCAGATGGACTGGGATTAATAGCAATACAGTGGAGGTAATACAGGTTTAATCTTTAATTTTCTATAAATGCAGTAATTAGGGTGAAATCTGTGGACGGAGACCTCAATGTCGGCCATAAGTGAATCGGTATGAAGACCGTGATGATCAAGGAGGGCCTGCAACTTAAGACAACCCAAATCCAAGAGGGGCAGGGCCTCAATTTAATTTACACTGCATAGAAATGAAACTTCCAGATACGAATGATCTCTTTTAGAAACGCATGCATATTTTCTTTAAAGCTTTGATCCGCAAAACAATAATGTGTTTTGTGTCATAATGTCTTAATGTGTGCATACGTGCATGAGTTTCTGTTTGGACATTAAAACATGAAACACATTATTGTTTTGCAGATCAGAGCTTTAAATAAATTATACATGACTCCACAAAAAAGCATTCAATCGTATGCAAGCGTATGACAACCTGAACCTTATCACCTGTGCCGGAAAATATTCAAGCAGATAACAGCCAATTTCGCCCACACAAAGCACTTTTTCTCTTTTAGTTTTTTTTTTTTTTATAAAAATAAGTATTCAAGCCCACCCTTTGACTTTCTGAGGACTCAAGACTTCAAGCCATTCAAGACTTTTTTCAAAGGTTTTCAATGACCAACTCCTGCTTGCCATTGCCCAAGCTCAATCCAAGGGTTTACATGGGCTAGTCGTTGAATTAATGCACCCACCGAGATACAGCAAACATGGCTGTTTATAATCGTGACTTTTATATCTTTTATATTTCCCAGAAAACTCATTGCATCATTCAAGGCTGTTTGGGACATTCTTGAAAGACTTATTTGTCGATCTATTGCTCATTCACAGGTTGAGTTTCAGCTTAGCCAGAAAAGAAAAGGGCAGGAGGCTGCTCAGAAGAGAGCTGACTAGGTGAGTAGACAATAGCTTTACTGGGTCCTGATATTCTCCTTGCTTTCTCACTTGCTGCATTCAAAGGTGTTTTGCCCTCTCTGTTAAGAGGAAGAACAGGCAGAAACTTCATTTGTGAGTGAAATTATAATCTACATTCCCACCATGATGGCCAGTGCAAGACCTCAGCAGAGCAACATTTTTGTGTCCAGAAGATCTTTACAGAAATAAAATAGTCCTGTCAAACTTGTGTTGCTTTTCTCTTTCTTTATTTTTTTCTGTAGTTTTGTTGTCAATTTACACATTTCTGTGCTTGTGTCGTTATGTAACTTGTGCTACTGTCACCCAGTGTAATTCTCCTTTGGGATAAAGCATTTTGAATTCAGAAAACATGCAGAAACATTTATGCTGGATAGGTAACAAACCCAGCAAAACACCAAGCAACTGTTTAGCTAAATGAAGATGCTAGCATCAAAGCTCCCGTCACATCTAGTATTGGTGCCAGGGGCCTTGGCTTTGCAAGTCCTAATGTGAGTGGAGGGGCCTTTCGGCCAATTGCAAATGTGAAGATCTTTTATGTGGAGATAGAGGCTGCTTATGATGAAAGAGTAAACTGAGTCAGATGGAAAAAACTGTCACCTGAAAGCCTACCCTCATTTTTCCTCTTTATTTTATTCTCCCACTGACTACTCTATTTCTCAGCATTATAAGCTTTTGTGTATCTGTAACAAAGTATGCAAATCCCCATGTCAATGAACATTCATCATGTAAAGTACCCCACTGATGACCATATAACATGCTAATCTCCCTAAGAGTAACTGCATAACATTTGCCCTGAACTGACTATATAATAGCAGAACTCCAACCAGTAACTGTATAAAGTGAAACCAATATACACACTGTTATACAGGATGCTCAGGTGCAGTAAAATGCTGACTATAGTTCTTTAGCTCTGTCTCTGAAGAATAACCAAATGGATCTTGCAGGTAACAGATAAGCATCAAATCTGTATTTCCCACAGGCCTATGGAACCTTCCTTAACAACAGAAGCATTTACGCAGTACTTTTTGTTCCACATTCTTGTAAGAAATTCTCATGACCATTTAACCAGGTGTAAAATTACAGAGTCCTGGCATACAAAGGAACGCATATGAAGGAACAGCCCTGTACAGTGAGCATTAAATCACAACTAATCTGGACAAAAAATTGGTGGTTACTGTGAGTTGGAATGCACCTCATTAAATACCATAAATTCCTTACAAACAGTGGCAGAATCCTTGGGAACAAGTCAACAATGAACTAAAAAGCACTGGGTAACAGGAACCTCTCTTGTTTCCTTGTGCAAATTTGTCTGCTCTGGCAAGTATGAGCCACAGCCTGCACAAAGAACTTTAATAAACTGTAAACCCCAGTATACACAGCCCCAGTACGTACAATTTTGCTTAAAATGTTCTAAACTGAATACTGGAGTGCAAAACATATGCTTTGCTATAACACCAGAAATTCAAGAAATCAAAAAACTCAAAGTTCCTGAGTTGTGTGAGCAGCTCTGCTGTGTACCATAATGCCTTGAAATATAATACTGTGAAGTATGGCAAGGTGTTTGGGGAATGCATTGTTAAAATCCTTATGGGTCCATAGCTCATGTTTGCTTCGATTCTACACGCTTGTACAGTGTCTCCATTTTAACCTCATAAATAAATTATACCAAAATGGGGGCAAAAAAGAAAAAGGTACCGAGACTGGAAAATATGTTGTATGTGTGCTGCACTGCACAGTACAACGTGGTGCAATGCTACAGTTGCTACATGTTTTATAGTGGTGTTTAGGAATGCTGGTTTGGGGGTTTTTGGATGAGCTGGGAAAACATTCTCATTTTTCCTATTTAACATAATGTAAAATACGATCCTGGTATACACAATTTCAATTTGCACAACGTTTTCAAGAAAACAGAATTGACCTTTACTGGCTGTGTTGAGTGCCCTTATACTAATTTAAGGTTGTGCTGCATGTTAATACAGATGGATAAAATTTTCTTTTGTTCACTTCCAGCAACATACTGGATTATTCTTAAACATACACTACACAGTATCTCCTCTGTGGAGAGCAGATTGTTCCTATTATTGTTCTGCCAGTAAATTACTTCAGCCTTCTCAGAAATGCTGATGCTTTAGGCTTGTCCAGAGACTTGAAAACAGGCACACTTGACACCACAAGAATCACATGCAACCTCCTGGAGATCCTGCACTTTTGCCACTCACGTGGTTTCTTCACTGCTAGGAAAGAAGTCCTTTTCTCTCAATGACAAAGGACCAGAGCTGAACATATAATTGAATGGTTGATATACAGCGCTTCCATTTGCTTTTAAGGTGTGACACTGCCTAATCTCTGTTGAGGGATCACTTGCTATTACAGACTGTCCTCGATGTATGGCCAGTTTAGGGTGTGACAGCAAGGTTGTAAATCACATTGGTCATAAATTGGTTATCATTCATGAAAGAATGATGTTTTTTGACCTATTTTGTCTTTTTCTGGCCACAGTATAGTATATTATCCATACCATTATGAAATAATTCAATACTGCATTTTATACCAAAAAATAACTCAAGCCCAGGGCCCCCACCCCTCTAATTTCACCCTTGCAAAGAATGGACTATTATTTAAAAGTAGACTACAATATTAAGATCTTTTAATTCATCAATTTATAAATAAACCATTATATTATTTGTAGAGGTGGGGCCAGCACACCATATTTACAAAAAAGCCATTATGTTTACTTATTCTTCCTTAACTTATTTCATGTCCCACTGATGTTGCATCAGTTGTCCTCCCTGGATTCTACTGATGGTTCCTTCATATCTCAATGAAGACTGCCTAGACTTGAACCCAACTGATTGTGTTACGAGAAACCCAAAAACAGAGGTACAGCATTGCTCCCCATTCCAACCTGACACACCTTGAAAGGTTCTGCAGAGAAGATTGCAGAAGAATGCATAAATCCTGATTTTCCAAGTTTGTAGCATCATGCCCAAGAAGAACTGAAGTAGTCACTGCTGCCAAGGGTGCTTCAACAAAGTACTGAGTAAAGGGTCTCAATACTTACATACATGTAACATTTCATTTTTTAATTTTTAATACGTTTACTAAAACTGGTAGAAACCTGTTTTTTGCTCTTTGACTGCAGTGTATTGCGTGCAGATTGATGATTTTAAAAATGAATGTAATACATAACAAAATGTGGAAAAAATTAAGTGGTCTGAATGCTTTCTAAATGCACAGTACATTTAAGGCCTCCAGTACCAGAGGTAGTGAAAAAGAAACACAACATTATGGAACCTCCACCATATTTGACCATATAATTGTTTTCCTTATAAGCTTAATTTTTTGGCCTATAAACAAAATGCCAGTCTGCATTGCCAAAAGCTCTATTTTGGTTCAATCCACAAAACATTTTCCTAGAAAAGAAATGGTTTTTTCTGGTTACATTTGGACAAAGATCAGTAACATCTTTTATGTTTCTCTGTCGACAGTGGGGTTCTCCTTGGCCCTTGCCCATAATGCCCTTCTAGGCTTAGTGTGTGGCGTAGGGTATGGCTTGAAACCATCACTCCAGATTGGCACAGGTCAGACTCAAGCTCTTAGGATGTTTTACATGATGTTTTTTCGACAGTTCACACCAACCTACAAGGACTTCTTTGATCAATTTTCTTCTTCCTACCATGTACTGGAAGATTCTTTATGGTTCCTTGAGCAGCAAACTTCAGCATCAATGTATATGTTGAACTGAACAGTTGACAAACTGGTGCAGATTTTTGGATTTTTTAAAATAATTTTACCTTTTGGAAGTCATTAAACAGCTTGTTAGCCACACTAAGTAAACCCCTGAGGTGCTCTCCATCTGTACATGGTTTTCTATTTATTTTTTCTAAAGCATCTGCAAATCTGGCAAAATTCAAATTCCCACCTTTAACTGTCCAAGCTAGCATCTGCTGCTGACTACCTTGCATTTTCCACTGCAGCTTGGCACACACTTTTTTGCAGGGCATTTTGAGGCAAACATTGAGTACAGTGTCCTGAAATGCCTCTTCACATTAGATTCATTACATTCATTGCACATTGTACATAATATGCACACCAGTTGCTCAGTAATGGCAAATAATCTGTCCATTCAAACTGGAATGATCTGTATTTGTCATCCTTTCTTCTTTTAGTCATTTTCTTACTGTGACAGCTAGCAGTTTTGCTAGTCAGCCAGTCTGATTAGGATAATATGACAGCTTTTATGACTCTGATGTTGCAAGCTATCCAATCTCTACATCTATCACCACTGCTGTTTTCTCCTCCTTATCCATTACCACTCTGTCTGGCTGGCTATTCATTACATGTTTATCTATTTTGATGTGGAAGTCTTACAGAATCTTGGCTCTGTTGTTCTCCATCATTCTCTGAGGTGCCTCCCATTTAGACTTGGGAGTGTCCCGGCCACAGTCCTTGCAGATGGTCCTGTATGCAATCCCTGCTACTTGGTTGTGTCTCTCAGTATCTGCCACCCCTGCCTGCATCTTGCAGCCACTACAATTGTCTCAGGGGCACCTTTTCGCACTCTGCACCTGGGGTCTTGTCTGATATGGTACCTCTGTTTCAACTGACCTGGTGCTAAGAGTTTGCTCTTGTACCTCTGTACTGTCCTTCAGTCCTGCCTTTTCCAGCCATTGGTAGGATCTCCTCATGTGAGCCACCTTTTCTATCTGCCAGTGGTATATTCAATGGAGGGGCTTATGCTGCAATAGCACTTCTTTTGCTTCCCTGCTGTCTGCATCCCATATATTTTTTGTTTGTTTGTCTGTGTGTGTGTGTGTGTGTGTGTGTGTGTGTGTGTGTGTGTGCGCGTGTGTGCACACACGCGCACGTATATCCCTGAACTAACAATCAAATGAAGATCATCTAATATACTACTCAGTGGTAATCGTACATATTGCCTCTAATAGCACAGGAACTACATGCTTTACAGGGTGAAAGACATGGGCAGCGGTCTTATGAACTTAAATTTTTTTATATGATCAACAATACTGCAAAATATTTTCGTCCAGGTTGTAACCTGCATCAGACTTTAGGCTCTGCAAACAGATGTTAAATTTCTGCAACTCTGCATTGGACAAGAATTTATCAATATTAAATAAATGAATGATTTAATGAAAACATTGCATCAAAGTAAAAGCGAAACATACAGTCATGCCTCGGTATCAAAATCCAATTCTTTCCTAAAATGCGCTGGATATTAAAATTTCCCCAAAGCCCGTTTCCCACTATTTTAAAAGGAAAAAAAATGATTCGCTCCCAGTCCAACCAGAAACACCTGTACAACTACCAACCCATGATTTTGGCATAATGAAATACTCTGAACACCAGTTAACTATTTAGAAAACACTTAATGTCATTAATTTGCATGTTTATAACGCATAGTACAGTATGTGCAGTGCAAGACATTTTTCATGTCACTGTTGCTACCGGCATTTAAATATATAGAATAAATACAATTCATAACAGTATACAAAGCAGTTTATTACAATATATGCAGTATTTTTTATTACAGTACACTGTACGGCACTGTATGGTATTTACTTGATGATTTTTTAAATTATTCTGATTTTTATTTTCATTTTAATTTCTTATTATGGATACGCTTCAAATAAAAATAAGTTATGGCAAAGTTTGCATTTGGATACTGATATTTAATTTTCAAGATCCACAGTAGAGAACATTTAGATATACTGTAGACAGTGTGGATACCAAGGGATTTAACATAGTGTTAGCATACTTGATTCATTGTAATTTTAATTAATTTTAGGTGGGAATTATTTTTTCCATAAAATATAATGGCAATTTAATCCCCTCACAGGGGATTTGCCTAATGAGTTGATTTCATGAAACAAATTAACTCTGTTCTCATGCCCCTAACAACAGAGACCACCAGAGGTTCCACCTAGCTCGACTGAAGGAACTCCCCACTGAAGGAACACATCAAAGTCTAAGGAACCAAGCACAGACTGACAGCAGAGCAGTCACCTCATACCTTACGAAAACGAGAACAAGAGAGTACCATAATTTCTGTATTTCCTGACCCTGCGTACCTTCCTGTTGTTTCAAGTATCTCTGCAAATTCTCCAACTTAACTGTCACTGTGTCTCTGTGTCCCATCCTCCGGCCCATCCTCCAGTTCATCAACACGCAGTCACCGATCCTTTTTGTGCACAACTCACCGAATGACAATAGCACCCTGTACATATTCATCACCAACTGCGCTGAATATTTAAAAATGTGCTCCATACCAATAGCCACATTTGTTGGTGATGATGAAAGAGGGATCTGCCTTCCTAATGGACGCAATGGATTTAGACCGGCTCCAGACCCTGGTTGACACAAATGAACAGCAAGTTGGGTTTCATCAGGAAAAAAATGAGCCGACTCACCGAGTCCATGACGGACAGCCTGCAGCTCCTGTGTGGAAGAACGCAGCGCTTCGCATCCGGACTGCCTGATCACACTTTTCCGACGGGTTGCGTTGCCCCAACCATGCGTCCGATCGGCCATCACCGTTTTCCAGCCGAAGAAATCCGAAGAAAAAGAAAGGGACATGAAACTCTGGCTTGGTCTGAGCGAGACTGCAGTGGCACCAAAACAACACACTTTTGTCGTTGCGTCTATGATTAGGAGAGAAACAACGCCGGTATGTGGAAGGGTTGTGTTTCTACTATGGGTCCATCAGTTAGTTCCAGGCTTTTTTCCTTTGCGACCACCTTGTGAGGCTACTGCAGTGCCTCTAGTGATGAGTGGTGTGATTAATTGTGCCTCCAGTTACTTTTCGCTGTAACCATGTGATGGTTACTGCGAGTAATTCAAACTTAGGCCTTTGTCAATTCGGGTGCAGCCAGTAATGTTTTAGATGTAGCTACCTCCAGGACCTAGAAGTACCTTTGATTCCTTGTTAATAGAGGTTAGAAGTCAGTTTCTTAGCGGGTGAACCTACTGGATAGATGGTGGTAGACATGATGACAGTACCCATCACTATCCAGGTAGGACTTTGTCATACTGAGATGATCCAGTTATACTGAGTCCCAACTCAGCACTGTGATCTGGGCCATTCTTGGTTGGTAACTTATGGTCCAGTGTTTTCATAGAGCAAAGAGAAATTGCTATTCTGGGGAAAACAATGTTCCCAGAAATGTCTCAGCAACCTCCATCAAGGGTCCCAGTGCTAACGGGCTTCTGTCTATGAAAGCCGAATATAAAGATTTAGCTCCAGTGTTTAGCAAGGTCCAAGCATCGGAACTCTTTCTACACTGACCTTTAAATTGCATGATCAACCATTCTCCATAGTGTGTCCACTCTTCCTGTTGAATAAGAAGCTCTGTAAGCTTATGTAACTGAAACCCTAAACCTGGATAACATTTGGGCCATCTACCTCCCCAGTGTCTGGCATTTTCTCCATTGATAAAAATGATGGTGGTTCATAGGCTTGCATTTATTATGGAAGGTTGAACGCTATCATGAATAAATATTCAGAACCCCTACCCCTAATTACTTTTGCCCTGGAACAGGTTTAAGATGCTAAAATCTTTGCCAAATTAGATATTCAAGGTGATTATATTCTGAATAAACTTTGGGGATGGAGTATTAATTGGAAGACTGCTGTTAGCACTGTCCTGGAACATTAGGAATATGTAGTGATGTTTTTTGGTCTAAACAATGTATCCTGTTTTTCAAGCCTTGGTAAATGAACCGCTCAAGGATATGATCATTCAATGTATTTGGGTTACCTCACTGATATCTTTTTTTTTTATTTTTGCAGGTTCTACAGGAGCTCTTGGGCAGCCAGTTGTAAGTTAAAAGGGAACAATGATGCTTTAACTAAGACACTGGAATTTTTGGGTCTTCTTCTGGAACCCCATAGGTTGGAGATGAACCAATTCAAGGTTTCTACAGTAGTTTCTTGGGTTCAACCAAAAACTGTACTGGTCATGTAGAGATTTATAGGCTTTGTTAACTTTTAATAGTGCTTCATCAAGAATTTTATCACTATAACCACCCCATGATTCACAAAGCTCCCAGGCACCACAATTGTACCCCAGAGGCTTTAAAGACCTTTGAGGAGTGGAAAAGAAATTTTACCACAGCTCTTATTTTTAAGCACCCGGATCCCACCTTGCCTTTTATGATTTAAGTAAATGCACAGGATGTGGAAATGGGTGCTGTGCTCTTCCAAACATAGTGAGACCCTCAAAATGATTTTCATGTGCATTTTTTTTCCTTTATGCTATCACCTACAGAAATTATAATGTGGTAAATCTGGAGTTACTAGCTATTAAATTAGCCTTAAAGAAACTGAAACATAGGTTAGAGGTCACCGTTCACCCTTTCCTGGTGTTAATGGACCACTACAAACTGGAATATCTGCAGAAAGCCAAAATATTCAACTCCAGGCAGACATAATGGGGCCTGTAGTGCCCTAGGTCTCAAAAATTGAAAAAATAGATGCTTTCGCTTGGGATTACAACATCTCATCCTGACAAAAATTACCAGAAACCATCTTGCCAGCTACATGCTTGTAGCTCCAGTAAAGTGAGCCCTATGGGAAGGCATCAAAGCTACAACAGTCCTGTGTTTCCTGATCCTGTGTTCCTGCCTGTTGTCACAAGTCACAATTTCCAATATTTATCTGCAACTTCATCTTCACCACATCTCTGTGTTCCATGGTCTATCCCATCCTCTAGTTCATCGCCACCCAGTCCCTGTGTTTCTTTGTGCACAACTCACCAGATCACAGCAAGTTGTATTGACCATCAAGCGTGCCAAGCACTTGTAAATGTGGTCCACACTCATGTCTGTCAGTATCTAAATCTATGGGTGTCCATGACATCCGTTAGGAATCTTAGATTTTTGCCAGTATGAGATGTTTTGGACTTTCGCCATCTTGTAATATGGGACCATGCCATTAAAATGCTAAAAATTCATGTGCTCATTTTGTATTTCATTCAACATGCACATGTGTACTTCTTCTAGCCCAACTCTGTAAAGTATGATTTAAATATGGCACAGTGCTTACAGTAGGTAACACCATGAACAGAACACAAGTCCATTGCAGGGTCCTCAGCACTTGTACACTAATGGAATCAGTTATATCCCTGAACAATACATGCTTCACAATAAGGACAGAAACATCTCAGGCCCAGAAACTATCAGCCAATTGCATCAATAAAGCCTTTATGTCATCCTTGTTAGTTTCATTCCTGTTTATATTATTTTTATTAAACTAAAAAACAATGATAATTCAGCTAATTTTTAAAGGCATAGTTAGGTTTGCTTTTTTTATATTTTAAGAATTATCATTTAATTCTTTTAAATTTAGTTTTTTTTTGAGTACGTGTTTTTTTGTTTTACAGTGGTCTTTTTTAGCTGAAGAAATTAAATGTAGACCCCAGTTAATAACCCTGTCCTTAAACAAATCTTTAATTCTCTTCAAACGTATAGCATCTGAATGGAGAGAAAGTTTTGAGAAGAAACTCAGGGCTGACTCGTTTGTATAGCCAGGTGAGACCTCCTTCCTCAGCAGAATTTTGCGAGTTATGTTTACTATACAATTCATAGCCCCAATGGTCTAATGACATAGCCAATACTCCAACAACTACAGTCTGAGTCCTGATTAAACATGCATCCGCCCCTGAGGGGTACTTTCTAGGGCCCCCCAGCATTACTCAAAGGCTGGACACCCCATGCCTTGTGTAGCTATGAGTGCTTGGTAAGAGAGTAAGGAAACGTGGATGGGTGCTGCTACTGCACATTCATGGGAAAATATGGCGCAAAGTGCCATTACCTATTAGTAATGTCAGTGTTGATGGATAATCAATAGATTTACACACTGATGGGTTCAATCTGCTGGGTAGAGGACATCACTGAACACCACCCCTCACATGCCAGGTTTCAGTATTGATCTGATCTGTTATCCTTATCCAACACTGGCCAGCCAGGTGGAGTCACAAAAGGGACAGAGTTTTCTTTTTGATCAAAAGCAATAAAAGAAAATAAGTAAAGCATTTTGTGCAAAAAAACTTGTTCAAGCCACTTGCTTCCTGAATGAAACAGATACACCCGGGAGCTGTCTGTGCGTGTTCATTACCAACGTCACGTGATTCGTAATTTTCTATGGTGAATTTCATTTTGATTCAAACAACCTGGAGACTGCAATAAATCAGGAGATTGGTCCTCATTTTGTGAAATTGTTCAGTCAGATATTATGGTACTAGGCCCATGTAACTGACCTTGTTGTTAACATTTGGCTAAAGGAGTCATGTCAGCGGTGAGGGCATCATCAGTGCCATCAAAGCAATGAATCACTTCTCTCAGACTGCTGAGGTAACAATGAGAACCAACACTGTCATCACTTCTAACCAGTAGCACCAGCACACCCCCAACAAAGACTGTCCAATGACTATCCAGCAGAGGCCACTAAGTGACAAAGAGAAAACCAACAAAAACAAAGAAACAAGGCAGTCCAAGGAACTGACCTCCTGGAAAATGCAGTGGACCTTTGGCGGTGAAGCAAGAGACAGAAAGGACCGCATGCAGATCCTTAAAGAATCCCACAAATGTTTAAAGTTTGTGCAAGAACCTCGTGCTGTATATAACTTTTTGCAGAGCCTGGGACCGCATAAAATTACCATTTCGATCCTACAACTTTGTTGCTATCTATCCATTCCCACAACTTTGTTTCCACTATGATGTCACCAAAAGGCATTGAGGATTTATAAGTAGGATAATTTCCTAATTATAAAATAAAAGTATAAAATTATAAAAATAAAATTTAAAATTTTTTTAATTTTGACAAGCTTTACTAGTCTAGCTTGTACTGGGTGTAAATAACCCAGAGGCCACAAGAGACAGAGCTGAGAGGAGCTTTTAACCAGGATAAAGGCTTCACTTAGATTAGAGGCAGCGAGGTGGGGAGGAGGAATGCTTGCTCAGAATTCTGTGCACTGTGCCAGCAATTTGTGAGTTCTGGAGAACGTTGTAATAGTCAAGTAATGACAGCGCTTTGCAGAAGCACAGTTCTCTGAGACAACATGGTGGAAGGATCGGGTGTGGAGGAAGTAGAACAAAGGTGAAAAATGTCTGCCAAGGCTGCTGACACAGAAATACATCATTGTTAGTCCCCCTGAGCACTGCCGTTCTGCTGTACCAGGCCCCATCCCCGGGGCTCAGCCATGTCTCATATTGCTGTGAAGCTTCTCCATACTTTTCCATCTACAACCGGCCACCCATGATCACAGAGAACAGAAAAAGACTCCGGAATAGGAGGTGCCACAGTGAACAAAGGCCTTTGTGCCATCCAGTGAGTTGCTACCTCTGGGAAGCTGAAGAATGATCAAACAGACTGTGCCATGGTAAAGCAAACATATTTTGATCTCCATTGTGGAAGTGCAGAATGCAGGCTGTAGAGGGATGCAAGCTTATGTTTTTATAGAGGTAGCCACAGCCACCCACACCAAAACACAGCACAGGTGCACACACACAAGAGGTTCCTGCACGGCACACCAACTGACTGTCTATGCCTGGCAGCCTAGGGGTGCAAACTGAACACTCGTCTGTCTCCCAGCTACATGAGATGATTAGTAAGGAGTTACTTCTACTTCTTCTACTCTTCACAATTGTCTTTTGACAGGATACATCTTATTGAAAATATTTTTGATGAAAAAATGTGCTTTTGCTTTGTTGCATTTTTCCCCTCTTTCCAATGCTTTTGAAATGAATCTCAGCTGAGGTCATTGGCCAAGTTTGCAGGCAATGGAAGTGGCGTTAACAGTTAATGAGAACAATAGTATGTATTTGTGTCTTAGATTTCATTCTCTTTATGAATGGTAATAGCAACAAACGCTACACTCAGTACATTATGTATGCAGTGTAACCTGACTAACATCCGGTCCAGCTTATGGCATGGTTGTCAGAATGAAACCTCATTGTAAGTCAGCTCCTGAGTGTATTTCACTGTCGCTATCCATGTGTGTATTTGTACTTGTTTATTCCACCTTCGGAGTGCATGTGTGTACAGTATTTGTTTTTTGTCACCCATTTTATTCATACTTTCTTCCTCAACACACACCCTGTTCTGATATCACAGATCATGCACTGTGACCACCCTTTGCTGTGTAGAAGATGCTGCTCCCCATAGCCAATGGCCATTGATCATGTTCTTCCAATGGTATTTCCTGATCTCATCCCATCAACATTTACAACTAGTAAAAATATACAGCATGTTTCTTAATGGGTCCCAATGTGTGTGTGTGTGTGTGTGTGTGTGTGTGTGAGAGTGTGTGTGTGCTCTATCCTGTGTAGTGATGAAACATGTTGACTGAAGTAAAAAACCTGGCAGTGGATCTGGACCCCAGTACTCTCGTTTGAAGGCTCTCTGGTACTCTCATCATCTACGGATTCAGATAAATGCAGCAAGGACAGAGAGGTCTGGAGTGTATTTATGCAGTGTCAGAATTTCTTTTTTCCATAATTGCTACCAATAGCTCCTACCCCTTCCTGTGAGATCTGAACCTTCTGCTCCTAACAAAGTGGCTGGAGCTTGTGATGGAGAGAAGAAGAGACATAAAAAAGTGAAATGTTTCACTCACACTTTACAGCCTCTCTCCCTTAGCGTGTCAAAAGCTGACGCTTGGCCCTGCGAGGCGTTCCTGCAGTTTGTTTTTCACATTGAAGATACATAGCAACTGAAGGTCTGTCAGCATAAAGTGGCAGGTGCTTCATGCATCAAAGCCAAGACTCACCATTTCAGAAGAAAACACTTAGTGTGAAACATAAGAGCAAGGTACGGAGACAGCAGAGCCAGCTGGGGTGGATGACAGCATCTACTGTAGATCCCTGAATATCCCCATCAGGACTCACTAGACAGATGCCCTGACTTTGCATTTTTACATGTCACCATGCCATAGTCCACAGTCCACCACAGCTGTGTGACCAGCCTTAGCACCCATTCACTGTAGACCACCATTCACAAGAGTGAGACACTGTGTCTTGTACTGTATGAATGTACAGTGTGGTTGCTATAACAACAGGAGAACTGCACATGCTTATGTACTAGAAAAACTCACCTGGGCACCTGGCCAAACACACTCTGAATTTTTACATGTCCTGTTACATGAAGAAGAAAACACATATGTACACGTTTTCACAAAAGAGCACTCCCCCTCAACTGATTTAATGGTCTTCACCCATAACACAGATATTTATAGATATTTTCATTGGTATTCTGTGTCTCAGAGTCCCTGGTGGAAAGACAACTGTTCCCTTAAGGAAACAACATTTTACTGGCACTGTTCCCTTAAGGAAAGGAAATTTTACTATGAGCCAGTTTATTTCACAGCCACACACTGCATGCAGAAGCTACACTGATCCATGTCTTGGATCACCTCTGCTAGAACTGTACCTTCTCACTGGTATACAATGCAAAAAGAAAGCATTACTGGTTGGCCTGCGGGCATTAACTGAGTACTGGTGGCATCTGTTTCCTGACAGGAGTAGACTCCTTGTAGACAGAACTAGGGAAACAAAACACTGAAAAGAATAAATCATGGTAATTTTATGCTCATGCACATATAAACTTACTGGTGCTCTCATTCTGAATACAGGGCAGATTTTGGCTAAGTCATAAATACAGAGTGATTCAGAAAGAACTGAACACTCAGATGTATTACTCAGCAGCTAAGTACCACATGTAGTCTAAACCAGTCTGCAGTTACCCATTCATCCCTAAATCTACACAGTAGAATGATACACAATGCAGAAGAATAAATGCAACTGCACTTGGTGCTAGATAGAAGAGTTCCTTGGACAGTAAGAAGGTCTAACAAATCAATGCTTGAAGAAATAGGACCAGAGGCCTCACTGGAACGCATGATTGTGAAACAAAAGTTCAAATACTTTGGTCACATAATGAGAAGACAGGATTCCTTGGCAAAGATTCTGATACTGGGAAAAACTGAAGGGAAGAGGAGAAGGGGATGACAGAAGTTAAAATGGCTACATGGCGTTATTGAAGCAATGTAGATAACCTTAAAGGATTTCAAAAAGGCAGCCTGCAACACGAAGATCTGTCGTGCTGAAGTCCTCAACTAAAAAACAACAAGAGGGACCGGTTTCTGAAAAAGTCCCTATCAAATTATTTATTATCTAAAAGATTAAATTTCAGCCTCCAGTGTTTTTTTTTTTTTTTGAGTGGCAACCTTTGAAAGTCAGCCTCTAAATGGTCTGAGTGCAAAATGGGGCCAGTTTGGCAAAATCTGACTACATGAATAAAACTAATGATAATAAAGATAGAATGTAATCTGGAATACAATTTATGGGGATTATCGTAAAAGGTGCTATCCCTAGTGCTGGGATGTAGCTCTTTCCATAAGTTAACCAACCTGTGACCAGTAGGAAACTTTAAATTGGATGCAGTTGTGGTTCATAAATGGTTTATCAGATTTACAGTTGAAGTCGCCCACCAGATCTCTAGATCCTTTGCAGTAATGGTTAAATAGCAGCACCTCACAGGATATAAATTACATTCCTTGCACTTAAAACGTATGCGCTATTGAAAAAGAGAGCCAGGAATCAAAATCAACTTGCCTTCTGGGTCCTGTTATCGACAGTCAAGATTAAAATAGATGTTTGTGTTGCTCTTGATAGTCGTACCTCTATTGTTGGAGCTAAAAGAGAAATGAACTTGCCAACCAGGTCTCTTTTAACTTTTAAATGCTCTGTTGCACAAAGATGGGGTTTCTAGCAGTAGGGAAATCATTTTTTTCTCCCTTTAAAAGAATTTTAAACTTTTCCTCTTAATTACATGAGCCAAACTCTTTACATTCCAAGTAATAACTCTTAAGAGGACAGTTCTTGCAAAACTTTCATAAAACGGTGGTGTAGCCTCAACAGTACCATACTATGTGTCAACAAAAACAGAACAAACTGAAACAGTGACCCAAAGAAGAAGCAGAGCAAGTACCAACTGTCTGAAACAAACAGGCCATTCCCTATCCCACCCCTCCCAACCTGTACATCACACACAGGCAGCACAGGTGAAGTGGAGACACCTTCAGCTTCTTCCTAAGTCTCAACATCTCCAGCTTTGCAAACACTCCATAACCCTTCTCAGATAAAGATATCACCTTAAAGCATACACTGAGAACCATTAAAGCAAAAAGAAGCTTGTGAACCTGCATCAGTTATACTGTATAACCCTTTCTCTCTCCTCAAAAGCAGCCCTAAAGGTGCTCGCTGCCCCTGGGCTGTCAAACTGATAAATTTTCACCTTGCGGACATATTTGAACCAGGCGGAGAAAGCAAGCCCCCTATGAATACTCAGGCAAAGAAAGCTGAAAGAAACCATGCCGCTTCCAAGAACTACCAGGGTATGACATCAGCAATCTGCAAAGTTGATCTTGGACTTCTTCAGAGCATCTCTTAGGAAATTCTCATCACACTCAGAGTGGCAGTTGTAAAATTACTGCATCAAAACTTGTTCTCAAGCTCTTTGACTTTGTCCTACTGGTGCACTTTTAGTTTCAGAACAACATTAGATTGCACTGTCTTCAGTCCTAAAAAAACTCAACTGAGTCTCAGTGAACTTTTTGTCAAGGTCATCTACACTTAAATGCTTAAGTTATATTTCGAGAAAGACAGTGGATGAAAGTCTCTTTAGCTCGGTTCTGAAAATCCTTAGATTTAACCTCCTCAAACTAATCAAGGTTTAGTTTTTTGAGGCGACTTTTTTTAGCTACACATGTGGTCTTTCCTCTGTAAAATAAAATCTTCATTTAATGAAACACGTGAGTGGCTCAGTGCTCCTGCCTCCATGATTTCCATAGTTTCACTAACAATGTCTATAATAATTTACCCAAGAAATTACATAGGACATAAATTTCTTTCCCAATCTCCTGGTTTAGAAATTTTCTCAAATTTCAGTGGGTTTGACAGTGTTTGTGGCTCTTGGAGACATACAGTAGCTGTAACTCTTCAAAAAGCAATGTCAAAATCTCAATATAGGAAAGAAAAAGGAATCTAGAGTGGAGCCAGCAGTGATTATATTTCTTTCAGGCCACGTGACGTCCCGTTGCCCTTCATTTTTTCCAGATCCTGATGTTTGAAAGTTGTACTTATTCTCCATTGCAGCACTGACAAGTAGTAAGCACCAAGTCAAACAAGCAACAAAAATGGCACACATGTTACCAACTGAAGCTCATTTTAGGCAGCCTTCCCGCTAACTATCCACATTCCTCAGTCCCTAAGGCATCATACAAGCTGCTTAGAAGGTTTCCCTGAAGATAAAGCAAGTAGAGGGAAGCTGTCCATCACGCCAATCCTACAGCATGCTATAATTGTCCCACCCACCAGCTCACACAAATAAAAACATGAACTGATAAACTCATGTTCTGAGACAAGTACATAATATTTTTATATGGTACACAGAAAAGAAAAACAAATGCCCTCCATATGAGCCTGCAAAAAAAAAAACAGCTGAAAAAGGAACTAGTCGCCAAAAAATGCAGCAAAAAGTTGTACTGAATGCGTTCCCCTTTCCTCGCATGCGTGCCACTCATTGTCCTGGTGTGAGATTCGGATTTAGAGTTGCTGTATTTGTGTTTCCAGCACTTATGTTGGAAAAGCAATTAACACACTAAGCATACCTGGCAGTTAGTAATTGAATAATGGTAGAAAATATTCAAAATGAAGCCTTCTTTCATCCATATTTTATCTTTCTTTTCCCTTCTCTCGCCCTCTTGTGGTCTATCGTTTTCTCTCCCAGTTTTTTGGTTCCTCTCACCGCATGGCTCCCTTACTCTTCTTGTATCCCTTTTTTACTGCCATCACTTTCTCTGCTCTGTGTCTCTGTGGCCCTGCGTGTGTGTCCTTCTGACAGCTATGTGTGTCTCTCCCTCTATCACCTGTGTGTATCTTTCCTTTGGTTGCTCTCTGTTCTTGTCTCACTCTCCCCTTTCCCTCTGTTTTTTGTAAGGCTCCAATCTGCATCTTATCTCTCTCCACAGCTCTGTTTGCCTTCCAGCTCAATGGGGAGTGACGTCCCGTCACTGTCAGTCAGCACATACGCACCTGTGCAACCTACTGCCGATCACGCTATCCCTACTGCTAGCCTCACTATCACCCCCTATAATTCACACACACACACACACACACACACACACACACACACACACACACACACACACACACACACTCTCTCACATTCATTTATGTATAGGAAGAAAACAAAGTTCACAGGTGTACGAGTTACAATTTAATGCTATCATTAGAGAACATTACAAATAGATCTTACAAATAGATAATAGAAAAGGTAAGACGTGAAGTCTTAGGGTTAGGGGTTAGGGTTAGGGACGTGAAGTCTTAGGGTTCCTTAACCCTTTTCTATTATCTATTTGTAAGATTTTTGACATTAAAGGGTGACACTGAACCACAGTCCCTTCCTGAGCTATACCTTCATCTTCAACAAACCCTTCACTATTCCATGCCACAGTTTCACTGCCTTGCTGACCTCATCTGTTAGTCTTTGGCCTCCAATGTACAACCTAATATGGACTTGAGGCAGCCATAGAGTTAACGCTTTCCACACAGCATGGAAAAAGGATATCCTGGTGATGTTGACATCATTTGTGAATCTATGCAAAGCCTACACTCATCCCTGATTTAATGTTCTCTAATGACTCCATTCTGAAGCCACACTCCCACGTTTCCCCATGGGATACAGCAGAAATGGCCTGATTTACACACAGATGCTTCTTCTAGAATAGACCAAAACTAGGAAAGCACCACATTTCCCCTGAGTGTTTGCCATGCCATGGCTGCTCCATATGTGACAAGACTCCAAGGTGGTGCACAGCTTTCTTTGTGCTTTAGCCATGGTTCCGGAATAAGAATGGAGTGATTTTTGTATCTCTGGGTAATAGGCAGTACTGCCATGTCATGTCTGAGGGATGCAGGCCTGTACGGGGGTAGCAAGTCTGAGCTGTGTGACCTTGGGGGCCAAAGGCTACTCTTGCCTGACTGACACTTTAGCATTCTAACCCATCTTTGTGCCATTTTTAACAAAGCCTCATGCACTGGGTTTTAAACATACAGTGCTAAGTGTGCACATCTGTTCTTCTTCTCCTTGGGGGACAACATTTAACATCTCAAAACTGTAGTCCTTTTTTTTTCCCCCCAGCTAATCTACATGCCCTGCACAATTAATTCTTCTCCTAGCACTGTACAAGGTGCACACCTGTCCAGGTAGGTATTTCTCTTTTCTAGACTGTTCTGGAAATATCACCCAGCAGTCACCACGCAATGACCCAACTTGCATCGGATTGTCTACATGCTTTACATATTTAAAGTTTACATTCAACAAGTAACAACCGAAAATGTAGATAATGCTTTGGTAGCTGGGTTACACCCACATCCTGGCAGTAGATCTGGGTGTTGTTTAAGAAAGTCTGCTCCCACTGCCACTGCCCTAATTCATCTGTAAACATTCCCCAAACACATACGTTTGTGCAAAAATACAGCACCTCACACATGCAACTGCACAGTAATGACTGGGATGCAAGATCAAGATGGGGCCAAAAGCCCATCCTTCCATTCCTCTGTTTCTATGGTGTTCTGTTCACAAGAGACCTGTGGAATAAGTCTTTATGCATTATCTTTTGCCATATTTTCTCTATGTGTGTGTGCATTTAAGTTGATTATTTTCACATGTTTAACAAAGAAGCTTATTCCCAGTTTCTGATGTTACGAGTCCCAAAGGCATTACAGTAAAAGTTGTAATCTGCCTTCCAGAATCATCATCTTCCCTCATTCCTCAAGCAATCGTACATGACCCTGCCTTAGCAGATGACACCAGGCTGATCTTCTAGTGAAACAGAACAACCAGATTAAGTCCTTCAGACAAATTTTGCAGAATACACAGCGAGATTACGCATACATTCATATTTTTCTTATTTTCAGCTCAATGATCAACATTGTTATTAGTAACAAGGCTTTAAAATAAAAAGACTTTTGCTTACTAGGATTTTCCTCCTTGGCTGATGAAGGAATACAGCATTATTCTGCGTTATCGGTGCAAATCATTGTCCTGCCAAAAGATAACAGCACTTTCATGCTTCCTGTTCCCTTTCTTTTTTCACTTTAGAAAAGGGAAATAATCACATGGTAATACAGATATAATTTGTGGCACAGACTTGGAAGCCAAGTGAGTTTTCCCACTTCGACAGTCCAGCCTCCTTTCTTGAAACTGAAATTAATTGCTCACGGGCACCTAAGTTTGACAAATCTTGCAGGGAGGATAAATTGACCAGTGTGGGTCTTTAATTTGTCCTTTAAGGAGACGTCTGGCTTGGTGTTTTCTCAGCAATTAGTTTGAGTCTCCGAGGTGCTCTCATGGACCTTGCACATGGGTCCTTCGCATGTCCTCTGCAATGAGGCTTGCATGGTGCCACTTAGTTGGTCGATTACCACTGCATTCGGGAAATGAATTGAATCGAGCAGAGTCAGATAAAACTAAACACACAGGCACAGCACATAGGGTCTCCATGCCTGTAAACCCAACAAAAGCAACTGTTTGACAGAATCATAGCTAATCATAGGAGAAAAAAATCAGAAGGGAACAGGAGGTGGGTTTGTTGAAGCTGTGTAAGAGTAAATTAATATAACAACTCTGTAATGAACTGGCATCCCATCCAGGGGCTCCAGACTACCACATCCCCATCCAGGATAAGTGGTTAATGAAGATGAACGAATGGAACATAAGACAACTATAGAAAATCTGTACAAGAATGAGAGTGGGGTAGAAAATCTGCAAGAGAACAAGAGACTGGAACAAGAAGGCCTTAAAGAAAAGAAAATTGAGGTCCTCTAAGAACTGTGTCTATGGGGTTTATTTGGATACAAAAAGTGTGAGCATGAGGAATGATCCAGACCTTCACCAAAGCTCAAACTTGGTCGCTAGTGTTAAGGAAAGTTCATCCAACATCAGATTCCTGCTGCATGATACTGTATACATTTCACTGCACCCATGTTAATACATACAGACATACAGCATAAATGTGCTTTTTTATTCCATTTAACTCAGTGGGTTTTTTTCCCTCCATGGAAATATGGCCATTTGGCAGCAGACAAGTAAAAACACAAAACAAAAAAGATGGATGGTGCTAAACTGAAATAAATAAGCAAGAGACAGAAAAGGGAAACGCACGTCTCCAACAGCACCATTCTAGGTGACAGACAACCTGTCAGCTCCTTTCAAAGACAGAACTCCCCACTCCTCTGGTGGTCTTATGGTAATATGACAAAAAGCTGGAAGGCATCTGCTGTCCCTAGGCTGCAGTCAGCAGCAGCTCCCTCACAGGGGCCAGCCAGGAAGCAGTGAAAGGCATTGCATCCACACAGGGAGTCCAGGCTTGCTCAGCTCCTGCAGGGCCCCACCAAGGGCTGCTTTGAATAACTATTCAGCTGAGTGGCTTCATGTGCAGCTCAGGCGGTTCAGGTTCTATGTTCATAAAAGTGCGACTTGTCAGATTGCCATTAAGGTTGTCTCACTTTAGGACAAGAGCTTTCAGAACTAATAAAGTTCTAGTAAAGTTTAAGCCTTTGAGCCACACCATATCTACAGCATACCCACAATGTGGAAGAGAAGGACCAGCAGTGACATGGACAGACAAAACAGACAGTTTGCACCACTACAGCCAAAGGTTGTCTCAGCCCATTTCAGAGAATGGTTGTGCTTGCAACTCTAGCTCTGCACCACTAAAAGTGGAATCCCTGATTTCTGGCTGAGATATGTCAACTCGACTCCCCGGTGGCCATGCCAGCAAAGTACCAAGTCCACACCAGCACTGTCTATCCTCTTTCTCTTTCTCTTTCTCTTCCTCAATCTCTCTTCTCTGCCTGGAGACAGTCCACCCAGGATGAACAAGCACAGAGGAAAGGAGACATCAGGGTTCTTACCCCAGGCAGGGTCTTCTGCTCGTGTAGGGCACTTTGGGCCTTCAGTGCTGACTCCCTGGCACAGTACGTGAGAAAGGCACATCCTGAAGAGGCAGGTAGACAGAGAGGTGATCAGGACATGCCTGGGCATAACCTATTCCCAAACATCTTACTGCAGTCACAAGTGAGAATACACATTACAGTCCAATTATTTTACACGACAACCTGACTCGCCCAATAAGAAAGAAGTTAATCATGCTTTTTCTTTTCAATCCATTTGTAAAATCAAACACAAAACTGTATTAAGATCTAAGTAATGAAACCCACAATGGAGCCTTCCACTTCTCCAAAAATTAAGCATAAATTTGGAGAAACCAAGGCTCTGTCAGCAATGCCACTGACAGCTTGGCAGCTGTCAATGTGTGACCCCTGGTATGACAGCAGATGACCCATTTCAGAAAAATTGTAAAGTATACTGCAGCACTGCATGTCACCCTTAAAGCTTATTCCTCCCACAGGAGTCTGGACCTGAACCCCTGAGTGTGGGCACTCCGCCAGGGTGGGCCCTCCACTCAACCTTGGCAGCTGGTGACCTGAGGATAGAAGCTATTCACACATGACTAATGGACAACACAAGACCCAAAAATGCAAGAGGAAAAGGGCCAAAGCTTGTTTTGTGGGCCAGAGGTCATCAAAATCAGGAAGCCTGGCAGTGCTGCTGGGCAGAAAATAATTCCTGAACTGGAAAACATAGGTTTTTGCACATACCTGTTTACCAGTACAGACATACCCCTTTCTGGGGGGGGTATGCCAGGTTTTACATGTTAAATTTTTACTGCCCACATCTCCATTTCCCCCTTTAGGTGATTGTTCTCCAAAATGGTTTAGCTAGACTTTCCACAGTCACAGAGACTCAGAGAGCTGAAAGACAGCACTTTTGTGTCTTTAGTGACAAGGTTTCCAGCAGAATAAACATCCTTTTTGGAATCATGGAGAACAACTCACTAAAAGGCATGTTTAATTGACAAAGGTGTAAGGTGTACATTAACAGCAGCAGAGTTGTTTTATTGCAACTCACACTGAAATCCTTCCAAGTCCCAGTGGCTATTTACTGTGGATGTAAAAGTGTACACAGTCTTGTTGAAACTGCAGGTTTCTGTAATATAAAGCCGAAATCAAGATAAATCATGTTAGACATTTTTTCCCATTTTTAACATGATGTTGTAACAAGCAAAATTCAAGAGAAAACAAGTAGATAATTATTATGACAAATAACTGAAATTGTATATCATTAGGTATATCATTTTTGTCGCTGGTAAAACTGAGGATGGTTATACTGGCTACGGTGATACGCACTTGCAGACACTTCTAGCACAACTACCTTTTGTGCTCACAACCAGTTAGACTGACAATTAGATGACAACCAGGATGTAACCACCAGGCTGTCACTCAACTCAGGGGGGTGTCAGCGTAGTCTGTCAGTCAGCATCACACACTCATCACAAGGCCCTTCTCTTCCATGTTCTTTCCAATCTCCAATAAAGCATCCAGTACCTGTTGGAGGCTTCCAGCTATCATTTCCATCAAAAACAAAATGTTACCAACTGTTTCTGTAATATCAGATTCCTGCTTTCAGCTAAAAAATGTATTTATTTATTTTCTCTGTGTATTGACACGCAAAAAAAACTGCAAACAGCAGACATAGCAGGAAAGAGAATAATTATGATGGTGAGATGGGCTATAAAAATGTATGTGCATTTGTAGTTTCTTCTTCTTCTTCTTCTTCTTCTTCTTCTTATTATTATTATTATTATTATTATTATTATTATTATTATTATTATTATTATTATTGATGCTGTTGTTGTTTGAGCGACACAGTGATGCAATGGGTAGTCCTATTGGACAGTCAGGCATAGGTCTGAATCTGACTCATTATATGTGCATACTCTCCTCCCCTTGTTTCAAAACATATGTTTCAGGTTATCTGGCCACTTTACAGTAAATTTTTCCATTTTTTTTGTGTGTGTGTGTGTGTGTGTGTGAGAGAGCGAGAGAGAGAGAGAGAGAGAGAGAGAGAGAGCGAGAGAGAGAAAGAAAGAGAGAATGAGATAAAGAGAGAGAACTCTTCACATTCTCATTTTTTTATTAAACAGAGAGAATAAATCCATTTGTCCTCATTCTATTAATTAGCTGGAAACTGCAGATTAATAGTGATAGATACACTGTAAAAAACAGTTAAAATGTTAAGTCTATTTATAAGGAATTTACTCGACATGGGCCCTGATGTCGAGTCATTGTTCATGTCACTTATGCTACAACATGATAATCTACAGCTGCTCCTCAAAACTAATGCCATGTAATCATAACAGTAAGTACATATTTACATATACACATATATTTGTGACTACATGACAGCTGACAAAAACATATGCAGCACAACATGTGCTACATAGTGCTTATAGCTTATACTGTAATGAAAAATTTATGAAAATGCATTAAAAAATTGCACGTGTACCTGCACAGTATGCATATGTGACATCAAAGTGTAACAACTGTGTAAGGTGAACACCGTACTAGACTGTGTGCTACAACACCATGGCAGAATCCTGCCCACTTACAGCCAACAACCATCTTCTTGCATATCCCAGCGTTAGTTGTTCTCAGTGTTATGTCATACAAAGACACAGAGACGGCAGGTTAATTTGACATATATCGTCCCTTTATTTCCATCTCATGGAAAAGAGCTCAGAGAGCCTCTTTCATCTTCAGTGGAATTACACAGTATATCCTAACCCTGGATGACAGCATCACAAAACAGCTAGTGGTGCCTCCAACCTGACAACGAGCTGTAAACATCTTCCCACTTCTACATCTGTAACAATTGCACCACCATTGACCACCACAACCCATAACCGGCTACCAATGACCTCAGCTTAGCTTACCGCTGGAGTAGTTACAAGAGGTCACATTGCTTTTGTTTACAGCATCTTGCTATCTTATGGCACAAAATGCAAAAGTATTTTAAAAATAAGAACATTCAGAACTTTTTAAAGAGAAACTTTGGTAAAGAATGCAGTAGTGAATTATTTAGCAATGGTGTAGATAATGTGCCATGGCCTTAAATAAAAGAAGATATTTCAAAAACATTGACAAATGTTTGAAAAGAAGTCACCAGAAGGTGGACCACACACACGGAAATCATCACTCTGTCACGAGTACGATCTGATTTATGACTGATGCAACTTATGACCCTGCCTTTGGGCCCTAAGCTGGCTGTACATCGAGGACAGTCTGTAACAGCAAGTGATCCCTTGGCAGAGATAATGCAGAGTCACATCTTAAAAGCAAATGGTAGCGCTGTGTATCAACCATTCAATTTCAGAGAGCGAGAGAGATAGTAAATACAAATAGTAACAATTATAGCATAACTGTTATACTATACTTTGTACTATAGGATGTACATTAGTAGTACTATATTATATACACTCCCTGGCCAAAAAAAAAAGTCACCACCTGGATTTAACTAAGTGTCATGATCTGGGGTTGCTTCAGTTGCTCAGGTCTAGGTTCAGAAATGTTATGTGACGAAAAAGTGAGGGAATCTGACCACCTGAATATACTGAATGACCAAGTTTTTCCATCAATGGGTTTTTTCTTCATATTCCAAGATGACAATGCCAGGATTCATGGGGCTCAGATTGTGAAAGAGTGCTTCAGGGAGGATGAGAGAGACATCATTTTCACACATGGATTGGCCACCACAGAGTCCAGACCTTAGCCCCACTGAGAATCTTTGGGATTTTGTGCCGGAGAAGACTTTACGCGCCGGTCCGACTCTCCCGTCATCAATACAAGAAAAATGAATGCAACTCTGGACGGAAATAAATGTTGCGACATTGCATAAGCTTACTGAATGCGAATGCGTATTGTAACCAAAACTAAAGGCGCTCCAACAAAATATTAGAATGTGTCACTTTTTTGGAGCCAGGCAGTGTATAACGGTTATAACGGAAACAAATCTACTAAAAATGCTAACGCTGAAAGCAAAGTGAATATTTATTATGTATTATTTGTTTTAGGTACTCTTGCACTGTGAACACACTAACACGCAAGGATTTATAATACATTTCTGCAGAACTGATTATTTTAAAGGCAATAATTCGCATACTAGAATGGGCTGTATTTCCATGTGGAAGAGTAAAGAGTGAACCGTGACAGAAGAAGGCTGGACCGATCGGTTACTCATTTCTTCTGATAAAAATATATGAATTAGTCCCCGCTCCGACGAACCATCGCGGCCAAAACTACGGCAGCCGCCGCTACCTGTGCGCTATGCAATTCCCAGCCGTCCCACCGACTGAAGATTAAACCAATCGGCATGCAAAACTAAGCGTGACGGACGTGCAATTAAACAAATTAAAACGCTTCATTTGTTGGCACGTGACAGCGAGGTCCCGCACTTTTCCAGTTTTTTTTTCTTTTTTTCTTTTTTTTGGCGTAATTTGTGGATTCGATTTCAATTTAAAGGAGCCTCGCTGAGTCGCGGGTGATGTTGAAAAAGAACAGTGACGCTAAAATAATGATTTTTTTTCTTTTTAAAAATGAGTCAAATTAATGTATGCATTTATTTATTTATTTATTTATATATTTATTTATTTATGTTCACACATTTGGAGCGCAGCCCAGTCGTAAATGTGGCCCTTGATGCGCCGCTCGCATGGCCTCGGATTCCGACTAAACTGTAAATTGGTCTTTGAGCAAGTTTGACCGAATATAAACGTGTTGATCTCAGCTGGCCGCGCTCAGTCGGAGCAACATGGCTGCTGCGAGCGTAGCGCGGTGCCCCCCAGCTGTCGTCTACTCGGCTGAAGGTTGTGGGTTCGCGACCCGTCTTGCTGTGGCGATTTTGTTCGCGGCGCTTAGCCCGAGCTGACACCGCTCGATAAATCGTTGACTATCCGCCGCCAAGCTGTTTCGCACGAAATAAGCTCGTAAATGAACAATAACAACGTGCAGACGTGAACTTGCAGCCATCTCCCCGCTTTGCCAGAGCCTCTCACCAAGCAGCGCGGGTAAAACCTGCTTCTCCTTCTGTTAAAAAAAAAAAAAAAAAAAATCTGCTTTTGGACATCGGCGGGTCCAGCTGAGGTTCTGGCACACTTTTAATTATTCATACTTTAGTTGGCTGGCACAAAAACACTAGACCCTTCTCAGCGGGAGGGGTGTGGGTTCGACACGCCACAGTAACGCCCACCCCCTCCCACGACACACACACACACACACACACACACACACAAAGAACCCCTGCGCTGTCCCTACATTCAAGAGGCGACGCTGCAATGTGAGGATGCCTCCCCTGCCCGAAAGCGACAAGAAAACCCACCTTTATGCATTCCTGTGAATCTGTCCTTTAGCACTGTTAGCTCGTAAATCTTCCCGAATTCCTCAAACAGCGGTTTCAGGTCCTTCTCCTCCAGGTTCCTGGGTATCTGGCCGATAAACAACTTGATGGCGTCGTGGTCCTTCATGGGAATCGTGTTCTGACCGATGGAGATCCCGTTCATCCGGCCGCCGCTGTTCATGGTGCTGAATCCATTCTCCTGCTGCGCTCCGTTCGCCGCGACTGTAGCCATCTTTCTCCAGTGGAGCGACTGCTTTCTCTCCCTCACTCTCCTCTCTCTGTCTGTCCTCTCTATCCTTCCTCACCTCTCCCTCCCTTCCTCCTGCACCCTCCTTTCTCTCTCTCTCTCTCTCTCTCTCTCTCTCTCTCTCTCTCTCTCTCTCTCTCTCTACACACACAGTAGATTCAGAAAATGTTCAGACCCCTTCACTTTCTGCACACTTTACTGTGTGGTACATTTCATTTTAAATGGTTAAATTTGCCCTTTTCGCCCATCAGCCTATACTCAGTGACCCATAAAATGACAACGTGAAAACGTGTTTTTTCGGGAAGGTTAAATCTACAACGCCATAAAGTGCGCAGAAAGTGAAGGGGTCTGAATACTTCTGAATCCGCTGTATGTGTTCACATGAGGGCTGATCGAAAAATGCTACGAATTTTACTTCCTTCTCAAAAGTGCCTAAGTTGTTAGTATTTTTGATTTTTTTGATCAAGTATCAAGTATAAAATAAATATGTACAGTATATATATACACAGTAAATGAATAAACCCCCACTGAACATAAAGATATATTCTAATTCTGATCTATTCTAGTTCTATTTCTAAATTATGATGATTAAAATTAATGGAAACACAACAAACTATAAAGTTATTAAACATATACTTACCAGCAACACAGAAATATATAAATAAATATCTGTAAAATAAGTTAGGTGCTATTGCTTAAATTAAGGGTTGCAAAAATTAATGCATCTATGGCTAAATTCTGCAAATATGTGATGTTCTGGTACTTGGTTTGCCCACCATTACTTTACAGTACTGCACTGATCCTTCTTGGCATCAAGGGTATAAGTTCGTGGCATTTTATTCTGTCTATCCTGTTCCACTCCTGGAGGACAACCTTCTGGAGTGCCTTGATGTTTGATGGGGAGGCTGCACAAGTGTCTTCAAAACAGGTGACATACAGGGTGCTTTCACTTTGCTCTCCCTTAAGAATGCAGCAGTGGGCTTGGAAGAATGCTTGGGGTCAAGAATGCGATGTCCAAGGGTGTGGAAAGAAAGTAGCATCTTTTCTTTCAAGATTTTGCTGTATGTCTGGGAATTCACTACTTCTCACATTTCTATTATTCTAAAATTTAACTTTTGCTCACCAGATTAAATGTGTTTTAAAGGAACAACTGGGACTAATATATGTATATATTGTCTGTATGTCACTATAATGACTATTAAAATATAATCGTCATCAAGAGCCAACAAAATAATATCTGTATATACAATAAATGTTTCCAGTATAAATACAGCTATGACATGTTGCTGTCCCAGGAACTGAGTGCTGTGCAAGCTTCCAATGGACCAACTGTCCCGTCACCGTGGGCTGCCCAACCAGGCATTGAACCTAAATTCTAGTACTGAGCTCTGTGCCACCTGGAAAGCTGAGTTGTCTAGAAAAATGAAAATCTTTTGCCTGACAAATCAGCTGGGAACTGTCTGTAGGCTCACATCACTAATATGTGTAGTGCCACTTGTGTGTATGTTGTTTGTTTGGGTTCTTCTTTCAGCACACCCCTCTGTCATCCCTTCCTAGTGTGTGTGTGTGTGTGTGTGTGTGTGTGAGAGAGAGAGAGAGAGAGAGAGAGAGAGAGAGAGAGACTACCACAAAAACCTCACTTGGGATGAGAACTTCTGCTGAGGACCTTGTGGACCAGTCCTATCCTAAACAGTTGGTGCAATGCATCTCGGTGGTGTGAGTTAGCCTTTGAATTATTTGTTTCTCATATGTTTGGTTGTGTTATGACCTCCTCCTTTCTATTTCAAAGCTGTTATATTGAGTTTAAAACATTTGAAGGAAAGATGAAAAAAATCAATTGACACCCATTTTCTTCTTCCCATTTTCCCAGTAGAACATTTGCTGGACTAGATCCACATAAAATGGTCAGGATGAATAAAATAAGAGAAAATGAAAGTCTTTTTAGGGGGTCACCTATACCAGCCAACAGCATTAAAAAAGTAGAAGCGGGACTGGTTTTAATCTCTCCTCACCTCGCAATATCTTTCTTCCACATATGGAACCATTATTATATGGATTTATTTCTAGTGTCATTTAAATATGAATAATATTCTATTACTGTGAATGTGATTAATCATCTATTATGAATAGAACTCATTAAAAGAGGAATAGATATATAAATTACCTTCTGTTTTATTATTTCAGTTCTTGCCATTGCTTCAAAGGACCTGACGCTTGTGCACATAGTAAAGTGTTTGTTTATGCAGATTGTGATAGCCATTTGCTTTCTTGAGCAAACTAATGATGACAATTACTCAAACAAAACACCAGGTAACCCAGGGAATACAAAACACCCAGGTAAGCCAGCGCTGATAAATGTGGCAATGAAAGAATGAGGGATGTACAGCAGAAAATGAGAAGTTTCAAACCTTCCAGAACACTCGCGTTGGGAATGAAGTTTTGTGGTAGGCGGAGCCGCAGATTCTACATGGACAACAATCTGGGTTTTGGGTTTCAAGCTGAACTGCAAATGGATTGCTTTCTCCTCCCACCTGAAACTTTTGCCATCTAAGTGTGCATTTCTAACGTCACGCTTATAATTTCATTTTTGTGGGTTGTTGTTAATCACTGCTTTGATGTGTAGGCAGTGTACAATTCGCTCGTGACATCTGCCGGTTATTTGCCATAAGGTCCGACATGCGTATGTGCTCCTAGACAGCCAATAAAGACAACAAAACACATAAGCGGAGTTGGAGCCAAAGCCAAGATGAGGTCAGGTTGCCTCTGATGCCGGCCATGCAAATAGCGTTGAGATAAAAACTTGCGCCAGGAGCCACCATTGTGGTCTGACAACAAGGGTGCCATGAAACAGACAACTGGGTGCCGTAGCTCAGAGATACAGCAGAATACCAACTCAGAGCAGATACACATCCAAGGACAAAGGTAAGATAATGGTCCATGAGAAGATCAGTAGTTTTCCACACTGTAAACAGCGTCCTCCCTGTTGTCAAGGGCAGGCAGCTCTGTGTGTGAATGAAGGAGCTTTTTGTCTGTGGTTGCTCACTGTCAGCTTCACTATAGCTGCTTCAGAGGAGCATGTGTGCGATGTTACCTATGCAGGGGAGACACCTGCACACTCTCCCATGACCCCAGGTAATAGCAGAGGGCAACAGGGCTGCACATTACCATGCCATCAGTACACCACATGGGATTTTGCAGGTACTGTAGGTAGTAGCAAGCTACACTAGAACCCTGGCTGGTTTTCTGAGTTGGTCCCACAAAGAACCCCAGCAGAGACACAGTCAGCTCATTGGTTTGCTTCAAATGGGAATAGAAAGGAAGAACCAAGAGCTGTTTCCTCCACCCTGTGTCACTGTAATGGGAGTGATACCATTGTATTTACTGCTAGGTTGTGGTAAAAGGAAGTAAACCGAATCTTCATCAGTGGAGTAAAACATGACAATGGTACTTTGTGGCAGGCATTGGTCATCCGAGCGCTTTTGAAGCCCAGAGCACCATCAGATCTGGCTTGTAGGCTGTTCCTCCTTCCTCATTGGCCTCAGCTATTAAGAAAAAACAGTAACTTAACAAAAGATACCAGTTTACCATTAGCTGTTATTAGTGTGTTTGCATGAACTCTCCAATAGCAGAATCACTGGCACTGTGTATCTTCGATATATGATTTTTACCAGTCATATAAGTCAGTTTAGTCACCGGGCTTGTCTGATTATCCTAAGTCCAGACGTCCAGAAAAGGGCAGTTTGTAGAAATGAAGACAAAATGGAAGAGGAGTAGAGGGCACAGTCATATCTGAATATTAAGCACAGGATGCAGATTCAGCTTAATGTAATTCCTCTGTAGTAAAAAAAACAACATTCCCTTCCTTGCACTTAAACATGATGTGTGATAGTGTGTAATATAGTCCAATACAGACATAGGGTAAGGATGCTCAGCAACATTTCTTGTGTTGCGTGACCTTGTGGGAAAAATGTCATTGCAAGAGACAAACATCTATTTCATTTTTATTTGTTTTTCTCTTGAAATTTGTTTGTTGCAAGGTCACACTAAAGATGGAAAAACGTCTGACATGATTTGTCTTGATTTCTGGCTATGACTGTAATTTTGTTATGTTGTACTACTTTGGTACAAATTTAAATAAAAATCAATGCATATATAAGTAAAAGTAATTTTTTACATGGTCATATTATTCTTTGGGCCCTAGGTGGGCCTCAAGGCCTACCTTTGCATAATGGTTAATGGGAAGTCTGCTCTCAGTCTGCCCCTGGTCATTGTACACAATGGACAGCTCTGGTAAACAGATGCTAAATGGAGGAGCACAATCATATTCAAATACCAGTGAGGAAAGCTGCCAAAAAGTAGACTGCGGAATCACTATTCTGACTAGTGAAGCTATAGAATAAGCCAGGTAGCATCCAATGAGAAGAAAACAAATAAACTCCCAACCAAAAGACAGAGAAAACTAAACGTCTAGGGGTCTGAGGGCCAGAAGCTTCCCAACCCATCTGAGCATCGAAGATAAAAAAAGAGCGCCATCGGTTCCAATTTAGAAAAGAAAGACTTTACAGCTATTTAAGGGAATTCTATGAATTAACATCCAGGTGCAGGTGTGATCTCGTCCACCATTGCTATATGGACAATGTATGCAACTTTAACATCAACTGTATGCAACACTAACTGCCAAACACTTATTAATCCTAATACAAACACCTAATAAATCTCATAATAATTATAGACAATATGTAGAGTGTAACATGGGATGGTGAACCCTTTCTTGTCACCTTGGTGTTTGTGTGCTGTTTTAGTCATATTTAATATGTGTCTGGTGTGTTGTGTTTGTTTTATCTCGAGTTAATTATGGTTTAGCAGCTGAAGTGGGTACCAGTGTGCTCGCATGTGTCTGCTTTCACAACCTTAATGTTTATGAAACACACATCTTTTCTGAGGGCAGAAGATGAATAGGTTCTCTGCAGCTGCAGATATACAGAAGGATCTGAAAGTGGTAAACTTGTGGTAAACTTAGCGCTGAAATCAGGTGGTCCTCTGTTCACACACTCAGGTGGCTGTCTGAAGCTTGGTGAGAAGCTTTCTCCAGGGAAACAAAGAGAATCACAGCTCAGCACCTGAAGACATCCTGGCCTTGACTATCAAGGCCACATCACTGCATGAGGAACCATTAGGGGCAGTGCCCCAAAGAAGAACCAGAGGGGAGCAGTTGTGAGTTCAAGAATAGTGTGTTCTTTTATCTTTGGAGGCCACCTAACCAAACAAAGGATTTTTAAAAAATATATATTAAATGAAATTTGCGAGAACAAAAAGACAGATCTATACTGAACTTAGTACCTGTATGCCAAGAATACAATCAAAAGAGGAAAGGGTAAGACCTGGAGAGTCTGGCTGAGGCACACGTACCCTCTCACCAAAGTGGGGGCTTTCACTTCCGCTAAATAACTGTTGTCACTTTCTCTGTGGGGATTCCCCAGCCGACTGCCGCTTTCGGGCATGTCGCTCCCCACGCTCTGCTGGTGACCCGCAACGGTACAACAGAGCATCTGTGCTGCACCTTGCTTCAAGGACAAAGCCCTGCATTATTTCCATTAGGCCTTTTTATTGGTACCCCTGATGAGGAAATGGCTTTCTGGTGTGGAGTTATCGGATAGCTGCCTGTGCTAAGACTGCAACACCCCGAGATGCTGTCCGAGTTGCTGAAGGAATGTTGGCCCAATCCATGTCACAGCTGTCAAACAACTGAGGGTAGTCGTTGTAAAGACTCTCGGCAGAGTCATTACAGTATCCACACTCAGGTGTTTGACTGTTGCGGTCTTAAATACCAGCGCCCAGAACATCTTCAAGTGCCAAGCTGTGATGTTCCGTGCTTTCGGTTATCTGGTCTGGGTTTCCTCCCACAGTCCAAAGACACGTTCCAGGTGAATTGGTGGCTACATTGCCACGCACTGTGTAAAAATGTGAGAGAAAACGTCGGCATGTGAGTGTCCTCTGACCAAGGTGTGCACTGGATCACATCCAACGCTTCTAGGGTTGACTTTGAACTACTGCAAACCTACAACCAGGACAAGCGGTTAATAAGAAATCAATGAATATCTACTGGCAATCTTCACCTGGGATTGCAAGCAAAGTTTTGGAAAAGACCTACCTGTGGCAGTGCACTCTGGAGAACAGGTACACCCCTTATGAGCGTGAAGAACTGGGATTTATTCCCTAAAATTGCCCCCTTATTGTTCTACTTACGTAAGCAGAGCAG